>CM029601.1:95322216-96581716 GCA_017311375.1 Mytilus coruscus
TAATCCAGTAATTGTTATTCAAGACACATTATTTATTATAGTTATTCAAAGAGTTTTCATATTCAAATTTTTGGGGCAACCATTTTATAACATTCGTTTTTACATTATTTTGAACAGTCCTGTACAAATTGTAAATTGAGAAATGTAAATAGATTTCGCCAAAATGAAACTACAGAATTCCAATAGCTGATATTGCTCACTGGTTCTAATGCATAAAATTTACCCAGTAAAAGAAATGACTAAAAAGACCAGAAAATTGTCTTGGTATTATTTGGTCAATACAGAAACAGCAGTTTCAGTTGAAACTTTTTATGTTCTATGTAGCTATCTTAATCCATGAAGCAGTAATACTAGTGACATATTGGACATAATAATTTGGTTCATTCTGAAAGTTGGACACCTAAGAAATAAAATGTACAATTAATTTCTCTATTTTTAGATACACTTACACAGTGGCTTACTAATCAACTTAGTTATGGTAAAAATAAATTCAGTCAATTACTGTATATGAAAACACCCCCATTAATTTTATCCCTTTATCTATTTTGAGTAACTATGTGTACATTGGTTAGGTTGAAAGGTGCTTGTTCATCATGATTTTCAATGTCGATCCTCTAAGGATGAATTAGGTATTTTGTTGGGATCCCTACTGAAAATGAAAAAAAAAATCAGGAGAGAAGTTTAAAAAATCTGTTATTTTCGTTTTCAATATAGTATTGTTATTATCAAAGAAAACATGAGGGAATAACTGAAATGGAAGTATAATATATAAAATAAAAGTCTATTATAGGTACAACATCAAGCAAAGTGAACCACATGAGACTTAGGAAAATAGCTTAAATCATATATCACTGCTACAAAGGGTATTGAATTAAAATATATTCATTGCAGTAAGCAAATATAAAACAAAGTGCAAACAAAACTGGTAACTTAGATCCTTCAGGCGATTACTTGAACAGAAATTGAAATATATATACTACTCGCATAAAAACCACTAGCAACAAAACAAATATAAAAAGAAGAGAATTGTGGATGTCATTTGCCTTTGTAATCTAATGGACAGAACCAAAGGAATTCAATACACTGTTAGTAATATTCCAGTAGTAATGAAATATGCCGTTATTACTAATTACTCAGGTCATTTAAGTACTCAAGACTACATTAATGGAACAAGAACATTGAATACAAATACTCAGTTCATCTCAGTACTAACAATTTCTAACAAAATCAATGTAGGGTTGAAACTTATCTTCCTCATAACCCATTGCTTGTAAAAATGGCATCTAGCTTGGATAATATTAAATCTATGTTTAAATCATATAAAGATGCCCTCACTAAACCTTTGATTTATAAAAGCTTTTGTTAAATGTGGACTGGTAGTTCTCAGGTGAGGATCCAGGATTTTGAATAAGGTGGGAGGGGGAGGGATGGGGAAATCGAGTCTATATATCTTCATCAGATGTATGTCATGCAGTATTCATTTTCAATTGTCTTTGAATTGAATCGGCTAGATACCATAGTGTACATGATATATAAATATATTATATCACTACTTTTCCCCCATTACATGATATCACATTTATTCCTGTATAATGTTGACTCCACAACGGAAAATGGCAGACACTACAAGGCAAAAATGATTTTTGCTTTTTTTTTTTTAAACATCAACTGGTCAAGTGCCTATTATCTAGGGTTAAGGGTCACAGAATCCTAACAGTGATAACGCCAATTCGGATATAAACTTAAAGAGAACACCTGTAGGATCTTGTATGTTAATGCAAAAGTAAGATTCTGTTGATTCTTTCCTTATTGGTGGAGTAAAGGTTGGTAGAGGTAAACCATTAACTCAAATGCTCAATGATGTGTACATTTTCTATAGGCTTGTACGCAGACTTTGGCCTATCCATGAAATCAAATATCCACAATAATAAGAATGTTCATCAATTCACAAAAATTGGTATCCACGAAAAATAAATGAATCCATTTATGTAATTTTCATTATTTTAATTTTTTTTATTTGAAAAGTTCTTTATCCCAGTAAATCTTCAATAAGTTATTAAATGATGTAATTGAAGCTAAATCAGTTTTGCATTCATGAAACTTAAAAAATATTTTATCTTAATTAGAAACTTCAGTAATCAACTAACTTCAGCTTACGTTTTGCAGACCATAAATTAGACTTTACAAGCTCATAAGCATTGACCAAAATAAATTCTTAAAAAAAAGTCAATTTCTGGCCATCTTCTAGAGGAAAACTGTGATTTTGAACAAAGACGATATAATAAATTAAAGAAAAAACCCAGAAACATTAGAACAAATATTTTAATGAACTTTCTTCTACAAATGCAATATATAGCCTTTGTGGTTAGATCAATCATTATAGCCTACAACTTCTCACAGGGGAACCTTATAGGTAACTATAACCTTTATGAGTCTGTCCTTATGTCATTAATTTTTAGTGTATTTAATTAGTGCCAATTTTCTGTTGATTTGATTACACTAAATTTAGGTATCATGAATAGAGGAGCATATCACTAATCTTATGTTAAATAGAATTTTTGGTTGGGGTAAAAACTTTATTTTTTTGCACAAAAATACCAATTTTCCCTACTGTTTCCATTTACCTGAAATGAAATTTTGCAGTCATTTAGAAATATATTTTGGGAATAAAATGTTTTGTTTCATTTTGGCACAAAATTTCAATTTTAGAATCAAGTTCTGGTTAGAACAATTTCTCCTAAAGTATTCCTTGGAATTTTTCTGTGAGGAATCAAGCACGAACAAGATATGAAAGGTGTATTGTAAAACAATAAATTTGATATTATGGGTTAACATTAAAATTGCAAAAATAGAAAGTCTAGGCAAACAATAATATTAAGTAAGCTATTCTACATCTTAAAAGTCAACAACTATCTACTAGGCACTATGATGGCACTAGAATAGTTCATTTAAAGGACAAAATTAGTAGCATTAGCATGTGATATATAATTCTAGCTTTCATACAACATGTAGAGATAGAATTCACCTTCTCCATCATTATCATACTGTCCACTAGCTCTTGTTCCCATATTGACCCTCAAACTCTCTGTATCCTCATTTTCTAGATAGTTGGGATGTTTTTTGGAATTGTTAATCTCACCTCTTGCTGGACCTCCATCAAAGTTAATATCTGCATAATTCATTTTTTTTGGTCTTCCCCAAGGCTGTTCGTATGTTTTGATTTCTCCAGATTTTGGCAAAGAACCTGATGGTACTGGAGGTGGTTCATCACTAAATATAAAAAAAAAACAACATCAGCATCTCAGATAATTAAGTAAGACCCCCCCCCCCCTTTTTTTTATATTAAGACATATCTACAGACTCGAGCGGGCATGTATTGCTTACTTGAATCTATGACAAATGTCAAAATGGGCTCCAACTTTATTAAACCAATTCAATCTTTTTTTTTATTGCAGCAAAATTTTTTTGCAGGACTTTTTAGATTTTTTTTTTATCAGTTTACAATTCAGTTACAATTAAGAACAACATTTGACTAACTAGTGGAAGTGATCTGTTTTTGAAAGTGTCAATTATAGTTAATAAACAACATATGTGATGATAATAACTCACAGCAGGCTTTTTGGCTAGTTGAGCTTAAGAACAAGTTTCTTTGTTAACTGCACAATGTTTGCAATCAAATGGAAATGTTTGTGCATTGTGTAAAGGGGAATAACTCTAAAAATTATGCAATATTTTTTTCATACAGGTTGACAAGTTACTTTGGATGCAGTCAATTATATTTATTTAAGTTCTCAAGACATTATTTTATATGCATGTCAGCAATCAATTTCTGTCGTGAAATCAAGTAACATATTTTTCTAATTAAATATGTTGATTTAAAGAATATAGATCCATTATAGATTTCACTCTTTGAAAATAACATGAATGTTATATAGCTACACAGAGTTAGACTAATGTAAGTAAGTAAAACACTTCTTGTGAACCACGTTCTCACTTAGTTACAGACTAGTTATTCAAATCCTCTGAAATGAAGGCATGAATAACACATTACTTTCACTAACTGGTCCATAGATTTCTCATATCCCAAAACCCCACAGAGGAGTTACTCAACTCTGATTCACTCTGTGATTACTGACCCCCTCCCCCAGAGGATTTACTCACTCTGATTCACACTCTGTAATTACTGGCCCCTCAAAGAGGAGTTACTCACTCTGATTCACTTTCTGTACTTCCCGACTCTGATCCAGATGACGAAGATCCTGTTTCACTAGAGCTTTCATCTCCATTGCGTACATGAGCTTCAACTTCTACAGGCTAAAATTAATTTCATTTAACAATTAGAGTAACACTAGATTACCATATATATGTCCACAATAATTAATGATATACTCTTCAAAAATAGAACTTGTTTCATTGACATTTGATTGAAAAATAATCGTTTCAGTTCAGAACAAATAATGTGCATTAAATTAACTATAACTACAATGGAAAAGTTGATTACAGACATCTATTTTGTTTCTAAAAGTAAGTCATCGAACAGTAGTGCAATGATGAGTTGTAAAGGCAAGATATAACTCACTGTGGATATAATAAGTAGAATCAATCAAGCTAAACATATACCGTTTACTAAGATAAAAGTAAAAACTGTAAATTTAAAAAACCTGTTTTCTTCTGTCTTCTTTGTGTCTTCTATCCATCTTTTCATTTCCTTTGTCTTTATCATCTTCTGATTCAGAACCATCATCTTCACCTGGAATAACATATACAGAAAAGATTTCAAATCAAAGTCCAAATACTTTTCTTCCTTCCTTGTTTAAGAACACAAGCTCAGTATTGACAGTAATGTCTAGTTATCACTGTAGACAAACTACTTAGACTGCTAGGCCACAGAGGCCCCATTAAACAGAGAAATTGGTCTCTCAAAATAAAACAAAAGACAAAATGTTTGGGCAAAGGGGCACAACCAAGTTTAATAGCTGTACAAAGGAATTTTTTTTTGGATGTATATGAAGTGATAATGTTTAAAAATATGATCCAAGTATCCAGGAATCCAGTCTAAATGTTATAGTATATTATTAAAGTTGATAACTGTATCAATCATTTTGATAGGTTGCAGTTTCAAATGGTATTCATAAAAATCTCCCATTGTAATCTTTGTGAAAACCAGCCTACCTTTATCAAGTTTTCCCATCTGTTCCAGCACAGCCTTTTTATCTTGATCTTCAGATTCTTCAGAACTGCTTTCTGTTTCTTCCTCTTCTTCTTCCAAACTGTCGTCTGATTCTGATCCATGAACAGATTTGTTTGATCCTGTTTCCCTATTCTTAGACCGCTGAGAATCAGACTGTTTGGATGCATCAGTTTTTGAAGACTGAAATCTAAAAAAAGAATCAAAATAAAAATAAGAAGATGTGGTATGATTGCCAATGAGACAACTTTCCACCAGAGACCAAATGAAGTAGAAGTTAAAAACTTTAGGTCACTGTGCAGCCTTCAATAATAAGCAAAACGTATACCACATACCAAGCTATAAAAGGCCCCAAAATGACCAATGTAAAACAATTCAAACCAGGAAACTAATGGACTGATTTATGTACAAAACAATAAAAAAAATCATCAAACCACAACCACTGAATTACAGGCCCCTGAATTGGAACAGGCATCTACAGAATGTGGCAAGGTTAAACATGCTAGTAGGCACCCAACCCTCCTCTTATCTGGGATAGTGGTGCAACAGCACAACACAAGAATAAATTAAAGTTTCTTCTTCAATAGACCTTATCTCTATTTAGGAATCTGCGACACTTGAACTATTGATGTCATACAACAATCCCTTTTCCTTTGTGGTGTCAGACATTTGCTATTATGATGTCAAAATTTATGGGAACCTTTGTGATGTTCATTAATGGCGGACAAATAGTGATAAGGTGTATAAACTAGTGTTACATACATACATATATATACAGAATGCAGTCTTGTTAATAACAATACTGTGAGCTATTGCTCACTAATTATATGTCTGTTCGAGGTACAATTTTTGGCAAACAGGAAGGAAAATATTGAAGGATCAGAAAATGTGATATACAGTATGGCATAACCAGATGAAGTTTGGTGCCATAGATCAAGAAGCGATCACTTGTAGTTGCTGGGGGAAATGTAACAAAAATGCATAACATTTTAAAAATATAAGTTTTGGGCAAAAATAAAGATACCATCATAGGAACTGAAAACATATCACATGGTATGGCATAAACAAATGAAACTCTGTATTATATAATAAGTAGCTGTGAAAAAATGCCACAAAAATGTACTACAGACAGGCAGATTGACAGAAAGAGGACAACCAGTATATGCACCTCCGTTAGAGCAGGGATATAAAAAGTTCTTACAATGTTAATATCTAATTGTACAAACTAAGATAAATTCATAAACAATATTACACTGTACTTCAATAAATACACTACTGCTATTAATAACTTCCCTTTTCAGCTAATCCACCTTTGGCACAGTGGACCTTGCTACCCATGTATGATGAAAATTTAATTTTTTGATCAGTAAATATAAAGGTTAAATATGTGTATGCTTCTCACTAAGTTTTTCACCATAGCATTTTTATAACAAAGCAGAGGACTAAAATTACTGTAGCCTTTTGTGATTCTCAAAAATGTAACCAGGGGCATGCATGGATAGTACTGAGGATGAAGATGTCTGGATATCAAGAATTTACATTCAATTTCAAAGAGAGTACATTGCATAAATAGGAAAATCTTAGACAACGGAACCATTTATAACTTTAATTCAAAATGTGATGACAATATCTAATATACCTCAAAAGAGTTGGATGAGCTAAAAAAAATTATATAATATG
Source organism: Mytilus coruscus (assembly GCA_017311375.1). Lineage (NCBI taxonomy): Eukaryota > Metazoa > Mollusca > Bivalvia > Mytilida > Mytilidae > Mytilus > Mytilus coruscus. The sequence goes on from CM029601.1 coordinate 95,329,085, forward strand.
GCATTATTTCATACTAGCTAAAATAATTATGGGAATGCTAAAATATGTGATAAGCAAAAATGATTTCTGAAAAGTTTCACTATACCACGCTAAAATGAGAAAGTACCTAGTAGATAAACATGTCTAACATTTTCATAAGGAAAAATACAGTTTTGATTCATTTTTCATTTATACTTTAAAAAAATTGCAGAAACAGTGATGACCCTGGTAATGCGAGTTGTTAACCAAATTAATTATATAGGATCACAAAAAAATCTGTCATTTATCCAAAAGAATGGTAACAACTGGCCTTTTACAGAATTTTAAAAATAGATCAATGACTCAAATGGCCAATTGCACAGAATGTTTCATAAACAATGGAGAATGATCTTTACTGAACATTTAAATATTTGAAGAATGACTAAGTTCCCTAGTTTGGAAAAATGAGAAAAAAATTCCTCAAACAATTCCAAAGTAGCAGATGCACAACTTCAACATACATGCAATCTTCCTGTGAAGTTTCAGAGATCTGGGTTGAAAACTGTAGGAGGAGTTGATTACACAAAACTTGTACCCTCTTTCATAAATTTTTCTGACGATTGATTAAGTTCCCAAGTCTGGAAAAATGAGAAAAAATTCCTCAAACAATTCCATAATAGCAGGTGCACAACTTCAGCATATGTGCAATCTTCCTGTGAATTTTTAGGGATGTGGGCTGAAACTGTAAGAGGAGTTGATAACACAAACTAGGTTCCCACTTTTCCCAGCCTGTCTGACATCACCATACTATAAGCTGGTTTTGGATTTTGTCCAAACCGGCCAAAAAAAATAGAATTCTGCATCTTTTTGGAGTAAATTTTTTTCTTTTAGGTATAAATGGTGGCAACCATATTTGATAGCTGTTTGGGTCCTCGACCATATTTTCTAAAATGGGTTCATAAATGTATAATTAGTCTGGGAGCTACAGGTTTAATAACATTTTAACAGATGTTTTTTGATAAATTTTCTATTTTTAGTATCAATGGGTGCCATGACGGATGACTGAGGATCACCCACTATCAATCTTAATGGAAATCCAATGCATTTCATCTTAGTTTCGGAAAAATTTTTACTGTGATTTTTTTTTCTTAACTGTTCAAAACTGAAGGCAGTCATTTTGGTTGGACCGCTTCAATCAGACAGAATTCTGAAACTAGAGACGATAAAAATTGTAATAAAGTTGATTTCAATTTGGAACAGTGGCTTCAGGGAAGCAGATTTTTTAAAAAGCATTCACAGACAGTATAAAAGGATGGAAGACAAGTGCTGAGTGATGATATTAGCTCAAACATGAACAAATAAGTTGCTTCCAGTAACACTGGCACTACAATCAAAAGGACAAATCACACGTAACTAACAGATAATTTAAGTACCTTTGAAATGCAGAAGTATCAGTTTAATATGATTTAAACTGTAATTTTAGTATTTTTATTATTCAGCAACCTTTTGTCTGATTTTAATACTGACTTTTGTTCAAATATTTGGAATACCTCTTGCACCATATAGCCTTTTTGCACTGATGCAGCATAAAGCAAACACCAATCAATCAATAAAATTTTAAAATTTAATTTTGGTATAAAATAATAACGTTTCCAATTAATCATGAGATTAATCCTGAGCAAAAAGGTTCTAACTTTTAAACTCTAGATGCATGTTTATAGATATAGTCCCATGTCAGATAACTCATGTTTAGTTGATAATAAAGATGTATGTTATTTTTTTCAGTGCCTTTAAACAATCAAGGTGAAAACTCAAGTACAAGATGGACAGAAAGGTAAATCTGATTTAAAATGATGCACAGGTGACTGTATCACACGAAAAGGGTTTAATGAAATGGCAACAAGGAATCAATGCTTCACAATTTTTACAACAGATCTGCAACAAAATAGAACTAGCAAGACAAACCAATACATACAAAACTTTATTAGTTCTTTTGTCTCGTTTCTTTCTATAAAAGAATTACAAACACATAACTCATGACAATCATTTAAAGTAAACAATTAATGTGTTCTTTATGTGTCACGTAACAGTGCAGAAAGGTCACACATTCATGTCCATTCGTGTCAATTTATCAATGAAATGCACGCAACTTCATTCATACAACAAAACAGCTATCACAACGTTTTTAATGAATACAAATCATTTTACTTACTATTTCATCTATTTCATATTCTCAAACAAACAAGAGTGCACACACTGAAACGCCTCGCCTGTTCTACTGACCATTGAATTTATGTTGAAAGTATAAAAGATAAAGGTTTTACTTTTAAGTATCACATAAACTTCAACATTTTTAAAGATCCATGACAAAAAGGTCAGGCCAGATGATACCTGCCAGACAGACATGTACACCTTACAATTATTCCTTACACCAAATAAAGCTGACCAATTGCTATTAGTATCTGAAAAACAAACCAAAACACAAAAACTTAACATTGACCAATGGACCATGAAAATGAGGTCGAGGTCAGATGATACTGGTTAGACAGACATGTACACCCTACAATCATTCTATACACCAAATATAGTTTACCTATTGCTAATAGTACTTGAAAAACACTGGCCACCACGGGATAGTAATCCCTATGTCTCCCAAACTGCGACTTTTGTAGCAGGTAAGACAAAAACATATTGTAAAGACAAAATTGCCGATAAAAGAATAATGGCATTCTATTTTTTTATACTGACTTAATCAGCTCGAATATCCGGCTTGCTTGATATTCTTGCTGATAAAGTTAGTATCAAAAACAAAAATGCAATTATTCTATATATATTCTACTGTGGTTTCATTATTATTCCTGGGATACCAATTTTCATTTATTTCGCTGGTATAGGTGAATTTAAATTTTCAGCGAAGTACACATTTTTACTGGAATAAAATTGTAAAATATGACTTCCAGTAATGATTTATACAGACTTTAGCTGCAAATACTGTGTCTCAATAGTTGCAAATGTCCAGGATTGGCTTTTAATAAAACACAGAAGCTAATTCAGAATTTAATTTTTGAAGTCTAGTTTAGGAGCTAAATAGTCAGGTGTCTACCCTGGAATCAAGACAATTAAGAAACCTGTTTTCTTGATTTTCTTCTCTAGAAAAATAATCACCCAAAACCTACTTGTTTTCATCACTTTCACTTTCAGTTTCCTCCTCCGATGAATCTTCTGTCTGGGACTGGACTGGCATCATTGTCTCCCCTTGTAGGCCACTACCAGATCTAGGTGTTAGTTCAAACGGTTCCATCATGTCAGACAACCCTCGGGCTACTTTACTGAACCTCTTTGACGTTCCTGACTTATTAACACGAACAAATCTATAAAACAAACAAGAATGGACACACTGTCATCTTTGCATTAGATGATGAATTACCAACAACAATTATCAAATCAGCTTTCAAATGATTCATTTCAGTAAAGAAGAAAATTTTGTGAAAGTTCTCAAATAATTTTTTTTTTAGATTACCATGTCTTTAAATATCCTGAAAATCTATTGCAGTTATGAATTTCACATGTCACATTACTGAAAGTGAAATTTACATAGCAGCAAGAGATTTTTAGCCAGTTTTATATGTGTTTGAAACAGATATAGATATTCCTATAATTATAACTTATAAGGTAAACAGAAATGTTAAAAGAAGATTAAAACTTTAAAACCAAGAATTTGGTGCCAGCCAACATCCATTTACTAATGCATAGAACTTAACAAGTTAAAAAAGTTTAATAGAAAAAAGATTGATCTATCCAAGGCCTAACTTTACTGGAGTATTCATGATGATCTTTGCAAAATCATTGCAAATATACACAACATTTACTAATTAATTGCACTTATTGTAATACCTCTTCATATATTCATAAAAACCATTTTGTTTAACATAATAGAATAATTGATAGTGCATGAATTTGTAATTCACTGGTGCCAAAGAACACTAATGGTGAATATTTTTACAGCAGTGCATGCAGTTACCATCTTAGATTATAAATGATTCTAAGCATTGATTCATTCTAACTAAAGACAAAGCGTAACACAATACCCAAACTCATCATAAAGGAAGCCATCAAAGGTAATATTTTATATGACTAAAAAAAATTTTTTTAAATTCTTAATAATAAAACTAGCAACCACTGAGAGACCAAATCACTCGCCTTTCAAAAAGATGCACTTTAAGGATATAATTTCACTTTTATCAAAATAAAAAAAATTCCAGAAAGAAATCATTTATTTTCAAATATATAGCTTTTCAAGTGCATTCAAATAAATTGAAAGCCATTCAATTGAATTAAAGCCCTAAACCCCCTCCCAATATCAAACTGCCCTCCATTCCATGAAAAAAGAAAAAATTGCCATTTTAAGGGTTATAATTCCTATAATAGAGAACTTTGTCTGAAAATATTTAGGATTAAAAATAATTGGATCTTTTTATTCTGGGCATGTCAAATTTCTTCTATCTATTATGCTAGATTTATGGTTTTCAAGATATAAGATAATGCATGCATTTTAACTGTTTATTTATAGCCATGGTGGCATGTTTGTTTATTTATAGCCATGGTGGCATGTTTGTTTATTTACAGGAACATAAAAAAATTCATACTAAATACCAAAGAAACTTTCAGCCCAAGTTTGCTTGAAATTTGTAAAAGGAAATGTATTTAAAAAAAAGTTTATAATTATGATGACCAACAAGGACAATGGATACCTAGTGATGACCTTTGGTCCATGTGAGCTAAAAATAGGATAATGTGCTGGAACTATATACGGAAAAATGTTAAAAAAGGGGGGGTTTATATAAAGATGGAAAATATTGGATATCTAGACTACAGACACTTACTCTGGATGTCTTCTGAAATTTTATAAAGAGTAAAAAATTTTACATTAATGTTATGAATTTACATCATATGTTTTAAGATTTTTCTAAGTAAATGACTGATAAATTGATTAAAGTATTCAGGTATTTGTTATGGCAGGTTTGGTGATACAATAAAAATGGAAATGATAGGGCATATACAATCTGGATGGAGGTATGCACTAACAACTAACATGCCCTTCATTGCTGACTTAGTAGTGGGTACTGACTTGTGGAAAAGTTAATTGTTTATTATTCCTCAGTAATTGGCCTAGTTTCCGCCTTGCATAAAGCACACTTATTTTAAAATAAATATCATAAAATTTAAAACCTGTCCTTGTGAACATAAATTACATCATCAATTACCTTGTACTTGACATGTAGTAATACAAGACAATTTCTATTACCAAAGTAGAATCATTCAGATTTAAATATAGATCCTGTGTCCACCCTTTGCTTACAATGATTTGACAATACAGTTCTACTTTCAGTCCTGCTAACTAATATATCAACCAATGAATTTCTTCTCCCAAATTTTTATTAGGTGTGTATCAATACCTGAAAACTCTATCCCAAAAAGGCCCTCAAAAACAGAAAGTAGAACAGAGCATTGTCAGATCCTTGTTATAGAACAAATATATTTCACATACATGTACATGACATACTTTGTGTTAACATACATGACATACTTTGTGTTTGTTAACATGTGGGTCTAAATCTCTGATCTGCATCAAATGTAAAGCATCAAATTCATAGTCATTTAATTGCTTTCATGCAAAATATACAAGCAGTATATGATAATACAATTTATTATGTAAATGATTTCCATTAAGTTCTATCAATTCAGTTGTTTCATGCTTACAAATTCTAAGAAAAAAATTCAGTTTTCAGAATAGTGTTGCTAGTTATTTTACATGCAGATTTACATTTGTATTGTTTCAGAAAAAAGTTCAAGGGTACTATGTTTTATAAGTTAATAGTTTATAAGGTCAAACATGCATACCTATCCTTTGGTCTCTTGGTGGATATATAGTTGTTTTATTGGCAATCATACCACTTTTTTTAATTTTCATATCATTACAGCTGATCAAAAATTAGTTGCAAATCCACTTTAGCAAATAGATATTGTAATTATCATTACAAAATAGCATATTTAACAAATTAATTTAAAACATGCTCTCTAAGACTTTGCAACAAAAATATTGTAAATATCATTTTCAAACAGCATCTATACTGAATAAATTTAAAACATGCTCTCTATAGTTAGTATTACTCAATCTACTTTGATGTACAATGTATATGCTTATCACCTAAATCTTCATATCAAATTTAATGGTTCATTAGAACATTGTTGACTGTAGAAAACCATCAAAGTCAAAGGTCTAAATATAGTTGACTGTGTTTTTCAGTGAAAAAAAATTGTATTTCAAGATGACAAAGCAAACTATTAAGAAATCACTTTAATATGAAACATGCAGACTGAAGTTCTGCACTGTCATCAGTTATGCAAAAATTTAGGTACTGTGACATTGGGTTCATTATTATTTGTGGGGTATTTATTTTCGTGGATTGTGTGTGTATAATTACACCACAAATTTAAATGATCAACTTAGTATAAATTGTCTATAGGCTTGCAAGCAAACTTTGCAAAACCACAAAATCAAATATAAACAAAATACAATTTTCCTCATTCCATGGAAATTAGCACTCACAAAAATATATGATTCCACAGTATAACATTTCAATTAACTGCTCTGTGAGATTTAAAAAGGTGAAAAACATTCATTTTGCATTACAAAATTTGTCAGTTTTGAAGGGTCTTGACAACTGGGAAAAGGTCGTTCAAGGACAATGTTGAAGGATTTGAAACAAATCATGCAACATATTTTGTCAGATTCATAAGATGAAATCAAGAAAATTGTACGTGTCATCAAAAAATTATTTGATTATTTTAATATTTAATGTTTCAAAATGACAAAAACCTATAATACAGAAGATGAAACAGTTTCAAGACAGTTAGCTTAAACTTGCAAATTACAATTGTACCTAACCAATTTACTACTACATTGTAATATAAACTCAATTTTTTGTACAGTACAGTTAACTGATTTTTCCTGCAAATTTTACATAACCAGATTTGACTATAATTATTTTATTAATGAATTAATCTTGAACTCTATACAAAATTTTAAAAGCTTTTCCCTTTGGCCTCCACACGTAGTGTAGTGCCTGTCTCCATGCAAATCACTCTGCATCTTTTGTGCGAAAGCATGATAACAACTTAAAACATTAATTGTGAGGATTTGCAAGTACATAAAAAATAAGGTACTGATCAAATTGTTTAATTTCTATAAATGCATTGAACTATTTCTAAATGAGTCATGCTGAACTGCGGTAGCAAACTTGATCTGAGAGGTAAGTTAACAGACTACTAACATCAGAAAAATTAAATGGTAGCATTATTTTTTGCCCACTGGTGCCTCGATATAAAACCATATGATAGAAGAAAAATATAACAATATGACCTCTCAGAACAAGGAGTCTTAAAATTTCTGATTTGAGCCATACCTTGTTGAATGGTACCTAAATCATAACAATGCTAAACTTTATCACAACTACATCTATCATTTATCATTATCATGTTTTTATCATTCTTTGATTTTGTAATTGAGAAATGTACAATAATTATAGATGTAATCTGATCAAGGAAGATAACTGTTGCTCAAATAAGACATTAGGGGGAGATAACTTAAAAAAATGACTGCAAACAAATCAGTTCTTACATTTAAGATCAAGAAAATAAGAACTTTTAAGTTAAGCAATCTACCTTAAACTCCCAGTTTGAAATACAGGTATAAGTTTGTGTGTTTGCAAATAGCTTATAATTAATCACAACCATCACAGAAAACCCCAAAACAATCTTACTTTTTCCTCATTTTTTGCCTGTTCAAAAGTAAAATAAAGGTTAACAATTTTTATAATATGTTATTATGAGTACAAATCTAATCTATTGCAAAGAAACATCATATGTGTCTGATATTTGCAAGCTAAGTATGATCAAATCAGTAATAAAGATTTGCTTGTATTATCTATTCCAAAATTTTAATTAAATTGGAAAAATAGCATTTCCTTTTTGGAGAAAGGAGTCATTATGATAAAGGTCATCTTTAATCTATCCTAAAATACAGCAAAAATTATAATTCTTAAATTCTAATAATGCTATGTTTATTTTTTTTTCCCAAAATGAATATAGTTATGTAATTTGGCCTCTTGCATGAGTAATAGAACTTTTTTCTTTATTTAATAGTAAACCTCTCCAAATTATGTACTGTAAATCAAGAAATTTGTTAAATGTATTTATTATTGCAATTTCTGAAATGAAGAATTGACAAAAATGCAAGATTCCTTATTTAATGCCATCAAAATTTACAAGAATTTTTATTGTGCAATACCTACTACTTCACAGTTTTAACAATAATAAAACATTATGAAAATTTCAGAATTTACAGTAAGTGCTTCTCCCTTTGTTCTGTTTCCTTTCTATGTTTTTGATTTTTGTAGTTGTATCCATCTGAGATGAAATTGATGCTCATGTAATTTCTTTCAGCTTTTAAAATTTTGACTGAAAGGCAATTAAATCTAGCTTTGTGGTAAGATAATATTGACATTGATCATAACAATACAGAAACTTTGTGATTTGGTAGTTTCTTGTAGTATACCGTATAGCGGGTTATTTTCGGGTGTTTATTTTCGCTTATTTTGGCGGATAAAGGAAAATCGCGAAAATAAATTCCGCTAAAATTTATGCATAGGTACGATACTTTCTAATAACTGGAGCGTTTTGTAAACGATGTATTTTCCGTTCATGGTCAGTAACAGTTTATGTTAGTTTTAACAACATAAATGCCAAAGGCATTAACCGTAGTATTACATATATTTTATAAAATGGCTAATAGGTGTTAATTAGTATATTAGTGTCAAATAATATAAGTGTAAGGTACTCTGTCAGATATTTACCCTTATCAATTAGTGTCAAATTATATTTAAGAGTTGCAAGTCACTCTTGGTTATTTTAAAACTAATTAGTACATCAAAGGTCCGATCAATTTCGTAACTAATCAACGGTAATATTTACAAGAAATGTGTACACCTGTATTCTATTGATTAACTGTATCAATATATAATCAATAAATAAGGCGCCATGCCGGCAAAACAATCATTTAACAATAACAATAGACGCTTGTTTGTCATTTTACAACTTTTAGCTACAACCATTTCAGCATCCGCCAAAATATTTAATTGGTATTTAAGAATCCACCAAAATAAAACCGCCAAAATTTTTCAGATACTTTGTTGCCCTAAATCGCGAAATTTTACACCAAAAAAAAAACCGCTATACGGTATAAGATGTTGTCTCATGTTCATATATCTCTTACATTTTATTCTTATATTTGCTTTAATTTTTATAAGCATTTTCATGATATAGTTTGAAATAAAACAAAATTAAAATGCCTTCTTATTTTCAACTGCATAAAAGTAAGAGAAGACTTTGCAAATACTCTGTTTGATACTGATGTTGAAGAAAAAAGTTAAACAAGTTTATGTTACCTCCTCTGTACTTCATCTGTATTATTTCTGTCTGCCACAGGGCCTCCTACAGCAACTGGTTTTGCAGAGGTGGGTCTGTTTGGTTTATCAGCTAAAATCTGAATATAAATTTTACAGAAAACTAAATCAATTACAAACAATAGCATACATTATTGACTGGATTCAAGGGTACAGGTAACCAGTGTTTTATTGACATGATAATTGATCTTAGGCTAGTCTTAACCTTCAATAATAAGCAAATAGGTAGAGTAGATAATATATATATATATATCTATAGGTCAAGCAAAATACTCATTGCCTAAATCATGAACTACTACTATTTTGTTTTCCTTCTGCTATGTTAAACCAAATTGTCCAATCTGAATTCAGTTATTACTTTAAATTCAAGACCGTTGGTTGTACAACTGTAAAAATTGAACCTTGCATTACCTTGGGAAAACATAGCTTCACTGTTAAGTATTAAGTGTTATAAATTTAAATGTAGCAAGCAATGTATTTAAAAAAAAACAAAATATATGATATGGGTTTCTGTTTTATGATTTTATTTGTTTTCATCCTGATCCTTACATGAGAGAAGTTCTCATTAAAAAGCAGGTTTCTAAATCTACATCAAAACATTAAGCATACTTTTAATGGTGTGGGGAGCTTTCTGTCAGAAATTCTCCCTAGTCGGTTATTTTTTAAATATTTGGGTAAACTAAGTCACCAAAACTACTGATTACTGCCATAAAGTCAAACAAGTTTACAGCAAAGTGAACTATGGTATGGGTTTTACTCATTGTTGAAGGCCGTACAGTGACCTATAGTTGTTAATTTCTGTGTCATTTGGTCTCTTGTGGAGAGTTGTCTCATTGGCAATCATACCACATTTTTCTTTTTTATATCCGCCTTCATAATTTAAATATGACTAAAAGGAAATGTGGAGTAAACCTAGATGAGACAGCCACCTAACAACATAAAAAGATTTTAAGCTGTCAACATTAGACAGGTATATAATATGGTTTTGTTGTTTTATGGATTCACTTAATACCAAATTGGTTTTGGTCTCAATGCCAGTTTGATTAAGACTATTAGAACAGGCATGCTTAAATGCTATCATTTCCACATAGTTCTAAATTTGACCCTTGATAAAGAACCTTACAAATGGATAAAAATCATCTTCTCATCATGTTGATAAATTCTAGTGATTTTTTAATGACAACTGCACAAATTGTGATGTAGTGTGCTGACCCATGACCCCAGCTTGATTTTGACCTTGAAAATGAGTATGAAGAACAAAGTTTGAGGAAAATTGATCATGCTTGTTATATTTGTATGGTATTGACCAAAAATTTAGACCAAAAGCCTTAACCTCAGCTTTATCTCTGATAAAAAAGTCACTTTCTCCTTATAGTGAACAATCATACACAACCTGATTAAGTTTGCCACTAAGTCTGTACCACCATGCTGACAAGAAAAGGAGAATTGTGTCTTAGGAATTGTATTGAGATTTTTGGATTGGTTAAGGACTAAGTCTGTACCACCATGCTGACAAAGCATGGTTAACCATGGACAATTAATGCTGTTACTCTATTCCCTGGAGATTGGTCAGTCAGGAGTCAGAATAGTGTATCCAAGTAGGACGGCATGTCTTCCTGCAGACTGCTACCTAGTGAACCATGGACAATTAATGCTGTTACTCTGTTCCCTGGAGATTGGTCAGTCAGGAGTCAGAATAGAGTATCCAAGTAGGACGGCATGTCTTCCTGTAGACTGCTACCTAGTGAACCAGCATGTTAAAAATTCTGCTCAGAGTGTAGGTATAGCACAAAGCAGTTTTGTTCATTGTTGAAGGCAGTACGGTGACCTATTAATGTTAACTTCTATGTCATTTGGTTTTGCTTTTTGGAGGAGAGTTGTCTAATTTGCAATCATACCACGTCTTCTTATTTTTATATTTATATTTTTTTCACTTTCACATGTTCTCGTACTGAATATGCATTTAATCTACCACTGGACATTGAATTGTCATTCATAATCACCATCATCATCTATTGCCTTGAAGACCCATCTAAAATTTTGTTTTAAGGAATAAGATTTGAATCACTATACTCTTAAAATTACCTTCTTATATCCAGATTTAAGGGGGTTTACATCCTGAAAAATATAAAGAAATAATTATTAGTTACTATTTCCTAGTAGTCTCTCTTCATTTAGAACTTCTAAATAATTGAAGTTGAGGAAACACTTTAACACATCTCCCAATATAATATGATATAGGAAATTTAAGTTTTTCTTTATTTAAATTCCAAACCAAAGATTTAAAAAATTGGTATCTGCTGCTTCTCCCCTAAGCATGCTGCATTTAGGAGTAAGAGTAGAATGATGTGTCTGTGTATGGTGACATGGCATCCTGCAGACTATTACCTTGTGAACTAGCACAGTAAAAACAATCCAGCTCAGCAAGTCGGTCTAGAACAATGCAGGGTTCATAATTATAACACATTGATATTTTCTCGTCCTGAATATGCACTGTACTTGCAACTCGACGTTAAACAGCCGTCCATCAGCAGCAAGATTAATCAAATTCAGCATCTAGCTTTAACATTTAAATAAAGCTCAGAAAATCAGTCATGCAAACGTTAATAATTCTTTCTAAATTTATCCAACATTTTTATTTTCAGTATTGTTTTTACACTTGTCATCTCTATTCCAAGTTATTTGGCTTTGTATAGTTCTCTGAATGTTATTATTTTGTTATTATTTTACTTCCTTGTTTGACTTGAATGAGTATCTTGATAATGTAAACATTGACCTACTGTGGATTCACTTAATTTCATGGTTATCAATTTTCATGGATTTAGAAAACATTTCTTATCTTGGATTGTGATTTCATTCTCAAGCCCAAGTCTGCATATATATATATATATAAGTACGTCTGAACCAGTGAAAACTCTACAACAGATTTATCCATCGGATCACCAGCAGTGATGGTGATACATGGCTGTGTACATTCTGTATATACAACTCGTCTAAACATCAGCCCAACAATGTTAGATCTGTAAATTTGCTTTCGCAAATTTTTTGTTCTTCCTTCGCCGGGATTTGAACTCATGCTACTGAGATATCGTGACACGAAATCGCCTGCACTGTATCCGACGCGCTAGACCACACAACCACCTAGGCTTCACAAATAATAAAGCTTTCGGTGGCCGGGTGTTACCTTTCCTGGTCAGTTTTAATCTAGCGTCGTAATACAGTACATGATATATAAGGCATGAAGATGGAATTGTTACAGATCAGCTGAAATATCTATTGTAAAGGATCCTACAAATTAATGCAAGATACAGTCACAGAAATAATTATATTTATAAGTACGTCTGAACTAGTGACAACTCTTATATCATGTACTGTATTAAGACGCTAGATTAAAACTGACCAGGAAAGGTAACACCCGGGCACCGAAAGCTTTATTATTTGTGAAGCCTAGGTGGTCGTGTGGTCTAGCGCGTCGATACATTGCAGGCGATTTCGTGTCACGATATCTCAGTAGCATGAGTTCGAATCCCGGCAAGGGAAGAACATATCTAACATTGTTGGGCTGATGTTTAGACAAGTTGTATTTACAGAATGTACACAGCCATGTATTACCATCACTGCTGGTGATCTGATGAATAAATCTGTTGTAGAGTTGTCACTGGTTCAGACGTACTTAAAAATATAATTATTTCTGTGACTGTATCTTGCATTAATTTGTAGGATCCTTTACAATAGATATTTCAACTGATCTGTAACAATTCCATCTTCATGCCTTATATATCATGTACTGTATTACGACGCTAGATTAAAACTGACCAGGAAAGGTAACACCCGGCCACCGAAAGCTTTATTACTTGTGAAGCCTAGGTGGTTGTGTGGTCTAGCGTCGGATACAGTGCAGGCGATTTGGTGTCACGATATCTCAGTAGCATGAGTTTGAATCACGGCGAGGGAAGAACAAAAAATTTGCAAAAGCATTTCAATGAAATCCACAAAAAATGGTATTCCAGAATTAATAATGAATCAATAGTATTCAAAGTAAGGTTACCTCTTTTCTTATGTGAGCAAATGGTCTTTCATTGTCTCTGATTTGAGCCTCCAAGGCCTGTTTTAGTTTCTCTACAATTCTGTTCTGTGCTGTGATGTTACTTTCCCTAGCAGCTAATACACCCAGAGCTTTCTTGAAGAATTCTACTGCATCATCATATTTTCTCTCATTAAATGCAACAGATCCAAGTCCTTCAGAAACTTGCCAAGTTGTTCGATTGTCATCTATAAAAAAAAGAATATTAAAGAATATTAAATTAACTGTATTATTAAAGTTTTTGTATTTAATAGAAACTCATAAAAGATACCAGGCTCGCTCTCAAAACAGTTTTGAAGTAGTTTAAACATTTTGCACTCCCAGGATGGTTAAACAAAATTATAAATAGGAAAATGGAATGAAGAATCTAATGAATATTCACAGAATTAATGACTGATTTCTTATCATTAGAAAAAGTGTTCACTTATCCAAAAAGTTTTTTATCATGTGATGTAATTTGATGAAAATGAAATAAGGAAGTCGTAGCAAACAGGTAACAAGTTAATACAACCAACTCTGCTGGTTCATAAGCGTGTGACCTGATAAAAGATTTCCATTCTTGTAAATCTAGGGTTTGAATGATCAAATATTCCACATCAAAGATGATATGTGATGCTTGTAACTTCTTAAAAAAAGGGACAAGCTTGAAAGATATGCTAGTAGTTTTTTTTCACCTAAAAAGCTGTGTTTATTTTAAAGAAATAAGATATGTCATTTTCAATAATCACTTTTGAGTCAGACATTTATTTCATATTTTGATGACTGGGGTGCAACATGTAGTCAGTACTGTACTATGCTGCTAACATTTTTTTCTTTGATATGAGTGGCTTAAGTAGAATGACCTTGTGAAGGTTTACACACAAGATGACCAGATCTTTTAAGGTTACATATGACTTTCACAGTTGATAGCTATCAGCTCTAGTGGATGGTCTCTCATGACACATGAATCTTTACAAACAAATAGTTTTATAAAACATTCTTTTTATTTAACACTTTTTACCTGTATCTTCAGCTGCTAAGAGTGCATGATCAAAAGCTTGTTTGGCTTTCATCAGATCACCAAGCTGACTGTAGGCATATGCTAAATTGGCATAGCATTGTCCCTGGGAATTACGATTTTGTAAACGTGCTGAAATAAAAAGTATCAATTTTGTAAGAAAAGGAAATAAATGAATACTTTGTTCGATCTATTTTCATGTTATAATTGTTCTGAAAAGTATGAATCATAGGCTTCACACTGAAAATTGTAAAAAATTGAAGGGTGCACTAAATCTTTCTAATAGAACATAATTTACAATGAAAAACTTTATAATTGTTTTGTACACAAGAAAGTATACCCTGTGCTAGAACATATGCCTATATTTTAAAGTGTTTAAAGTGAATTTGCAATTTTTATAAGGAAAGATTTATTAAGACAATATAAGTACAGAAATTAAAGAATTATTTATAAGTAATTTTAATTCATACAAATTGAAGATACAATTTAGAATTTAGAATGACAATTGTGCTAGATAGATTACTAGCAACGTCTGCCATTTATTTTAACCTTTTGCTTTCTATAGAAAAAAATGAAAACAACACGTTATAAATTTCATGCGTCCGAAGCGCTTTTCTGGATTTACCTTCATCAGGAATGCTCAAAGCTGAATATTTGAAAGCGAAGGATGTATAAGGACCGAAACGTTGAAGAGCTATAAACCAAAACGGACCAAAAATAGCCAAATCCATCTAAGGCCAACTTTGCCTGAGGGAGTTGAAACCTTAGTTTCTGTATAATTTCAAAACTTACAAACGGGCAATTTTAGATGTATATCAAAGATTAAATTTTCTTTGTTTAATTCAAGACACATGTTTGAGACTTAACTAGTCTTAAAACTGGACTTAGCTTTTCAAATAAACAAGACAAGTGTACTAAAGACTTTACTAGACTACTAGTGGAAGTCTTAAAACTACATTTTCCTACTTATTCAATTATTTAAAACAAGGCAATTGTACTAGAAGTGTAAGCCCCAAAAGAAAAGTGATTGTTGATACAGCATTACATACCCTATTTATACTACCCACACTGCATGAAGGTGCATGCACTATATGCACTGGTGTGCACAACAAAAATGCCTCAGTTATGCATTAGTATACTATAACCAATCAAATCACCAGATTCCGTATCTATTTCAAGTGACATACAATACAGAATTTTTAAAATACTTGTATTAACATTTACATATTCTAACCTTTTTTCTTAAAGTAAAACAATTCTGTAAACTTTCCTACAAAAATAATTGTACAAAACTTTTATTCCTTCAAGGGGAAGGTAAAGGGTTATTTTTGTGCAGTGTGTTTGCAAATTTCATGTTTTTGTGCTTGAAGCTCATTATCTACTGTTTGGTGCAAACTTGTAAAAAGCTAAATTTATAAGCTTTTTTTCATTGTTGTTTCATCGTGAAATGGCCATTGTATTTTCCTTTCATCCGTGCACTATCCCCATTTATCTCCAAAAGAAGCTCAAGAAGGTATATTTTTATTACATATTTGAATTGACTAAGTGAAAAATAGGTTGTATGACCATTTTCCACAAAAATTCACCGTGGGATCAAAACTGTATCTTATGCCCTTACGAAAAATATACAATTGTATTACCATACATATCTGCAGCTGATTTGTGAAAGCTTATAGCTCTCTGGTATTCTCCAACAAAGTTATAGGCAGCACCTAAATTTTGACGAATCACAGCCTCTCTCTTTTTATCATCACTGCTCTGAGCCAATGGTAATGCTTCTTCAAAACATTTGACAGCCATGCCATATTTCTGTAGCTGGGTATACAGCAGACCAAGGTCATTAAATATGCTTCCTGTAATTAGAAGTAACAAAATATTGTATATTTGAATATTACATTGCAAAGCAATTATTATAGCATAAAACATACATGTGCTTATTTCATTACTCAACATTTTTTCAAATGTTTCATGATAAAGGCCTAGCTTTTCTAAGTAAGATCAAAAATTAGAAAACATTTACAACATTAAAATAATGTAGATCTTTGTAATTTATTTATCTTCCTTGAATTACTATCAAGATTAATTTATATTTTGAAGACCAGATATACATTTACATGTAGTGTTCATGATCCAAGTCCTTCAGAAACTTGCCAAGTTGTTCGATTGTCATCTATAAAAAAGAATATTAAAGAATATTAAATTAACTGTATTATTAAAGTTTTTGTATTTAATAGAAACTCATAAAAGATACCAGGCTCGCTCTCAAAACAGTTTTGAAGTAGTTTAAACATTTTGCACTCCCAGGATGGTTAAACAAAATTATAAATAGGAAAATGGAATGAAGAATCTAATGAATATTCACAGAATTAATGACTGATTTCTTATCATTAGAAAAAGTGTTCACTTATCCAAAAAGTTTTTTATCATGTGATGTAATTTGATGAAAATGAAATAAGGAAGTCGTAGCAAACAGGTAACAAGTTAATACAACCAACTCTGCTGGTTCATAAGCGTGTGACCTGATAAAAGATTTCCATTCTTGTAAATCTAGGGTTTGAATGATCAAATATTCCACATCAAAGATGATATGTGATGCTTGTAACTTCTTAAAAAAAGGGACAAGCTTGAAAGATATGCTAGTAGTTTTTTTTCACCTAAAAAGCTGTGTTTATTTTAAAGACATAAGATATGTCATTTTCAATAATCATTTTTGAGTTAGACATTAATTTCATATTTCGATGACTTGGGGTGCAACATGTAGTCAGTATTGTACTATGCTGCTAACATTTTTTTCTTTGATATGAGTGGCTTAAGTAGAATGACCTTGTGAAGGTTTACACACAAGATGACCAGATCTTTTAAGGTTACATATGACTTTCACAGTTGATAGCTATCAGCTCTAGTGGATGGTCTCTCATGACACATGAATCTTTACAAACAAATAGTTTTATAAAACATTCTTTTTATTTAACACTTTTTACCTGTATCTTCAGCTGCTAAGAGTGCATGATCAAAAGCTTGTTTGGCTTTCATCAGATCACCAAGCTGACTGTAGGCATATGCTAAATTGGCATAGCATTGTCCCTGGGAATTACGATTTTGTAAACGTGCTGAAATAAAAAGTATCAATTTTGTAAGAAAAGGAAATAAATGAATACTTTGTTCGATCTATTTTCATGTTATAATTGTTCTGAAAAGTATGAATCATAGGCTTCACACTGAAAATTGTAAAAAATTGAAGGGTGCACTAAATCTTTCTAATAGAACATAATTTACAATGAAAAACTTTATAATTGTTTTGTACACAAGAAAGTATACCCTGTGCTAGAACATATGCCTATTTTTTAAAGTGTTTAAAGTGAATTTGCAATTTTTTATAAGGAAAGATTTATTAAGACAATATAAGTACAGAAATTAAAGAATTATTCATAAGTAATTTTTAATTCATACAAATTGAAGATACAATTTAGAATGACGATTGTGCTAGATAGATTACTAGCAACGTCTGCCATTTATTTTAACCTTTTGCTTTCTATAGAAAAAAAAATGAAAACAACACGTTATAAATTTCATGCGTCCGAAGCGCTTTTCTAGATTTACCTTCATCAGGAACGCTCAAAGCTGAATATTTGAAAGCAAAGGATGTATAAGGACCGAAAACGTTGAAGAGCTATAAACCAAAACGGACCAAAAAATAGCCAAATCCATCTAAGGCCAACTTTGCCTGAGGGAGTTGAAACCTTAGTTTCTGTATAATTTCAAAACTTACAAACGGGCAATTTTAGATGTATATCAAAGATTAAATTTTCTTTGTTTAATTCAAGACACATGTTTGAGACTTAACTAGTCTTAAAACTGGACTTAGCTTTTCAAATAAACAAGACAAGTGTACTAAAGACTTTACTAGACTACTAGTGGAAGCCTTAAAACTACATTTTCCTACTTATTCAATTATTTAAAACAAGGCAATTGTACTAGAAGTGTAAGCCCCAAAAGAAAAGTGATTGTTGATACAGCATTACATACCCTATTTATACTACCCACACTGCATAAAGGTGCATGCACTATATGCACTGGTGTGCACAACAAAATGCCTCAGTTATGCATTAGTATACTATAACCAATCAAATCACCAGATTCCGTATCTATTTCAAGTGACATACAATACAGAATTTTTAAAATACTTGTATTAACATTTACATATTCTAACCTTTTTTCTTAAAGTAAAACAATTCTGTAAACTTTCCTACAAAATAATTGTACAAAACTTTTATTCCTTCAAGGGGAAGGTAAAGGGTTATTTTTGTGCAGTGTGTTTGCAAATTTCATGTTTTTGTGCTTGAAGCTCATTATCTACTGTTTGGTGCAAACTTGTAAAAAGCTAAATTTATAAGCTTTTTTTCATTGTTGTTTCATCGTGAAATGGCCATTGTATTTTCCTTTCATCCGTGCACTATCCCCATTTATCTCCAAAAGAAGCTCAAGAAGGTATATTTTTATTACATATTTGAATTGACTAAGTGAAAAATAGGTTGTATGACCATTTTCCACAAAAATTCACCGTGGGATCAAAACTGTATCTTATGCCCTTACGAAAAATATACAATTGTATTACCATACATATCTGCAGCTGATTTGTGAAAGCTTATAGCTCTCTGGTATTCTCCAACAAAGTTATAGGCAGCACCTAAATTTTGACGAATCACAGCTCTCTCTTTTATCATCACTGCTCTGAGCCAATGGTAATGCTTCTTCAAAACATTTGACAGCCATGCCATATTTCTGTAGCTGGGTATACAGCAGACCAAGGTCATTAAATATGCTTCCTGTAATTAGAAGTAACAAAATATTGTATATTTGAATATTACATTGCAAAGCAATTATTATAGCATAAAACATACATGTGCTTATTTCATTACTCAACATTTTTTCAAATGTTTCATGATAAAGGCCTAGCTTTTCTAAGTAAGATCAAAAATTAGAAAACATTTATAACATTAAAATAATGTAGATCTTTGTAATTTATTTATCTTCCTTGAATTACTATCAAGATTAATTTATATTTTGAAGACCAGATATACATTTACATGTAGTGTTCATACCTGACTCCACAGTATTTTGACATTTATCAGATAGTTTCAAACATTCATCAGCAGCAGACTCAGCCTTTTGAGGATCACCAAAACTGTTGTAAGCATTAGCTTTCTCACACAAAGCCCACATTTGTTTCTCAACATTGCCCTGCATTGCATATGCCTCTGCTAACTGGTGGTAGAGGTTCATTAAATGATGGTTCTGTACTGTAGTACATAAAACAGCCAGTTTCGTCAATGTTTCTATCTCCATGGCTAGGTTGTCCCTCTCGTAGCGGTACTCATCCAAAGCTTTGTTAAAATAACGGATTGATTCTTGGATATTTTTTGTAGTCTCATATCCAAGACCTAAATTGAAGTACAAATCACCATTTGATCTGCCATCTCTTCTGTCTTCTGATGGAACAGCCTGTTGGAGAACATTCAATCCTTTCTCTCCCTGACCCATGGCAATATAAGCAGCACCAAGATTAAATGCACATGCTCTTTCCATGTATTCATCATCCAGATCTCCAGCATACTTGTAAGCATATTTAAAAGCTTTGACTGCACTTGTTAAATGACCACTTTGTAAGAGTTCTGTCCCTTGCTTGGAGTACTTTTCCACCTCTACAGCTGCAGCTATTGTAGCTCCTCTGTCAATCATGGTACTCATCATCAAGATTTACTCTGTAAATACATATGGTTAAGAATGTTGCATAAAGTTTGTCAATGGATACATGCCCATTTCTTGCCCAGTAGGAAATATTACATACATAATCAGGCTAGAACATGTTAATATGACATTGGAACCCTCTTTTGTACTATGATGTCTCTACACTTAATCCAATGGATGTGAACTGATTTTTATTTTGTCTTGGATGCATGATTTTTTTTATATAGTTGTTATTAGTGTAGAACTACCTTTCCTATTACTGTGAGTACTCTCAGATCAGTACTTTGTGTCTTTTGTGTTTTTGTTACTTGGTTTTTATTCTTTGTGTTTATCTGATGATTCAAACCTTTTCCAACTAATTTTACAATTAGTTTTCATGCTGTGCTGCTACAATTTACACCACTGTCCCAGGTTAGGGGGATGTTTGAATGCTTGCAAACATGTTTAATCCCACCACATTCTGTATGTGCCTGTTCCAAGTCAGGAGTCTGTAATCCAGTGGTTGTTGTTGGGTGCTGTCTATCATAAACATTTTTCATTTATAGCTTTGTACAAAAGCAGGTCATTAATTTTCTCGTTTGAATTGTTTTACCTTTTGTAATTTTGGCGCTTTTTATTATAGCTTACATGTTCTGTGTTTTTGCTCACTGTTGATGGCTGTACGGTGATCTATAGTTTATTGCCAATCATACCACATCTTCTTATTTTTATATTTGTCACTTACAATTTACAATATGAGACAGACATAAAAAAATGTAAGTGACAATAGGTTGACATGTTCACATGTAAACAATGTATTAAAGAAATTGAAATTTACTGAAAGTAAAACTGAACACAGAATATATAAAAGAAAAAAGAGGGGTTTATGCCCGTCACAACATAATTATAAACACAACTGTTAAAATCAGTTGCATTTGGCTTAACTCAAAAGATCGGTACGAGACGCAAAAACAACTAACATAAAATCATTTGTCACAAAGCACCAAATAAGAGTATTCACAGTTACTGAAAGGGAGTCAAAGTCAATTACAACTAATAAATAAATTATGTTTTCCCAGACTAAAGTATCAATCAGTACATGTGACATCCAACAGATTTATTGTAAAGATGCCATAAACAGTCTGAGAAATGTTAGGTATCAAGTTGGTTAGCACATTGAGTCTGTCCCCCCTGGGTTTGTTTGCACATTGAATCTGTTCAACCAGGTTTCAGTCGCCCTACTTCTATAAAAAAAAAATATTAATATTAATGGTATTAAGATTATATAAATTTATTCATATATTTATATGGTAACTATTAAAGAAAATATATATTTTGCAAAGTTCATTAAAAAATATGGATTTTTTTTTAATTATTAACTTGTTTTGGAGCATTAATTTGCTTTTTGTTACATTTGTTTTATTTAGAATTTCTTTTAATGACTGTTGATTGTAATTTAGAGTAGTGATAAGGTATAATTATGATGTCTTTGATCTCACTGATTGTTGTATTAATCATTTTGTTAATTGTCTATGTTGGATTAAAATTAATGAAATAACATTTTTTTATAAATAAACAAGTCAGCTCGGATCTTGTTATAACTGTTAATGATTGACCAATTCCTTTAAAATTCTTAAAACGTATCAATAAGGATAATACATACAGATAACTTGGTCTTCAGTTGTTTTATATCAAATACATGTATAGTCGAGCCTCGTTGTGACAAACTCTGTTGTGTCCGAAACTCTGATGAGTCGAAGTAATTTCTCGGTCCCAGTAAAATTCCCGTCTAATCAATGCATAATTACCTCTGATGAGTCGAACTCAGTTGATTTGAATACTTGGTTAAGTTGAGTAAATGTTATAGTCCCGTTGATGTAAAATTAATATAAATTGACCTCGATGCCTCAAAGATCAAAAGTAAGAATATTCGAAAGATGCAGCCCTAATGATAAAAATTCAAATCGGATGTATTTCTTATGTAACCTAATCATTTTCAAAAGAGATTAAAGCTTAGTAAACATACTTGTTTGTATAACAGTTAAAATGATATGTTTATGGTAACCGGTAATTAACACCACTGTTGATCGTCCAAGTAGAACGTTAGTGTGTTTCATATTTCACCTGGCATAAAAACTAAAACGAATTTGAATGACTCAGGCCAAGATTGAATTAATGGTTAGAATTAAAATTCATTAATTAACATAAAATAAAGGATTAAGATATTTATGATGAATTCATTATTTTTTATGTATAGCAGACAACCTCATCAGAGACTGTTCAGAACTTGTTTCGTTTTCACGAGTGATTTCATAATTTATATTGACTGACCTTGGTAAATACTTGTGATTTTATTTGTGCATTATTTGTATATGTACTTGTGTGTTAGATCATAATGAAGGACCAAAAAATATTGAGATTGAATACACAATCATAAAGTGTCATATCAAAAAAAGGCACACTGTTCATAGTATCTAGTTTAGACTAATCTCATGTCGTATGCATTCCAAATTTATGACAATACACTCGGCATCAGATAAGTAGAATACTTTAGTCTGGTCCCTTCGACTTCGACATAACCAGGTTTGACTGTACCTTGTATTTCTGTACACTTCAGTGCAAATCAAAGAAAAATAATTATCTGGTAGCGGCAATACAACATAAATATTCACCAAATTTTTCAACAAACTTTCACATATTTTTAACAAATAATTTACATTATACAAGGCAACAAAATGAAATAAAAATAAGGTCGAACAGGTTTTAGGACAAACATGAATTAGGGAGAACAGACCTGGATTTGAAACATTCAAACTCGTATACCATGTACACATGTATATCTAATTTTATTTTTGTTGTGTTCACTTATCGCCACACTAACAACAGGTACGGCCTAAACCGTGGTCAACTTTCTGACTACGTGATTTAATATTTGGACGAGACTTCTGAATCGTGTCATGTGTTTATAATGTATTATATTGATAGGAAATCAAACGAGAAATTAGCACATTTATAGCCCTACTGAGTTCTAAAGGAAATGACAGATACCGCTCAGTTTGTCAAGAATGTGATAACATGCTCGTGGCATTTATCTGCGCTGCCACCATGGGGTTAATTATCAGATACTTATTTATTTTGCAGCAGCAGTATTAACAGTTGAGGTCAAGTTCCTGTTAATATAATTGGTCAATTTCGTTGCTAATCGTAGACCTTGTAAGACTCGTCCAATTAATGTCAATGTGACAATGGCTCCAACCGCTCCTTCTGTGCGAAGCTTTAGATGGAATGGCGGACCAGTTTAAATTTCGATCAGCTGTGCACCCTCTATTTGAGCAAGCTAGTTCAAAACAAAAGATTTTAATAAAACAATATAAAAACAGTTAAGAACACAACAGAAAACAAGATCAAGTTCCTTTAACTCTTTAAATAAATAACTTATAGTCCCGAGATTTTTATGGTCCGAATTTGTTCTAGGCCGAGTTGTTCTGCAGCTATCGCCGATGATTGCAAGTTCGTTATGCTTGCAAGTTCGTGACATTTGGGGTTTCACTTTATTCGTGACGTCATGCAAAAGTATTTATCATCGCAACGGTACTTCACAAAACTGAACCGAATATTTTCATTGCATTTTCACTAATATCGGCTTGAAAAAGAGAAGTTGTGTATGTTCTAGCATATTATTTGTTTAAACGCTATTTCCACTACTACTGTTTTATTCCTCCCTAGAATTTCGTTGAATTCTTGGGAAAATCCTTTCAGCAATGTTATTGACATCTCAACAATGAGTCATCATCTATTTTTAGGTAATGTGGCCTCTTATTCCTTTTTCAAGGCCAAGAGTATTACTTTTTAAAGTCTGTATGTGAGTGGATTTTTAAAGATCAGAAAATGATTTGATATATTTTGATGAAAACAAAACCTGCCGAATATTGGCTCGTAAAAGTAATTCAATCCTATGCCATTGAATGCAAATTGCATGAAAAAATACTTTGATGCATTAATGACATTGTGACATCGTTATAGTTATCTTAAACGTGTTTAAAGTGTTTAATTCTGGACTTTCCAATTGACCATTGAAAGTCCCGTGTAAAAATTAGAATAATCTTTGTAGAGAGAATAAAAAGTTAGTATGCCCCAATTTCTCTTTTTTTCGAGATATTCATTTGTTATTTGATCTCAAATTTATTCTGTAATGTTCAAATACATAATACAACAGGCCTGACCTATATATTGTTGCACATGCGCAAAAGCCACCGCCAAAGACAAAGGTCACGAACTTACAAGCATGTCTACATATTTTACGGAATCGGTCAATATATGAAACATAGATAGATTGACCATGTTTCTGAAGCTATTCATCAATTAAATGTATCAGACTGTTTGCAAATAAGTAAAGAATATTTACACCCACAGTGGATAATATTTGCTCCAAGGTTGTGATTTTTTCTTCCGTTTCGAGTTAGGGTAACGAACTTCCAATATCATCGAGGATACCTATTTATCTTCCCTTGAAAAATAAGTGTTTTTCACTTATTTAGCTTTCCCGTGAAAACTCCGTGATGTTTCTTGCTATATTATTGGAAATCAGATTTCTATCACAATTGATATTTCAATGCTACCGTAGCAAAATACCTACGTTTTGCCTGATAATGCAATATTAAACGTCCTCCATATTGTTTACATCGTCCCTTGGCAACTCTAACACAAAAGAGTTCTTCTTCTCAACAAGTGCTTGTTGATCTTAGTACAGTATAAACGTACCTTTCTGTTACCGTCGATCTATAATTTTTGTAATAAAATAAAGTTATTGCAAAAATATTTTTAAACTATCTTTACAATAGAGCATCTTTCTAAGCATATATAAATAATTTGTTGCTAAAATACAAAGCTTATACATGTGCAAAGATTAATTTAGGGATGTGCCGGGAAACTTTTTAAATAATCGTCTGTTTTATCAGTTTTGATTGCAGTTGATATAAAATCTCAATATAGGAAAATAAAAATTATTCATCAAAAATAATTTTAAAATATAAATAAATTAAAAAAAAAGAAAGAAATATTAAAAGAAAATCAACAGAATATCACTGACTTATTATAAGTCGTTCCTTTAAACAAACCTAAACACAAACATTAACTTGTAAACTATGTAAAAGTTTCAAAGTCAATGAACCATGATGAGGGGGTGGGGCTATATAATCTCCATGGAAACAATACTTCCAAATGCCAATAAATATGCATACCAAATATCATTAACTTAACATTAGCAGTTCATCTTAAATTGATCTAATCACAAACTAATACATGTAAACTAAGCAAAAGTTTCAAAGTCAATAGACCATGACTAAGGGGGCGGAGTCAAATAATCTCCATGGAAATGAGATATGCCAATGCTTATACAACTGCATACCATTGAATATCATTGACCTACCACTAGTGGTTCCCCATAAACTGACCTTATCACATACTAATACATGTAAATAAAACAAAAGTTTCAAAGTCAATAGACCATGACTGAGGGGGCAGGGTCAAATAATCTCCATGGAAATGAGATGTGTCAATGCTAATACAACTGCATACCAAATATCATTGACCTACCACTTGTTGTTCACCATAAACTAGACCTAATCACAAACTAATACATTGTTGACGCCGCTGCAGCCACAGGGACTCGGTTAGCAGATTAAAATTTTGTTAATCAATGTTTTTTATTTTTTTTCAGTGTTTCCTGTCTATTTGTATTACTTGATCAACGTATTTGACGTTGACATCACTATTTCTTTGTTTTCTAGCAATGTGCAGTTTACTATCCATATCCGTATACTGAAAAATCCTAAAGGGATCTAAGTCGCCATCTTGAATTGCCTTCCCTACTTTAGATAAAAAATAATTAAAAATATTAATAAATTACTATATACCTTACAAAGGCACTCATTTTCTTCCTAAATTATTCTTCTATCACATGCATATTTTGATTTTTGGATCAACAGAACCCTTACGCAACTTCAGTTGCATTCGGTCAGAATATTCAAATTTCCGGAAGCAACGTAACTGGCAAACATGTCGTTTTCAGAAAGATAGACGAAATGGGAGATAACTCTTGTCATTCGAAACTTTCGGGTTGATGCATTTACTACAACGATAACTCCTCATAAACTGACGAGTGCTGTCCCCTGACATAAATATTGAGCGCAAATTTAATAACGAATAGAACCTTTCTGCAAACGGGTAACATAAATCACTGACTTTTGGTAGACACATCAATAAAATGAAGTAGTTACTAAAAATATAAAATATTGACGTGTTCAACGGGATTTACCAGGTTTAGTAACAGTACCAGGATTTTAAAAAGGGGGCAAGTTGGTAGGCTAACTTTTGGATTAATACTTTGAAAAAGTCTATGCATTTATCATACATGCATGTATGAAGCTCCATTAGGAGGCCCCTTGTCCCCATAAATCCGCCTCTAATTATATACATGTTGTACTACATAAATCCTTGATGAGAAAAATATCAGGACGATGTCTGACAGAAAGTCACATTCCTTTAAGAAAAGAAAAACCCGATAGTTTGGGGACAATCATTTGATATTTTCAATGGGCGGAAGGATAGGAGAATAATCTGATATTGAAACAACACATACAATGACTGTTCGAGGAAATTTTCGTTTGATATTTAATTTTTATGAAGGATTCTTGGCGTGTAAATCTGTCTCAACTCTGATCGATTGAGCGTAGGTATCAAGTTAGGGGACAGCACTCGTCAGTCTATGAGGAGTTATCGTTGTAGTAAATGCATCAACCCGAAAGTTTCCGAATGACAAGAGTTATCTCCCATTTCGTCTATCTTACTGAAAACGACATGTTTGCCAGTCACGTTGCTTCGCGAAATTTGAATATTCTGACCCAAATGCAACTGAAGTTGCGTAAGGGTTCTGTTGATCCAAAATCAAAATATGCATGTGATAGAAGAATAATTTAGGAAGAAAATGAGTGCCTTTACCTATTTATCTTCCCTTGAAAAATAAGTGTTTTTTCACTTATTTAGCTTTCCCGTGAAAACTTCATGATGTTTCTTGCTATATTATTGGAAATCAGAATTCCTTTATCTACCACAATTGATATTTCAATGCTACCGTAGCAAAATACCTACGTTTTGCTTGATAATGCAATTAAACGTCCTCCATATTGTTTACATCGTCCCTTGGCAACTCTAACACAAAAGAGTTCTTCTTCTCAACAAGTGCTTGTTGATCTTAGTACAGTATAAACGTACCTTTCTGTTACCTTCGATCTATAATTTTGGTAATAAAATAAAGTTATTGCAAAAATATTTTTAAACTATCTTTACAATAGAGCATCTTTCTAAGCATATATAAATAATTTGTTGCTAAAATACAAAGCCTATAATGCATGTGCAAAGATTAATTAAGGGATGCTGGAAACTATTTAAATAATCGTCTGTTTTATCAGTTTTGATTGCAGTTGATATAAAATCTCAATATAGGAAAATAAAAATTATTCATCAAAAATAATTTTAAAATATAAATAAATTAAAAAAAAAAAGAAAGAAATATTAAAAGAAAATCAACAGAATAGCTTCAATTTAGAAATTGGACTAATAGCTTTATGTCTAAATATAAAAGAGTAAAGGAAATAAAATGCAATAAAAGATAAGTAAGTATGAAAATGTCTAAAAATAAAAAGTGCAAGGAAATAAAAATGCAATAAAAAGTAAGTATGATACATTAAAATATATACTGAGATCGAATAAAAGTCTAGTTCCGTCCGATTATTAATTATGTGGAAAAGCCTGTCTGAATAAATAAGTTTTAATGTTTTTCTTGAAAGCATTCACAGATTCCGTGTTTCGCAGTTCTTTCGGCAAGTCATTCCGTAAAACGGCGGCCGCTCTATCAAACCGTCTCTCTCCGTATGTTTTTGTTCTAACTGTTGGTTTGACTAGAAGCATGTTGTTTTCTGACCGAAGAGTTCTTGTTGGCTTGTAAATGTTTTAACTAGTTCTTGAAGGTACACGGGTGCTTCCTGTTTCAGAGCTTTAAACACATAAAGCAACACTTTGTATTTGCAACGAAATGTTATTGGCAGCCAATGAAGAGATTTTAGAATTGACCAACATGTTCGTTTTTCTTTTTCTTGTTATTAATTTTGCGGCGGTGTTTTGTACACGCTGTAATCGTTGGATTGCATTTGCGGAAGTCCATATAACAATGCATTCCCGTAGTCCAAGCGAGACGTCACTAAAGAGCAAACAAGTGTTTTTGCTGCATTCTCTGTAATGAATGGACGAATTCGACCGATATTTCTGATCTGGTAGAAACAAGATTTCGAGGTCGCACTAATCTGTTGGTCCATCACCAATATTTTGTCAAAGTAAACACCAAGGTTCTTGACGCATGCTGAATTACTAACGATGTTTTTGCCAAAATTGAGGTGACAGTCTGAGAACTCTTTCACTCGGTGTTTCGGAGAGAAAATTATCAGCTCAGTTTTATCTTCGTTTGATTTAAGCTTATTTGAACACATCCAAGAGCTTATGTCCGCCATACGTTTCAAGTCTAGCAGATTTATTGTTCCAATTGTCAAGCGGTTTAATTACGAGATACACATGAGTATCATCCGCATAGCAGTGGTAACACATATTATGACGTTTACATATCTCACCTATGGGTTTTGTGGTTACGACAATAGGAACATATCCGTCGTCATATGTGAAACAGGGTCAACCAACCATTCGTGATAGGAAATACAAACTCTGGAATATCGTATCAACTGGGAGATACATTCACCTCGAAAGCTAACCAAACCTTTACACAAGCTTATTTACAAGGGATATTGTTACGATACTGTTGTCAAGTCATTAAAGATGGCATTTTTTGTGGAATTAATATTGATTCACTAATAAGGTCTTAGCATCGGAAATAAACACATTTATTCTAAAACTAGTTCTTCTCGTATAATTTACGATGGCATGATACTAAACACCTAACGGGGGGGGATTGTGCTTGATTTTCATATATTGAAGACAAGTCTTTCGATCAGTTTAATTGAGGTCTGAGCTGGCATGTCAGTAACTGCTAGTAGTTCTTTGTTAATTATGTTGATCATTGTCATTTTGTTAAATAGATTCTTCTGTTACCTATTCTAAAATCGGACTCGGACTTCTTTTTAACTGGGTCTTACTGTATGTTTGTTTATTCCACAATGGCATTAGGTATAGGGAAAAGGGGGTTGAAATCTCACAAAATCCTGTCAGGAATCTCTAGCCTTTGTATGTCTTCTTGGTTTTTTTAAATTTTGGTTCATTTATATGCTTCAGAGTTTAGGGTGGCGTCCATTTCGCTGAACTAGTTTACATTTTGTTAAGGTGCTAAAGCCCGCCCAGTGTGCGGATTTTCTCGCTGCGTTAAATACTCATTGGGGCCTTGGACTCTTTTCTGCTCTTTGGTCGGGCTGTTGTCTTTTGACACATTCATTCCCTTTTCCATTCTCATTTCCATATGCAGGCGATGCTGGCATATTGATACATAGAAATGGAAAGTTCGCAATTGGGAAGCTGAAATCATTTCTTTTATTATGAAGTTTTGTCCTTAACCGACCCTCATTGTCAATTTCTAGATGTAAGTCAAGATACGAGGAAGACTTAAAAATGTTTCTGTACTCCTAACAACAAAATTTTTATATTTAAATTTACCTGTGAACGTTACTTTATTTAACGCCAATTTGTCCTAGATTAAAGTTGTCTTTTAACTTTGAAACATCTTTTTATTTTATATTGTGTCATAGATCAAACTTATTCGTTCAGTGTATATTTACTTGTTTTTGTGTATTTTCTTTTGATCGAGTTAAGGCATTTCAATTGATATTTTATTGTGTGTCTTTTATGTTGTAATGTTATACCACTGTTTCAGGTTAGGTGAAGGTTGGCGCCTGTTAAAACGTTTAAGCCTGCTGCATTTTTATGCATCTGTCCTAAGTCAGGAGCCTGTTGTTCAGTGGTTGTCGTTTGTTGGTGTGGTTCATAAGTGTTTCTCGTTTCTATTTTTATATAGATTAGACTGTTGGTTTTCCTGTTTGAATTCTTTTACACTAGTCTTTTTGGGGTCCTTTATAGCTTTGAATTATTTAGTGACACCATCTATAAAGCGTTTATCATTTACATTGAAGGGCACATTGAGCATCGTGTCAAGCATGGACTTTTAAATCATTTAAAATGTTCGTTTAAAAAATCGACCACATAGACTCTCTTTACCATAAATTCTTTTTGTGTAATATATTTCAATATTACACTTCAAAGACGCTTTAATGTTTTGAAATAACCTGTTATGATCTGATTTTTCATCGCATAAAACTGTCACGTGACGCAATTTCCAGAATGAATGGTTAATCGTTATCTAGCAATTCTAAAATTCGGGACTAATGAAAATTTATCATGCAACTTTCCTATAAAAGTAAACACTGACACCTTTTCTTCATTGCCTGCTCAGCTATTTGTTAATTTCTGTTATTAATTAATCATGACAAACATTATTTCTATCTGATAGACTTGCTTGCATCCAATAAGCACAGAAAAAAAATAATCAATTACATTGTTTCATGAAAACAATCAAGAAATGTCGAACTGCTGGAGATATTACCCAATTATCAACAGGATAAGTAAGCAGTGCACAATATAAAAAAAGTTATAAAAAAGTAGGAAAACCAAACCGAGCCTAGCAAAAAACTAAACATATCCAAACACGCATGTTTCTTTGTTGGTAAACACTAAAAATAAAGATAGACGTTTTATGCAATTATTCATTGAACACATTGCCAAGCTCATCATCCATTATAAAATTATATTGAATTTGGTAACCGGTACTATGATTACTAAAACTAATACTGGTAAGTCATAATGCGCACGAGTTTCAGTAAACTCCATGGTAACCACAAGCAATATGCTGAATATGCTCCACACCATAAAGCCGGATTACCAAAAACCTTACTAATGCAACAGCACCCTTACTCGCCATTTAAATTTAACCAATGGCATGCGGACTTAGTTACCCAACATTCAACTGCTTCTATTCATTTGGTGGAGAGTTGTCTCATTGGCAATCATACCACATAATGCAGCGACTCGTTTCACAAAAAATCTTAAGAGTAAAAATACTAGTAAGTCATACACATTTCAGTATAACTTACGAACAATTTTAATCGTAAGATTTTTTGCGAAAAGAATCTCAGATGATTATGTTTATGAAGTCGGTTTTTAAGTAGAAAAAACATGCTGAGTCGGATCTTTTTTTCATGACTATCACATGACACGACTCCATAAATATACTTACATTTTAAAACAAAATTATAAATGCTATTGTTAAACTCGGAATCATTTTTAATGGATGGTTGGAAACAGGAAACCATAGATTTACTTATTTCATTCTAATTCACATTTTCACCATTTGCTTTACATACGACTTCTTGTTAAATTTTCAGTTAATAAATTTTGTAATCTGTACACAAAAACCAAAGATAAGCTAAGTTTAAAACTCAGTCAGGTATATCTTTTTGGCAGGTACAAAGAACGTGAAAAACTTTTACGTTGTAATTCCTTTTGTTTCTAGGACTGGGGTAAATAAAAAGGGAATGAAGTCAATAAAACAGCAACCCAACAAAACAGATAACCTAATGTCGTGTTTACATTACATCAATCATGACATGTATAATTTATATACTCACCTGCTCATGCGCATTATAGAGTAATTACATACCACAGCTCTCCCTGATTTACTATGATGGAGATCCTTCCGTGATTCTCTATGATAAATCCCAGCGTTAGGATGAAAACTCACAATCATAATGCCGGATTACCAAAGAAAACACAGAATAATGAATTCATTTTCAAGCGTATGATATTTGTTGACTGATTATACATTCGTTCCTTTTAATGCTCTTTAAACACGATTATTTCGTCACATTATATTTACAAATTCCATTTAAATCACGATATTTTTAGTGACAAAGAAAAAAAGTTCTTGGAAATACTTTGATCGGTAAACCCGCGTTGGTTGTTTTGAAACCAGTGAAATTCAGAGCAAAATCGCTTAATCTTTCATAAATTGGGAAATTTTATGACTTACTAGTATCAACCCATGAAAGTAAAACTGTGAATTTGAGTAGAAAGATTTTATATACAACTATAACTAGATATATATTAACTGATGAACCCTCATTTATATATTATTAACTTGTAGCAATGACATCCCGTATGTTTATACCTCGAAACCTGTGTCATTGTTTTTTTTTCCAGAATTTAGTGTTTCGGTTCAAAATATGGAGATTGCACCTTGTCACCGCCAGCATAAATGATTCTTATTTTCAAATGCGTAAATAAACACAATAATGTACATGTGGTTTATAAAAATCTATATTCTATGCAGTTTAAATACTGAACTTTATATAATGTAGGTGCAATTGATAAGGTTAGTTCAATAAAGAGATACGTAATTTTCTACTGAAAATAGGACAATTACAGGGCCGTAAATGGCTTGAAGGAGGCAGTTGAGTTTCGCCGAGCGGAGCGAAACATTTTTTTTTGACCCATTTTAAGCAGAAAATGATATTTTTCGGACCTTTCGCCTGTATGCAATGTACCTCCTCAGAATTCACCACTTGTTAAATTTTTGTTATATTTCAATAAATAAGCGCCTGAATATATTGAAAATAGTTATAAAGCAGAGTTAGATTACGTGTGCCGGTAAAGTAAGATTTTTATTCTTCATCCTGCTTTATGACTCTTCACAAGCTATTTTTACTTAGTTTTAGGAAACAATTTCCGAACTTAAAATGAAAGGCCCCGTAAAGTTGAGCCTTTTTGTGGTTTATCATGCTTTTTGGCTGTACCAATCGAGCTATTTTGACTTCGTTTCAGAGACACAATTTTCAAACCTTAAAATGAAAATGCATACTTAATAACTCATAACTTTTAATTATCAAATTCAAATTATTATAACGAACTACACTTTTGTTTACACTGACAATTTTATTCGGTTAGGCTTTGTCAATTGCTAAGGGATTTTTCTGTGCCCGGACGAATCCAATCTCTTTAGCACTTCTATGCATTCAATATTGCCAACATTGTCACTTCTATGTGTAGCATAGCCAGATCACGTAGTCTGCTTTCCGTCATTGTTGACCTGTTCCATGTTTTAAGGCGCCGTAGCGCAGAAAACGATCTCTCACAACTGCAGGACCCAACTAACTGGCAAGGCTAACAGAAGCAAAAGTATTTGTTTTATATTTGGGTAGAAGTGCATGTGTTTGATTGCTTGCTCTATTGTACATTTTGACCCAATCTCATTAATAGACGTAAAAGTTACAACCAGTGCTATTAAAATAATGCTTGATTTTAACAATTTTTTTCTTTTCAGTATTTTTCTTCATTTTTCTTTTTTTTGTCAGTCCGCAATAGGAGGCAACTGCCTACATGCCTCTATGTAATTTACGGCCCTGATACTTATACAATTATTTAAGAATTATTTCTCATTTGGGGAATACTAACCAATTAACTAAAAAGAATCAATTGATTGGCATAATCCTAAATGTCTGGGTAAATACATTCCAAACCCGTTCTTGATGCATAATGATGTTGATGATGGTTTGGTGTTTAACGTTCGGGGGCAAATATTGAATGTATATTAGGACTAGAACATGTCAATGCAATATGAATATTTATCCTGCTTTGGACCATAGACCGACACACTGAGCAGAGAAGTTCACAAGGTAAAAGTATGTAGACAGACAGGTCAACTTACATGGGCAGATTATTTTGACTCCGAACCGATGAGTCTTGGCTCTTATTCCATCATACCGTGTGCATAGCGGAGAAGAAGTGATGCCAATTTTCAAGTCTTCGAGCACGCTACAACGATACCATCGTGGTGGTTCATTCCCAAATGGAAACTATAACAAAAAATGCATCTAAGTCATATCTCTTGTCGCGAGATATTATATATTTTTTTTTTGCTTAACGTTCAGTGGCAAATATTTCATGCATATCCATGTCTTAACAAATAAACAAAAAATCCAATAGTTAAATTCTGCAAAGTGGGTCGACTAGGATGAAGGGCGATAAATAAATACTGTCTCTGAAAAAGAAGGTATGTTGAAAAAGGGGGAAATGCATGTGTTTTGCAACAGGCCACATACGGACACCTTAAAGAATTTTTAAACAAGGATTCTTTTACCTGCAGATTCCATTCACGAGACTCTGGATCTAACATCCCCTTTCTTAATGGATGTGGCTGCGTATTTATACATCCCACACAGCCAACCGGACATCCCTCAGTTTAATTGGTTAACAGACAGTATACTTGGTGATCATGTTTCTATAACCAAAATGATCCCTTTGGTTCACCTCGAAAGAAAATTAGGCAGTAAAGTAAATACAAATATTCCTACACATAAGATATTTATGTTTACTATGTTAATTTGTACATATCATATCCGACTCAAACAGACTGAAACAAAAATCGAATGTAGATGATTGGTGACTGTTCTACACGATGGCATTCACAGCACTTATTACACAGCAATAAAAATATAGCCAATTTGTAAATGAAAAAAAAACTTTTGATTTCACTGTTAGATAGACTACACACAATATTCGTTAATGTGTCGTCTCGTCAAGTATGTTATAAATTAAAAGATACAGTCTTGATGTTTTAACTTTGCGATAAAATGCAAATAAAGTTGAAGGATTA
The DNA here is from genome assembly GCA_017311375.1 of Mytilus coruscus. Lineage (NCBI taxonomy): Eukaryota > Metazoa > Mollusca > Bivalvia > Mytilida > Mytilidae > Mytilus > Mytilus coruscus. The sequence goes on from CM029601.1 coordinate 95,364,133, forward strand.
AAAGAAAAAGACAAACAAATAAAGCATTTCCTGTTGCCTAAGAAAAATTAAGACACTCTGTCTGGTTTTATGAGAAGTCTTGTGTATTCAGGGATTAATAACATTATACATTATTAAATTAACAGAAACGTCTAAACCCTTGTGTTTTTTTTAAATCGTTAGATATGTAACAAGCATCTGATAAAAAAGATCTTCAAAACGGTTATTTGATAAGGTTTTGACTTTTCTCCCTTTCCAACTGTTTTTAAAATGTAAATTATAAAAAATAAGACCACACTCTATACATTTATTTATTCTTTCTATATTTCAGACGTGTTCTTTTCTATGTCACCAAAAGGGTTGGGGATTAGCATTACTAAGTGAATTTACTTGTCTATTTACTTCACGTTGTTAAAACGCGTTGTTAATACAAAAACAAAGGATATGGGGTTTCCATCCATGACACAAAATAAGTACATGCATAGCGCTTTAATTGCTGTTCTTCGTCTCAAAGTCACAATGAGGTCTTCAACACGGAGCAAAAAACTCTCACCTCACTGCATGTTTAAGACGGCCCCTAGAACCGGCTTGAGCGAAATTCTTTGCAAAAATAATTTGGATAGATTTTGTAAGATGTAACACCACCAAATCGCATGCTTATTTTAATTTTTTTATGCTACAGCAAGAGCATACAGTTTATTTATACCGTCTAGATCCTGAACTAACTTATACGTTTATTTTCCTGACTTACAGAAGTCACATGGTCACCACCAATCATCCACTCACATTAAGAACATATGTTAAAGTAGCCCTACTCTGACAAAAATGTGTTTTTGATGTTGTTGTTTTCTTAAACTAGCAAATGAATTAACAGGAAGGAAATTTTTTTCTGAATAAGAAACATATTTTGACATTTCTGAGCCAATGTGTAGGAACTGGCTTCACAACTTTAAATGTGCTAAATATATACATCTTTTAGTCTGGGAGAAACTCACTTACTGGTATCTATTAGTTGTAATTGGTTTTAAACAGGCTTTCGGCAAATGCCAGTACTCTTATTTCGATGCTTTGTGTGTATTGTTTTCATGTTAGTTGTTTTTGTGCCTCGTACCGATCTTTTGAGTTAAGCCAATTTCAACTTCTTTTTTAATAGTTTGTTCTTATACTGTGCTGGTACACCACTATCTCAGGTTAGGGGAGGGTTGAGGGCTCACAAACATGTTTAGCCTGTCACATCTGTTTTTCGTTCATTGATTTCTATAAACTAGGCCTTGGATTTCCCATTTGAATTGTTTCACGTTTTTCATAATTGGCCTTTTATAGCCGACTATACGGTATGTCTTTTTTCTTATTTTTGAAGGCCGTAATGTTGCCTATAATTGCTAACTACCATCCTCTTAATTCTTGTGGATAGTTGTCTCCTTGGCTATCATGCCACATCTGCTCATTTCTATATCAATTAAGATTTAAAAAAAAAATGGTTGAAAATTGGCATTTAGAAAGTTGGTACATGTATAATTCAGGATATACATGAATTTAATAAATTCAAACTTGAGGTAAAATATTTAGAGAGCTGTGAAAATCAAAACTTTGGTTGAATATATAGGGGTTTTGAGTTGGTAGTGTAACTTTTATATTTACTGTCATTTTGAAACTGGTTCACAACATAAAATATGGCATTTTGTTCAGTATATAAAAACTCTTTCACAATTTCAAACAAATGTTGCACGCACAAATGTGGTCCTCATCTGATTCTAGTGCCCTTCTTTAATGTTTCGGGTTCGTGTACACATTATTTCTCCCTAGAGTTAAATTAAATCATCTCCATGGAAAGCCTTTATTACTTAACCCCAACGCATTTCAATCAGTTTAATATTTCAATTATGTTTTGGCTTTATACTTATACAATTATTTAAGAATTATTTCTCATTTGGGGAATACTAACCAATTAACTAAAAAGAATCAATTGATTGGCATAATCCTAAATGTCTGGGTAAATACATTCCAAACCCGTTCTTGATGCATAATGATGTTGATGATGGTTTGGTGTTTAACGTTCGGGGGCAAATATTGAATGTATATTAGGACTAGAACATGTCAATGCAATATGAATATTTATCCTGCTTTGGACCATAGACCGACACACTGAGCAGAGAAGTTCACAAGGTAAAAGTCTGTAGACAGACAGGTCAACTTACTTGGGCAGATTATTTTGACTCGAACCGATGAGTCTTGGCTCTTATTCCATCATACCGTGTGCATAGCGGAGAAGAAGTGATGCCAATTTTCAAGTCTTCGAGCACGCTACAACGATACCATCGTGGTGGTTCATTCCCAAATGGAAACTATAACAAAAATGCATCTAAGTCATATCTCTTGTCGCGAGATATTAATTTTTTTTTTTTTTTGCTTAATGTTCAGTGGCAAATATTTCATGCATATCCATGTCTTAACAAATAAACAAAAATCCAATAGTTAAATTCTGCAAAGTGGGTCGACTAGGATGAAGGGCGATAAATAAATACTGTCTCTGAAAAAGAAGGTATGTTGAAAAAGGGGAAATGCATGTGTTTTGCAACAGGCCACATACGGACACCTTAAAGAATTTTTAAACAAGGATTCTTTTACCTGCAGATTCCATTCACGAGACTCTGGATCTAATATCCCTTTCTTAATGGATGTGGCTGCGTATTTATACATCCCATACAGCCAACCGGACATCCTCAGTTTGATTGGTTAACAGACAGTATACTTGGTGATCATGTTTCTATAACCAAAATGATCCCTTTGGTTCACCTCGAAAGAAAATTAGGCAGTAAAGTAAATACAAATATTCCTACACATAAGATATTTATGTTTACTATGTTAATTTGTACATATCATATCCGACTCAAACAAACTGAAACAAAATCGAATGTAGATGATTGGTGACTGTTCTACACGATGGCATTCACAGCACTTATCACACAGCAATAAAAATATAGCCAATTTGTAAATGAAAAAACCTTTTGATTTCACTGTTCGATAGACTACACACAATATTCGTTAATGTGTCGTGTCGTCAAGTATGTTATAAATTAAAAGATACAGTCTTGATGTTTTAACTTTGCGATAAAATGCAAATAAAGTTGAAGGATTAAAAGAAAAGACAAACAAATAAAGCATTTCCTGTTGCCTAAGAAAAATTAAGACACTCTGTCTGGTTTTATGAGAAGTCTTGTGTATTCAGGGATTGATAACATTATACATTATTAATATAACAGAAACGTCTAAACCCTTGTGTTTAATTTTTAAATCGTCAGATATGTAACAAGCATCTGATAAAAAGATCTTCAAAACGGTTATTTGATAAGGTGATTTTCCTCCCTTTCCAACTGTTTTTAAAATGTACAAGTTTTAGCTTTCTAAAAGCTATGGACTGCTTCGCTCTACCCTAATTTAAGGAAGTATGTGTGCATGTGGTTGTTAAATATTATTGGAAATGTGATATTTTAGATATTGATTGATAAAAATTGATGTTCTTTAAGAGTGTCTGTATGCGTTATATACCCATGCTTTTAAAAATCTAAATTTCTTGTTGAAAATTAAAACAGTTATAAATAGACACGACTCTGGAGGTGTGCCTAGATTGTCAGAAGTTACAAACTACAGATAATGCATTTTGTAAACATTGTATACGAACATTGTTTAGCAAAGCAAATCGTGCAAATTGCAGAGTAACAAAGCAAATAAACACCTAAGGCTCCGTGTTGAAGGCCGTACATTGACCTATAATGGTTTACTTTTATAAATTGTTATTTGGATGGAGAGTTGTCTCATTGGCACTCACACCACATCTTCCTATATCTACGTATTAATAATTGATATTTCAATATTGAATTCATTTGTGAAATGTATGTATAATAAAACGAACATGAATTAATGACAGTTGATCGGAACTGAAATACACATAGTCAATTTTCCGGCATTTAATGTCTTATCCTGGCCGAGAAAAGTCTGTAATTCTTTATCTCATTTAAGCCAATAGCTGTTGCTGTATCTCAGCCGCATCCAATCAGAATCTATACGTGAAAAGTAATTTATTCAAGATGGCGTGTATTTCGATTGAAACTAATAGCTCCGCACCGTGATGCGAAGCAAATATGAAAAATAGAGATGTTGTATGTCCGCCAATGATACAGCAACGCGACGGCACCGATAACTCTAACACATAAAGTGCAACATAACATACCGCCTTCAAATTTGGGCAGTGCAAACTATTTAACGTCCCGTAATTAAAATAAATGAATAGTTTTAAACGCCATAAAAAATCCGCAAATCATCACCAAATCCCCCCCCAAAAAAAAAAAAAAAAAGAATAATTACATAAAGTTTGCAACTTTTGACAGACACGTAAAATTTTGGCGGGGTTTCTCGAAATCTCAACCCCAAATTAATCCCGAGCAGTGGAATAACATAAAGGTACATACATAGTAAAAATACAACAAAAATCAGTACAGGACAAATACCTAACTTTTTGAAAGGGTTAAATTATAAAATACAATCACAAAACAATAATGGACAACACCGTATCAAACAATGCTCGTAGTTATTGCAAGCAAGCTTAAGATACAGATGGCTGAATTTTGAAATATATTTCATATATAACAGCATTAAAAAAAAAAAAAAAAAAAAACAGAACAGAACAGGAAGACCAAATCAACGAAAGGAAAATTGACATATCCATACCATCTCCAAAACGAAAATCGATATTATCAAGCAAAGCATTAATGCCAATGAACCTACTGCTTTTAATATATCTGTGCATGCCCAATTAGTTGATTTTTTAAATTTCTATTACCGAAAAAGTCATTGTAATGACTACACAGACATTAGTAACACACATAGTTACCGAAAGACCATTTTATTCTATAGTAACATGTTTTGTTTGACAAGATTGCATGGTAGCATAGTAAATAGTGTAAACAAATCATGATTTTAAACGAAAACATAATGACATTCAAGGGAACTATATAAGACTTCCTAGTAAGATATTTTGATATTACAGAAATATTTGATACTTTTTTTTAACCTACTTTGATAAAGATACTATGGTGATCAATAAGATTAGCACACATATCCTGTGTCCACGCTTCGCTTACAAGGATCTGACAACGCTCCATTTTACGTTCTGTTTTAACATGCTATCGGGATCCTCAGGTTTGGTCGTTGATATAGAATTTACCAGAACAGAAAGTAGAACGGAGTGTTGTCAGATCCTTGTAAGCGAAACTTGGACACAGGATCTGTATTTTGATCAGATTGTATGGTGATTTGATAAGGAGTTCCTTTACGGTTGTAAAAGTACATAGTTGTACATTTACTAGATGGTGATATTAATTAAGCGAAATTTATAAGGTTTCTTGTGCAGAGTAAGTAGATGGTCAATATGTTAAGGTAACTTTTCGGTGGTCAGTAGCAGTTTTTAGTTCAGTCGTTGTTGAATCGTATTCATCTACGGTCTTTTCTTCAGTGAACGCAGCAGTTATGAAATTACTATAATTTTCTATCTAAGGTTTAGTAATTCGATGTAGCATAAACGTCGTCAACGACAACGTTGTTAGCTGCTTTGTCAGCAGGTACAAACACAAAGCTTTCTTAGAGTATTCTATTCATTTTTTTTAAAGTTCAATTAGAAAAATGTTCAAATGACAATTTTCCAAAACATTGTATGGACTAGAAGTTTTCTAATCGAGCCCAATAAATTTATTTTTAGCGACTGACTTTAACTTTATCTAAGAAATTTGCTCATTGTTCAAGATTTTAGTGATTTGATACTGCTTCAAATAATACTTTACATACTTTTTCGTTAATTTCTTGTTTAATCTTTAGAATGTCTCTATCTCTATCGGAATTTAGTCGATTTAAGTTATTTTTATTTACACAATTGTCGCACAGTGGAAATGTATACCTATATACACAATGAATGAATACATCAATTAACAATTCATATGCACATTTGAAAAGCATTTAAAATGACACATTGTATGACATCAATAGATGACAATAAAAGTCCTCCTACATAATATGTGAATACATGCATTGAATTCTACACCAATATCCAGCAGGTAGATTATGAACACATATGAAATAAAATTTGATAGCAATCTACAGGTAAAGTGGAAGAATTGCGAGTTTGAATATATTTTTGTCGGATTTTTAATCTTGATTTTAATTATGATTTGATACGTTCATATCTCAATGCATCATTGCACGCCCGTCTTATTTTGTTAAAATCGGTAACAAGAAGTTAATCTTTAAGTTTATACGTTTTCTATCTTAATATCTCGTAGCTTTACATAATATTAGTTTAATGAGGTTTTGAATTTTAGGTTTTTTGAGTTACGTAATTTGATGAACAGCTATCTTTCAGTAAGTTACGTAATTTGATGAACAGCTATCTTTCTTTCAAGGCATTTCATTCCATTATTCGAGTCCACGAAAGGAGGGTTTTAAGCACACACAACTAATAAAATCCCCACAGAAAACTGTGTGTTCATTTTTATGTGTATTTTACATTTGAATCGCTTATGTTGTAGGTTGCTATCACATTGATATTTATCTGTCTCATCCTTTATCTTTCATTTATGCATTATTTATTTAATACGTGTACATCAATGCATTTCTAGTTCATCAAAGCTAAACAAGCTTTTGTTATATACTGCATCTAACAAGTAAAATTTTAAGTTAATAGTAAAGATGACAATACATTTAATATCTGTTCATTTTAGATATCTTCGTTTCAGGAAAGTCATAGAAAAATGGAACGAGAATAAAATCTAAATATGAAGAAAGGAAAATTGCGATGAAACATGACAAAATATGATAATATTAATGACTTGATTGTTAAAAAGAATTGGAATCAGAAAAAAAATTATCAAATAAGAAAAACGGTAGATGTACAAGAAATGTTATTCCAAATTCATAGAAAAAATAAAAGCGTGTTCTACGATATTCGCTAAAGATTCCAGCCATGTGTCATGCGAAAAACTCAGAAATTCGTTCTACACAATCAACAATCATAGGTTTGGAGACGTCCTTAAACACTTTGAAAAAAGTTTGAATTAAAGGTGCATAATGGCATTATATGCAAAACCTTACGGTAATACAGTTCTAATTTTGAAGAGGAATTCATCTGTGCCTAAAACTCCATATATGATTATGTAATGTAACAAAACTCCATGTATGATTATGCAATGTTGCCACGAAAGTTTTGAGTTCTTAGTTTAATATAAGAGGATAAAACATAAAAAAATCCTCCAATTATAGTTTAATAAAAATAAAAGACCGTTTTTGGTCACATTTTTAGTTCCGGTTTATTGTTTACCATGAATTAAACAACTGTCGCATTGGGCCAAAATGTTCGTAACATGTTAAAAGCTTCATATTTTTTTTATATTGATTCAGTCAGAATGGCGGCAAACTGTTATAAATTACGTGTTAATCTGTATCCATTATTTTTTTGTGGGAAAAATTTAGTTGATCATATAGGAAATCACTGACGCATGACTGGAGCGCCCCCCTTAGGTCAGTCAGCGCCCCCTTATAAAAAGTTCTGGATCCGCCACTGTATAGGATAACTGAATTATTCACTTACTGCTGTAAATGCATTGATATAGTCTCCGAATGTATTTGTTTAAAAAATACTATTAATATGAAGTCAAGCAAAACTTTTTCTAGTCAACGCTTTATTGCAATAGATTTTCTATACGGAATAACAGCCTTGCTATTGTTCAAGACCGTGCAGTAGCTTTCAATAAATGTAAACATAAGAAATGGAAGACTCTGTTTTTATTTCTTGTTCATGTACATTAACAATATGTCATTTTATGACGATAATGCTACAATATTCTAATTTCACATATTCCAGATCTAATCTTGAGCGTACACCTCGACCACTCTTCCGGATTCCACGCTAATGCACTTCATAGGGACAAAATAATTGACAAGTTAGGTTTAGAAGTAAAACGTTAAGGATTTTAACGTAAAACAACGAGTTGACCTACTGCTATAGCTAATATCTACACAAGTATAACGTCAGTGAGCAGTGGGGATCCAGAAGGGACGTAGAGGGCGTACGCCCCTTTGCTTGCACTTTTGTTTTTGTTTTTTTTTTTTGTAAAATGATTAATCAGACTAGACTTCGTGAACTTTGCCATTTCCCGTGTATTTAATTTTTATGCGACAATTCTTTACTTATAAAGATATTTTTCGCTCGTATTTACTGTTATTGATTATGTCAAAGTCATGTGATTCTCTACGGTGGAGTTGACCAGTTCGTCGAAAAAAACGTCACTCAGTCATTTTGAAATTCAAATTACAGTAACACATTGCTTAGGCTGAGGATGATAAGCATGACGCCTTCAAAGCGACAAAGTATTGAACAAGAACGTAGAGTGAGAGACCCATATTCGCCGCACAATTCGTTCATTTCCACTTACATCCGACCTACATTCGAATATTTGGAACTTTTATGAAGGTTTCAGAAATTTAACTATATGAAAAAATGTTTGATAAAGAAATTATCTTCAAAACATTGGTTAATTGTTCTAAAACGAACGCAAACTCAAGAGGAAATCAAGTTGTTCGTGTACCATGGGGACACATTTTGCCGCAATGTATAATATGACCATCCTCATTATCCTGGTATATTATAAAACGAATGTTTGCAATTACATGAATTAGCTAAAGAGATCATTCCTATACGATTTTTCTCACAAATATTTACTTTAAGACTGCGCATCATTGCCGTATAAATCTTACATAATTGCTAAAATCATTTAAAAATACCTGCGTATTTCTCAATATGTGCGAATAACCATGGAAATGGGGTAAAGAGGAATATCAACAGTTGTAACATTACAAACAGCCTTCGCCATCTATTTAGGCAAGCATTGGGTAAAGGCACACAAATTTTACAGAAAAATAGCAAAACGGCGAAAATGTGTCCAAGGCGAATACTAGTATGCGCCACCCACTCTATTGACTTCTATTACACAATTCCACCCAACAGAAAGTACAACTCTATTACACTCTCATGAAAAAAAAAGTTCCACAGCAATATTATTTACCTACGAAAACATTAACCCCACACGCCCCAGCCCATTTATAACATTGCTGAATAGTGATCCCCAGTCAGTAAGCTCTAGATATAGATTTAAAGTCTAAGGTACGGACTATTTGATCTGAGGGGGCAGTCTGAGATATTTTAGAGAAAAAAATTCTTCCTCGAATTTTGCCTTAAACAAACATTCTGGCCGTATCTGGATTGAAAACAATAATCTTGTCCACTTTTTTGCTATTAGAAAAAAATATTTTCAACAGAATTATTTAGCATTAAATGAACATGATGAATAAAAACGGGCGTAAATTTTTTTTTTTTTTGGGGTTTGCATGTGAATCCCATATCTGACCGGAATGTCTGTTTCGCCGAACTGATATACTGAATTCTTTTTAAGGCCCGACTGCAACCTGCCTACTGGGTGTGGCCTATATGTCTCAATGTGTCGACCGTCATTCACAACTTAATTGTCATTTCCGACTCATTCGTAGCCTTTGGTTGATTTGGAACCCTCACTTCCCTTGTTGGGTGAAAAATTTCAACCAAACATTTGGATGAAAATTGCTTGTTTGTCTTTCTTCGTGTCGGTCGTATTGTAAATTTCATTGAATAACCGTATATCTTGTTTACAATAAGAAATCTGTGAGGTTATGCTAACTAACCATACAACAAACGAGAATTTTCCATGTCCATTTTTACTGACAAATCCCACATCAAATATATTAATTAGTACATATATATATAGCTTTGGATCCATCCAATCATTTCGTAATAGACAATTGATGGAGAGAATACGGCACCAAAAATGTCCAACCCTACACTTTAACTATATAATGCATTTTACACTTATTTTATGTTTTTAGCCAAAAAAGGTCAAAAATTATTTTATGTTTTTAGCCAAAAAGGCGAACTTTGATACTACACCCCCCTTTCCAAATTCCTGGATCCGCCCCTGGTGAGGTTAACGTTTCTTTTTCATTTGTGGTAAGCATGCAATCATGTGTTTGTTCAACTTTCCTCAGTTTCCTTCGCGTGTTTCATGGGAGTTTCTCGAAAAGTGTATTAAAGTACATAAACACAATATAAGAAGTAAATTGCAAGCGAACTTCTGACAATAAAAACTGTGAATCTGCCAAAAGGGAGATAATTCTAATGTAAAAATGTTCATTATTTGTTTACATTTTACCGGCAACTTTTTAAATTTGTTTGCGACTCCTGATTGAATGATACAGGGTGGAATATTAATAGTTGAAAGCTTATCCATTAAGGTTTTAAAATGAAAAGAAAAATAAAGTAATATCTAACAAAGCGTAGGAACTATATTCAATGTATTTACTATATTAAAGGAGCTATTAAAATATGGCTTCCCCATTAAGTCCAGAAATTAAACGCTTTTTTTTTAACTGCATTTTAGGTCAACCTTTGCCGCATGACCATACATTTTTTGTTGTAATACGAAGCTGACATTTCCGGCGGTATCAGGAACTGCCACCCTTTTTTATAGTTTCTTTATACATATGGAACACATTGGTACCCTATGGAAAATGCATTTCCAATATTTGCGTGCTTGTAACCATTATACCTATACATGTCAGTAAAGTCTGATATTGTAACCATTATACCAATACATGTCAGTTAAGTCTGATATTGTAACCATTATACCTATACATGTCAGTCAAGTCTGATATTGTAAACATTATATATACCTATACATGTCAGTCAAGTCTGATACATTATACCTATACATGTCAGTCAAGTCTGATATTGTAACCATTATACCTATGCATGTCAGTCAGGTCTGATATTGTAACCATTATACCTATACATGTCAGTCAAGTCTGATACATTATACCTATACCTGTCAGTCAAGTCTGATATTGTAACCATTATATCTATACCTGTCAGTCAGGTCTGATATTGTCACCATTATACCTATACCTGTCAGTCAAGTCTGATATTGTCACCATTATATCTATACCTGTCAGTCAGGTCTGATATTGTAATTATTATACCTATACATGTCAGTCAAGTCTGATACATTATACCTATACATGTCAGTCAAGTCTGATACATTATACCTATACATGTCAGTCAAGTCTGATATTGTAACCATTATACCTATACATGTCAGTCAAATTTGATACATTAATCAAGTCCCTTTAAGTGTAAAAAAAACTCTAGTAATCTGTTACGTATTTTAAAGTTTATATGACAGTAGTTCTTAGTACCTTAATTGTTTTTTTTTATTGATATTGTGGTGAAATTCTCTTTTAAGTACACCTGTATAGCATTAACGTGTCTTATTTAATGTATCTTTATCGTTTCTTTTTATCACGAATCCCGGTACTCCTCAAGAATAATCTTCAAAAGCTTTTAAGCGTATATACTCGTCAGTCCACTGTTTAAATTATTTACAAATAGTAATTTTTCATTTCAATTATTCTTACTCCGGTGAAAATAAAAATAAATAATTAAAAAATCCTACGATTTCGTTATTTCTGCTGAAATTGCGAAATCGTTTTGAAATGAGTCTTCTTTATTGGAAAATCAATAATTGACAAGATGATTTTTTCTACATCAAAGAAAAGCAGGTAATATATCACCATTATCACCCAACCATGCATGTTTGAATCTTTTCAAGTTGTTGGGAAGTATTTATGTGAATAGAGGATATCAACCATAAATGTTTGCTTAGGACCAAACGAAAGATGTTTATTGTTAAGACAATGGACGATTTCCACTTTTTAATTTTATTGCACTTGATGGCCATCATAATTTGTTCTTTGAAAGAAGGTTAATGATGTATAACCAGATCATCAAATTCTGGTTTTACTGTAGATACTTGTAGGGCATATATATATTTTAAAAGATCCATTTTGTAACAACTGGTGATCCGTTTATTTGGCAATCGCCAATGGCAGTCAGCAGGGTTTAAAAACATCTGTTGTTCGATTTTTGTTATATATATATGTTGCTTGTGCTGTATTTAGACCCTCTATCAAGAAATTTGTTTTGCTAACTACAAATCTTGACACAACACACACAGTTTCTCCAAAACTATAGCAATGCTTGATATAAGTTAGTATATTAACTTGTATGTTTACAAACTGTTTGGATCACCAGTGATTTCTCTCAATCCTTATACAAGATTTAAATGTTGAAAACAAATGTTTGATTTAAATATATATCTAACTAAAGGAATAACATGCCTTTAATGTTTGAATTTAAATTGCTGTAACATCAAATCAGTTTTTTTCTATATTTCAATAGAACAACAGTCATTTCTTTACTTCGTTTTGTCTTCGAAATAAGATTTGTATCTGTTCTACAAGTATTCATAATATCTCTAACTCTATATCAAAACAGAAGAAGAAGATTTTAGCCATTTGGAAACATTTGCAATTTGGTCAATATTCTGAAATGTAACATAATCTAGTTACTTAGAACCTCAAAATACACACATGAGGAACTCCGATACTTGAATGGTTGTGGAGACTGAAAGTCTTTTGATAATGTCTCTGCAAAAAATCAAATTAACAGTACGGCTTTAATAAAAAAGAATAGCATCTAAAGAGAAGAGGAAGGCATTTTTTGTTGGTCCCTTGTTATATATAAACCTAATAGAATCATAAATTAATTTACGAAAAACATTCATTAATGATATATATTTAAACTTTGTCTAACGTATTGTATTGCCTTTTATGTCTTCAGACGTTTTTGATATATGGAAAAACTGCAGAATCTGACAGCAATTTCCTATTTTAACTTTTATTCTTTTCTCTTTAAAACTTAAATATAAATGCAATAGTGTGACTTCAAAATGTTTTGTCTTCAGATCTCTGATGTTGAGATGTTAATGTGAGTGACATCAAGTGTCTGCTTGAGAAAGGATTTTGCTAATGTCTAATTTCCCCAAAAGACGATATATGATATGGTCATATATGGTCAATTAAGACATGTTTTGACGTGACTTTGAAATCACAAATAACATAACTGCACCGATATTCCAAGATTGTGTTATCCTACTTATTTATTAAAAGAATTTAATTTAGTGCAATTTTTAAAGGATTAAATATTTTTGCTATTTTTACAATTCAGGGCCAAATAGTGGCTCTAAACAACACATCAACTAACTGAAAAATAACATGTATGCAAGAATAATGTACTCTTGATTTCTGAACATTTATATTTTGGTTTTATTAACTGTAGATATATCATCTATAAGACATCTTGGCATAGTGTCCTGAGATAATTTTGTTTTGTACTATACAAATTTCATTGTAAAGAGAACGACTCAAATTTATTTTACATTCTATATGCTAGACTCAAATATACATGGCATATATGACATAATACGCAGAACAATGCCAGCCCTGGCATATTCTTTAACAAGAATGTATCCATAGTACACGGATGCCCCACTCGCACTATCGTTTTCTATGTTCAGTGGACCGTGAAATGGGGGTGAAAACTCTAATTTGGCATTAAAATTAGAAAGATCATATCATAGGAAACATGTGAACTAAGTTTCAAGTTGATTGGACTTCAACTTCATCAAAAACTATCTTGACCAAAAATTTTAACCTGAAGCGGCACAGACGGAAGAACGGACGGACGGATGGACGAACGAACGGATGCACAGACCGAAAAACATAATGCCCCTCTACTATCGTAGGTGGGGCATAAAAATGGATTGTCACAATTTTATCAATGACAAATACTTACTAATATGCCAATGATCACTGACTTCATGGCATTATTCGCTTGCTGTATCAGCGTGATTGTAAATTTTTTGTCATTTATGGAGATTTTATGCTTTTCCGTACAATTTTCCTGTATATTTTAAGCTTCTGTTAATAGGTTCATACTTAGCTGGAGGAGTGTTTAAGCTTAAGGTAAAATGATATGCCATGTATTTTAAATGTATATCTCAATGAAAGACACAATTTACATATGTCAATGGAAATGCCTACGACATATGTACCTTTTTTGCTGCCCGACTGTTTAGGTTATTTCAAAAATATATTTAATCGGTTTTCAAGATATATGGCAAGGAGCATATGTTAAGTCTTGCAGTGCAAAATATCTTATGAATTTTTAAAAATCCTGAAAATTGACGAAGAGTTAAAAACCCGTTATTTTTTAACGACATTCTTTATAAGGTTCCATTTTGATCTATCTCATTTGGCCTTCAAACATTACACAACATTTAAGAGGATCGTAAAAGTGTTTATAAGACCTGTCATTTAACTCTGGTACGTATCTGAGACTACTATAACACAATGTGTCATAATAGCCTCAGTACGTGCTTATCATGCAATTTTAGGCTTCATTCTCACGATGGCAATCTTATCAAATAATTTCTATTTGTTATATAGGATCAAACAGTTACGCTCTTTTGAGATCTTTTAGGGATGCTCATTTTAAATCAATGAAAATCTATGGAATGAGAAATTTTAATGGAATATTGACATATAAAATCAGACCAACAACCAACTAAAAATAATACCATTACCTTGAAACTATCATTGACTAATAATCTTATTCACACAGACTGTTTGTACCCACTACACCTTTTGACCTAAACAGATAATTCACAGGAAAGTTGGGTAAAAAGATCGATTCTCATGAATAAATTTTATGCTACTATATTTTGTTTCAATGGTGGCATTGTATAATTTGGTCACTGAAAAATTGAAGAAATGAACGATTAAAACCTGTCAGTGAATAGGATCAAAATCACGAAACTTAAAAGATGAAAGAAAAAAATATTGTGAATGCGCATGAATTTGTAGTAAACACACACAATATATTTTTGGTATGATTGATTTGTTCAAGATTTTTTGTGTAGATATCTCTCTTATTAAATGGTGTACTATATGATTCGTATATACCTCACAATTTTTTACTACTGAGAGGTACAAAATGATGACTTTTACCCTTCAAGAATTACACCACTTGAGTTTTACCCTTCAAGAATTAAACCAACCGAGTTTTACCCTTCAAGAATTAAACCAATTGAGTTTCACCCTACACGAATTAATCCAACTGAGTTTTACTCTTCAAGAATTAATCCAACTGAGTTTTATCCTTCACGAATTAATCCAACTGAGTTTTACTCTTCAAGAATTAATCCAACTGAGTTTTACCCTTCACGAATTAATCCAACTGAGTTTTATCCTTCAAGAATTAAACCAATTGAGTTTTACCCTTCACAAATTAATCCAACTGAGTTTTACCCTTTAAGAACTAATCCAACTGAGTTTCACCCTTCAAGAATTAAACCAATTGAGTTTTACCCTTCAAGAATTAAACTTAACGAGTTTCACCTTTCAAGAATGAAACCAAATGAGTTTTACCCTTCAAGAATTAAGCCAAATAAGTTTCACCCTTCAGGATTAAACCAAATGAGTTTTACCCTTCAAGAATTAAGCCAAATGAGTTTTACCTTTCAAGAATTAAACTTAATGAGTTTCACCCTTCAAAAATTAAACCAAATGAGTTTTACCTTTTAAGATTTTTGCCAAATGAGTTTCACCCTTCAAGAATTAAATCAAATCATTTTTAACCCTTCAAAAAGTAAACCAACTAAGTTTTACTTTTCAAAAATTAAAACCAAATGAGTTTTACCCTTCAAGAATCAAACAACATGAGTTTTACCCTTCAAAAATTAAACCAAATGAGTTTTAACAAAAATCAAACAAAAAGCTGGAAGGATTTCTTGGAGATTGTACACTAGCAGTGATATCGCCAAATGATGGTAATTGTTAAATAACACAAATAAATACTAGTGTGACGTCCATTTTCACTGAACTAGCACACAATTTTAGTTAGGGGCCAGCTGAGGACCACCTCCGGGTGCGGGATTTTCTCGCTGCATTGAAGACCCATTGGTGGCCTTCGGCTGTTGTCTGCTCTTTGGTCGGGTTGTTGTCTCTGACATATTCCCCATTTCCATTCTCAATTTTAGTATAGTTACTGTTGACTATATCTTCCATTCATGCAAAGAAAATGCAACAGAACTATTAGTGCATTCACATTGCATGCATAAGTATTTTATAGGGTGATCATAACATTATTTCCAAGTAAGATTGGGCATCAAAGGGAATATTTCTACCATAAGGCAATCCCAATACTTCAGCAGTTGGTCAAATAGTAATAGAGTATAAATATATATTTATAGGCAATCATAGGTTTGAACGTTAATTGTTTTCAATTTAGATTTGTTTATATTTTTTCGTTTGGGCCTGTATTATATTTGCCTTCGGGTTTATATGATCCGTTCATCCTATTTCGACTCTTTAAAATTCAAAAGTCTATCCTAGATTGAGGTAAATTATATGGTCTTCCAAATACCGTTTCGATTCCTAACATCACTGAAGAGGTATTAATTGTCGAAATCCGGATATGGTGTACTTATTTTTGCACCATTTGTTTGCAGTATACCATCTTTTTCGCAAGTTAATTGTTTTCTGTTTGGTGTTAAATTAATAATTAAGATCCATTTTGTTACATCTGGTGATCCGTTTATTTGGCAATCGCCAATGGCAGACAGCAGGGTTTAAGAACATCCGTCTTTCGACCTGCTAGTCAAATGCGTTTTGTTAGAATATACTTTTTCACTTTTTTGGTCTTTTGGAAAATGTTGTTTGTGCTGTATTTAGGCCCCCTTACCAAGAAATTTGTTTTGCATGCACACGTATAAAAATTGCGGGTTTTATCCAACGCAATCATAAGTTTGAACGTTGTTTTCAATTTAGACTTGAATATATAATTATATATATACATTAAAGGTAAAGTTTGAAATAAGGAAAAACTCGCCAAGCTGATTGGTACGAAAGTATAACATTATTAATAAGTACAATAGTCATTAGTTTAAAAGTGTTGGCTTTTTAAAAACAGTTCAGAAAGCATAATGATGAAAGTACAATCAAAACGCCTAAACAGTAAAACAAATTGATAAATAAATTTTCCACTGAAGTCCTTCAAAAGATATATAAATTGAAATTTTTTATAAAAACTCTAAAAAAGGAAAGTATAAAACACTCTTTTCTAATCTTTACTATGGGTCTTCAATTCTCTTCAACTTCATACTTTCTTTGGCCTTTTTAACTTTTACGAACGTGACTGATGAGTCTTTTGTAGTCAAAATGCTGGTCTGGTGTACAAAATCTATGATGAGTTTATTTACAACCACTTTGTTGATGCCACTGCTGGTGGTTGTTTCCCCCAGGGGTATCACTAGCCCAGAAGTCATTACATCCGATATGGTCATTATCATAAATTAACTGTTTTCAAAATTTTGCATTTTTCGAAATCCTCAGGGTTTTCTATCCAAGGAATAGATTACCTTAGATGTATTTGGTAAAACCTTTGGAAATTTTGGGTCCTCAATGCTCTTCAACTTCGTTTTTTGTTTTGTTTTAATATTTTTTTTGTTTCGAGGATCACTGATGAGTCTTTTGTAGACAAAATGCGCTGTAATTGTCTTGTTGATAATTTAGATTATTTATAGAACGTATTAAGTCGTCTATGAGGTAGTCGATCCATGAAACAGTCTCGTATATAATCATGGAAACATCAAATTAAATTCTTCCCGTTGTTTTACTGAATTTTAATTGGTTCCTGTCTTTGAATACAATATAATAACTGTCGCATGTGGAACAGGATATGCTTTTACTCCCAACAGCCTTATTTCATCGATTATATGCTGATTATGGGTTTTCAATATTTGGATTTTTCCTTCTGATTAATTCGCTTCGGAACTCAGCTGCTTGTCGTCAATTTGAGATTTGTTCATATACTTCTCCTTCCTTTAAAGCTGCTACAGACTCATTATGAATTGCAAATTTCTTGAATATAATTTGCATAAGTCTATGAACCCTTAACTCATGTTTAAGCATATGATGAAAGATTAAAGCAAGATAATGTCAACTTGTTTGTTAGTTTGGTTTGATATGTTGTGTTTTGTTTACTTTTGTTTGTCTTTAGATCGTTTATAGTATTTTGCCATGTCATTGTCAGTTTGTTGTCGACTAATAAGTTCGAATGTCCCTTTTGCATCTCTCGCTTCTCTTTTAAATAACAGATTCTTCGTTAAGAATCGTGTGATCTGATTTTCGTTCGCACTGCACGTACTTCTGAACTAACCTTCATAAAATATTGGAAGGTAAAAAAAGTAAAAAATATAAGGGTATAAAACAGCCAACGGTAATCTTTTCCTAAAGGAGCTGCAATCTTATATAAACAGTTACCAGGCATGGGGTGATGCAAATTTGTAATTGTAATGCATGGTAATGCATTACATTTTACCAAGTAATTGCATGTAATGTGTAATGCAGCAATTTTTGCATTACATGTAACTGTAATATAATGCATTACTTTAGCAAAAAGTTGTGTAATTTCATGCATTACATTGCATTACATGGCATTACTTTTTTCACATACTGCATCTTTAAACTATTGTTGGAGATTTAACTAAAGCAGAATTTAAGATTTCTTGATTAACTAAGAATATATTAATTATTTGAATATATTCTTTATTTCATTTTATTTCATACATTTTCCTGCATAAAAATTGATATTTGAAAAGCATTACTATATTGTTGTCATAAGATCAAAGAATACCTTGTCTTGATTAAATAAAAGATTATTGAAGTTTGTTATAAAACACTAATTAGTTTGTTTTACAATCAATATTTTCACCATTTTGACGATTGTTCATTAATTGAGCTCTATGTTTATTATATAATTAGGAAAGAAATTCTCAGTAATTAAATATTTTGATTGAAATTAAAAAACCAAAAGTATATTTATAAAAGTAAAGTCAACATTAAGTTTAAATAATTAAAAATGTAATAGCCGAATTAAATAGTCTGTTTACATGTATACCTAAATTCAATGCATGGAACAGTTACTGCATATGCTAGAATCTTTTGTGACTTCGTTTTGTTTTTCAAAATGTTTGATTTTTCTATTCACCTAATAATAAAATTTACAAATGTAATGTGTAATCCAATGCATTACTTTGCAAGAGTAATTGTAATGTAACGCATTACTTTAATAAATGAATGTAATTGTAATTGCAATTTAATGCATGGTTTTGTCAAAGTAATTGTAATATAATGCATTACATTGCAATGTAATTCGCCCCATGCCTGACAGTTACACACTTAATAAACCTGAAATTAACAGTAAAAATGTATGATTGAATTCACTGTTTATTGCTGTATATGTTGTGCTACCGGTCACAGTCTTGTCCATTTACTGTCCTGAAAACCACGTTTTCTTTTTAGACTTTCTCATCGGGCAATCTTAAATGATCAAAGATTTATGGAATTGATGATGTTTAGGGTAGGACAAGACACATTCACCAACCTGCTTTTGTTTGATGCGTAGTCAATGATATGACTCACATAGTTCCCGTAAACACAATTCCGAAATCTTTTCTCGATTCTTTTGGTTTAGTAATGTACATGTTACCCAGTCTAAAATTTTCTGTGAAGTGTATTTTATACGACTGCAGGTAGTATTATGTTATGGTTTTGTCTGCGTCTGCGTCTGAAGACATTTTGGTTTGCAGACGATAACTTGAGTATAAGTTCATGGATCTCTATGAAATTTTAGCACAAGGTTCCAAGCCAGTAAAGGATGGTTGGGAATATTTTTGGGAGCTATTGTCCTTGAGGTTTTCTAATAAGGGGCCAAAAAGGTCAGTTTTACTGGTTCGTTGAAAATAAATTGGTTCGCAGACAAAAACTTTAGTGTAAGTGTATGCATGTTTAAGAAATTTTAGTACAAGGTTCCATACCACAATAGGAGGGTTGGGATTGATTTTGGGGGTTATTGTCATAGCTGATTTGTAATTAGGGGCCAGAAAGGGGCCAAAAACAACTATTTGTCTGGTTTTAAAACAATGTCTTGAGTATAAGAGATATTTGTTTGATCAAAATTTTAACACAAGGTTCCACACCACAATAGGAAGGTTGGGATTAATTTTGGGGTTATTGTCAAAGACAAGCATTTTTATGTTTCAGGACAATAATTGGTGTATTAGAGTATAGATTTCCAAAAGGTTCCATACTTCAAAAGGAAAGTTTAGAATGATTTTCGGAGGGTCATGGCCAATACCGTTTATTAATTAGGGGTCGAAAAGGGGCCAAAAACAATTATTTTTCTGGTTTGCAGGCAATAACTTGAGTATAAGTGTATGGATTTCTATTTAATTTTAGCACAAGAATCCATAAAACAATAGGAAGGTTGGGGTTTTATTTTTGGGGGTTATTATAGTAGCTGTTTAGGAATTAGGGACCAAAAAGGGTCTAACAAAACAATTATTTGTCTGGTTCACAGACAATAACTTGAGTATAACGGTATAGATATGTATTAAATTTAAGCACAAGGTTCCATTCCATAATAGAAAGATTGGGATTTATTTTGGGGGTTATTGTTGTAGCTGTTTAGTAACAAGGGACCAAAAAGGGGTAAAAAACAAGCATTTTTCATGTTTCAGGACAATAATATGTGTATCAAAGTATGGACTTCTATGAAATTTTACTGCAAGGTTCCATGCTTCAAAATGCTTCAAACGGAAAGTTGGGATTGATTTTAGGGGTCATGGTCCAATCTGTTTAATAATAAGGGGCTGAAAAGGGACCAAAAACTAGGATTTTCTGATTTCTGGACAATAAATTGAGTATAAGTCTATATTGCTATTCAATTGTGACACAAGGTGTTATACCTTAAAATAAAGTTTTGGATTGATTTTAGGGGCTACGACCCTATTGGTTTAGTTGAAAGGGGCCAAAACCAATACTTGGTATAAATTGCTTATTTTTTTAGCAATTTCAATGGGGTTTAATTCAAAAGTCTTGAATTTTTGGGAGTCTTTAATATGCTGAATATAATCGGGTATTTAATATTTGGATTTTAGGATCTGTTTTTGAAATGATTCATATTAAGGTCCAAAGGGTCCAAAATTAAACTTTGTTTGATTTCTTTACAAATCAAATTATTGGTGTTCCTTGGTATGCTGAATCTAATTGTGTATTTAGATTTTTTTTAAATTTTGAGGCCTGTCTTCAAATTGGTCCACATTAAGGTCCAAAGGGTCCAAAATACAACTTTGTTTGATTTAAAAAAAATGAATTTCCTGGGGTTCTTTTATATGCTGAATCTAAGCGTGCACATTAAGGTCCAAAGGGTAAAAAAAAAAGAATGGTTGGGTTCTTTGATATGCTGAATCTAAGTGGTATTCAGATATTTGATTAGGCACAATATTCAAGATGGTCAAAATTGGGGTCCAAAATTGAACATTGTTTGATTTCATCAAAAATTAAATTATTTGTGTTATTTGATATGGTTAATCCAACAGTGTTTTAGATTTTTGATTTTGTGCTTAGTTTTCAAAGTTGGTCCAAATTTGGGTCCAAAATTAAACCTTGTTTGATTTCTTCAAAAACTAAATCATTGGTGTTCTTTAATGTGTGCAATCTAAAAGTGTTTTAAATTTTTGATTTTGGGCCCGTTTTTCAAACTGGACTCCATAAAGCTCCAAAGTATCCATATAAAAATTTGTTTGATTTTAACAAAAAATGAAATAATGTGATTATTTGATATGCTGAATCCAACCATGTATTTAGAGTTTGAATATTGGACGATAATTGGTAAATGTCCAATTTCAAAATTATTTAAGAACTTATACCACATTCATTCTGTGTCAGAAACTATGCTATTATCACATATTTGCTCAGAATCTAAATTCAGAGATGTTATTGGAAAATTAACAGAAATTTTAAGTTGGGTCATAGTTGAAAATAGAAATAACATCATATCTAATTTTAGAGAACTATTTTTGTGGTTTACATCAGTGGTTCATGGAAAATAAATTGGTTCACATACCATAACTTTAGTATAAGTATATGGATGTGGAAGAAATTTTAGCACAAGGTTCCATACCACAATAGGAGGGTTGGGATATTAAATAGTTAATTAAGCTCTACATTTATAGATTTATTGCACAACTAATACATGTAGTTGAGTCATAGTTTAAAATAGATTCGCTTTTTCAGATAAATTAATTGTGGTGATAATTGTGTATGCATTGTTTTCTATTTAAAGTTTGTTAACATGTTTGAATATTTTCTTATGGTTGAAAATTCCCTTGGAAATTGAAATAGACCTTGGTCCATCTGTTGAAATGGAAGTGCAGGTAAGTGAAGTTTTTAAATACAATTGTGCCATACATTATGCTATGTTACATCTTAATGAAAAAAAAAATGTTGATTTTAGATAATAATCTATTCTTATTAAAGGATATATTGGATTGAACATTGTATGATTTCATCAAAAATTAAATTGTTTGTGTTATTTAATATTGTCAATCCAACAGTGTTTTAGATTTTTTGATTCTGTGCTTGGTTTTCAAAGTTGGTACAAATTTGGGTCCAAATTAAACTTTGTTTGATTTCTTCAAAAAATAAATCATTGATGTTCTTTAATGTGAATCTAACAGTGTTTTAAATTTTGATTTTGGGTCCGTTTTCAAACTGGAATCCATAAAGATCCATATTATACAAAATAAAACTTCGTTTGATTTTAACAAAAAATTAAACAATGCGATTATGTGATATGCTGAATCCAACCATGTATTTAGAATTTGAATGTTGGACGATAATTGGTAAATGTCCAATTTCAAAATTATTTAAGAACTTATACCACATTCATTCTGTGTCAGAAACTATGCTATTATAACATATTTGCTCAGAATCTAAATTCAGAGATGTTATTGGACAATTAACAGAAATTTTAAGTTGGGTCATAGTTGAAAATAGATATAACATCATATCTAATTTTAGAGAACTATTTGTGTGGTTTACATCACTGGTTCATGGGAATAAATTGGTTCACAGACAATAACTTTAGTAGAAGTATATGGATGTGTAAGAAATTTTAGTACAATTTTCCATACCATAATAGTTAATCAAGGTCTACATTTATAGATTTATTATAGAAATTTTAAATTAAGTCATAGTTTAAAATAGATTTGCTGATTCAGATATATTATTAGTGGTGATAATTGTGTATGCCTTGTGTTTTATTTAAGATAGTTAACATGTTTGAATACTTTCTTATGGTTGAAAATTCCCTTTGAAATTAAAATAGACCTTTGTCCATATGTTGAAGTGGAAGTGTAGGTAAGTGAAGTTTTTAAATGCAATAGTGCCATACATTATGTTATGTTACATACATGAAAACAATGCATACTTAAAAAAAATTTATATTTAGATAATAATCTATTTCTATTAAAGGATATATTTCATTACAATACATTGTGTAGATAAAGTTGTTGACATTGATAGATAAGTTGCAGATATTAGTTTGTGACAAATGAAAGAAAAATATTGGGAACTATTAATTATATACATAAAGTTTGATTACACTTAAGTGTTTTTATACTAAAATTTATTTGCCTTCTTTAATTTTTGTTGTTGTTTGTTTTCCAGTATGATAACTGTGAAATACCATGCTCAGATTGAAAAGAAAATCTACATTAATGATAAGAAATGATCGTAAAATCGATTACACAATTATAATTGGAGTGACAGATTTATTTGAAAATTTTGAAATTTACTGTTCATTATAAGATATTTTGAAGATAATTAAAAATAAGTTTTATAGTTTTTTAAAGACATTGTATTAATGATAAATGATATTTTGGAAATTATTTTTTTCTTTTCTTTGGTAGATTGTTTAAATAATTTTGTGGTAGGTTTGTTTGTTACTCTTTATAAACTAATTTTCCGAATGCTTTATATATTTTTATGCCCCCGACACAGCGGAGTAGGCATTAAGTTTTACCCTTGTCCGTCTGTATGTCCATCTGTACATCCGTACGTCCCAAAATTGGTTTCCGTTCTCTAACTTTAGTTTGCCTCAACCAAATACTATGAAACTTATACACAATGCTGATTACCACAAAACACAGATCAAGTTTGAATGTTGGTGGCGTCGCTTTTACTGTTCTAGAGAAATAACCCTTTACAAATGGAAAAATTGCTGAATTTTTCGTTTACGTTCTCTAACTTAGTTTCCCTCAACCAAACGTTATGAAACTTATGCACAATGCTGATTACCACAAAACACAGATCAAGTGTGAATTTTGGTGGCGTCACTTTTACCGTTTTAGAGTTGTGCTCCTTTACAAATGGAAAAATGCTGAATTTTTCATTTCCGTTCTCTATCTAAAGTTTGCTTAAACCAAATGTTAAGAAACTTACACTTATTACCACAAAACTCAGATCAAGTACAAATTTGGGTAGGGTAACTTTTTACTGTTCTTGAGTTATGTCCTTTTATAACGGTATATGCAAGCGGGGGCATCATCTGTGTCCAATGGACACATTCCTCATTTTTATCCGACCGCAAAAAATTTTGCGGTCGTATATTGGTTTCACGTCGTCGTCGTCCGAAGACATTTGGTTTCCGGACAATATCTTTAGTATTAGTAAATAGAAATCTATGAAATTTCAACATAAGGTTTATAACCACAAAAGGAAAGTTGGGATTGATTTTGGGGGTTATGGTCCCAACAGTTTAGGAATAAGGGGCCAAAAAGGGGCTCAAATAAGCAATTTTCTAGTTTTATAACAATAACTTGTGGAACAGTGTATTGACCTCTCTGAAATTATACCACAAGTTTCCATACCACAAAGGGATGATGAGGATTGGCTTTGGGGGTTATGGCTCAAACCGTTTAGGAATTAAGGGCAAAAAAGTGAGAAAAAACAAGGGTGTCCTGGTTAATGGACAATTACTTAAGCAAAATTACAGTGTAAGGGAGGTAATTCAAACACAACTTTGAATTACCTCCCTTACACTGCTTTCAAATTATGTATAAACAAATGTTGTATTGTCTTGAGGTGATTAGCTGTCAATTCATTTTTAGAAGTTACTATTTTAATAATTTTAAAAATGTTGATTAAGGTAAATAATTTTAACTATGATTATGTATGTCATTTTCTATTTTAAGACTTTTACGATGTATTTAAATGGGTTATTATGGTTGCAAACTCCATTGGAAATTTGAATTAAGATTATGACCATGTCTTGAGGGAAAGAATTTTTTTTTGGAAAAAGGAGCTGGGAGGGTTAAAAAATTGGGGAGGGGGGGGTGTAAAAAAAAATTGGTGGACGTGGTGGAGGAC
The DNA here is from genome assembly GCA_017311375.1 of Mytilus coruscus. Classification (NCBI taxonomy): domain Eukaryota; kingdom Metazoa; phylum Mollusca; class Bivalvia; order Mytilida; family Mytilidae; genus Mytilus; species Mytilus coruscus. The sequence continues at coordinate 95,389,417 of CM029601.1, forward strand.
AATTTTTTCTCCTCAAGATTTCAGAAATCAAAAAGAAAATTTCTTCAAATATTTTTTTTTAAAAAGGGGGATAAAAAAATTTTTGAAAAAGAGGGGGGTGGTAAAAATTATTTTTTTGGGGGGATGGGAGGTCAATTCGCAACAGCATAGTGTATTGCACAAAAGCAAAAAATTGAATATAAATTCAAATCATATAACCAATTCTAAGTTCTTTGACTACTGTTATTCTGTGTCAGAAACCTATCATGTGTCAAATATTGAATTACAATCCAAATTCAGACCTGTATCAAGCGCGAATATTGTGTCCATTTTTGCCCCAACTGTTCAAGGTTGGACCTCTGCGGTCGTATCCAGCTGCGTTCGGCGAAGCAATTTTTTTTTTTATGGAGTGAATTCTTTAAAAACTCAGCTTATATTGTCTATTAATAAACATGTATTTTATTTATATTTTTTTATTTTGGGTCCAGTTTTCAAGTTGATCCAAATCTGGATCCCAAATTAAACTGTGTTTGATTTCAACATAAATTGAATATATATGGGGTTTTTTGAAATGCTGAATCTACACCTGTATTTAAATTTTGGATTTTTGGCCAGGTTTTCAAGTTGATCCAAATCAGGGACCAAAATTAAACTTTGTTTGATTTCAACAAAAATTGAATTTATGGGGTTCTTTGAAATGCTGAATCTAACCATGTATTTAGATTTTGAATTTTGGGCTCCGTTATCAAATTGGTCCACATTGAGGTCCAAAGGGTTCTAAATTAAACTTGAATTCTTTGAGTTCTTTGATATGCTGATTCTAACCATGTACTTAGATTTTGGATATTGGACCATAATAGGTAAATGTCCAATTTAAAAATTTTCAGTTCTTTGACCACATTCTTTTTGTGTCACAAACCTATGCTGTGCCAAATATTCAATCACAATCCAAATTCAGAGGTGTTTTAAGCTTAAATGTTGTGTCCATACTTGCCCCAACTATTCAGGGTTCGACCTCTGTGGTCGTATAAAGCTGCGCCCATTTTATTGAAGATTGTTGCTGTCTTTCGTCTTATTTCTTTTCGGTCAATGTGTTTTTCATTTTTGTTTTCGATATGAATTTTGAATGCCCCTTTGGTATATTCTGTCCTTTTTAATTTCCACATCAACTGAAAAAACCGAGAGACCTATATTGCAGCTTAAAAGCAATGCATGCTTTTTCAGATCGTATTTTTTTTTTTGAAAGATGTACCCTTTCTCCCTATAAAAATTAAAAATCAAGAGGAGACACTTTATCATACCAGTTTTTCCCAACATTCTTTTCCCCCGTCATATCAAAATGACAAAATAATTGATTATTGGAAAGATATGTAAATATATCTTCTGGGACTGAAGCACTGACTTCTACAAGGAAATTCCTTCAGACACCAGCTAACCAGCATGTATCAAAGAAGCAGTACAGGATTATATATACCCTGTTGAAAGGAGGAAACACCAACCATGGAAAAAGTATTAACAAAAATACCGAACTCCAAGGTAAATTCAAAAAGGGTAAGTCCATAAAGACAGACAAAATCAAACGTTATCAATCAATGGAAAGATTGAAGATCAACTGTCATATTCCTGACTTGGGACAGGCATTTCTCGAAAAAAATATGGTGCGTGAAACCTGTTTTTATCTAGCTACCCCCACCCCACCCCACTTGTATGACAATTGTCCCAAGGAATGGGCCCAATAATAGTAATATAATGCGATTTTCTATTTTGAAATAGAGGTTATCATGATAATAAGGAAGCATGATCAATAGCATATAGAGATAGCAAAATTTATCAATATCAATAGGAATGGATAGAACTGTTAAGCTGACGATTTTTTCTGATATATTTTTTGTCCATTCTGTCTTATTATCACTTATCATTTTGACGACTAACTATAGTGAATTAATATTATCTGAAACAAACATTTCGTTTAGAGGCATATGTTTCATCATTCAACATTTGTCAGCATTGTATCGATTGTCAGAAACTGTTTAAAAAGCTGTTATCAAATAAACAAAAATTCATCTTTAACATATACTACTAGTTTTCAAAATTCCCAGTTCAGAAAATAATAAGAACCTAACGTTCAAACAACCTCAGGCAAATCTGGCCTTAAATGAATTCGATTCTTCTGTTTATGACCTTTTTGGTGATCTTGCTCTTAACTTTGTAACATATGTATGGCTTTCAAATGTTTAGGTCTGAGCGTTCGTGCTAAGGTTAATCCAGGAGAGCGCTTCGGACGAATTCAATTCATTAAGTCTCTATTTTTATTTTCTAGCTCCTGGTGGACTAAATTCCCGAGGGTATCATCAGCTCAGTAGTCAGTGCTTCGGTACCGACATAATTAAAAATATATACTTATTCAAACTGCCCGGTTCATAAATTAAGAAATTATTAAGAAACTAATGTTCATACTTCCTCAGGCAGTTGACCTTAGGTGAATTTGGCTCCTTCTGTGTAGGAACTTTTTTTGCCATAAAGCTTCTAACGTTGCAGCGTATTCATGAATCACTGGCTTTTAAATATTTAGGTTCAAGCGTTAATTATGAAGGTAAGTCATAAAAAGTGCTTCTAACGCACGAAAGTTGTCAAGTGTTAATTTCATAAAGTACCAAAATAAGAAAATGAAAAAAAAAAAAAAAAAAAAAAAAAAAAAACCAATTAAATGCCAAACAAGCAAACAGATCAATGCAATATGCAAATCAGTTTACAAGCTACTAAGGTTGAATCAATTGAGAAATAGAGCACGCATGAACAAACATAATTATATCAAAACCAAATTCAATGCTACAACTTTACAGGAGAAATGACGAAACATTAACTTTTGTATTTTTAGTCCTTAAATACCCCTAAACATTTCTTTCCACAATATACATTGGTTAGTATATTTTTTTAGATAAAAGTTGATAATTATAAGAAAGTTTTAACTCCAAAGATACATTCAAAACGAAATTATCTAGATCCTTCAAAAATTTAACTTGTTCTTAAACGGGGGAAATATCAAGGGTCGACCAAAAACCATAAGTGAAAAAAGACAGACACCACCATGACAAAAACCGGAACACACAAACTGTTCATTTAAATCTAAACAGAGTACAAAAGATTTAGTTAACAAACCAAACGGTGATGAAATATAGTCATAGATATCAGTACACTCGTGATACTGTCCACAGTCGATTCGTCAACAACACATTCTTAAAAAAGAAACGAGCTGATCAAAATCTATAGACCTTATGTGTATGTTATAAAATAACCTAAACATTACCAAATTTATTGCACCAGTATATTTGAAAAATCAAAAACTTAATACAAACGACCTAAAGTATATCCAAATTTCAATGAACCACAATCCGTACTTTCATTTCACTACTTCGCTAGTGTGCTGGTGATACCATCATGGACAAATAGACCACCAACCGAGGAATCGGTTCAGTTGTGGTTGCAAATAAAGCAAACCGATTGTTGTAGACCTGTTATTTGGACAATAGTTGGCTGATTGCAGGATAAAAGGTAATAGGTTTACAGTGTTTTTTTTTTATTAGTAATGTAATTTTAAGCAAAGCTAGATGAGGTATAACACAAGACAAATTTCATAAATAGTGTTTTTGTTTTTGTAGCAAGAAAGGAATATTTGATTTAAAAAAAAGTAAAATAACAAAATTACCGAGGAAAATTCAAAACGGAAAGTCCTTTATCAAATGGCAAATTCAAAAGCTCAAACACATCAAACGAATGGAAAACATATTCCTGACTTGGTACAGGCATTTTCTTATGTAGAAAATGGTGGATTAAACCATGTTTTATAAACAAGAAGGGTACAGTTTACCTAAAGTTTCAAAATATTTATTGTGCTACTTAGAGTAAACACCATTGTAATACTATCTAGTTCATTTAAAAAAATTTTTTAAAAGCAATTCTTGTATTAAGATTGCTCTGGTTTTAAGCATACATTTTTATTTTTATTCAATTAACTATCAGAATGGATAAGATTACATCTCTGATATTTACAGGTATATTCGTTGTCACATACTATCATTCCTAATGTAAACACAAAGGAAAATATCATTCATAAACATAATTATTGTTCAAGATGTGTGTCATAAATGCCATCAGATTTACGTAACAAATAAAAGTATATTTCTTTAGTCAGTAAGCCACGCCTATTTGCATTTTATATTGCATTCATCAATAGAAGTACAAACATATTCACAGGTCGTCTGCTATCTGTAAATAAAAAAAAATGTCTATAATAACTGAATACAAGGAAATATTGATCTAACATAACAAAACCATTATTATTAGTCGAATAATTGAAATATTTACATGCACTAAACAATGACGTCATGTGCGTTGTCCATTCATTGTAAATTAAATGCAAAATCAAATCCTAAAAACTAAAATAATGTAATCAGTGTATACTAATAAACAGAATAATACTTATGTATGGTAATTTGAATAAAAACTAACAATATGAAAATACTGTGTTAGCATGACTTAGTCGTTAATTTTCCAGTGTTTTGTGGCACTACAAATTAACTTGTTCCATAAACATTTTGAAAAATAGCAACACAGTTTTTATTTACTATTTGAATTTGGGCTTTGAACTAGCTTTTAAAAACTGCTTTAACTATTAGATGGGAACTTTGTGTGTATTTTGCCATTTTGTTAAATGTTTTTGGGCGTAGAATCATTTTGGAAAACTGATTTTACAGTTTGTTCTATAAATGTACCAGGCACTTTATAGCTTGCTATACATTTCGGGTTTTATTTATCATTGATGGCCTACGAAAACATGTAGCTGCTCACATTATTAGTCTTTGGTGGATAGTTGACAATCATGCCAGATTGCTTTACTTTTATATTGATCAATACATCAACAACAACAAAAAATCATAATAATTTGCTCCTTAACTTCTGACCTAACATGGCTTTGGCTATTCGGAATGGATCCTTTTGATTTTTCGTTTCAAAACACTTAGAGTTCAGTTTATTTTTTGCCCGCTTTAATGACAGTTGTTTTCCATTCGTGTGATGAGTTTGAGCTTTTGTTTTTGCCATTTGATAAAGGACTTTCAGTTTTGAATTTCCCTTGGAGTTTGGTATTTTTGTTATTTTACTTTTTATAACATGTTTCAAGCTGAATATCAAATGCCGAGAAAATAAAGCTTCGATAGCATGTCCTTAAATACCTATGTCATATTTTTCAAATATTGAGGGAAAATCTTCTATGGATAAAGAATATCAACCTTATATATTGTAGCAAGAAGTGAATAATATCCATGGTCATCTGTAACACAGATATTCCATAAAGGTCAACCAAATCAAAATTTCTTTCGAACATATAATTTGAATTTTATTATTTAGTACCCTTAGTTCAGTAGCTTCCTTGTCAACACCAAACTCTGTATCAAGGAAATCATGACAGGAACCGCAAGACTTTGAATATTGTATCAAATGGGAGATACATACTCCATTTGCAAGTATTGTGGAATTAATTTTATATAAAGAATTAAAAGTTCATACTAGTAAAATTGAATCATTTCTTCTGTCGTAAAGTATAGTTCTCCACAAACACTTTCTGCTGAATTCTAGGTATTGGACCAATAAATGAACGTCGATGCTTTCATTTGTCTCAACTTTAATGGCAGTGCCGTGTACAGTATATCATAAGCATTATATGATTGTATGTGGTAACTTAACTTTTGGACATTTTTAAATTCAGCTGGACACTCTTTGAAAAGGATCATTTAATCCTGATCTTTTAGAACAATTCGCACATGACTTTGGCACCAAATCTGAGTAGTATTGCTGCTTTTTTTATATTAAATATCAATTTTCTTTGAAGAACATTTTGAATATCGGTCAAACTACGGTGGCCTCTTATTTAAGTGTCAATAGTATGGAAAATGTCTGTACCAAGTCAGGAATATGACAGTTATTTTTCACTGGTTCCGTTGGTCGATAACGTTTGAATTTGGTCAGTTTTATGGACCTCCCCTTTTCGAATTTGCCTTGGAGTTTTTTTGTTATACTTTTTTTTTTAACTTTTCGTTAAACCTTTTAATGTATTTGGTAAAAGAAAATATTGTTTATATACTAGTGAATGCAATCATGTTTACTATAGTGCAACCTGCAATACAACAAATACATATTAGTACAATATTACATTACAGACAGCCAAATAGGCTAATATACACTGTCAAATTGAAACGTCATACATTTGAAAAACAATAACAAAAATCTTAGACGAAAGGCAAACTTATTAGAAAACAGTTAATGTAGAAAATAATTACAAAATTTCTCTTCAGATACGATCACAGTCCAAGATAAAGTTGCTATGCATTTGTTGTTGTCAATAACAGTTCATTCAAGGCAGCATTTGGAGGAAGTTCATTTATCTGTAGAGGATAAGCAGGATCTGGAGATATTGCAGTCGATAGTTGATTTCTCAGAAGTCAACAGAGTAACGATCACAGAAAAAAAAAAATTTGAAAATAAAACCAACTAATTTTCTCTCAAAGTATTTTTTTCAAGATAATATCACTGTTTTATTTTCAAGCATATTAGCCTAACTAGATTTGACACAACTTTATTGATTTTTTTGTTTTCAATGCTTTTTAAATTCCATATTGTTTGGCTTTCCAAGTGTTTTGATTTGAGCGCCACTGGTAAGTTTTGTGTAAACGAAACGCGCGTCTGACTTATACTAAATCATAAGCCTGGTATCTTTGATATGTTATAAAACCACTAGGTCAGTGTAACTGCTTGTGATGTTTCGTTCCCGTACACCAGTACAGTAGTCTGAGCTCCTATGCTTGTATGCAATATCTATGATACAATTATTTTTGTAACATAAAACTTTAAAAATCATTCGCAACTTGAAGGTTTTCTACCTCAGGCATTTATTACCGTAGCAAGATTTGATACAGCTTTTGGTAATTTTTGGTTTTCAATGCTCTTCAACTTCTTAATTGTTTGGTATTTCAACTGTTTTAATTCGAGCGCCACTGATGAGTTTTGTGTAGACTACTGCGAGTCTGTCTTGCTAAATTGTAAGCCTGGTATCTTTGATGAGTTTTTAGTCCTGTTTAAGTGTGCGAGTTCAATGAAATCAGTTCTGTTTAGACGGTTTGCTCGAGAGTTGTATATCAATCAAAGAATCTTCAATCCATAAATTAACATCACCTTTGGGTGTTTTTATTTACAAAATAATTTGTATTGATATATATCTAGTGACTAAATAAACATTGTATTTCCTGAATTTCTTTCTGAACAAGGGAATGTTTTAGAATTGTATAATACTAGCGAAATAAGACGTATTCATGATGAGAATTATTTGGCTTCGGTAATAATCTTGATTGTTAAATGGTTCGCTATATGAATCTGGTACTTGATATAGAGAATCAAAACGTAGAATTAGTGACTACAAACCAATATTACAGACACTAGGTATTACGAGTATCTTGTTTTATGAAAACACATAACTAGTAATAACACAACTGTGTAGAGAGGTACAAAGTATAATACTGTTTAGTGCAGTAATAACAATACTGATAATCTTATGATGTTACAGATATAGGTGTGGAAAATTTTGTATATCACAACACTGCTTAATTTTGCAGGCGTGTTTCAGTCATAATGCTGAATGAATTTGTTAAAAGTATGAAGCTGAAAATAACAAAGATTTTCTTGCATTAAGATCAGAGTAACGACACATAAAGGCCGCATCAGGAATACAATTACCTGAAATGAAAAGGGTCTCTCTTTTACAAAACAAAAACTGATTAGTTCCTTTACAAATAGTATGTAGGATGAGATTATCTCTTTAGTAAATGTATCATTTTTTACTGAAAAGGATCACTTTGTGCTTGATTATGCAGCACTGTTTATATGTAGATTGTTGGCAGTAAATATTTTTCTCAGTTTAAAGAGAATTCGTGTTTTATTCATGGTTTAAAAATTAAAAACCGGATGTGAATGTTTAACTTTTCTGAATGTTGGTACGATTCATTTAAAAAGTTGGTCTTATATTGAATAATGCAAAGATCCATCAAAGAAGAAGAAATTTACAAACTTTGATTAAGAACGCCAGTTAAGGTAGTTCAGGGGTATAGAAAAAAAATGACAGAATTTTCTTATACTTTGCCAAAATGAAGATTTTACTATGCTTTTTTCAAAAAAATAATAAAAAGTATGGGTCACCGCCCTATTTTTCAAGGTACGAGTCGTTCAGAATTGCCAAAATTTGCTTAGATTGTTCATGAAAAAACACATTTTTGTGCTTAAAAAGAAATCTATAAGACAGAATTTTGAAATAAAATATGAAAAGATAGGTTTTAAAATATATTTTAAGAAAATGGAAAGAAAAAATGGTGTCACCGAACTCTTTTTCTTGCTACAAGTAAAAAATGAAAATTTCCCTATATGTCCAGTATAAATTTTGTACTAAAAGAGTTATCTCCCCTTAAATGGCTTATTTGAAAAATTGATTCTAAAAACACAAATATTTGGTATTTGATAAAACATTGTCGATAATGCAATGAATCACTAAGTTTTCTTTATATAAATAAACAGTGTAACCAATAAATTGCAAATCTGTCTCCAAATTTGCAGATTTGGGCAAAGAACTAGACCGATTATGTACCGTGATTGTACAATTCAAGATGGCGGTATACCCCTGAACTACCTTAAAGGGTAAAAGCGGCAAAAGATACCAAAGTTACGATCATAAGTCACAAGTCGGACATAATCAAGCGATACCATTGCAAAAAGAGGAAATATCTTTGTGTAGACTAGATGCGAGTCTGTCTTACTACGATCATAAGTCACAAGTCGGACATAATCCGACAATACCATTGCAAAAAGAGGAAATATCTTTGTGTAGATAAGATGCGAGTCTGTCTTACTACGATCATAAGTCACAAGTCGGACATAATTCGACAATACCATTGCAAAAAGAGGAAATATCTTTGTGTAGACTGGTTGCGAGTCTGTCTTACTACGATCATAAGTCACAAGTTGGACATCATCCGACAATACCATTGCAAAAAGAGGAAATATCTTTGTGTAGACTAGATGCGAGTCTGTCTTACTACGATCATAAGTCACAAGTCGGACATCATCCGACAATACCATTGCAAAAAGAGGAAATATCTTTGTGTAGACTAGATGCGAGTCTGTCTTACTACGATCATAAGTCACAAGTCGGACATCATCCGACAGTACCATTGCAAAAAGAGGAAATATCTTTGTGTAGACTAGATGCGAGTCTGTCTTACTACAATCATAAGTCACAAGTCGGACATCATCCGACAATGCCATTGCAAAAAGAGGAAATATCTTGGTGTAGACTAGATGCGAGTCTGTCTTACTAAGATCATAAGTCACAAGTCAGACATCATCCGACAATACCATTGCAAAAAGAGGAAATATCTTTGTGTAGACTAGATGCAAGTCTGTCTTACTACGATCATAAGTCACATGTCAGACATCATCCGACAATACCATTGCAAAAAGAGGAAATATTTTTGTGTAGACTAGATGCGAGTCTGTCTAATTACGATCATAAGTCACAAGTCGGACATCATCCGACAATACCATTGCAAAAAGAGGAAATATCTTTGTGTAGACTAGATGCGAGTCTGTCTTACTACGATCACAAGTCACAAGTCGGACATCATCCGACAATACCATTACAAAAAGAGGAAATATCTTTGTGTAGACTAGATGCGAGTCTGTCTTACTACGATCATAAGTCACAAGTCGGACATCATCCGACAATACCATTACAAAAAGAGGAAATATCTTTGTGTAGACTAGATGCGAGTCTGTCTTACTACGATCATAAGTCACAAGTCGGACATCATCTGACAATACCATTGCAAAAAGAGGAAAAACGACGAAAACACAAACAACAGTCTTCAAAACACTAAACAAAAATATACAGAGCAACATGAACCCCATCTCAAGTCAGGGCTGAACTCAGGTACTCTGGAAGGGTTGGCAGATCCTGCCCCACTAATGGCAAACGTCGTATAGACGTGTATAAACCGTTAACGTGTTAATATCATTACATATAATATACAAAATGATAGCTTCTTTCACTGGTGCGTTTACTCGATGCTGACCAGTATGTAATTACATAAACTAGATATTTATTTGTTAAAAGTAATTTGTTAAACTATCACATTATACAATTAAGGAAGTCTTGGTCTGAAAAACAACAAAGTAACCAACGCTCAAGTATATAACGTCAACATTGTTATGTATAACCCTCGGAGCATAACTTTTAAGCATCAATTTATGTTACTCTCGCTGTGTACTTTAGGTGATGATGAAGTCGGGGTTATCAATTTACTTGTACCAGACATAAATAATTAATTAGAAAGAGTAAAAATATTCGTTCACAATTAACGGTATCGCGTGTCAGTCTAATTATGGAGATCCTAGAATAACTCCCTTCGTCTAATGAATAAATTGTAAGTTTAACTATTTGTTATATTTGAATTTCCTTTCACCGTCCCTTATTTGTGAGAACGGAGGCTATTCCCTTTTAGGTCTTATTTTGTATCCTTAATTTTGTAATACTTCTACCTGTTATACGTGTTATAATAATGAAACTGACGCCCAAATAAAAGTATCAGGAAATTAAAAAAATAATACTAGCAAATACTTCTGAAATATCACCAAAAAAAAAAAAAAAAAAAAACAGAAACGAAAGCTGACGTTATTTTATGGTACTATAAAGCACTCCATACCATTTTGGAAAGGTTAAATTTGTTTAAAATTTTATTTGTACCACAGGTTCCTGACTTAGGACCAGCACATAAAGAATTTTGCTGAATTAAACATGGTTGTGAGCGCTTAATCCTCCCTTTAACCTTAAACAGTGGTGTAATAACAGAACATAAGAAGAGAAAGATCAATAAGAGGCACAAAAAATAACTACAATGTACCATAAAAACAATCAAAACAAAGCATCGAAATAGGAGTACTCGCAGTTACGGAAAGCTAGTTCAAAGCCAATTACAACTAATAAATAAACCATGTTCTCCCAGACTAAATTATCAACACATCCAACGAATTAAGTGTAAAGACGTCATAATCAGTCTGAGAAACGCATGACCTTGTGCAATGGTCGTTATACAAACAATGACTTCAAACAGAACCTGTTTATAGTATTCTAGGGAATACCAATGATAGTCGATGATGGACATTAATGGTTTTATGAAAAATTCATAACATATTCTTTATTTTAAAACGTTTTTTACCAGCTATGAATAGAAGCCAGGGGTGTGTATACTGGTCGTGTGATTTTCTAGGGGTGTTATATCAAATTTCAGTCGATTGATATCGCAATAATCATTCACTGATACTATTTGTATGCAAACACCCAGTATTTATCACTGAATATAATAAATCAATATGACATAAACTGACATATCAGGACTATGTATCAAAGTAATCTAAGTATCAACAAAAGTGAGTAGCCTTTTAGTCATCGGCAACTTATATTTTTTTCCACATCTATTATTCTGTGACTCAATTTACTAAAATTCCATTAATTTATTTTTTTTATAATACAATCTTGCATTATGAATGGAAGAACCGTTATGTTGGAACAATAGAACAGTAGATGAAGAATGGTTAAATGTGCTTCAGTATTCCATATTTTACCAATATTCTGCAAGATCATGTGTACAGTTATCTGAAAACCGCAACATAACTCATTCAGGGGACGGACTGCTACATAACTCATTCAGGGGAATGCTACATAACTCATTCATCTTGAATCTGCATGACAGTATGAAAGGAAATTTGTTTTTGGAATTGAGAACCACAAGCTACAGACTCCAAATAGAGCTAGGGGTAGAATAAGGCTATAAATCGAAATGACAAAAAAATCATGTTAATCCTTGCAATTTTGGTAACATTGACGACGAGTTTCTGCATAATTCATTGAGGGACTGCAACACAACTCATTCAGGGGACTGCAACATAATTCATTCAGGGGACTGTAACATAACTCAACATAACTCATTCAGGGGACTGCAATATAACTCAACATAACTCATGCAGGGGACTGCTACATAACTCATTGAGGGGACTGCTTCAAAATGAGATAATCTGGCGATAACTCAGTACTGCCTAAATCAAACATTTTCACTGAAATGCTGAGTTGTTTCTAATTCAAGCCTTCTTTCATTCCAGTTTTAGCTTGTAAAAGAAGGCTCTATAGCAACTGATAGGCCAGAAATCTATCTTACAAAAATAAAAAAAGAATAAACGAACTTAAAGAATACATTCAAAGACAAGAACAGCATCGAAGTTAAGGAAACCAAAAATTGTTATGAATCTATGGTACAAGACAAAACAGTAACGACTCAAGACAAATTAATAAGTCAGATTTGTGAGCATAAAATACTCAGTATTCAGCTCTCATTGATTGTGTTCCCAGCAGTAATAATTCAGTAAAAAGATCGAAGCAATTTCGGAAACATAACTCCTATTATTAGAAATACATTTTCGTGGCATAGATAGGCTAGTTTATATAACTCTCTATTGTAAACAGGCCAGGCTTGGTATAAGTAAGCTAGGGAATTTTGGATACCAAAATTAAGTAAGTTTTTATTATGTCATGTTCATAAAAATTATCTGTAACGAACTGTAACTTGAAAATACTTAATTTAATTGTGCTCTTTCGAATTACCAAGTGGTTATATTTGTACTACGTTTGATCTTTTTTTTTTCTATTTTTTATACCCGATCTTTTTATTCCTGTTTGCGAAAAACATAACTATATTGAACACATATATTGGGTCTGTTGCATATTCCAAGCTACTAATTGTTAAAGTTCTTGAAATAATTGGTACCTAACATACTTTAATATCCAATGTTTCATATGGCCGGATTCACATTTTCCCTGGCAAGGGCATTTCATTTACAAAAAATTATTTGCAAGAAAAATTTGTTAGCATTTCAACGAAAGGCTATTTTTAACGCAGAGTTTACCCTTTTTACTGATATTGCTATAATTGTTGAATAATTTAAGATAGTTTTCAAAGGTAATGTATGTTTGATGTATGATATTTCTCAGAGGTATTGCAAAATTTTGGTAAAAACTGCGAATTAAGAAGAAAAAAACAATCAACACCAGATATCTTAGAATAACTAGTATGTATCATGTCAAATTTGCATATCGACAAAAAGAAATTCATCCGTAATAATCCTCTTATTCATATTTACTGTTCTGCATCTCTGTGTCTGAAAAAAATAACGTTAATTACTTTTCAAATACAAACCTGCATTATAAATGAAAACAATGATACTTTTAAAGTTAATCATCAGTGCTTCAGAGAAGGATTGGTTTTATGTTTCACAGTTCTTATCGATAGTTGACCAATATTTCTGAGGTCATAGACACTTAAAGCTACCCAGCCATTCTTGGGGGAGAGATCTGTCAATCCTGATTAACAGACCAAGAATTGGAAAAGGTATGATATGACCACCTTTTGGTTTTTGAAATAGTAAATCAACAAGACCAATGCTGTGTCTGGACCTGCGTCGCACCAATCTGTTTTGAAGAATAGCTTCAGTGCCACGAGTTTTATTGGTAATTTTCATACTCACAATTGGTTTCATCTTCATAGCACTAACGCCAGATAGATCTTATTATTAATGGTGTGTTAGGGTTTTTCGTGAAATAAATTACATTTAGGTTATATGCAATACACATATGTATACCTATAGAAAATGAAAGGATATGGAGTAAATGTACATGGGACAAAATCGCACACAATACATAGAAAACATAGAAAATTATCAATGAACAGGGCTTTTATTCCTGTTCTTCATCTTGACAGTTGATGTAGGGTCTTCAACAACGAACGAATCATTCATACCCTATGCCTTCAGAAAACGGGTGATTCAATGGGAAAACTACAAGACCACCATTAATATTCAGTGTAATTGACCAAAGGTCTGAAATTATTCTGACAATTTTGACAATTTTGCAAAAAATAAATTCTCCAATTGGTCCTAAATGAAACGTTTGAAAAATCTAGTGAAGCACATGACAAAATCTATGTACTTGACATAAACGATTAAGTCCCATATATTGGAACACTGAAAAAAATAATATTCAAATCTATTAAATCTAAGAAAATCTATGAGATGATTTTTTTAAATCCGTTTGCTATCACTGTGCAAATTTTCAATAATGTGGGTGCAACACCATTTGGGTTAAATATGATACAAACTGGGTATCCTCTATAGCTTTCAATGACAAACTGGATGACTAAATTCCACCATTGCAGACCTAAATATGTCCAGAATAAGAGGCACATACGTCAATATGTGTATAATCACTAAGCAAAGTTCGAATAATAACCTCTAGAGCATTCAATGAAAAAACCTATAAGTTCAACAACTCGGAATCTTGAGAGAAGAAAAATCGAATCTGACACAAACTATTTTTTTGTTTCGAACAGACGGACGGACTGACAAAAGCAATTGTATATGTCAATTCTATGGAAGTTTTAATATTTTGGGTTTGGGGGGAAAGGTTCAGATAACAGCATATCTCCTATTTATTATGAGAACAGACAATATTAACTAACAGAATATACTTGGCCATTCCTTGTTCCTGAGTAAATGGTTCTCTCGCTCGCTTCTAATGTAACTAGATCGTGGTTCTGTCAACTCAAAGATTTTAAAATAGTTATCTGGTGTTTCTCGATAAGCACGAAGCATCTAGGAGTGATATTAACTCAAAATTGAGATTTAATGTTTCATAATATGGTGAAAAAATATTTTTGTGGACTGTCAGGAATATGACAGTTGTTATCAATTCGTTTGATTTGTTTGAGCTTTTGATTTTGCCATTTGATTAGAGACTTTCCTTTTGAATTTTCCTCGGAGTTCAGTATTTTTGTGATTTTACTTTTTACCTTATAGTTAGCACGTTAAAATCTTACTCACCATGTCCGTCTGCTAAAGAGCAGATCATCTTCTAACAACATTAACGGAAAACGTTCTGATTATATTTGTAATAAATGCAAACTAACGAAAACCAAAAATCAAACAATTATAAGAAAGGTGAATGCAAATTACGTAAATGTGAATAAAAAATGATATCGAGTCAACTTTTAGAGAAAATCTACAGAAAAATGTGATAATCAACCCCCTCCTAGCGAAAAAAATTAGAACAAAATGTCTATATTTTTTAAGTCGTTGGGTTGCTTTCAAATACGCCGGACGTCTCCTTTTATTCATAATCTTATAAAAAAAAACTGAACTAAATTTTCACCAGTCGTAAGAACAACTCGATAGAGACAATTTCACTAAATGGACGAATTCACCAAAAATACGAGGTGAGATAAAAAGTTGACAAGCACAAACAAGTTTTTTGCTTGGCACATGCATTAACTTGTTTTTTTGATAGTACATACATATCAGTTACTTTCTTAATGAATTGCACCACCTGAACAGTCCCCCCCAAAAAAAAAAAAATAATAATAAAAAATAATATTGGAGATCTTGGGCAGCGCAAATGAGACTGCTTACTAACAACACATAAACGAATAAACGTAAACACAAAATCTGTGTAGAAGATACCTCCCGCTGCACACATACTGAACAATCAAAAGAAATAATAAGATACATACATGTATATAAGATTAAACATGGTATGAGATGTTGCAAGATTGCCAATGAGACAACTGTTCACCGAAAACCAAATAATAAGGATGTAAACAATTACAGGTATCAAATATATATATAGCACGTAGTCATGTAACAGAGATTGATTGTTTAGCAAAGAAGATCAATATAAAAAGTCTGCTTTCTTCTGAAATATGTTGGTAGTAGGTCCAGCGAATCGAGATTCTGAATCAAATACCAGTCTCGATTTGCCAAACCACTTAAAACAAAGCAAACCATTGAATACTTAGGCAGCATATTCCACTAAAAATCAAAAGGACTTTAGACATTTGATGACATCTAGATGGAGTACTTACAGTTCGTTTTCGACTTATGTGTTTGATTATCCCTTTGGTATCTTTCGCCTCTCTTTTACAAATACATGTCTTGGTTATCAGTGAAGAACTGAACTACCATTTTTGCCTTTGGTAACCTAGCTTTATAATCTATCAACTACAATCATACAGCTAGATAACCAAAGACAAAACTAGCGTCTTCCACGTTGTTTCCATTGCACTTCCGGTTTAAAATCTTCTGGTATTCAGGCGTGAATGTTCACTATTGGTGTTGTTATCTTGAAGTCATCTACTTTTTTAATGGTAGATTTTGCTTGAAGGCATCCTTCAAATTTATTCAAGTGTTTCCATTAAAAATTCATATACACTTTCTCCAAGTGTCATTCTTGCGTACCGTCATCTTGTGACGTGTCCTGATTTCTTTGCGGTTGCGTGATCAGCAACATGAAAATGAACTTCCAATAGTATAATGCTGAAAGAAACCAGATTATTTCTTCGTTACGTTTATATGGCCACAAGATTGACTAACACAAATCTCTAGTGAAAATATCATTACATCACTACCATAAAAATACCATATTGAAAATAAAATCACACCTAAGGGTAGACTTTTCATTATTTTCATCGGTTTCAAACTCCATTAAGACGGATAATTACTTTGTAAAATAAAAAAATCTGTCAATACTGTATGTTCATATCTGAAGAATTATAAATATGCATAAAATATGTAACAGCTATAGAGAAAATGAATCATTTATGTGTAAATATGCAAATGTGTGAGTGACAAGATATGATTGAGTGACTATATAGGGAGAATGTTTTCACACAGTAAGGTTCAATGGTTTTCTTTCAAGTTACTGCAGGTTTATAGGCGACAGATCTTTCTTAGTTTAGCTGGCTATATAGATATTTAATGTAAAAATAAATAACTCAGTTTAATGATCAAACTTTGAACATCCTGTAGATTTTAGTCAACAGATGGTGTAACCCGTTTTGAGTTTATTATTAAATTTTTTATTTGTAGATTAATCCTGACATATATATTTTTTACAAGAAATGATAGCAGAATGAATTTGCAAGTTAATGAACATTGGTCATCTTTCAATATCTTTAAGTTTTAAAAGTTTTACATTTATTTAAATTAATAAACTCTTTAATATTAATAAAAATATCTATCCATGAACAAAAATTGTATTCTTTTAAATAAGATAAACTCTTGTAAAACTAGGTAAAAATTTTAAATATAATTTTCTGCATTTTGATTTGCAATTGAAAAGATTTATCATCATGATATAAAAAATATACAAAACTTTAAAATATGTCAAAAGAAATATTTTGTAAGTGACGTTTGTTCGATTGAAATAATAAATATACAACAATTTCTGTTTTTATTTTATTTAACATTTCTAAAAATAATTAGAGAATATTAGCCTACATATTTAAGCAAAACAAAATATTCACCGAAAAGGCGATAATATAAATCTTGATTTTTTTGAAAAATTAATACTTCATATTCTAATATCTTCATGTTTAAAAATATATTTGATTGTAACCAAAGGAAGAGCAACTTACCTCTTTCTCCCACTTTTATCTTACTATCTCGAACAGAAACTACACCTCTTGCTATACAGTTTAGCTTTCCTTTCATTAACATTATCTTATTAACATATATTATTTGTTGGAAAATCCAATACTGGTAGATCCAATTTTCTCTTGATAATTAAATGAAAGTCTTTAAATTACTTCAAAAAGACTAAAAAGTAGTGAACACGAGGAAAGGTGTTGAAGCGTGGACGCTATGACACAACATGGCGGCTATTTTATCGCCGATGACATGGAACAGGCTCTAAACAGTCCCGCAAGGCGACCAGACTACAGCTAGGACATTCGGAACAAAATGGCTGATCTTATCATGAAAAATGAATATTCGTAGACAAACTATTCGGGCTATATAGTATGTTTGATGATTTGAACAAACAGATGATAGTATTTTTATTATCTATATAAAAATAAAAAGATGTGGTATGATTACCAATGAGACAATTTGTTTTCAAATGTTTTACAATGACTTTGAACTTCAAAACCCTGTTATAAGCATAGAACTTAGTATATTTCAAAAGCAAAATTATCCTTTTTACATGTTTCAATATTTTTTTCTTTGAAGGACCACATGTGTTATTTTTTATTCTCCAAAATAATGAAGTATTCCTTAAATAAGATTGCTTGAAATTATTCGGTTCAAGGTTCATGTTAGATGAATATAATAACAAAAAAATGATGGAATAGTCCTATAAATCTCTGTTCTTTGAGATATTCCCCCAAGTGAAATGTAACTCTAATAGCAAATTAAAATTGTAATCCTCATAGTAAATTAATATTATTTAACCATCCTAAAATATGTATTTTGTCCTAATTAATACTGCTTGAAATTTTAAGCTTTGTTAATGCAAAATGTTAACAACTATGAGACCACCCATCAGAATTGTGACTATTCATATAGTAACCGCCTTCTTGTCATAACCAGACAAACTCATTGATCGGTCCATTGCGACTGACATTCGGAGGTCCATTGCTACCGACATTCGGAGGGCTCTTAAGAATGCTACCAAACGGAAAACTGAGTATTCAGTCGCTCAGCTTCCATGGGGTTTCAGTTAATTGTTTCTTCGAAATACTGAAATTGTTTTAAAAATTCCTTTAATCCTGTTTGGTAAATAGGCTTTTAAGATGCTTAATAAAATATATTTAATAAATCAAAAGTTTTGATTTTTCTGCAGCCTCGCATTCGTTTGAATGTTTTACAAACAGTCTGAATGCATTAAAAAAAATATTACAACATAAGAATATTACACAACTTCTTAAAAAATACTATTTTAAACGGGGAAATTGTAAATATGAGATTGAAAATTGATATATTGAATGACAATTTATTTATAAAATTATTTATTTAACTTGTTTAAGAAATGATACAAGTAAATAATTTGTTATTTTTAAAGCAATTTAAAATAGCAATTTAATGTAAAAAATCATTGAAGTGCCACGGAAAGGAAAGATTTGGCGATACATTTCATGTTTTAACATGGTTACCCTAAGGGTAGAGAAATACGTACCATTCCAACTTATTGAAGCGAGTTAATCTGCCCGAGGATGGTGAAATATGAAAATATATTTGAATAAATTTTATTGCATACCAATTGACTTAAACATGTTTTGACGAAATTTAATTTTAAATCTATAGATTAAAACGTAGTTAAAATAAATAGTATCGGAGTAATGCCTTAATCTAAATCAAAACTCAAGCAAATAAAAGTCTTCACATTTCAAAAAAATAATTCCTTTTATTGCTTTTCTGAAACATAACTTTTATACTTTTATTGGGAAGTAGTCTCGAGAAGTAGACTGTTACTGGTAAAATATTTCAATAGAAAAAGTCATTGTCCTAAACTGAAACCAAAAATTAATCTAAAAAAAAAAAAAAAGAAAGATGAGTAATAAGATGTTAATTGTTAAAACTATTTCATTTCAAAGATCCTGTAGATAGATATTCAGCCTGTTACTTGGTAAAACAATATTCATAAAGAAAACATGTATAATTCGAATGATTAAAGTCTTCACACACAACGCAAGTATAGTTTTACAAATATACAGCCATCAATGATATATTGTATACAATCATTAGTTTGAAAGTGATGTTTTTCTTTGTGATTTCTACCGTGTAACGATCTGCCTACAATAAATGACAAAGATACTCGCCCTTAATGTCAGTCAGATCATTAAAAAGTCAACCACACTCTTTTTCTCATGAATCATACTCAATATTATTTTGTCCTGTCCCAATATTTTTATATTTCTTTCTTTTATAAAATGTATATTCGCTTAATGTTGACGTATTTTCTTATATGAATTTAAAACAAGTTTTCAAATTGTTCAATCGTTTAAATAGTCTGCAAAAGTAGGTATACTTAAATGAAAGAAAGGGTATGTGATTAATATTCATATTTGATAATTTTGAAATTGAAATTGAAAATTGGTAATATTCAACATACAACCTTGGGGTAATACACGTTGAAAGTTCAACATAAGATGATATAGTGCCTACCAATACTACATGTAGTTAATAAAAATAAATAAAATTGAAGTAAAATGCAGGTTATTTAATTAAATCATACCTCGTGTTGAGTGTGCACTCTATGTTCCGGATGACCATGCAGTTTAATCAAATCTTACCATGTATTACGGTTGAACTCTAAGTTCCAAATGACCATGTCGATGAAAAGATTTAATATATACCCGCGGAAGAGGAAGATCGAAAGGGAAGTATGATATACCGTCGTGTAAAGACGGACTACAAACCCTCAGGTAAACCTAACGCTATGTCAAAAGTTATAACTGATCGTTAGGAAACATTGTTTATGAGTCAATGTAAAATCATACAATTTATACATATGTAATTATGTACATACATGTATAATTTGTTATAATTGGAGAAAAATACGACTACTAAAAAAAGAGTTAATGAAATAAAGCGTAACCACTGAAGGTTTTGTAAGTGGTGACTGAAAAAAGCAAGAATACCGTCAAGATCTGACAGGAATCATACAATACAAAACAGTCAGAATCAACGGTAGCAACCACAATTTCAAAGAAAACTCAGACAAGGAAAGCAACATCAACACGACATCCAGCCAGACTTAATGAAAGCAACCACACACAATATCAGAAACATTCAGACATAACAACAGCATCCATAAGATCAGTGACATATTTCATGACAGGATAGACTGAAAAAAAAAAAAAAACACAGCCTGAGTTCACAACCAATGACTAAAGAAGACTTTTCATATGAAATTTTTTAACAGCCAACAAGTCTGAATCCCCTCAATTAAATAAGTGATACATTAGCCATTAAAATGATTTTCTAAGAAACATTATTGCATCATCTTTATCTCATTCTATTACACTCTTTAATTAGGGGGGGATTGATTGGTAATCTATGTTAATGAGAAACTCTTAGAGAAAGTATATTAAAAACGACAATTCAGGCATATCTCTATTCAAACGTTCATGAATAAATGACATTTAAAAACGTTTTTATGTGTTTATATATCATAACTCAGGTTCTGTGGTATGATCTAGACGATATTTGCCCTTAAAAAGTTTCATTGTACCTATCTCAAACAATGCTAATTGCTCATTGATGAAGGCCGTATGGTGACCTATAGTGGAAAACTTCTATGTCATTTGGTCTCTGGTGGAGAGTTGTCTCATTGGCAATCATACCACATCTTCTTAGTTTTATAATAACAGTAGGACTGGCAAAGTTCTCTTTTATGGGATATGTCGCAACTTACTGGTCCCTTTTTATATTTGTAGAGAATGTAGATAGTTTGCTAAACACGTTAGGGCCTTTTCCAATTTTCAACAAAAATACTTAAATACTTTTTTCAGTATATTCTAGCTGTTCTTGTTCTGACCAAAGAAATACATGTCATTGATCTTCAAGAATTCTCAATTTTAATCGCTTTCTTAATGTTACCAAAAATTATTAATTAAATACTACGGTTCTTTTGTTTTCAAGTACATTTTTTTTTATAAGGAACGTTTTTAAAAAAAAATATATATCTCTGAAAATATAACTCCTCCATTAATTGGACCTTTCCTCTCAGTCGTATTCAGGAAATAGATGACTTCTATGAATACTTCCACAAAACAATAACTCCAAGAATCTTCGAGGAACTAATCCCTATCCCTCCTAAGTCGGAAGATACGTAGTACAGTGTATTTAATTACTAACCTACCATTGAGATTTCTTTATTATAAGAACTAAACAAAACTCAAAATCCCTGTTTTTTTTTCATTATGAAAACCCTTGTTGTTTTCCTAACTGCGTGTTCAATATTCCACATCTAAAATTAAAAAAAAATCTGGATATTTGAAGGCGCAATTTTTCATTAAAATTAATTGAGTCAAGTCACCTTGTAAACAAGATAACATTTCTTGAAAAATGTTTTCCTTAACATAAAAAAAGCCCAAAATACCTATGGTTTCCTTAAAAAACCTTGTCTATTCTTAATCCTCATACGGTAGATTCGTCAATGAATAAAAGAATATATGTCAATGAAACAGCATTCCAAATAGTCTTCGTGAAATCACTTTTTTTAATTGAATATTTTATCAAATCTATTGCGTACACGAAACTAAATTCTAATAATTTCACCTGAAGGGACAAATAATAATTAAAATATTAAAATTGTCCAATCCCTCCCCTCTTATACAAGAATTCTTCAAGACTTTTTAACTTCTAGCCTTCATGCAAAACAATTTGAGATCGAATCATGTATACACGTTCACGCGTGAACTAAGATAATGTTACAAACTTAGTTACAGGCCGAGTGACTTTTGCCCTATCCATAACTACTGTGTTGTGATATGAACATATTTTACTACTTTTATTCTGATTATTTTTGAAGATATGAAACTGTTTTGAAAATATCAGTAATTTGTTATTAAAATGTGAATTCATAATAAAATTGAAAATGGAAATGGGGAATGTGTCAAAGAGACAACAACCCGACCACAGAACAGACACCAACAGAAGGTCACCAATAGGTCTTCAATGCAGCGAGAAATTCCCGCACCGGAGGCGTCCTTAAGCTGGCCCCTAAACAAATATATATACTAGTTCAGTGATAATGGACGTCATACTAAACTCCAAATTATACACAAGAAACTAAAAGTAAAAATAATACAAGAGTAACAAAGGCCAGAGGCCCTGACTTGGGACAGGCGCAAAATGCGGCGGGGTTAAACATGTTTATGAGATCTCAACCCTCCCCCTATACCTCTAGCCAATGTAGAAAAGTAAACGCATAACAATACGCACATTAAAAGTCAGTTAAAGAGAAGTCCGAGTCCGATGTCAGAAGATGTAACAAAAGAAAATAAACAAAATGACAATAATACATAAATAGCAGTTAACTGACATGCCAGCTCCAGACCTCAATTAAACTGATTGAAAGATTATGTCTTCATCATATGAATATCAGGCACAATCCCTCCCGTTAGGGGTTTAGTATCATACCATCATAAAATATATGAGAAGAGCATAACCCGTGTCATACCAACAACTGGTTTTTAAATAAATGTGTTTAGTTCCGATGCAAAGACCCTATAAACATATTTCTAAAAGAATTTAACCTTATACAGGGGAAATGTTACGGTAAAATAACAACAGAAATAAAAAAAAGTTACAAATATAAAAATAAGAAGATGTGGTATGATTGCCAAAGAGACAACTCTCCAAAAGAGACCAAATGACACAGAATTTAACAACTATAGGTCACCGTACGGCCATCAACAATGAGTAAAAACCACAAACCATTCCATGTATGGAGAAAATAGGAAAAAGTTTATGAAATATATGATTTTTTATGGTTCAATCTTTCAGTCGCAATAAGAAATACTAAATAATGTGAAATAACGCATCTAGAAATATACATTTTTAAAAATAAATACCGCAAGTCTGAGTTTCATTTTCCATACATACAAGCCAAAAATTTATTATTTCCATTTATACATACAATTGTGTAATTTTTTTCAAACAAAGTCATTATCCTCTTTTCGACAAAACAATGAATTTTATTAAAATAAATCTTTTCCAGAAGTCGGTATGCTAGCCTTCCTACGAGAAATCAAAGAATTAAGACCACTCCTTTGCGTTTCTGTTTTCGAGAGAGATAAATTATTGTCAGAGTATCAAAACAAAGAGTAACAGCTTTAAGATTATAAATGTTGCGTTTTACAATTTATGTTACTTAGGTCAAAAAGAAAAATAGGAATGATGGAAAGACAGGGAAAACGGGGAAAAGCAGTGCGACCTCCCACATTTATCGATTTAAAAATTCTTTTTTGAAATACTGGAGGTTACACAACTTACGTTATATGTAATTGAAGATATATATTCTTGGACGGCATGCATCATTGGGTACTTACAGAAACATTGAACTGTGATTGAGAAATTAATCATCAAATCGCCTAAATGTATTCTAATAAAGAATATTTGTCATCATGGCATCCTACTATGACATTAAATTGGAATATATTTTTCTTTCAGTCAAACCTTTTTTTTTTATAAATTCATGTACATGAGAACAAAACACATGACAAACTTGAACCAGCACTCTTTTTTTTAGTTGTCAAATATAGAAGAATATGTCTAATCGTTGTACTTTGAAAAAAAATAGAGTTAACTTGTTGCACATCAGATGGTTGTTATACATGTTGGGGTGTCTGGACGGGGTTCACAGAACGTGTAGTATAATGGGGAAAGGGGAGGGAGGGGGAGAATAAAGGGCATTTTTTTATAAATAGAGAAACATAGACCAAAAATACAGAATAGAGAAAAATAGGTTGAAAATAAAAAATAGAGAAAATTAGGTTAAATATAAAGAATAGAGAAAATTAGGTAAAAATTAAAGAATAGAGAAAAATGACCTAATAAGAATACAATAATGAAGACCCCCTCCCCCAAATCAAGACCCTCATATAGTACATGTTAAATTGAATAAGTTGTTGAATTCAGAAAGATAATGTATGAACACTAAGAATTAACTTGCAGTATATATGATAGTCTATATAATTACAATGGCGATTTAACCTTTAAAAAACACTAGCCACAGCTCAATTTGTTATACTTATAGTAACAATCAATGTCAATAAATTAAATAAAAACAATTCTAGTATAACATTTGTTCGTAAAGAAGTATAATTCATACCACCGTTTATTTAAGGCTACTTATTTATATAGAATACTTTAAAAATTAACACTGTTGGTTTCTTTTCGCCAAAAACTTTAGATTGTCTGTCAAAAGTTTCTGGTCTATGTGTATGTTCAAATAAAAGCATTTTGAATATTTTGTTTTTAAGCAAACTATAAAAGCCTTGATGAATATGCGTGTATCTTGTATAATTCAAAGATGTGTTTGCCAGGAGATAATTTACGATTTATGTTCATCATATCGCATTACAATAACTTAAATACCCTATATTTATATAGTTAAGGATGACACTTGAACCTTCATTTAACCGTGTTAGAGTTTAGGGAACTTGATATCTCAGTAGTTGAAACATTGATGGTTTAAATTTATTTTACTTAATATTTTAGACGCAAGGTTCAAATTGGTTGTTACAAAAGAAATATGACAATTGATTGACATAACAACAAATCTCAAATTTGATTATCTTAATAGTCCATCAGATCTTTGTTAAGTCACTTTCGAGTTCGTTGTTTAAAATTTATTACAAACTGCTAAAACTTGACTGTATCTTCTGTGTGATTTATCACCGGAAAATACATATTATGTTTTGTAAATTTATATTTCAGCTGTGCAACTCCTTTTTTAGAAGTAAATTTAATTAATTTCTTTTAAATTTGATAAATATAATTTGTGTGAAAGCGTTAAAACCAAAGAAATCACAAGAAGTCGTGCCTCATGTCTCGATTGGAAGAAATTATAATCAAACTAAACCGAAAGAATAAAAAAAAACATTTTAAGAAGCAATGCATATTTTGAAGAGGAAACATGGCGTAAACTCATGATTCAGACTCTTAATAATAATATGTATAAACATATTCGCTGCAAAAATCTGATAAATCTGAATGACAAAATAATCCAATTGTTTGCTAGTATTTTGCATTGAGTGCATGGGCCATGGACTCTCAAACTGTAGGCTTAAAATTAAGTGGGAAATTTTAATACGATTAACTTCGAGACGAACTTTACAAAGTAGTCACGGTCTACAGAATCCCTTTCAAATGCTTCCAATATTTCTTATCAGCAAAACTTAGGAATTATCACGAATAGAAAACGCATTTACGGAAGACAAGATTTGATCATGGTTCAGCAAGTTTCATAAAACCTGCGAATATCGATCCTGAAAGATTTTCCCGCCTTTCAAACTAGGTCCTGTTCTGATGTGAACCATCATTGAGTCAGCTTCATTTTTTATGGCCAAAATTGAGTTAGCTTCACATTTTGTGTGACCTTCATTGAGTCAGTTTCACATTTTGTGTGACCATTTTTGAGCCATCTTCATATTTTGTGTGACCATCATTGAGTAAGCTTCACATTTTGTGTGACCATCATTGAGTCAGCTTCACATTTTGTGTGACCATCATTGAGTGAGCTTCACATTTTGTATGGCCAAAATTGAGTTAGCTTCACATATTATGTGACCATCAATGAGTTAGCTTCACATTTTGTGTGACCATTGTTGAATTAGCTTCATATTTTGTGAGACCATTTTTGAGTCAGCTTCACAAATTGTGGGACCATCATTGAGTCAGTTTCATGTCGATGCCACTGCTGGTGGACTTTTCGTCCCCGAGGGTATCACCAGCCAAGTAGTCAGCACTTCGGTGTTGACATGAATATAAATTATATGGTGATTTTTATAAATTTCCTTGTACAAAACTTTGATTTATTCGAAAAACTAAGGATTTTCTTATCACAGGAATAGATAACCTTAGCCTTGTTTGGCACAACTTTTTGGAATTTTGGATCCTCGGTGCTCTTCGACTTTGTACTTGTTTGGCTTTATAACTGTTTTGATTTGTGCGTCACTGATGAGTCTTGTGTAGACGGGGCGCGCGTCTGGCGTGATCATAATCCTGGTACCTTTGATAACTATTTCAGCAAATTTTGAAAGGAATAATTTCCCGTCGCGATCTCTTCATAGGTCATATGTTTAAAATGTTTAATAAATACACATTTTCTGTACTTGAATGAAAAAAAAATCATTCTGCAAACAGAAGAAAAAAAAAAAAAACAACAACAAAAAACGCAGTGTAATTTGTCAAGTATACTCATAAAGAATACCTTATTGTACGTAAAAGGTAGGAACGACGTCCGCTCTATTCATTTCAGCCCAAGGTTCATTAAAAACATTTACAATATTACATCTTCATTTTGTTCAGTGTTGTTCTCCTTAAACTATAGGAAAAAGGTCAAAATGTTACCGCCAATATTCTTACTAACCCCAAACTATTCTCACATTACCGAATCAAAAGTAAAATTACAAAAATACCGAACTCCAAAGAAATTCAAATGGAAAGTCAAATGGCAAAATCGAAAGCTCAAACACATCAAACGAATAGAAAACAATTGTCATATTCCAGCATTAGTGCAAACATTTACAAATCGTATTATTTTAAGTGGCTGTCCAGACAAATGTAAGGCCAACATCCACATAAGTATTTTACACAAGTGTCATTTTCAAGTCGTCCTTAAATCTTTTATACTGAATTTCACTCTAAAACATCTTGCTATGAATTTTTGACAACATCACATTATATTATTGAACATGTAGCCAACATATAATGCATCCCAATCGAAAACAGAATTTCTTTGAGAAAAATATGCGAACAGATACAAATTCATTCGTTTTGGTTCCGAAATATGCTGCAATGTAAAATTAAAGAAAAATAGCAGAGATATTTTGTCACTAGTGACAGCAATGGCAATGTTGTATAATTGAATTACATTTTGATTTTATAGATTTCATAAAAATGTTGAAATTATTTCAATTATATCATTTTATTCTGAATTGTTAAAAAACGATTTTTTTTTCTAGGTCATCTTTCATCTGAAAGTACAACATTAATTATAATCGTAATGGATAATTTAAATGCTGAATTATTCATATGTGTGAAAACGTCACTGAGGCATCAAAAAAGTTTCACAAGCCCATCAAATGGAAACATATCTAAAACTGATGATTTTATGGAAATCCAACAATATATGATTCAACTATTTTTTTAAATGATTGACCAAAACTCAAAAATACATTCCAGAAAAATCAAAACTGATTATCTCAAACAAACACATCAATCTTAAGTCATCAAGTTTGAAGTTAATTTTCATTTGTTCTGTGCTGTAGTTTAAGGCTCCTGCATTAAAAAAACGTGGATACAACAACAAATAATGAGATTTTTCAGTCAGATAAGACAACTTGCAAGATACGTTTGTGGCAAATAGCTGTAGTCAAATAACAAAATATCAGTATGCATATTGTCCCAAATCAGGAGTCCTGGCCTTTGTTAGTCTTGTATGTTTTTTAATTTTAGTTCATTTATATGTTTTGGAGTTTAGTATGACGTCCATTTTACTGAACTAGTACACATTTTTATTTAGGGGCCAGCTGAGGCCCGCCTCTGGTTGCAGGATTTTCTCGCTGCGTTGAAGACCCATTGGTGGCCTTCGGCTATTTTCTGCTCTTTGGTCGGGTTGTTATCTTTTTGACATATTCCCCATTTCCATTCTCAATCTTATATTGAATTTATACACATAATAGGATGGGAAGAAAGACATTTGATTTATGTAAATGTATATACATGCTGTATGGACATTTATTTAGTCTTAAGTAAGATTTGTACAGATAGATTTCCGAACACTTTTTATATCTGATGAGTATTTACAAGTCATCATTTTAATCTTATATTTAAACAATATAGGAAACCTCTATTGAAATTGCAAAAATACGGTTAGACGAGATTTTGATTAATAACGAAATTTTTTGAAATTTTATAATTTCGACAAACAGAAAGTATAAAATAATAATTTGGTATATTTATAATCTTTATAATTACATGTATTTAAATTAACCCGATGCATCAAAGAAAGCAATATATATTTGACAGATATAATATTATCTTAGCAATGAGATTTAATTCTTTTTGTTGCTCATAGTTTGAACTTTTGAATCAAAACAGCTAATGTCATGTGTTTGTCTATTTTCTTTAACATTTATTTTCAAGTTGCACTATCTGTGGTATTTTTTTGCTCGAAATTTGGAAGCATTTTTGCAACACTATATCTTTTATGTGTAAATTAATGAGATTGATAAAAAAAAAAAAAATAGAAAAGCCTTCAAAATAAATATTTTTGTCAATGAGATGCAATTCATAAACATACTTTCATTATTGAAATATTTGGTTACTTAAATTTTAGTATTATTATCCCCTCTTTAAACTGATTAAAATAAAAGATATTATATATGTATGAAGAGACAGTTAAAATCAAAAGACATTCATTAGCAAATTCGAACAAATTTCATAACATGTAAATATAGAAGAATAACAGTGACAGATAGGAAAAATATATTTTGTAACTTCATACCAACGACATATAAAATCTTCGGTATATGTTGAATTTGTTTTAGATAGCATTTTATGTCTATTATAATTCAACAAATAAACAAATTCTGATACTAAGAAATAAATAAAAATACAGTATTGAAAACGTGCAATTAATTTGTTCTTTTAAAAGTGCCACAAAAATGTATTTCAGTATTTGTATACATTTATAAACCAAGAAAAGGACCAACATCTACGATGGACAATAAGTGGACAATAAGTAATAATTATATTTAAACTGTAATTTTAGATTTTCAAATCAAACTAATAAAATCCATTCAATAGCGATAATGAAATAAAAACATTTACCGTTAAGGCAAAATAAATAAGGATTTAAAAGATTCAAAAATATATGTGAGCATGTTAATCTGACGAACAAATATCCTTAGGGTTGAAACGTTCGATCCTTATGATGGATGAATAACTAAAGTCTCAGCGAGAAAACATTCAGGAAATTCCTTTACTTCGTGTTCATAGTAATGATATAATCACAACCTTACCTCAATATAGACATCAACCAGTTCTATCTGTCTGTACATATTTTGAAGAAGTCACATGTAACGTACAAAGCTGTACCTTTAACTTAAAGGAACTCTGTCATTGCATCTAAGCAATATTAGTAGTCATTTCCAAACTGTTTTAGTAAAAAGACCAGTCTTTGAACTGTCCTTTTGTCATACACACTTTCGTGTGAAGGCTTCAGAAGTCTGGAAGTGGTTGTGTTACAAGGAAAATCAAATATTCGAACATCCATCTACATAAAAAATAAAGACCACTGAAAATCCATCATATTTTAGTTCTTAGTATGCATTTAGGTAAGTTGTCTGAAATAAACTCACATAAAGTAATTTTAATTCCAAACCAAAGATTATTTTCGTCGGATGGTAGTGATCTTTTAATCGCTTTAAAATAACAAAAGGCGAACTTTCATAACCTTTCTCCAATTAAAAACTTTACGTATTAGCCAATTTTTAACTATAATCCCCTAAGAATGCAGTCTGTCTAACACCTTTACATCGTGTGCAAACTTCTTGTTCATTGTTATTGGTCGTCTATTCTATAAATAAAAGCTCGTCTCTTTTTTTTTACATATTAAAACTATTACAATAAAGTTAAAATCAGTACGTACCAAATTTCACAAAATTGTCAAAGCTGATAAAATGGTCATATATGAAACCATTTCCCTTGGTAGAATAGTTTTATCTAAGCCAGTTTCAAATATCCTCATCAGGCGTTAAATACCACAATTGAAACGAAACGAAAATCGAAATCTAAACAATTTATGAAAGCCTATGGACGCGGCAAACTTTATTATCAATATTTTGATTATTTTTCCCTTAGCTATTGGAACAGAAATTGCGAGGTAATCAACATACATTTATATAAATGCAACCATGTGAATCGACGTGAAGGAAAATATTAACATAAAACTGATGTAGTTCTTTGTCAAAGTACCTTGACTGGGTTCGCATAAATTCGTCTAGGTATAAAAGCCCACTTAACTTGATCGATTCAGTATACACAAAATTTCATTTCAAATCATTTATGCAGTGTTCCGTTCAGAGATCATTTAGTTTCAGGACTTCATATAAAACACATTTTAAAAAATAAATTGAGATATGTGAAAAGAAATGAAAGGCCATTTCCTTTCGTTTGATATCTTTCACTTGTCAAACGAAAACTTCTTATGCATGAAAGAATTTTACGACAAATGTATGACTTTTATTTCAAGTTTAATTAAATATTTTGTTTATGGTAATTTTATCGAACCCGCCTCCGTTTCTTAAGAAAGGAGACCAATACTTGAACAATTTAACCAATAATGTAAAATCATGGGTGCTTTAAAAAATATACACGGCTGCCAATTGAAAAAAATCCTGTATGTTTTTCTTCTGTGTTAATATTTCCTCAAAACACTTTTTCCTATCTAAAATTCAAGCTTTATTTCGACTTTTGATACATGATTCTGATATTTGATTGAAATTAAGCCGCCTCGAAGAAAACTATCGGATAATATCTCGATTGGCCTAGGTTATCAATTATCAAAGTACCGATTCATCGATATCTTACTTTTTGCCATAGCCTTATCATTGTGTATAATTCTTTGGCTGCATGGATTGGCGCCGTTTCAGGTGTTGTTTTTAGTTTATTGATCTTAAACGTTTAAATCTTTTTCATTCCAATTTGTGTTTTCAAGCACTACTGACCACAAATACATTTTTGAAATGCGCAAATGCTGTCAGAATGAAATTATTTCTGCATCTTTTATTTTCTAATTGATAGGTAGCACTTGGTTGATGCCAGTATTGACGACTGTAAAATCTGGAGGCCATCATCATCCCGGGTAGCAGAGGCATTTGCGTTGACATAGTGATAGTTTGATGCTGATGCTTGAACAATTTTCATTTGACAGCCGATGATAGATTTATATGTGTTCAATTGTAAATTTATATTCAGGGTACAGACATGTTGGTGTTCATTAGACAGCTGATTTGGTGTCGTATGAAGTGTCGTCAAACTTCGAAACAATGGCGACGTTACTTTGTTAAACTTCCACGAAGAATAAATCAGTAGCGTAGCGCAACAGAGAATACGTTACCACTGTTCCGAGGTTTTTTGAGGTGCTGTTTTAGGTTAGCTGCTCTTCAAAGTTTGATTCATTCAAAAATCATAAATTTGTTTTCGAGCACTACCGTTTAGAATTGAATTTCATAAATTCATGCAGGTTTATATCGATATCGCTTTGCATAATGATAAAATCTGTCGGGTTTTGATGGAGTTCGTATTGCTCAGTTTTTTATATAGTGTTTTGTAGATTGATGTTTGTCTTTTCCTCGGTTTTCGCTTTTTTGACACAATTGTGTCGGTCTCTCTTCGACTTTTGAATTTTGATTTTCTCTTTGGTATCTTTCATCTCTTTTCCAAATAGAATTTGTATTAAATAGCACGTGGTAGTTTTGATCTAAATTTACAGTATTTAAGTTTGATTTTAATGAACGAACAATGTAATAACCAATCAAATGTTTTGGAAATTCAAAACAGAAAGCATTCTAAATTTTTCAATTTTTACCTATCAAATAAGACATTAAATTGGTCAGATGTTCTCCATTAATATTAATAATTAAGGAAAACTGTGTCATTGGTTTAATAAATGCTAAAATATCAGCAACAAGTTTACCCAATAATATATTTTTGACCAAATTTCCTATTAAACAACTTGCGAATATCGTTGTTAAAATGAAATTTTCTAGGAGAGTTTCTGTATGGTGTGATCTTCATATCTTGAAAATTTTCAAATGTTTCCAATCCCACCAACTATTTATGTATAT
The DNA here is from genome assembly GCA_017311375.1 of Mytilus coruscus. Classification (NCBI taxonomy): domain Eukaryota; kingdom Metazoa; phylum Mollusca; class Bivalvia; order Mytilida; family Mytilidae; genus Mytilus; species Mytilus coruscus. Next base: position 95,421,954 of record CM029601.1, read on the forward strand.
CTGCCCAATCAGTTCTTTCTTGAATAAAGAAATTGTTAAATTTTTTTATCAAAAGAGATATTTATTTTTAACCGAAGGGTGATGTGATATACCGTTTCTTGTGTTCTTTTAGGCCGTTAAGGAGAGATGTTCAATAAATGAATTTGAAATACTACTTATCTTTACAGAATTGTAAAAGATGATAGGGATATGTCATGTTAGCATTTAAAAAGGAAATTTGCAATTAAGTCATTCCAATTTGATTGTTAGTTCTTCCAATTTCATGGATACAAAAACATCACAGGGAGCAAAATATCAGATTTTTTTCTTACCTGAAAACTATTCTCCAAATAGGACTGATTTAAATTATTATATTTTTGATAATTGGACATTTAAGCGATTTTAGAAAGAAACAAAAAGAATGATCTTGATGCATATGGCCTTCTATTAGCCGCTTTTCATTTCAATCTTCAGCATTCCACATAATGTTTATCATAAAATATAGCATATAAACACACAACTAGTACTATTTCTTGAGTAAAGACGAAAGTTTTTATACCGGATATTGAAAAAAAAGTCTTCAAAAGACATCTTAAAATAATCTGGTTCCTTATTGATTCATGTAAATGTTGATAAGAAATAATCTACTCAAAATTAGATCGTGTTGTATAAAAAAGTAAAATGGCATCTATGGGATCAGTCGACGAAAGACGGATAATACCATCTCCATAAAGTTGGAGAGGCAAACAACAGTACAGGAAGCACTACAACACAACCCCATCATTCTAAATCTGGTGCTCCGGAAGGGTAAGGCATTCGCACTCCTCTTATTACAGCCGTCTTTTTGCTCATGTATAGTAAAGATACGGTGTTAAGTCGCAATCTATAATTTAATAAATAAGGACAGTAGTACTAGATCACGCTTATACTATTTGAATATCGGTAAACTACAGCCGACTTAATTTATACTTAACAGAAAAGTTCCATGACCATCAATGACACACATATTCCATAACGACTAACCAAATCATGATGGCGAATACTTTCGAAGCGATGACTTCAGCTTTACTATTAAGACCCCTCGATTCAAAACTTTTCTGTAAGCAGCAGCTCCATTTTCAAGGAAATCATGAAGAGAAACGATTGTCCTGTAATATTGTATCTATAAATCCATTCCCAGGTGCTACTCGTGTGCTGCTTGTTACATAAAATGGAATGTTCACAATTGGAAAATTGAAGTCATCCATATCTTTTCTTGTAAAAATTCATTTTTGAAATGAAACTAAGTTGCAATTTCTGTTTTTTTGCTGTCAATTTCTGGTTGTCAGTTGTTGTCCATTCGTTTGATGTGTTTGTGCTTTTGATTTTGCCATTTGATTGGGGACTTTCCGGTTTGAATTTTCCTCGGAGTTCAGTATTTTTGTGATTTAACTTTTTTCTAGGTTTAAATAAAGGCAACAGTAGTATACCGCTGTTCAATAGTCACAAATCGATTTAACTGAAACAAATCCGGGTCTCAAACCAAAACTGAGGGAAACACATCAACTATAAGAGGAAACAAAACGGAACAAAAGAAAAACTGAACTGCTACAAAAACAAACGCCAACATACATAGAAACGGACTATGTGATAACAACTGCCATATTCCTGTATTTAAGTCACGATATGAAGCAAACCTAACTGTACCTGTTGTATCTTTTTTTAAAGTTAAATGGGAAAGTGACTGGCCTCATCGACATGGAATTTTGACATGGACTGCATGCCGAGCAAGAAATAACTCCCCACTCCACAGCAGCTTATATAGCTCACAGTATTTATGTTAGTTCGTATTTACACAAGCGTTAATTTAGTGTTGGGTGTTGCCTAGGTGTGAGTATGTTTTGTAATTGTCAATTTGATGGCTTTTGCCTTTTCGGGAATGTAGCTCTCATGTATTGTCCTATTGGTTTTCGACGTGGTATTTTTAATGTTATACTCTTGCTTCGGTTATCGCTACCTATATATACTCTTTCAGTATACTTTTCATAAAAAAAAATTGAAATTTAGAGAACAATATAAGATTAAAACATGGACAATGCACAAAAAGAGACGAAAAAGGCAACATACAATATTAAAGACATGATATGTGAACCAATAAACATTTTAAAACATTTAAAACAACAAATTTTGAAATATGAACTCCACAGCAATCAAATTTAATATAAGATGCTCTGGAGATATAAGCTCATATACTTTCACATAGAGGCATTAAGCAAAATATGATTTTTTTTTGTTTTTGAGAGACATACTTCGTTACAGTTAACCAGTCCTTTATTTTACCATTAAAAACCTGGCAGCTCTTTTATTGGCCATGCCATTGTAGTTTCCATGACAGCTTTTCCAAACTACTACTGATCTTAACACCAGCACTTTATTGGCTTATCAAATTAAATTACAAGTTCTATTACAGCAAATTTTAATAAAACAATATCCGTATCACGCTAGTATCAAAGTACTGATTTATTGGGCTTGTGATACCATCGGGACTAACATTCCACCAGCAGAGGTATCGACTCTCCGTTGTAGTAAGAACATTAAACGGTACCAATGTTAATGCAGTGGATATGTATTTCGACAATTAATGTTTTTTCAATGAACTTTGAGACAAAATTGTTTGAAAATCTAAAACATAATACAAACGCTGAAGAGCAGATATAACCGAAAAAGGACCAACAGTATAGCAAAACCAGCACAAGGAATCAAAGTTATGCATGAGGGATACATACCTTAATTTCAAGTGATTTCCTTAGTTTGATAAAGGAAATTTCAATAAAACAATTTCTGCATTTTCATGCCAGTACCAAAGTTCTGAGCTATTTGGCTGGTGATACCATCAGATGATTCGATGAGTGATAGTAATTACATTAAAGGGTTCCAATTTTATTGCCCTTGATGCACATTTCTGTGATGATTTTGTGTTTTATGTTAAAAATAAAATTATGATATACACATTGACATATATAAGATATAAATAGATTGATATGAACTGAAGTTTGCTATTCGTCTTTTTTATATCTGATAATGTATAACTGTCAGAAAAAGACATTAGAAAATATTTCCCATTCATAACAGTCAAAACATACATTTTCTTTTTATACTTGCCGAATAATTTGTATTTCATTGAAGCAACTGATAGCTATCAATTGAATTTACCCTATAGCCGAATAAATGGAGATGTGAGGTATGTGTCATAAACCGAATCAATTCTCCAAACCATATTTCTTGACGTCACCGTGCAGCCCTCAACAATTGACAAGTGTCCAATCCACAAAATATGATCGGTTTTGAAAATCTTATGGGGTTAAAACGTTTTGAGGGAACTTAGTTCTGTATCTGTTATCTTAGAAAAACAAACATTTTCTGACGAAAATGCATTAACACACACAGAAAAAGGGAAGCAACTCAAACTGAATTTAAGCTGAGCGAAATGGCAAGCAAACGAAGATTTAAACGAAGAACACACATTAAAGCACTGTTCCGTTGTGTCATGACTTAATGTTGTATACTATATTCTCTTGAAAGGGGTATGAGAAAAGACTGGTCAATGAAGAGAACCGAAACGTCCGTGTCAAACGGAATATTCAAATATCGATATTCAGTCCTAATAAAATTAGATAGAAATAATATATAGACATCACAAATAAAAAGTTATAAATCCTGAAAGTAATATAAATTTCATTTGTAGTAAAGCCTCGTCCCGTCCCTCATCTGTCGACGACAATAGCATTAAAGAAAGCATAAAAAATATCGCTTTTACATGGAAATCTTGGCGTATGCAAAAATTATAAAAATTAAACAAAAGTATGTGAACCTCTGAATGCTTGTCTTTATATTTTATTCAGGAGATCTTATCGTTTTGTTTTCATATTAAAGGACAATGCATGCAACTTCCCACTAATAAATACCAGGACAGAAATCTGCCAATGAGGAATTTTATGTGTATAAGAGATAGTCGAAGGATACCAAAGGAACATTCAAACTCACAAGTCGAAAATAAACTGACAACGACATGGCCAAAAAAGAAAAAGAAAAACAGACAAGCAACAGTACACACAAAACAAGATAGAAAACCTAAGACTGAGCAACACGAACCCCACCAAAAACTAGGGATGATCTCAGGTGCTCCGTGTATCCTGCTCACAATAGGCAAACGATAATCTACCAGAGAATACAGCTAGTCATTTGTACCATTCATTTACGAGTCATCTGCGATGTGACAGGGGGACACATATGGCAAGCCGTTTTTATATTTATTCAATTTCAAGATATCTTATAAAGTAAATAAGATATCTTATAAAGTATATAAGATATCCTCTAATGTTTATAAGATATCTTATTTAATTTGAATTTAATAAGATATCTTATTTATTTTATAAGATATCTTATTAACTTTAAAGATATCTTGTATAGTTTATAAGATATCTTATATCTTTTAAAGATATCTTTTAAACAAATACATTATGAGATATTTTGTATAGTTTATAAGATATCTTTAAAAGTATATAAGATATCTTATTTACTTTATAAGATATCTTATTAACTATATAAGATATCTTATAAGTTATACAAGATATCTTATATGATTGATTTATCAGATATCTTATTTAGTTTATCAGATATCTTATTTAGTTTATCAGATATCTTATTAACTATATAAGATATCTTATTTAAAATAGCATAAGTAAATAAATTCAACAATGAACGCTCCCTCTGGAACTACGCGGCAGTAAATATATCATGTGATCGCACTTTCAAAATGGCAGTTGAGAAGAGTCGGTTATTAATAAATATTCGTGGTGTTAATATCCAGAAAGCATATGGGTGTATTAGAAATGACAAACTGCGACCTGAATTAATTCTTGGCCTTGAGATTAATCGCGCTACAAACACGTTAGCTGTATCAAAAAGTGTATATTAACTTTTACAATCAGAATAAAAATGATTTTTTGGCGTCCTATAAAAGTATGGTTCTTGAGCTATCTTGTATAGTTTATGTTTGATGTGTTTGAGCTTTTGATTTTGCCATTTGCCGTTTTGAATTTTCCTCGGAGTTCAGTATTTTTGTGATTTGGTTTTTTTCAAGCTATTTGAAATATGACATATTATCTAAAAAAAAAACAACCAGTTACTGTATAAAAAATCTATTGACTTTGAAGCAAGTGATAATCAAGGAAAGATCGTGATGAAAAACACCATCAAAATATAATAAAAGTAAGCTAACAAAACTGTTTTTGTCATATTTGGATAGAATAAAAGAGAGGTGTGTTAACAATTAAAAGTATGTTTATAAAAAATGTAGATCAAATATGACCATGCCAGCACAAGTGACTGCTTTAAAGAATTTGAAACATCCCCTAGTCAGTTTGTGGACTAAATCTCATTCCTGTTACTATTTCTGGCTGCCGAATTCTGAAAGGAAGAACATTTTAAATGTATCAAAGAAATCCCCCAAAAAAAACAACTGGAATTTCATAAAATATTTTAATTCTTTATAATATTTTCGTAAATTCTTATTTCTAGATAAACAGAAAACTGATTGAAATGAGATTGGCAATACATTTTAATAATTGAGACTTATATAGATATATTTCATTTTAAATAAAATATCTTTTATAGTAATTAAGATATCTTATATATTAAATAAGATATCTTATATATTAAATAAGATATCTTATTTATTAAATAAGATATCTCATTTGTTAAATAAGATATCTCAATTATTTAATAAGATATCTTAATTATTAAATAAGATATCTAATTTTAAATAAGATATCTTAATTATTAAATAAGATATCTTATATATTAAATAAGATATCTTATATATTCTTATTCAATAAGATATCTTATTTCATATATAAGATATCTTAATTATTAAATAAGATATCTTATTTAACAAATAAGATATCTTATATATGAAATAAGATATCTTATATATGAAATAAGATATCTTATATATTAAATAAGATATCTTATATATTAAATAAGATATCTGATAAACTAAATAAGATATCTTATATATATTTCATATATTAAATAAGAATCTTTAAAACAATAAACAATTACAATTAAGATTTCTAACAAACTAAATGTGATAACTTTTTTTTCGTTTGAATCTTTTTGATATTAAAAGCAGGATTACCTAGAAAAAAAGACAAAAGAAATATCCCTGTTTTCTTATTGTTATTTTCTTTGCTGGTAGTAAAATGTTATTTTCATATCATTGCAATTTTTCCTGCTTGAAGCACATTAAACAAATTTCCTTCATATAGATAGGGAGCAAGGAATTGCTTTGTTTTCTTTCATTTATCGTGAAATGATCATTTACAACCTCCGTGGAAATGCACATACCCCCTAGTTGTTTAAACTAAATAAGATATCTTATTAACTAAATAAGATATCTTATATGTTAAATAAGATATCTTATTTAATTATCAAGATATCTCAATTAATTTATAAGATATCTTATTTAATTATAAAGATATCTGATTTAACTTTATAAGATATCTTGAAAGTGAATAAATATAAAAACGGCTTGCCATAGACACACCAGGTGTGTTTCAATCCATCTTAAAATTAACAGTGAGATCTACAAATAATTGAAAGTTTCAAGCTTCAAAAGTTCTCTAATACAAATGTACATTTGTCGGATCATCTAGGGATGACCGTTTAGCGGGACGCCATTTATCATTAGTGAAAAGCAACAGATTTTTTTTTCTATTTTCTGTTTTGTATAAGCCACATGTGGATCAGGATATGCTTTTCCTTCCGGAGCACCTGATATATCATCATTTTGAGTTTATTTTGACTTATGAGTTTGAATGTCACTTTGGTATCTTTCGCCTCTCTTTTGATCAGTCTTTAGTTTTCTATGTTGTGTTTTGTATACTGTTTGTCTTTTGGTCGTTTTTCATTTTTTGCAATGACATTGTCAATAGATATAAGATAATGTGGTATGAGTGCCAATGAGACAACTCTCCATCCAAGTCACAATTTATAAAAGTAAACCATTATAGGTAAAAGTACGGTCTTCAACACGGAGCCTTGGCTCATATCGCATAGCAAGCTATAAAGGGCCCCAAAAATTACTAGTGTAAAACCATTCAAACGGGAAAACCAACGGTCTAATCTATATAAAAAATGAGAAACGAGAAACACCTATGAACCACATCAACAAACGACAACTACTGAACATCAGATTCCTGACCTAGGACAGGTGCAAACAATTGCAGCGGGTTTAAACGTTTTAATGGGACCAAACCTTCACCCTTATCTGTAACAATAGTGTAACATCACAACATAGAAAGACACACTATAAAATATCAATTGAAATGGATTAACTCAATCAAAAGACATATTAACACAATTGAACATACACTGAACGAATAAATTTGATATGATACAATGTAAATACATAATCAGTTTGTTTTCGACTTAGGAGTTTGAATATTTCTTTGGTATCTTTCGCCTCTCTTTTAGATGAATTTGGCTATTTTTTTAAGATCCCTTTTCGTCAGTTAGCTATTTATGTGATTTTGGTCTAGTATACCATTGGCTTTGAGATATTTAGACTTGAGCGTTCAAGATGAAGGTAAATACAGAAAAGTACTTCAGACGCATGATATCAATTAAGTATTATTTTCATTATTCATATAGTCCAATATCCTTTAAACCGAACACATTCCCCGTTCCGTTATAACCTACATTTTAGGCATTTATTACAGAAAAGCGCTGCGGAAAGTGTTATAATCATTAAACAGATTATAAAACATAATACAAATAATGTTCTGATACTCTTTTTTAAGGGTTCGTATTTTTTTTTTTTAGTTTTTTCCCCTCTTTATGCGTTATATATACCCTTTTTATATTCTGATGTGAATATGCTTTGTGAATGTGTCATGTTTATTTTGTTCTAATGCAGTTGCTTCGGAATGTATGACAACCTAAATATTTGATAGAAGTTTCAATATGTCAATTTAAACTTTAAGAGCATATTTTACATCAGAGATGTGACATTTAGAGAACAATACAAGATCAAGAAATTGCAAATAAACAAATAAGACCAAAAGACAATATACCACATTAAAAACGTGGCAAGTGATCCAAATAACATTCCACAACACTGAAAACTAAAATATTGGAAATACAACTCTACAGAAATCAACGATTTGGAGATCTAAATATATTTCATATAGATACAATAAGGTACATATGATTTCGATCATTTGAAAACTTATAGTTACAGACGGACAGCCCCTCACCCAAATTATTATCATAAAACCTTTCCTGCCATCATACAAGCCATGATATTGTAGTTTCAAGGAGAGCTATAATGATACCAACAAGAAAATGAGGTATACTGATACCCAAGAAAGAAAATCCTACAAAAATAGGATACCATATAGATATTTAACGCGTTTTAGTTGTAGTACAGTAAGAATAATTAAATATATATTCTTATAGTGTTCTTTTCATGATAACAATTTCTTGAAATGACCAGAGTTTGCTATTAATTTTTATTTCTGGTACTGAATAATTGTTAAAAAGGCATCAGAAAAATTGAAACTTATAAAACTATTTTTAGTATATTATCAGTCAAAATATATATTTTCCTTTCATATTTGCCGAATTTTGTGTTCTACTGACGCAACAAATGAATAGCAATATAATATAAAATACAATCGATTAAAAGGTGTCTGGTATACATCTCAAAGTGACTTAACATGCACAACTCAACAATATATATCTTGAGGTCACCGTATAGCTTGGACAAGAATCCACATCATTTTTTAATTTGGAAAATATGAGAAAAAAAGAAGAAATAAACTGGATGTCTGCGTTGTCAAAGTTTACGTGTACATTCAATCTTAAAGAATTTATCTTGATCAGAGGAAAACAGAAGAAAGTATATAATTAAAACGCAAATAATAAAATCAACATTAAGCAGATCTATAAAGCAAAAAGAGAAACAACTCAAACTTAATTTTAATCTGGGAGTAATTTGAAGAAAGATTTGGAAACTTGAAATAGTATGCAAACCATGAATACATAGGTATAAATAGGACAGCATAACACTAAAGACTGGACAATACGAACCTATATAAAACCTGAAAGAAATATAAGATGACATTAGAGTGTACAATTCTTCATCAATGTTACTATATTGAGACACACAAGTTTGTCTCCATCCATCTGAGAACTAACGGCGAGATCTATAAATGGTTAAAACTTCAAGGCTTTGGAAGTCTTGCAGGTTCGGTATTTTTGTTGTTTTACTTTTTTGCAGTACACTGATAGGATCTTTTAGATGTTAGTGTTTAGCCTAAGTTCAGATCTATACTCAGTCAAAAGCAACGCAGACGTTTTATTGTACATTTTATTCATATTACCTGTAATATACGTATTTATAGATTATATAAAATTATATAAATTATATACATACATTTTATTTTCAGCCTTGCTCTAAATTATATTTTGTCTTCCTTTATATCTAACAAAGTCATCTGTTGTCACTATCAAAGTTTTTCATCAAAAACTTAGTCAGAGAAAAGATGAGAGTTCAATAATTACAAAGAAAAACAATGGCCATTACATGTATATACTTCTCACAGAATGACTGCATTGTACGTTCACTATGTATTCTGTGTACTACCATTTGGAGAAGGCGAATTAGAAATCGCAAAAGAGTGAATAGAAGGGAAAAAACTAGTTGATGAGAAGACTGAGAAAGAAAATTACCTTCAATATTCTCCTTCAAAGTGAGGATCGACACGAATTCAGGAATTATTTTAAAATGGACAAATCATCATTCAATCTGCTTCTCAGTAAATTTGAACCACTGATCAAAATAAATTCATCTATCATTTCTTTTCTATAATGTTTCTTTTACTCTCCTACTTTTTCCGCCAATTTTGCCATATGCTTTTGTTTTGCCAAAAAAATAATTGCCTCATTGCTAAGCTGCATTATGAGTGGCTAATTTCTGCTATCCAAGTTTCAAGAAAAATAGGAAGAGATTCTATTTCATTAAAGTCCGTTAAAGTTTTAGACCAAAGTTTTCTTTCATGGTTGCCACCATCAAAGATTTGTTCAAAAACTTTGACCAAGTTTTCTTTATAGGCCTTTTTTGCAATAATCAAGATTATATAATATCAATAGACTGCATTCATTGACAATATTGTTTCAACACCCCAGTTGATATCTGATGATATAATACAATCTCTTAATCTCCTAATTTCTAGCTTTCCTCCTTAGTCTGTATATTGTCCTCCTCTATTTGCCTATTTGTTGTCTGCTCTTGTTTTGGTTGAGTGGATTTTTTTACTTTCGTCAAAGGCTTTATCATTTCACTGGCCTGAAAAAAAAAAAGGATTATCGTCTTCTTAATTACAGCTTTTTCTATTCATCTGTAATCAGATTAAAACAAGATATGTACCATACCAATGTAGTTCACATAGTCAATCATTATAGTAAATCTAGAAAAGCGATTTGGACACATGCAATTTATAAAGTAGTGTTTGCAATTGTTATTAGGTCATAAGATAACATTCAAGGAAACTACATCTTAAAATAAAATCAAAGTAGGACAACAGAAATAGACTTTATTTTTGTACGAATGGTATACAATTGTATAACATTACGCAAACATTTCATTGTTTTGAATGAATTAATGTACTCTTCTCTCACACGCCTGCCTTCATTTTCAAGTAAAGAATATAAAGAGCATATTCGTGTAAATAAAAATAAAAAAAAAAAATAAAAATATCTTTTTAAATTTGTGCTTTTGTTCTTATAAAGTCTTAAAAATCCTTGCATATGGTATCATTAAAGTTCCACCTTGGTGTTAAACAATGTTAAGATTTCTTGAACAACATTAACGGCACCAATTGTACTGCACCAGATACGTATTTCAATATTATATATCTCTTCAGTTATGCTCGGGGTCGAAGTAATTTCTTTATTTGATTATACTTTAAACAATACATATTAATTCTACAATTCTCAAAAACAAAGAAATAAGAAAAGAAAAAGAGCAGCATATATCATCGTTCAAGGAAATGTCCAACCTCTGCAGTTTATTGAAAATGGAAGAATTTCCTATGTTTTATAGTAGCAATACTTTATATGCAGTAAACAGAGGTGGCGAAATATTCTTTTTAGTTAGAATGGGGTTTGACTTGCGAAAATATGTACTGGTTTTTGAAATAGCAATTTTAAAATGGTCTGTTTTGTTCATCATATTTCAAGAAATCAAAATAATTTACCTTTTTAAAATAAAATCTTGAAAGTTTTATTCTTTTATTTCAAATTAAAACAAAATTTGACATGTTTTATATGCAATTATATACAATAATTGGCAAAATCACAAAAATAACTAGGTTTGGTTATGTAATTCTGTTGGTCAGTTTTATTTATAATCTACGGACTGATTAAGAGTTCCGATAAAACCTCACTTTGCATTTCTTGTTTTTTTCAGATATTAAGAATTAACAATAGGAAGGATTTTATGTTTATTTATTTAAAAAGATGATAAAAATGATGAAAATAATAGTAATGTATGGTTTCCATAAAGGACACGAAAAAGAATTTCTTTGGACTTGCATTAATGCAACTTATATTAAATCAAAATAATCATTAGATACATTAGATTAGTAAGAAAATGAAACATTCTATGAACGGCATCATTGTTGGCCGCACTGGTTTAATGAAACTCCAAAAGCACAAATATTACTGGAAAAGAAGCATTTCAAATAAAAAACCACTGCTTTCTGACAATGCCACGGATTTTTGTTTTACTACAGCACAAAACCCTCAAATCTTTTCCAACAGCGAAGACGGTCTTTTCTTATATGAAAGGCATTCTACAATAGTTTGCGCCTTTGTTTTCTTTCCTATCAAGAGTGTTTTTTCTATCATTATGAAGTTTAAATCCATTTTTATACATACCCACATGTAGAATGTTCCCACACCGGCGCTAGCTGCCTTTGCCTCCTCTAGAGTGTGAGTTTTAAGAAGTCTGTCCACTTCTTGAGCAGTGATAGGGTCAATATAATTTTTGTCAAATTGTTTGACTTTATATAAAAGACTATTTCTACTTGTCATTCGCATCAGGTAAACAATCTCATCCCATGTCTTCAAAAAAAAAAATATTATGTATATATATGATTTGTATTCAGAAAGTCTCACAATTAGCGGGTTACTAGATTAAACTCTGTTGCACTTATGTACTATGCATTAATATTTGTTGTTTTCAAATGTAAAAACAAATATTTTTTTGGCACTTTATGTTAATGGGCCTTGCATGTTTATCAGCTCTTCATCGTTTATATTTTGAAAATAAAATTTACATACAACAAATACAGGTGTTCTACAACTTAAAAACGAGAATGATTGTTTTTAGGCAGAGAATTATTTTAGATTGTACAAAGACACTATGATTCGGCAAAAATTAAGGCGACAGTAGAATTATTTTAGATTGTACAAAGACACTATGATTCGGCAAAAATTAAGGCGACAGTAGTTTACCAATTTCAAACCTCTTGAATCTATTAGGAACAGACAAATCAAGGTAACAAACAGGAGCGAGACAGGGTGCATTAACAGGGTAAGCGTCTCCTGCTATGCATACATCACCCGTCATTCGAATTCACACTCAATAAAATATCACAATCGGGAATACGAAACAAACACTTTATAAGCCTGGTATATCTGATATTTTTTTTTTATCCGGAGGCATTTCTATTGCCAACATAAATGTTGAATTTAGGAACATTTCTGTTATCTGCTCGACAATGAAGGCTTCAAAAACAGCAAAAGTAGGTCGAATGAAATCTTTCAATTTCATTTGTACAATAAAAATGATGTCCTAGTAATAATGGCAATTTCCTGATCATCACATTCATAAAAGTAAGCTTTTAAAGATGACACAACAAAGAACAGAGAGTTCCTTTTTCTTTAATTCTAAACTAAAGACCATTTAAGATCCAAACTGACACCATTAGTCCATGGAATTCATTTTGATAGTAATTCTTTTTTTTTTATCTTTTCGGTTATCATAATCTCAATTGGGACACGTCATTTTTATTACCAGGTCCAACGTGGAGGTAGCTGCACGTAGTGCATACAAAACTCATCATAGATTTCGGATTTACAATTTGGTACGTCAGGTGATCGTTTCGTTTATATAAGACTCATCAGTGGCTATGGACTCAACAGAATTAAAAGGCAAAATCAATACGAAGTTTACCGGCAGTACATAAACGAAGAACACCACGATACCTGGAAAATCAGGTACACAAACCTCTTAACCGGCGTAGAGGATATTATTAAAATTAAAATTTTTGTTTGCATAGCTTTTTATACGTACCGCCAGCGATTCTGACTTTTCTCCTAGTAAGATATACGTTGCTTTCATTACATCGTACATGACAGGTTTTGGTTTCTTATAGCGATGGACCTCAGATATTGTTGTTCGTTTCATTTCCAGTATAAATACGGAGTTGTTGTCAGCCTCTTGTAACATCTGCTCACCCTCTATTATATAATTATTCAACTTTTCTGCCAGACTTGACTGTTTTGCATCTTGTATTGCCTTTTCCAGAACATCAGCATTTTTGCGATTGATGCCATTTCTCAAAGCTGTCGGGACAAATGTTTGAAAATGTAGGGTTTGGATTAGAGTAATCAAACGCACTGCTATGTTTATGCATTTGTAAGAAAGCTTAAATCTTACATTAAAACATGTGTTCATGTTATTATGAATACACGTGGCCTTTTAGGTTAAAAAGTCTTTTATTAGAAATGAAAAAAAAAAAAAAAAAAAATACAATAATTGTATAACAATTTTTTTTTTTTTATTTATATGACTTTTGAAGATTTTGCCAGTAAAGTGTGTAATTTTTATGTAACCCCGCACTAGTGTTATCAACATTCAACAAAAACAATCAATTCAGCTCAAAGCGGTGCAAGGGCTTTGTTTTGGTTTTGTCAAGTGGATTTAGAAGTTTTGATGTATGAACTAATACACCAAATTCCTTTTTTCCTACAATATCGCTTGATTGTTCGGTTATGTTTTCAAATTATTTCCAACGGAAATAAACACAAAACTGTATTCTTGTCAAAATACACGATTTTCTTTATTCAGATTTTCGTTCATCCTATCGAGTAAAAAGTAGCATCTATTTACTTTTAAAGAATTCGCTAAGACCATCTTATTTAAAGAATTTAAACATGTTGATGATTTTTTTCTTCTAAAGAGAATACTATGTTTAAGCAGATGTATTAAAAACGAAATGAGAAATATTGACCTTTTATGTAACAGTTTCGGTTAATTGCTGAATTAATTACAAATAGCCATATAAATTATGGTCTTTTATAAACGGATACCATACTTGTCTAAAACATTTACCCTTAGCTAATTTTAGATATTCCAGCCTTTCATATGCTTTAGTAAGCCAGCCATCGTCTGGTAAGTCCTCCTTATTTAACTTATCGATTGCCATTTGCACATCATCAGGATTCTTGGATGTCTTAAGTGTATTCATCAACTGTTGTCGAATCATCAAGTCTCCTGCACTCTGAAAATATTTCTTGGTCAATAAAAACAAGGAAAATAAAATGAAATTCCATATGAATATTTGCTTTTTGTCATAATTTGTTTAGTGTTCATGTGTTATCTTCGGACGAAAGAAATTTATAACGTGTTGTTTTCATTTTTTATTCTCATTCGTGTGTTGTACAATTATATGTGTACGCATTCTTCCATCACCTGGCACTGCAAGTTGTATAGATTCGTCTCAGTTTAGTTGGAAAACGCTTACTTCTAAAATTGCATTATAAAAATATTACCTTTACTTAGACTTGGACTTGGAAATCTTATTCATATGCATACTTCTATAACAACACCTATACATAGATTAAATGAGGATTTTCAAATATGGTATTTATTTGTATAATAATAACAAGAAGAAAATGCATGTTCATTCATACTTACAAGACAATACCTATAAAACACCAAACAGATAGGGGTTAAAAATAGCTAAAATCGCTGATTTTTGGGTTGTGTTTTTCATTTGTTTTAAGATATTTTTTCATGATTTCTGAATTTATAAAGCAGCAAAGTTACAACTTTAGCAAGCGTTTCAGTTTAGTCACTTCCAGCCTGAAATATATATATAGTGTTTTAAATCTTACTTCAAATGGTTTCGTGGTTTCTTAGGATCCTCTGACATCAAAAGGAAATTGCACACATTTATAAAGCCTTTATTCGAACGTCTATGTTTTGCAAGTATTTTTAGAACATACTCTCCGTTTCTTGGAACACCAACAGTAATGAATAAAGACAATGCCACGGATTTTGTTTTACTACAGCACAAAACCCTCAAATCTTTTCCAACAGCGAAGACGGTCTTTTCTTATATGAAAGGCATTCTACAATAGTTTGCGCCTTTGTTTTCTTTCCTATCAAGAGTGTTTTTTCTATCATTATGAAGTTTAAATCCATTTTATACATACCCACATGTAGAATGTTCCCACACCGGCGCTAGCTGCCTTTGCCTCCTCTAGAGTGTGAGTTTTAAGAAGTCTGTCCACTTCTTGAGCAGTGATAGGGTCAATATAATTTTGTCAAATTGTTTGACTTTATATAAAGACTATTTCTACTTGTCATTCGCATCAGGTAAACAATCTCATCCCATGTCTTCAAAAAAAATATTATGTATATATATGATTTGTATTCAGAAAGTCTCACAATTAGCGGGTTACTAGATTAAACTCTGTTGCACTTATGTACTATGCATTAATATTTGTTGTTTTCAAATGTAAAACAAATATTTTTTTTACTTTATGTTAATGGGCCTTGCATGTTTATCAGCTCTTCATCGTTTATATTTTGAAAATAAAATTTACATACAACAAATACAGGTGTTCTACAACTTAAAAACGAGAATGATTGTTTTTAGGCAGAGAATTATTTTAGATTGTACAAAGACACTATGATTCGGCAAAAATTAAGGCGACAGTAGAATTATTTTAGATTGTACAAAGACACTATGATTCGGCAAAAATTAAGGCGACAGTAGTTTACCAATTTCAAACCTCTTGAATCTATTAGGAACAGACAAATCAAGGTAACAAACAGGAGCGAGACAGGGTGCATTAACAGGGTAAGCGTCTCCTGCTATGCATACATCACCCGTCATTCGAATTCACACTCAATAAAATATCACAATCGGGAATACGAAACAAACACTTTATAAGCCTGGTATATCTGATATTTTTTTTTTATCCGGAGGCATTTCTATTGCCAACATAAATGTTGAATTTAGGGAACATTTCTGTTATCTGCTCGACAATGAAGGCTTCAAAAACAGCAAAAGTAGGTCGAATGAAATCTTTCAATTTCATTTGTACAATAAAAATGATGTCCTAGTAATAATGGCAATTTCCTGATGATCACATTCATAAAAGTAAGCTTTTAAAGATGACACAACAAAGAACAGAGAGTTCCTTTTTCTTTAATTCTAAACTAAAGACCATTTAAGATCCAAACTGACACCATTAGTCCATGGAATTCATTTTGATCTTTTCGGTTATCATAATCTCAATTGGGACACGCCATTTTTATTACCAGGTCCAACGTGGAGGTAGCTGCACGTAGTGCATACAAAACTCATCATAGATTTCGGATTTACAATTTGGTACGTCAGGTGATCGTTTCGTTTATATAAGACTCATCAGTGGCTATGGACTCAACAGAATTAAAAGGCAAAATCAATACGAAGTTTACCGGCAGTACATAAACGAAGAACACCACGATACCTGGAAAATCAGGTACACAAACCTCTTAACCGGCGTAGAGGATATTATTAAAATTAAAATTTTTGTTTGCATAGCTTTTTATACGTACCGCCAGCGATTCTGACTTTTCTCCTAGTAAGATATACGTTGCTTTCATTACATCGTACATGACAGGTTTTGGTTTCTTATAGCGATGGACCTCAGATATTGTTGTTCGTTTCATTTCCAGTATAAATACGGAGTTGTTGTCAGCCTCTTGTAACATCTGCTCACCCTCTATTATATAATTATTCAACTTTTCTGCCAGACTTGACTGTTTTGCATCTTGTATTGCCTTTTCCAGAACATCAGCATTTTTGCGATTGATGCCATTTCTCAAAGCTGTCGGGACAAATGTTTGAAAATGTAGGGTTTGGATTAGAGTAATCAAACGCACTGCTATGTTTATGCATTTGTAAGAAAGCTTAAATCTTACATTAAAACATGTGTTCATGTTATTATGAATACACGTGGCCTTTTAGGTTAAAAAAAGTCTTTTATTAGGAAATGAAAAAAAAAAAAAAAAAACATACAATAATTGTATAACAATTTTTTTTTTTATTTATATGACTTTTTTGAAGATTTTGCCAGTAAAGTGTGTAATTTTTTATGTAACCCCGCACTACCGTTATCAACATTCAACAAAAAACAATCAATTCAGCTCAAAGCGGTGCAAGGGCTTTGTTTTTGGTTTTGTCAAGTGGATTTAGAAGTTTTGATGTATGAACTAATACACCAAATTCCTTTTTTCCTACAATATCGCTTGATTGTTCGGTTATGTTTTCAAATTATTTCAACGGAAATAAACACAAAACTGTATTCTTGTCAAAATACACGATTTTCTTTATTCAGATTTTCGTTCATCCTATCGAGTAAAAGTAGCATCTATTTACTTTTAAAGAATTCGCTAAGACCATCTTATTTAAAGAATTTAAACATGTTGATGATTTTTTCTTCTAAAGAGAATACTATGTTTAAGCAGATGTATTAAAAACGAAATGAGAAATATTGACCTTTATGTAACAGTTTCGGTTAATTGCTGAATTAATTACAAATAGCCATATAAATTATGGTCTTTTATAAACGGATACCATACTTGTCTAAAACATTTACCCTTAGCTAATTTTAGATATTCCAGCCTTTCATATGCTTTAGTAAGCCAGCCATCGTCTGGTAAGTCCTCCTTATTTAACTTATCGATTGCCATTTGCACATCATCAGGATTCTTGGATGTCTTAAGTGTATTCATCAACTGTTGTCGAATCATCAAGTCTCCTGCACTCTGAAAATATTTCTTGGTCAATAAAAACAAGGAAAATAAAATGAAATTCCATATGAATATTTGCTTTTTGTCATAATTTGTTTAGTGTTCATGTGTTATCTTCGGACGAAAGAAATTTATGGCGAACGTAGATACAAGTATCTTGTCTTGGGGAGGGATAAATCCTACTTTGTAAAGAATCACTCTGATTCAAACAAAAAATTCTCTGAAACTGACATTATCAAGATGCTTGATTTCTTGACTGACAATATATTTGTTACGTTTGGAGGACGTGTTTTTCAAAAGACTGTCGGAATTCCAATGGAAACCAATTGTGCCCCTCTTCTTGCCGACTTGTTTCTTTATTATTATGAGGCTGACTTCATACAGGAACTTCTTAGGAAGAAAGATAAGAAGTTAGCAATATCCTTTAACTCTACGTTCCGCTATATAGATGATGTTCTCTCACTAAATAATACAAAATTTGGTGACTATGTTGAACGAATCTATCCCATCGAACTAGAGATAAAGGATACTACAGATACAGTTAAGTCGGCCTCATATCTTGACTTACATCTAGAAATTGACAATGAGGGTCGGTTGAAAACAATACTTTACGACAAAAGAGATGATTTCAGCTTCCCAATTGTGAACTTTCCATTTCTATGAAGCAACATTCCAGCAGCGCCTGCATACGGAGTATATATCTCCCAATTGATACGATATTCCCGGGCTTGTGTTTCCTATCATGATTTCCTTGATAGAGGATTGCTGCTCACAAGGAAGCTATTAAACCAAGAGTTCCAAATGGTGAAGTTGAAATCATCCCTTCGTAAATTTTACGGACGCCATCACGAGTTGGTTGACCGTTATGGAATAACCGTTTCACAGATGATATCGGATATGTTCCTTATGTCGAAACTACAATACCCTTCCCTTTTCACGAATGTGACTTACCGAATTAGACTATTTACCGGATTTGTAATAACATAAGCAACACGACGGGTGCCACATGTGGAGCAGGATCTGCTTACCCTTCCGGAGCACCTGAGATCACCCCCAGTTTTTGGTGGGGTTCGTGTTGATTAGTCTTTAGTTTTCTATGTTGAGTCATCTGTACTATTATTTGTCTGTTTGACTTTTTATTTTTGGCCATGGCGTTGTCAGTTTGTTTTCGATCTATGGGTTTGACTGTCTCTCTGGTATCTTTCGTCCCTCTTTTATAACGTGTTGTTTTCATTTGTTTATTCTCATTCGTGTGATGTACAATTATATGTGTACGCATTCTTCCATCACCTGGCACTGCAAGTTGTATAGATTCGTCTCAGTTTAGTTGGAAAAACGCTTACTTCTAAAATTGCATTATAAAAATATTACCTTTACTTAGACTTGGACTTGGAAATCTTATTCATATGCATACTTCTATAACAACACCTATACATAGATTAAATGAGGATTTTCAAATATGGTATTTATTTGTAATATAATTACAAAAAATAAAATGCATGTTCATTCATACTTACAAGACAATACCTATAAAAACACCAAACAGATAGGGGTTAAAAATAGCTAAAATCGCTGATTTTTTGGGTTGTGTCTTTCATTTGTTTTAAGATATTTTTTTCATGATTTCTGAATTTATAAAGCAGCAAAGTTACAAGCGTTTCAGTTTAGTCACTTCCAGCCTGAAATATATATATAGTGTTTTAAATCTTACTTCAAATGGTTTTCGTGGTTTCTTAGGATCTTCTGACATCAAAAGGAAATTGCACACATTTATAAAGCCTTTATTCGAACGTCTATGTTTTGCAAGTATTTTTAGAACATACTCTCCGTTTCTTGGAACACCAACAGTAATGAATAAATCGTCATTGTGTTGTTTAAGTGAAATATATTCTTCAAGGTCCGAAGAAGGAATTGTTTGATGAATCATCTCCGCAATGACCTTGATATCTTTAAACACCTTGAAATCGATATCAACGGTGTCTGGTCCACGTATTGTTACTAGCCCTGTAACATTTGAAACCAATTTCATACCGAAACGCTCTGTCACACGACAAGGGCCAAATCCTATTTCCGGAACAAATGGCAGTGCCTCGAATCTCAGTTTTGGTTCCTCACAATTCACCTTAAATGAACACAAAAATTCTGATTCACTTTCACTAGGTCCTCCAAACACTTTGAAATCATACATTCCTTCAACTGGGAAACGCATATGAAAATGTGTTTTCCTTTCGTCTTGAACAACTGCTACCAAAAACTTGAAATCTAATTCCACAGCAACATCGGGGGTCTCTGATGCAATCAATTCAAATTTATGATTGAGAAAAATGTGTCTGGAGTCCATCCGCTTGATTGATATTATGCAAGATCCGTGTTTAGCTTTTCTAATGCCATTTAAGCGACTTGAAATTTTCAAATGATATTCGAAGAAAGCTTGTGATACAACCGGAAGTCTCAGAAACTTTTCTATTGAATGTGGTTTTCCAAGTAGTTGCCACATGTCTTCATCAGGAAAACATCGAAATATAAACTCTTCCGGGTTAGTCAAGAAATAATATTCATTCACATTCAAAATGGACTCTTTCTCAAACTTTTTCAAAACAGAATGGTTTTGGTTGCCTGTATGCATTGTATTTGAGGATTTTGATGTTACTGAAGAGTTTGAAATTGCAGGAGTTTTGGAATCGACGAATCACCTGAATGAGATACAAAGTCATTTAAAGTAGGAACATGAACATTAACATGTGCATGTAGCTCATCAGAGTGTAATACGACATGATTACATATTAACAGTTTAAGTTTTTGGGCTTGCTTTCTGTAACTGCGAGCATTCTTTGATAGGATACTGTTTTTATTATCTTTTTGGATTTTTATTTTTATTTTTTATGCCGTTTTATAGAGTCAAGTGTTTTCTTGTACGGTTTGTGTACGTAGTTAACGTTCACTTTGTTAATCCACACATCGAGCTAAAAAATCTTACGGTTAAAATATAAAAAGTTAATAAAATCCTGGCACATGTTTATGTGCTTTTGAAAAAGCAGGAACTTCGTCTGACATTTATATTCTTTTGACATATCTTTTTTTTATCCTCATTCGGTGCTTGACATATTCTATAGACGCTGACTTATTTATTGTAGTGGACCGTTCTTTGGTTTTTTATTTCGATTGGAAAATATAGATTTTGATTTACTGTTGATTCCTATTCAATCGTTGCATGGTACCACAGTGGGTATGTTAATAAACTGATATATCAAATCTAGCATGAAACAATTGCATAATAGTAATTAATGAAGATCGTCATAAATATACTGCCCATTTGACAAAAACATTGACAGAAACATTAATAATGCCCTCTTTTTGGGAAACAGTTAAGTTTATTGCATATATAAAAGAAACAAATAACATAAGAATGCACGTAAACTCGAAAACACCATCAAACAATAATATGACATAGATAATCATGCCTGAAGGATTTTTAAATGTAGTTTAAAAAATGACACATGGCCACGGTTACACCATTTAAGAAATTGAATATATATTTGATATGAAAAAAATAAAATGCATTAGATTTGTTGCACATATATTGGAAGAAAAAAAGGTACCGTTTTCATAAGGTTCTTTAAATGACCCTGTTTTACTCGAGAGTGGCGTGTTTTCTATATGAACTGGCTGCTGCTCTGTTGTTTTTTTCTTCGTTGAAAAAGTATCGAATGCCCCTTTGAAGAAAACAATTCTCCACCCGTCTGCACAATAAACCGTATTCCATGTCACTCTGTTTTTGTCGATTTCGGTTTCGCCTGTTTCATGGCCTTCTAGTTTTGCAACACCTGGCACAACATGACAGGGGATATCAACATGCCTGTGGAAAAATATGACTTATTTATTTATTTTTTAGTTTTTCACTGTCCTTTTAAAGAAACATGTTAAAATATACCCATGTTAACAATTCTGGGTTTCACATCTAAACAAAAATTGAAAACTCTTAAATTTTCTTGGCATTGATAGATGATTGTCTGCTTAATGTCTAGCAGCAAGTCTAATTGAGTAGATTTTGTCCCATTGATGATAAATTCAACATCGTCAACACTCGATTTTTTATTTATCTTTCATAACTAATACATGAGGGTATGGATGTCTTCATTTCTGTACTTTAATTTTTAAGCCATTTGTCTCTATTCTTAATATTTTTTGTTAATCATTCTCTATTCATTATTTTTGCCCATTACTCTCTGTTCTTTAAATCCCGAAAACACTTGTGCTTACGAGTATGTAATACATTACTTTATCTATGCATGTAATTGCCCTTTAGTAGATAGTCTTGTACTCACTTGCACATCATTGCAAACAATTCAGGATAGGATGATCTTTTATCTTTAACATCTTTTAGATGATGAAGAGGTGATTTGTCGTTTATTGAGCGTGAATAATCGAGTTGATCCAACTTCTGAAGACATATCCATGCAAATATTGCTCGCACCTTCTCGACATCCTTGTAATATCTTACGGTCAATGATACAGTTAAAGTTTTCAAGTCAGGTGCTGATTCAATGTCAACCTTTAATAATACGTAAAATATTTGTAAAACCAATATCAGAAGTTCTAGTATAACTGAACAGTAAAAATAGGAACAACGGTTGTCCATTGCGGATAAGGAAGTGCTTACACTTTCAGAACACCCGAATTTATACCCAGTTTGTGTTGCTAAGTATTAAGTTACTAGTACGTGTGTTATATATTTGGTTGATTAGGTTTGTTTTCTCGTTTTTGTCCTTGTTGTGTCTGTTCTTCCTCGATCAGTACCTTTTTATTTAAATGTAAAACTGTTATGCTTGCATGTTTGACTATTCCATAATAATAATGTGGGAACTGATGGTATGATACTTCATTCTGATTTGTAAATTAGCGTTTAAAAATAGCTTTAATTTTCTCATCAAATTCTGAACTGCTGGTGTTTGACTGATAAAACTTCTTTGATTCATAAAAGAATAGGGTATCAAAAATTATTACAAAACAATAGAACTTAAGTTACAGGTATTTAACGACATTGACCCAACAAGAACATTTACAGAAGGCTTCTGTAGATCAGGGATTTGTATGCTATAGAAATCCTCGAGTAGATAGCGTAGGATAATTTAATAAAACGTCAAGGACTCTTTTAACATTTGTACTCGTCTGATTGCCTTATGTTACCTCTAGTCAAAGATGCTCGAACGTCTATGGGCATTATTGCAACTTTTAGGGCCGTAGTTCTCACGCCCACAGCAAGTCCCATATAATCAATGATTTGGCTATGTCACCTTCTTTCTGAATAAAGTATAAAAAGATGCAAGTAATATTTCAATCTTACGCTTTGGACTTTTCTGTCGATTTCTAAAGCAGAGTCCATTTTAAATATTTCAGCTTTTCTTGTTGGTGGAGGTTTTGGTATCGGATACGTTAGTTGCTTCTTTTTAATATCTTGAACATCAACCTAGAAAAAAAACATGTATTCATTAAAAAAAGTGTTGATATTATAGCTTTGTTGAGCGACAGGTATTCATTAGCAAACATGAACATTATAGCTTTGTTGAGCGACAGGTAGAGAAGCAAACATGAACAGGTTGGGACTGTAATAGCCAGGCGGTATTAACATAACAATATATTTAAAGTATGTAAAACTTAATGATTAATATTGGTTTTTTTCTCTTTTATTATGAAAGATAAGCCATTTCATTTTGAAACTACTACAAATTTATATTTTATTTGCATATATAAAATATAGTGTCTAAGATTTCCACAATTACGTTATTTTATGCTAGATTAAAATCCTTACATTGTTAATTGTTTTATTCTAAACTTCAACTTCTTACTCTGAGTAAGGTCTATGAAAAATGTCTAAAGTTGGGACCATATGGTTCTCTTTAAAACAAAAATGGTCACCCGGTTGCAATCTGTCTTGAAATTCAAAGTTTGCTTCTTATTCGCTCAGCAAGTTGGAGTTATTACTAAGTACCGATAGTACATATTTATTGAGTGATTCGGCATGTATCATGATTTATGCGTACATCAATACATTTTATAAATCCTCAGCTGGTTTCATTTTGCAATTTTGACATATATTAGGGGTACGACTCCTTCAGGCGGGCGGATTTGTAATATTAGGTGATTCCCGATTGAAGGTACATCAGAGTAGCATTTGGAACGGTCTAAATCTGGTATGATTTACTTTATAGTCAAAAACGAAAGATTTACACAAAAATCTCACCCATTGTTCGCCAATCCTCAGAAAACAGAATTCAAGCAGTTCATGTAAAATATTTCTAATTGTTTATTAACTGTGGGCAACTGCAAATGAAATAAACATCTGTATGTACGTATGTGTATGTGTTTGTATGCATATAATTAAATGTTTAAGGTATTATTGCTGATTTCCAATGTGTTAGTTAATGTTATCAATATAGGAGCTGGTTATCCAATCAGTCAGTAGATTTTGTGCTCTCTACAGGTGACAGTGATATTTATTTTAAACCATTTTACCGTATTTACCTCTTTCTTAACATCTTTTGTCAATTTGAAGTCGACTTGTGTCTTTTTCTCATCTGGTATTGTAGAAGTTTTCTTCAGAGATGTTGTTTTCTGTAATTTATTAGTATCTATTACATCATTGTCAATGTCAGTTTCAACTATTTTTTGCTCTATACGTAGACTTTGAACTGCAGATGGTTGTCCGGTTCTAGACATACGGCCGATTTCCTGGTTTTCTAGTCTCAACCTTTGATCCATTCTTGATGGCGCATCAGTGGCTGATGGCTGTCGCATTGATGAATGCTGTTCTAGTCGAGGTGTGGGTCCTGCAGAAAAGTATGACGACTGTCTTTCCTCCATACTTGAATAAAAAAAATCATTAATTATATGTGGGATATAAATCTTGCTTGATGACATTATTTTTATTGGTGACTTACTCATTGATGTTTACCCTGTTTGTATGCATATTACCATTGAACAAGAATTGTTAACTCGACAAAAAAGCAATCCCTAGTGATACGAAATACATATTACCATTGAATAAGAAGTGTTAACTCGACAAAAAAGCAATCCCTAGTGAAACGAAATACATATTACCATTAAATAAGAAGTGTTAACTCGACAAAAAAAGCAATCCCTAGTGATACGAAATACATATTACCATTGAATAAGATGTGTTAACTCGACAAAAAAGCAATCCCTATTGATACGAAATACATATTACCATTGAATAAGAAGTGTTAACTCGACAAAAAAGCAATCCCTAGTGAAACGAAATACATATTACCATTGAATAAGAAGTGTTAACTCGACAAAAAACCAATCCCTAGTGAAACGAAATACATATTACCATTGAATAAGAAGTGTTAACTGGACAAGTAAGCAATCCCTAGTGATACGAAATACATATTACCATTGAATAAGAAGTGTTAACTCGACAAAAAAGCAATCCCTAGTGACACGAAATACATATGAAGACATAATCAATTCTCGTTTGCCTTAAATTTGCCACAATTCTAAATGTACCAAAACTTATTGAAAAGTCTTAAATAAGAATAAAAAAGAAAGATAAATAAATGAAAAATTCCATTTGTTAGAAAGAGAGTCAATGTTTGAGCTTAATGAAAATATGTAATATGAAAATTTGTAAGGGACACTTACCTGTTACCTGGGAAACAATATATCACAGGTTCAAAGTTATTATAAAGCCCTTGAATTTATTGGAACCTACATGCTCATGTCTGTATCATGCAGTCTTTATATTTTTTATTCCAACATATCTAAATCTCATCCAACAAGTTCCTACAGATTATGACATTTTTTTCCAAAGATGGAATATGTGCTAAAATAAAGAGCCTAATATGCAAACCCGGTTTAAGTTACTATGGGATAATTTTTAAACATAAGACCATCAACAAATATTCAATTATCACCAAATCAAATGAACACAATAAAGGTAGTTTGTTGTATTGACGGATATCTATAATAAATTGACAATGGACTTGATGATAGGTCTTGATATACAAGAAGTATACACAAGGTTGTCACGGTATATAGCCTATTTGTTTTTCGATCATTGTTCATTTTGTAATTTAAATTTGTGAAGACCGTTATTTGTACATACTATAATTCTATTCTTGATGAGGAAACTTTTCACAAATATCCATACAATAGCTCAATTGTAAGCATACCGTATTTAGGTATTCACAAAGGTTTTTTGATTACATTGTAATGCAGTAATTCTTTATTGTAAAGATGTTTTAGATGTGAAAGAATTTTCCATTGTATCTGCTATAAAAAATTATGCAAGTAATTGCCCTTTAGTAGATAGTCTTGTACTCACTTGCACATCATTGCAAACAATTCAGGATAGGATGATCTTTTATCTTTAACATCTTTTAGATGATGAAGAGGTGATTTGTCGTTTATTGAGCGTGAATAATCGAGTTGATCCAACTTCTGAAGACATATCCATGCAAATATTGCTCGCACCTTCTCAACATCCTTGTAATATCTTACGGTCAATGATACAGTTAAAGTTTTCAAGTCAGGTGCTGATTCAATGTCAACCTTTAATAATACGTAAAATATTTGTGAAACCAATATCAGAAGTTCTAGTATAACTGAACAGTAAAAATAGGAACAACGGTTGTCCATTGCGGATAAGGAAGTGCTTACACTTTCAGAACACCCGAATTTATACCCAGTTTGTGTTGCTAAGTATTAAGTTACTAGTACGTGTGTTATATATTTGGTTGATTAGGTTTGTTTTCTCGTTTTTGTCCTTGTTGTGTCTGTTCTTCCTCGATCAGTACCTTTTTATTTAAATGTAAAACTGTTATGCTTGCATGTTTGACTATTCCATAATAATAATGTGGGAACTGATGGTATGATACTTCATTCTGATTTGTAAATTAGCGTTTAAAATAGCTTTAATTTTAACTCAGAAATTTCTCATCAAATTCTGAACTGCTGGTGTTTGACTGATAAAACTTCTTTGATTCATAACAGAATAGAGTTTCAAAATTATTACAAAACAATAGAACTTAAATTACAGGTATTTAACGACATTGACCCAACAAGAACATTTACAGAAGGCTTCTGTAGATCAGGGATTAGTATGCTATAGAAATCCTCGAGTAGATAGCGTAGGATAATTTAATAAAACGTCAAGGACTCTTTTAACATTTGTACTCGTCTGATTGCCTTATGTTACCTCTAGTCAAAGATGCTCGAACGTCTATGGGCATTATTGCAACTTTTAGGCCGTAGTTCTCACGCCCACAGCAAGTCCCATATAGTCAATGATTTGGCTATGTCACCTTCTTTCTGAATAAAGTATAAAAGATACAAGTAATATTTCAATCTTACGCTTTGGACTTTTCTGTCGATTTCTAAAGCAGAGTCCATTTTAAATATTTCAGCTTTTCTTGTTGGTGGAGGTTTTGGTATCGGATACGTTAGTTGCTTCTTTTTAATATCTTGAACATCAACCTAGAAAAAAAACATGTATTCATTAAAAAAAGTGTTGATATTATAGCTTTGTTGAGCGACAGGTAGAGAAGCAAACATGAACAGGTTTCTTAATTTTGGGACTGTAATAGCCAGGCGGTATTAACATAACAATATATTTAAATTATGTAAAACTTAATGATTAATATTGGTTTTTTTTCTCTTTTTTATTATGAAAGATAAGCCATTTCATTTTGAAACTACTACAAATTTATATTTTATTTGCATATATAAAATATAGTGTCTAAGATTTCCACAATTACGTTATTTTATGCTAGATTAAAATTCTTACATTGTTAATTGTTTTATTCTTAACTTCAACTTCTTACTTTGAGTAAGGTCTATGAAAAATGTCTATAAAAAGGAATCTCTAAAGTTGGGACCATATGGTTCTCTTTAAAACAAAATGGTCACCCGGTTGCAATCTGTCTTGAAATTCAAAGTTTGCTTCTTATTCGCTCAGCAAGTTGGAGTTATTACTAAGTATCGATAGTACATATTATTGAGTAATTCGGCATGTATCATGATTTATGCGTACATCAATACATTTTATAAATCCTCAGCTGTTTCATTTTGCAATTTTGACATATATTAGGGTACAACTCCTTCAGGCGGGCGGATTTGTAATATTAGGTGATTCCCGATTGAAGGTAAATCAGAGTAGCATTTGGAACGGTCTAATAGATATAAGAAGATGTGGTATGAGTGCCAATGAGACAACTCTCCATCCAAGTCAAAATCCACAAATGTAAACCACTATAGGTCAAAGTACGGTCTTCAACACGGAGCCTAGGCTCACACCGAACAGTAAGCTATAAAGGGCCCCAAAAATTACTAGTGTAAAACCATTCAAACGGGAAAACCAACGGTCTAATCTATATAAAACGAGAAACGAGAAACACTTATGAACCACATCAACAAACGACAACTACTGAACATCAGATTCCTGATTTAGGACAGGTTCAAACAAATGCAGCGAGTTTAAACGTTTTAATGGTACCAAACCTTCACCCTTTTTCTGAAACAATAGTGTAACATCACAACATAGAAAACACACACTATAAAATATCAACTGAAATAGCTTAACTCAATCAAATGACATATTAACACCATTGAACATACACTGAACAAATAAATTTGACCTATGATACAATGTAAATTCAAAATAAATAAACTACGGGAAGAATAATAAAAGTAACATGTTATATCGGTATGGAATGTTAAACAATATAAGAAAAACAATATGCTAGAACAAAAATATCAGCCATTTGCAATAACTTTAAACACAGGTAAATAAAATAATTTTGTTGTTAGGTATACGTATACAGTAAATCTGGTATGATTTACTTTATAGTCAAAACGAAAGATTTACCCAAAATCTCACCCATTGTTCGCCAATCCTCAGAAAACAGAATTCAAGCAGTTCATGTAAAATATTTCTAATTGTTTATTAACTGTGAGCAACTGCAAATGAAATAAACATCTGTATGTACGTATGTACGTATGTGTTTGTATGTATATAATTAAATGTTTAAGGTACTATTGCTGATTTCCAATGTGTTAGTTAATGTTATCAATATAGGAGGAGCTGGTTATCCAATCAGTCAGTAGATTTTGTGCTCTCTACAGGTGACAGTGATATTTATTTTAAACCATTTTATCGTATTTACCTCTTTCTTAACATCTTTTGTCAATTTGAAGTCGACTTGTGTCTTTTTCTCATCTGGTATTGTAGAAGTTTTCTTCAGAGATGTTGTTTTCTGTAATTTATTAGTATCTATTACATCATTGTCAATGTCAGTTTCAACTATTTTTGCTCTATACGTAGACTTTGAACTGCAGATGGTTGTCCGGTTCTAGACATACGGCCGATTTCCTGGTTTTCTAGTCTCGACCTTTGATCCATTCTTGATGGCGCATCAGTGGCTGATGGCTGTCGCATTGATGAATGCTGTTCTAGTCGAGGTGTGGGTCCTGCAGAAAAGTATGACGACTGTCTTTCCTCCATACTTGAATAAAAAATCATTAATTATATGTGGGTATAAATCTTGCTTGATGACATTATTTTTATTGGTGACTTACTCATTGATGTTTACCCTGTTTGTATGCATATTACCATTGAACAAGAATTGTTAACTCGACAAAAAGCAATCCCTAGTGATACGAAATACATATTACCATTGAATAAGAAGTGTTAACTCAACAAAAAGCAATCCCTAGTGATACGAAATATATATATTACCATTGAATAAGAAGTGTTAACTCGACAAAAAGCAATCCCTAGTGATACGAAATACATATTACCATTGAATAAGAAGTGTTAACTCGACAAAAAGCAATCCCTAGTGAAACGAAATACATATTACCATTGAATAAGAAGTGTTAACTCGACAAATAAGCAATCCCTAGTGAAACGAAATACATATTACCATTGAATAAGAAGTGTTAACTCGACAAATAAGCAATCCCTAGTGATACGAAATACATATTACCATTGAATAAGAAGTGTTAACTCGACAAAAAGCAATCCCTAGTGACACGAAATACATATGAAGACATAATCAATTCTCGTTTGTCTTAAATTTGCCACAATTCTAAATGTACCAAAGTTTATTGAAAAGTCTTAAATAAGAATAAAAAGAAAGATAAATAAATGAAAAATTCCATTTGTTAGAAAGAGAGTCAATGTTCGAGCTTAATGAAAATATGTGATATGAAAATTTGTAAGGGACACTTACCTGTTACCTGGGAAACAATATATCACAGGTTCAAAGATATTACAAAGCCCTTGAATTTATTGGAACCTACATGCTCATGTCTGTATCATGCAGTCTTTATATTTTTATTCCAACATATCTAAATCTCATCCAACAAGTTCCTACAGATTATGACATTTTTTCCAAAGATGGAACATGTGCTTAAAATAAAGAGCCTAATATGCAAACCCGGTTTAAGTTACTATGGGATAATGTTTAAACATAAGACCATCAACAAATATTCAATTATCACCAAATCAAATGAACACAATAAAGGTAGTTTGTTGTATTGACGGATATCTATAATAAATTGACAATGGACTTGATGATAGGTCTTGATATACAAGAAGTATACACAAGGTTGTCACGGTATATAGCCTATTTGTTTTTCGATCATTGTTCATTTTGTAATTTAAATTTGTGAAGACCGTTATTTGTACATACTATAATTCTATTCTTGATGAGGAAACTTTTCACAAATATCCATACAATAGCTCAATTGTAAGCATACCGTATTTAGGTATTCACAAAGGTTTTTTGATTACATTGTAATGCAGTAATTCTTTATTGTAAAGATGTTTTAGATGTGAAAGAATTTTCCATTGTATCTGCTATAAAAAAAAATACAAATATAAAAACGTTACAAGCGCTAGAAATATGTTTTTTTTTAAAAAGCAATGGATTTGGTGTTTGAAGATTTCCGGACTTATAATAAAATAAATTCTGGTACGTTTAGAGAGTCCAATATACTCAAAGCAGGATGTATAAATTGGAAACGAAAACGGAATATTGGTATATAGCAAATATTTTAATGATGACTGAACTGGACAGTCATCTTTAAAATCATTGATAAACACAAAGATATTGTGGTTTTAAGTTTCAAGTCAGTCGCGATTTTGTAGATTATGCAAACCTGTCCTAATATCTGGATATATATATACTAGTACAATATACAATGTACAGTGTATGTAATGTGCGAATCCTAAAATGTCATTTTACTGTATCAGTGATGAATTTCTGATGTAGAATGATAAATAAACAGACGAAAAATTCAAGAGTTTTGAATAAAATAAGAAATAAAATATAATGTGTACTGTTTTTATAAATTCATGATATAGGTATGAGATGCGGACAGGTTTTTAAAGCGCCTACAGCAATCCAGGTACAAAATTGATACACAAATAGATAAATATTAAGAATAGTTCACGAACAGAGCGTGTACGAGATTTAAAAGTAGCAGTTAAGTTTCATTTGCAGAAAAATGTACCTTTTAACATAATTATTAATGTTGTTTAACTTAAAACAGGTTTTGGTATTCAGCTTGTTGATATTGAATCAAATCCCACTATGCTGTTTTCGTTATGCGATTCATGTTTACTGTCGAATAATGATACTAGACTTTCATTTTCACTGTAGGGCGATTCATTTCTATTGTATATGCGATGCATTTTCACAGAAGGAAATTAATTAATTTTCATTATATAAAGTCTTAATTCAGCCGACTCTCTAACAAAATTTATGAAGTCAGAAGGATTGATTATATATGCATACTTAGTGAGTGAAAGCCTGAGGTAATATATCAATAAATTCATTAAACATGGTATTAATTGCTAATATAGTCAATTCTATTTTCTCAAATAAATTGTCCTGATCTATATGTAGGATGAAATTTATTCTTTCCTATGACACGTCATCATTAAATACATATATCTTGGACAGTTAAGCCAATCCATGTCACCGAAAAAGCAAAGTTTCTGTTTCGGTCTAAATCTACATCGAATACTAATAAATTAAACGTCATTAGAGCTAATTTCCTAATGCTTGTAGTTAAAAGGTGTGGTTGGCCTTGATTGTGTAAATGTTGCTTAAGCATTGTAATTAAGATTGAGCAAACGTTTATACAAACAAAGCAACCAAGCCAACCAAACCTTTAAACTACAAGCGTTAGGAAAATAGCTCTAATAGATGCATTTGAGATAACAAAGAGCATTCACAAAACGATCTTCATTTCGCGATTGAATGAGTGGAAATGTTTTCATCTTGCACAAACAAATGACGCTTGGATGACTGGATAATTGATATTTATCATGCCATTGTGTATAAATCTGACACAGTAAAGAAAGTTCGAGCAACAGTCGAGTCACCTTAAATATGCTTGAATTTCTTATAAGTCGGAGATTCAAATAAGCCAATACGCAATTGCGAGAATACAAAGAAATATTGAAAACAGTTTATTGTTACATGTTTAAATGGTTCTATACCACGGGGTATAACCGCCGTACAGTTGATTCCGGACGTTAATCGCTACATCGCGAAGCAATGTTAGTAGATATACCGTTGTTACATTTACACCAAAGACTAATTGACTAACTGTTAAGTTAAGTGTATTCAATGTTTATGAAAACAAAGTTTAATTACTGCTCCTGGCAGCATTGTATATCATTTATATTACATGAACACCATGTGACTATTTTAAATAGACAGGTCTGTGAACTACTTGTAAACATCGCGAACCAAACACTATGTGTAACTCAAACTTGATTAAACTACAAATAGAGCATAGTTGGTGGCTCTTTCACTAAATGCGACCGTGTATTTTGTGCTTTGTTGTTGTTAAAATACATAATACGAATGAGAAACCCGTTGTTTTAATTTTATTTGAAGACATTTACTTGAAAAACTGACCTCAGAATTTTGACACTGTACGATTCATTCTCTTTGTAGTTTGTTTTCTTTCTTTAGTACCGTTCGTTGTACATTCTTGTACTGTTTGTTGTGCAAAAGCCTATCAATACGGTAAAAATATGTATGACACGGCGTGACAAATGTTCAAAGCTTTTATAAGCGAGATATAAAACTTTTCAAAGAAAATTCGTCATAGAAAAACGTTATATTCATGGATGTTCTGCTCCAGTAAATTTTCAGATCCATGACAAGCTAATAGCAAACTCACCAACATTATTTGAATATTCATAATATGAACATGGTCATACCCGTGTTTATTCAAGTAAGCATCTACGACTATCTTGCATTTCATATTGTAAATATCATCAATATTTAAGTCATTTAAAAACTATTTTCAGTTGTTCTATGTCGAATAATCATATAAAACAACAATGAAAATTCATCGCACTTCCAAACATTCCACATCAGAAATGATTGCACTTACAGTGATAATTCATCGCATCTATAGTTAAAATGAATCGCATTTAGTTATCAATATTATGGATTCTGCTGCTTAAATAACACTTTTTTAAACTTTAATCCTGTTATTATACATTAAAAAGTTATATTCTAATGAAATTCTGTTAAAACATACATTCAAATCTATTATTTTGTATTTTCAAAAAGTAAACAAAAGCAGTTTTTCCCATCATCCTTTATTCTACAATAGACATACTCGCTTACAACAGTGAAAATGAACTAACTGGATTCGCACTTTATATACACTGATGTATATCTATTAAAATGAACGTTATATAAATCAGCTTTGTTTTTTCTAAAATGAAATTTAGCTTTACATGAACACAATTCAATGATAAATTTTATGAATGGTTATTTTGGTCAAATGCACCCATCAGCTTTAAAAGTGAAAAGTATTTTCTTTTTATTGCCGTGATTCTGACCGAAAATCTGTATATATTTCTGCAATTTAATAAACAGTCCTCCCTTGATAAATTGACTTTGTAAGATGATGGTAGAGACCGACACGCTGAGTCAGATTTTTTTTTTAAAGTGCTAGCTCCCAAGGTTACAGTCCGCACGAAGACATGTATGTCACCCTACCCCGACACATTTTTCTGATCCCCAGCCGACCAGTGTGCTTTTACTCGTAAATGTCGCATTCTTAGTGGAGAAGCAGCAAATGCCAATTTTAAAGTCGTTGGTGTGACCGACAGGAGATCGAACCAACAACCTCCCGCACTCGAAGTTAGCTATAGCACGCTACGATGAGACCATCGAGACAGTTGCTAATGAAAGACTACGTTAAAACGTTCCGTTGGATTAATTAAGAAGGTAGCTAATGAAAAGTCAAAGTGTCATTGACGACCAAATCAACAGCTGAACGATAGCGAGAAGAAAAGGACCTTATACGTTGCATGATGATACCGTGTGTATCAATGAAAACCTTAAATTACTGAAAGCAAGCTTTTTGACTGTGAAATCATACTTTCTTGCCGTTTGTGGTTAGGGTTCGACGTAAAAGAGCAAAGAGAATCCCAATTGATACTAATTATATCAGTTGTTTCCGGGCTTTAATTCATATCAAATACTCGAGCTGTCTCAAGATTTTATTGATAAGACGCATTATAATTAATAGTATGACAAAAGGATTTTTAAGATGTGTTTAAACTGCACATGCATATATATCATACATGCATGAATATAGAACACTTCTTTTAAAACTATCATGTATCAAATTTTGCAATTTAACACACACAAAAAAGAAATTCTTCAAAATTTGACTTTTACTGACAGTGGAACTCTTTAAAATTCTCCGTACACAATAACTCATTTGGTGTAGTATTTCTAACCTACATTTAATAGAATATCTTATGTAATTTATTCCTCCCCTTTTTATACGCCCGTCAAAATGTTGACGAAACGTATTATGGTATACAAATGTCGTCTGTTCGTCTGTCCGTCTATCCGTCTGTCCGTCTGTCTGTCCGGCGTAAACATGTCGCACCGTAACTTGAGAACGACTTATCCAAATTTCATGAAACTAAACATAGTTGTTTCTTATGATGGTCAAACGATCTGTCTACTTTTTGGTGAAAATAAGATTAAGACTTTTTGAGTTACGGGACTTAGTAACTAAAGCAGGTGTGTATGTTTTTTTTTTTTCACGTCACGCCGTATCTCAAAAACAATTTATGATTATTGCTTAAAACTTTACAAACTTCTTAGTTATATTAATCTTAAGATCTGTATACTTTTTGGTGATGATTCAAAATTTTATTTTAGAGATATTGAGTATTTTGTTAAAAAAGGGGGAGGGGTTTTTCACATGTCGCGCCGTATCTCAAAAACAGTTTATGATTATTGCTTAAAACTTTACACACTTCTTAGTTATATTAATCTTAAGATCTGTATACTTTTTGGTTTTGATTCAAAATTTTAATTTTGAGTTATTGAGTATTTTGTAAAAAAAGGGGGAGGGGTTTTTCACATGTCGCGCCGTATCTCAAAAACGATTTATGATTATTGCTTAAAATTTTACACACTTCTTAGTTATATTAATCTAAAGATCTGTATACTTTTTGGTTTTGATTCAAAATTTTATTTTTGAGATATTGATTTTTTTTTTTTAAAGGGGATTTTCACATATCGTGCCGTATCTCAAAAACGATTTATGATTATTGCTTTAAATTTAACACACTTCTTAATTAAATTAATCTTAAGATCTGTATACTTTTGGTGTTGATTCAAAATTTTATTTTAGAGATATTGAGTTTTTTTTGAAAAAAAAGGCGGTTTTCGCATGTCAGGCCGTATGTCAGAAACTATTTATGATTATTGCATAAAAATTCACACACAAGACGACGGGCGTATCATGCGCTCATGGCGCAGCTGTTTATTTCTATTTCCATACTCTCAGACTTCAGAAATATACAAAAAAGAAAAGTTTTAACACAGAGTCCAACACTTTCAATTGTATATCATTTGCCTTAATATCTATAGTTTTAGAAAATGTTACAGATACAGAAACGGCGGTAAAATTGAATTGAATGTAATACATAATGTTTTTTAGACATTAATGGAGACCAAAAAAAAAAAAAAAAAGAAACTAAGTAGGTTGTAACTGACATCGACCGCCACACTCTCTTGTTGAATTAGATCTGCATTATTTACAAACATGCGAAAGCCATGAACGCATTTTAAATGACCAAAAAGGGACCTAAAATATAAAAAATAAGGAGATTGTTTAGTATTTCTTTCATTGAACTAACGGGAAATTTTAGAGAAAAAAAAAATTATATAGATAATGTCAGTACCTAAGCACTGACTTATTTATCACTTATAAATTTAAATGACTATAAAAATCCAACAGCAGTGGTATCTACCCACTGCTAATAAATGAAAACAATTCTGGATTAACCTTCATCAAAAACACTCAAACACAAACATTCTAAAGGCAAGCGTGTATAAATACATAAATGTGTAAGGCGCTCAATTCCAGAAAGTTACCTAAAAGAATAGCTAAATTTTTTTGAAGTCAACTTTGCCTGAGGAAGTTGGGAACTTATTTTCTGAGTAATTTCTCAATTCATTAAAGGGAAATTTTATAAAAAAAAAAATATTATAAATCATGTCAAAACCAACGCTAAGCATATTTTTTTTAATTTCATCGTAGATAGAAATTGGATGTTTTTGTCACTTTCATCATAACTAACAATTTGAATTCCTTTCTTTGATGAAAAGTAACGTTTGTAATCCAAACAACAGATGATTAAAATATCACGTTTAAAGTAAATCTAAAAATCTTTTGGTTGATTATCAAACCAAAGAGTTTTCTTGAACGCTTAAAACTTTTTTTTTTTTATGTCTACTGTGTTTTCTTTTGTATGTGATGTATGCGTGTTTTTAAATCAAGTAAAGGTCAGAAATGATTTGCGCCATTTAGGGTTATAAACAAACTTATCTGACTAACCATTATGAAATTAATTATGTGGTAATTATAATCAAAATTATGCACAAAAAATGCAAAACATATACTATATGAAATCATTGAAAATAGAAATTTAACTTAAGCATATCAGGGGCGGATCCAGCCATTTTTAAAAGGGGGGTTCCGACCCAGGATAAAGAGGGGATTCCAACCATATGTCCCCATTCAAAAGCTTTGATCGTCAAAAAAAGGGGGTTCCAACCCCCGACCCCCCGGCCTCCCCTCCTGGATCCGCCACTGGTATATAGTTATAAAGATTGCCGGGTAGTCCGGCCTCTAAAATAAATTCGCTTATTCTAAGGGTAATGTTTACATCTTCCACATTTATTAAACATATAAGTCTGTTAAGATATGAAAAAAGGAAAGGGGTGGACCATTTAGGTTACATCAAGGATTTGTATAGTCTAACTATACAAATCCTTGGTTATAATCAAGATATTGAGAAAATAGAACTTTCATCATGGTAACAAAAATGAATTTCATGGATCAACTTAATATTATCAGAGTATATAAAGTACAGCCAGATTATATATGAGTTCTAATGTCATATTTTCACAGTTGATAAAAGTATGGTATAAAATGGATAAATAAGTACAAAAAACGATTTCCGTAATGGAACGTTGTATACTCGTTTGTGTTATAGGTGTTTTGGTTTTAAGTGAAACCACAGGGCACTCTCTTGAAAAAAGGAAGAAAATGTGTATATACAAGAAATAAAATAAATCAAGACCATGCAATCGTTCAAAGATTTATTAAGAATAACTTACAGAAGAAAAATATTTTGCCGGTATGAGTTGATTTAATCCAAAAATTCATTTATGCAAACATTTCTCTGCTCCAAATCAGCTGTCATCGTAAAATATGTCATAGCCGAACTAAAAGATGTTCATGATGTTACTGAACAGTAACAGCTTACACAAGTTTAGCATAACAATATTTAAAAATAACAGACTTTATTACTAATGAACTATTGACATCATATAGCAATCACTTTTGCATTGTAGCGTCAGAAATTTTCTCTTATGATGTCAACATTTTACGGGAATGTCTGTGATCAGTTGCGTAGCTAGGCCATTTTTAAGTGTACGCAGGAACCTCATCGAGGGGTTTGAGGTCCAGGACAGAAGACCTCTTGGAGTTCCAAATGGTGAAGTTGAAATCATCCCTTCGAAAATTTTATGGTCTACATGATGCATAGGCTAATGACGACGGATATGTTCCAGTTGTTGATATTACCACAATCTCGTCCTTCCTGCCTCTAATTTGATCTACCGAATTAGACTTATCACTGGGTTTCAACATGTGGAGCAGAATTTGCTTACCCTTCCAGAGCACCTGAGATCACCCCCAGTTTTTGGTGGGGTCCGTGTTGTTAAGTCTTATGTTTTTATAAGTTGTGTTTTGTATACTGTTGTTTGCCTTTTCGTAGTTTTTCGCTTTTTGTCATGGTATTGTCAGTTTGTTTTCAACTGATTAGTTTGAATATCCCTTTGGGCTTAAATTAAAATATTGTTTGTTTGCAGTTTACCGACAGACCTTCGAAAATCTGCCCGACTGTGAACATTTTATTGCTTTTAATTTGAAGAAATTATTTTTAATACGTCTATTGACTCAATCCGGAATTTCGGGTCGTTTCCGGAATTGATTTCAAGTCTAGGACAATTACATGTTTGAAGTTCGGTTTTTCTTCCCTTCCTGTCAAGCGTTCATCGGCCCCTTTAATGGTAAAGCACATGGACATTGTTTACAGGTATCCACGAAGTCATGGAGGAGTACTTTATTCTGTTGTCTTCTGTCAATTTTAAGACAAAAAATACACAGAAAAGTTTTATAGTAAACTGTTTATACTGATGCAGGCAGAATTGCACATGGAATGATGTCTTCGATGATATCATTAACGATGATGCAACGGATATTCATCATGTTCATAAAACCGACATGATAACCGTTTCTGTCTCAAACAAATCGGATACAGAATCTTTTGAGACTGACTTTATGGAACCAATATCAGTGGTTTAACAATTCGACAGCAGCCTGAAGTATGCCATATTTTCTTTAAATCGGAGTGAAGACGAGAAAGATGAAACCACTCCTCCGTGACTTCATGGATACCTGTAAACACGCCTGTACGGTGGAAGGACGCATTTGAAATGTTTAATCAATAAGAAGCCACACAAACTACACAAAGATGTAGAGAAAATGAATGGTTGGCTTGAGAAATAAATATATTCTCTCTGTATCAAATCTATCTTCGATTGCAATGAGTATGCTCCTTTAGGATAAGGGGGCTTTCCCACTCATTGCAATTATTATCTCTCTTACAATATTAAATATACTCAAACTGTGAATTGAATTGAAATATGTCCTTAGCCAGGAGTTATGTTGCCAATTTTTTTATGCAGTCAAAACATTTCAGTACAGACCATTTACTTTTAATGGGGTGCTATGGATTTCACCCCAAACCTAGTCTTAAGATTTTGTTTCTTTTAATTAAAGCCTGGCATCAACATATCTTTC
Organism: Mytilus coruscus; assembly: GCA_017311375.1. Classification (NCBI taxonomy): domain Eukaryota; kingdom Metazoa; phylum Mollusca; class Bivalvia; order Mytilida; family Mytilidae; genus Mytilus; species Mytilus coruscus. The sequence goes on from CM029601.1 coordinate 95,461,531, forward strand.
CAAATATAACCTTTATAACAGTCAGATGTCTAATATATTTTTTTAAGTTGTCTTTTTTCAATTGAGGAAGATTCAATGGTTGATTTATTTTTAACACACTCCTAAATTGTCTTGAATCTTTAATATCTACATTTTTCTGATGCAAATACTCTACTCATGAAAACATTCTAGTAAAGATGCATATATGTCAGTGAATATGTTTCTTTACAACAATTCTAGTCATTCCTTGTTTATAAGTGTTCCAGTATTTCATACCATAAATTTATGTCATAAATTGTATAATGACACTATGTTAAGTTTCAGTTTTGGTTAAAAGCTGTTTACCTGAAAATGCCTGTTCATTTCATGTTGGTTTTCAGTGTTTGTTGTTTTCAAAGGTTTTTTCTTCACAAGAAACTTGGTTTGTGTTAAACTGCTTATTTAAACTTTATTCTGGCTGATAAAATAAAATATTTTTCCTACCTACCGACCCTGCAGTCTGAAGGTACAGTCGAAAGACTGCAAACAAACATATTTTTAATGTTGGCCTTGGCAGGGCTTCCCGTGGGTCAATTTTCTTTTTCGCCACCTCTTTCGCCAAAACAATATATTTTTCACCAACAAACAAAAACATATTTTTCGTTTAAAATTTCCTTCTCTAACAAAAAAAATTAGTTTGCCACATTGCTACTAGTATATGAAAATAAGAAGATGTTGTATGATTGCCAATGGGACAACTCTTCACAAGACACCAAATGACATAGAAGTTACCAAACTATAGGTCACCGTACAGCCTTCAACAATGAGCAAAACCCATAATACATAGTCAGCTATAAAAGGCCCTGAAATGACAAGTGTGAAACAATTCAAACGAGAAAACTAACTATGTCTTTTATAATTCTAAATATATATTTTTAATCTCATTGTCATAAATAAACACTCAATAATAACAAACATTTAGTTTTTAAAAGATACTGTAAAATGGCAATATAAAATAAAATCATGAAATCATCATGTTGACTTGAAATGACTTCTGCAAGGGAGCATGGGATTCATCTATAATAGTTTATAAGATACTTCCCGTCTAGTTGAAGGATAAAATCAGAGATTTTTCTTACTTTTGAATATTTTTCTTAACAATAGATTTCTTTTCCGGACCATCATTAAAAAAGTTTGGACGTAAAATTATGCCTCAAACACATGCGTTGCTAAAACGATTGTAAATTACCAATTTCAAAAGAATTATTACTCTCAAAAGTTATAATAAGATAAAATTTAAAGTCAGAGATTTTTCTTACTTTTGAACATTTTGTCATAACAACAGATTTTTCCAGACCATCGTTAAAAGAAAAGAGGAGACGTAAAATGTGCGTTGCTAAAAGGATTGTAAAGTACCCACTTCAAAACAATTATTTCAATCAAAGTTGTAAAATATCCTTTAAGTGTCATGTGAAGCCATTTAACCACATCATTTCACGAAACAATACAATCAACACATTTATTAATTATAATCCTTTGTTGTCGATGGCTATAAAATGCAATCAGATGATTATTGTTGTAACGAGTTCAAGGTGAATTCCCAGTATTGTCTGATCAGGGAAAAAGTCCAAGAAACACGAAAAAAAGTAAACAAGATGGACGCAGTCAAACAGTTATATTTCTTTCGCCAAATTCTTTCGCCAATAACGAAATTTAATCGCCACAATTTTTATTTTTTCGCAAAATGCGAAAATGGCGACCGTCAGCAGAAACCCTGCCCTTTGGTATCTTTCGCAGTTATTTTAAAGTCTTAATTTGTTTTTTTTTAAGTTAAATTTATTCATTGTAATGATTTGGAATATATTAAATGGTAATTTATTTAAGAGAAAAAATGCCCAAACCAGTTACTTAAAAATAAGTTTAAAAGCAATCTAATTAAAATGTATATCTATATTAACTCGCATGCTCGTATCTTATGAGTATAAAGAAATCAGAGATACATAGATATAAGAAGATGTGGTATGAGTGCCAATGAGACAACTCTCCATCCAAGTCAAAATTTATAAAAGTAAACCATTATAGGTCAAAGTACGGTCCTCTCGTAAATATTTTAATGAGATTAGTTTAAAAGGAGATGTAGGGTAAACAATCAATCAACAAAAAATCTAAACTTTATAGAGATAGTAAAAAAGTAAGTCTCCATTTCAATGTTGTCATTCTATTAATTTTTTTGACCTCATCTAGTTTACTCACCTTTTTACACTCAAATTTCATTTATGGACACATGTCCTAATTAATTTTCATAGATGGGCAGGTGTAACATTAAAATAAATATTGAACTGTAACATAAAAATGCAAGCAATGTATCTCAGCAGGTAATGAATTGCTTAAAACAATAGTAAACTGAGAAGAATTCACAGTAGATTCAGACTTTGAAAGAAAATGAAAAAATATATAATATAAAGTATGAAAACAACATGTTATTAATTTCATGCCTTCGAAGCGCTTTTCTGGATTTACCTTCACCATGAACGCTCAAAGCCGAGGATGTATAAGAACTGAAACAGTTGCAGAACTACATGTATATGACCTAAAAGTACTTAAAAAATAATATGATACCATTTGATTAAAAAGTATATTTTGTCACTTTGTCTTTTATCTCCAATTACAAAGCTCGTGTGCTTTTAATCATTTCTTATAATTTATTTGGGTTCAAATATTTTAATGCCCCCGCTGTAGCAGAAGGGGCATTAAGTTTTACCCTTGTCCGTCTGTACGTACGTCCATCCGTATGTCCGTACGTCCCAAAATTGGTTTCCGTTCTCTAACTTGAGTTTGCCTCAATCAAATGTTATGAAACTTATACACAATGCTTATTACCACAAAACACAGATCTAGTTTGAATTTTGGTGGCGTCACTTTAACCGTTCTAGAGTTATGCCCCTTTATAAATGGAAAAATTGCAAAACTTTTAGTTTCCGTTCTTTAACTTAAGTTTGCCTCAACCAAATGTTATGAAACTTATACACAATGCTTATTACCACAAAACACAGATCAAGTTTGAATTTTGGTGGCGTCACTTTAACCGTTCTAGAGTTATGCCCCTTTATAAATTGAAAAGTTGCAAAATTTTTATTTTCTTCTAAATATCAAGTTATTTTTAAAATTGGAGTTATCTTCCTTTGTCCATGATAATAGTTGAATCAACTACAATCAATGCTTGAAACAGTGCAATGTTTAATTTTGACTTCCACTGATAAAACACAGATCAAGTTGAATTTGGGTAGTGTCACTTTAACCATTATTGAGTTATGCCCCTTTATAAATCAAAAGATTGCAAAATTTTCAGTTTCCATTCTGTAACTTAAGTTTGCCCCAACCAAACATTATGAAACCTATACACAATATTCTTTACCACATAACTAAGATCAAGTACAAATTTTTTGTTTCCGTTTCTAACTTTAGTTTGCCTCAACCAAATGTTATGAAACTTACACACAATGCTTATTACTACATAATACATAATAAAGTATGAATTTTGGTGGCGACACTTTTACCATTCTTGAGTTATGTCCCTTTATAAACATAAAAATTGCTGAATTTTTTAGTTTGTCTCAACCAAATGTTATAAAACTTATACACAACTGTTCTAGAGTTATGCGTGTTTACAAATAGAAAAGTTGCTGAATTTTTAGTTTCTGTTCTCTACTTAAGTTAGCCTCAACCAAATGTTATGAGACTTGCACACAATGCTTATTACCACAAAACTCAGATCAAGTTCAAATTTGGGTAGCATCACTTTTACCTTTCTTCAGTTATGTCCCTTTATAACTATATGATATGCACATTTATTTTCTTCAAAATTTATGTGCACCCCGGGCGTTTTGACTACAATGTAAAAGTAGCTACATGCATAGTGATGGCCAGTTTTAGACTAATCTCAAGGTTTTTTTATGAATGAGTTTCTTCTTCTTCTTCTTTAGATACGGAAAACCATCAACATTTTGAGGATAACTTTCCGGCTCATGCCTGTGTGAGGTTGCTTTAAGTTGATTACAATTTTTCTTTGATTTTTAAACTTTACAATTTTTGTTTAACTTTTAATTTTTACATTTTCTATATATTTTTTTTCATATTAAGGTATAGGCAAATCTAGTTTAGGTGTACAACATGGTGTAGTATCCTACACTACATTGTAACCTAGAATTGTAGATGTTTGGAAAGGTAATAGCAAAAGTAGGATGATGACAAGAACATATACCCTACAAGCTGATCCACATTAATTTAGTAGATATGAAATGTCGCCAACATGTCAATTGTGTAATCAAGAACCAGAAGATCTTCCGCATATGCTTACTACCTGCTCAGCTTTAAGTGAGACCAGAAAATAAACTGTTACGCCAATCTAAATTTATATTACCAAATTTATTGGAGAAAAGAAATGGAAATAGACCTTTATAGATAGACATAAAATCACAGTTCTTATTGTAGACTGTACAAACTTCACTCAGGTACTCAGTGAAAGCAGGCTCAAAATAGAAGAACTAGAAACGCTACAAGGTGCATAACTCAAGATTAAATTAAGTGTGTAATGGCTGTTGACAATTATCACTTGTCCTCAGAAAGTTAAAAGTTTATTTGAGATTTTAGCAACTGTATATATGAACAGTGTGTGTACATAGTTAAAAGACTTTTTACCCATATTACCCTCAAAAGAGGGGTGTTCCTAATAGAGGAAGCTCATACGAAGAAAAGAAGAATGTATTAAGGAGGACTTCATGAGTGAGTGCATCCTTAAAGTTGTCTGTGGAGGTTTGGTTTGAGATTTCAGGTGGTAATTTATTCCAGTCTTTGGCTAAAAAATTGAGAATTTAAAACTGTCTTTGCGACATTGAAGTTGTCTTTATGTTTGTTGATGGGTAGATCTTGTTTTAGACTGGCTTTTTATGAGTACATGTATATCTTGGGATGGTATTGCAATTTCATTGTTTATGACTTTGTGGAACATTTGTAGTCTGGTTTTTAACCTGCTTTCTTGTAAGGTTTGCCAGTTTAGATCATGTAGCATTTCTGATACACTGCTGGTGTTGTGATATCTGTTGCAAGTATATCGTGCAGCTCTTCTTTGCACTTGTTACAGTCTGCATATATTTTCTGAAGTGTGTGGATCCCAAACTGTGCAGCAATATTCTAATTTTGGATTATAGTTTGACATGTTTGATAAGCTCTTTCCTTTACTAATTTTGAGTTAATTGTTAGAATTCGTCTGATAAATGATAAGGATTGATTTGCTTTTGCTGCTGATTGTTGTATATGTTTGTTCCATTTGAGATCTGAAGAAATTGTGAGATATTTTTAGATATTTTGCTGATTGAACTTGTTCTAGGATATGGCCATGCATGTTGTAATAAAATTATTAAAGTTTATTTGTTTTTTCTTTCTTGAGACTCTAAAGGATGTTACATTTGCCAGGGTGGATTGACATGAGCCAGTCTTTCTCCCATTTTTATAGCTGCTTCTATGTCATCTTGAAGCTTAAGACAATCGTTTTGGCAGGTAGCCAGGTAATAGGCTGGTAGATAATGCTGTCGTCTACAAAAGTCTTATTTGGTTGTGTTTTAGGTAGTCAGTTAAGTCGTTTATATAAATAAGAAAGAGTATTGGTCCTAGTACAGTGCCCTTAGGAATGCCTGATGTTACTGGAATTTTTTCAGATGTTGTGTTTTGGAAAAGGACTGTTTGAGTTCTGTTGTATAGGAATGATTTAATCCATTGAGTTGCCTGATCTGAAATGCTGTAGTGTTTTAATTTGTAAAGCATCTATTTGTGTGGCACTTTATCGAATGCTTTGGCAAAATCCATGATTACTAGATCAGTTTGTATATTTTTATCATTGTTTTGAGCTAGTTGGTGTAGTAGAGATATTACCTGTGATTTGCATGATCTTTTTTCTTTGAATCTATGTTGTAGTTCATAAAGTATATTATTTGTTTCAAGGTGTTTCATCATGTTACTAGCTAGTATATGTTCAAGTAATTTACATGAGATGCAGGTAAGTGAAATTAGTCTATAATTACCAGGATGTTGTTTGTCTCCTTTTCTATATACTGGTGTAACGTTAGCATGGTTTCATCAACTAATATGTGTAAATGACCTCATTGAACAATGGGTTCTTAATGTGATGTAATAACAGAAGCATTGTGACATAGAAAATGTACAGGAAAATGCATGAATTCGAAAGATGCTATGGCAGACAAATACTGATAAGGTGTCCATGTGGTGTTCATGTGGACCTTTTGGCTAAAATGGCTGCATTTTCACCTCAAAATTTAAGATTTATTCTGAGTACGGAGCAACCTGTGCATCTGGTAAAGTTTTAAGCATAGCATGCCCTAGATAAATAAAATTCAAATGCATTTTATGTTTTTAGGTACTACTGTTCTCATCCACAAGACACACTTGGACCTCCGGGTAGATTGAAGAGATATTTAATAAACAAATTTGTAAAGACGATTGAAAAATGTGAAAATTTTGTAGAAACTAACAATCCTTCAGCATTCAAATTTTACAAGACTTTTAAAGTTGGTAAGTTCAAAATTAAAGTTTCCCTGCTCTACACATTTATATGCATAATGAAAGTAAGCAATATTACTTCTCCTCACATATTGTGACTTCACTAAGTTCTGCTCACATCCTAAACATATGATAAGAAAATTACAGTGCGACTTAGCAGGATAGTATAGGTGCAGGAGAAAACTTTTTAAATACTCATAAGATTCAGATTCTTAATGAAGCCATAAATTTCAGGAGTTATCTTTCTTGCTTGACACAAAAGTCCAGTATGAGCCATTTGGAAATTTTTAAAAGAATTTTTGAAAGAATTAAATTCATTTTATTACTACTTAATTTTTGTTATAACTTTTCTAACTGGATTATCAGTTGATATCTACTCGCCTGTATTTACCTGTTAAATTACATGCCTGCTAACACCACTTCAAGATTGTTTTGTAGGTGGTAAACACATAGTTCTTTTTATGTTGTTTTAGAATTTCCAGTTGAAGTGTTGATAAACTTATTTCGATAGTTTTGAGAAAAATTTTAACCTGCTAACCCATACCTTCTATATAATTTCATATAATTTTATTTTTATTTATTAACTTGTCTGTAGTCTTAATTTTATTTAATAACTTTTTTTTTAAATTTCTACTTTGGTTATTCTTATACATTGTAATTGTTTATTTGATTATTATTGAACTATTGTGTTGTCTGATTCCATATGTTTAGCCAAACAAATTGTTTTCATAAGATAAGTATTTGATGCTTTCAAATCTTATTGCCTTCGCTTGATAGAAATGGTCTGTTGTCTTGACATGAAAAAAAAACAACAAATCAGCTACTACTGGGCAATAGAGACCCTAGATGGCTGCATCAGCAATAAGGAATCCGCTTAAAAAAATAGTCTAAAAATCCTTGGACAAATTGTTACGAAACATTTGAGGAAAATATACATTTGTGATCGCCTTGTTAAGTTGCTGGTGTATAGTATCATCAACCATTCAATAAGGATTAAGCAAAGCGGGATATACATTAATTAACAGCAGCTCAAATACAATTACTTAATATGCTTAAGGTAAAATGACAGAAAATTTATTGTAAAATTTCTAAAAAATCATGTGACCAAATTTTTGTGAAATGATACTCTTCAGGAGAAAAAGAATTGTTAAATCATAAACTTAGATATTCAGAAAAAATTGAAAAAAACAGAATTGTGCAATTTATACTGAATCAAAAAACACAACAAACCTACTGACCTAATACATTACTTTATGTAAAAGTATCAACTTGTATTAATTTGTATTAATGTACAATGTATGTAAATACAAAGAGGCATTATGCTTTACCAAACAAACAAACAAACAAACAAAAGCAACCACAGTTTTTAAGTCGATTTGAATCAACGAAAATTAACATTAGATGTATTTTTCAGAATAATGTGGTTTTTTTCCTAGGATTTAATGATTTATTGGAGGATACAAAGACATATTATCAAGTTAGTAAAGATATTTGGTATAACAGCAAGGAACTACATACATTTTCTCGTAAAGAACTTGTAATTTATCAACAGGTAAGGTTTTTTTTTAGATTTTTAGATTTTTCTAGTCTGCATTCACCTGTTTCTTATCTTTTGTTATCAATGTACATGATGTAACAAGAGTAGGGAAAAAACAAACATACTGATGTAATACACTTTGAGGTGTTTTAAAAAAGAATCAATATCTTTATACATGTATAAAGTTTCTCTTCAGACAATTCTATATGGGTTTTGCATGTTGTTGAAGGCTGTACGGTGATCTATAGTTGCTTAGATCTACAATATTTGGTCTCTGGTGGATAGTTATCTCATTGGCAATCATACCACATCTTATTATTTTTATATAAGTGTTGAATACTCTTAATAATCTTGTAGTAAATCATGCAACCTGAGAACTTTATAGTTGCTTCTCAAATAAACCTATTTCGGATTTGCTCATTGTTGAAGGCCTTACAGTGCCTTATAGGTATTAACATCCTGGTCATTTAGTCTATTGTGGATTATAGGTGTCTCATTGTCAATCAAACCACATATCATTGTCTTCGTATTCACGGGAAAAATAATGTTTGACTGTCATAGTCCTGATTAGTTGCATGAACTTTTGAATAAAAGTGATCAGTTGAATCAAACCTAACCTTGCCACCATTGGTAAAAGTAGCTGTTAAGGTTACCTCTGTACCTAATGCAAACTAGTCATTTACACTATCTCCAACAAGAAACTTAGTTAGGTGATTCTGATTTGCACCACCAAGTGCAAATACAAAACACAAACTCTCATTTCCCACACAAACCTCAAAATGTTAAAAAAACTTGAATCATGTAATGATGCAAATTATACAATTTCTATCTATCAAAAATTGAATATTAAAACGTCACAAAATCATAATTACTTTGATACACCTCACAGTTATGTTTTTACACGTACTTGGTACATGTATGTTGAATAACCTAATGAATGAAATTCTCAGTGATAGATCAGGTCAGTATGAACCATTATCGGCAATTTGTACATTTTCCCTTTGATCTTACTGCCTAATATTTTTAAGATCATGGACAGGACTTGATACTCGAAAATATTAGGCAATGACGTCATGTATAAGTGCAGCGACGTCGCGAACTCAAGTCCATCCGCGTCAATTTATCATTGAAATGCATGCGACGTCATTCATACAACCGAACAACTATCCCAACGTCTTGTACGCATAAAAGTAGTTTTGCTTACTATTTCATTCTACTTCATAATCTGAACAAAAAAAACTACAGTTATGACAAATTGCCGATAAAAAGAATAATGGTATTTTATTTTTTTATACTGACTTCATCAGCTTGAATATCAGCTCGCCCTAGCGGGCTCGCTTGATATTCTTGCTGATAAAGTCAGTATCAAAAACAAAAATACCATTATTCTGTATTTAACTAGTCAAAACAATGTAAATTATTCTAAAAATAAGGTTATATACCTGAAAATTAGAACATGACAATAACCCCAGTCTGATCTATTCAGTTGATATTGGTAGCTAACAATGGTTAAAAACAACACAGGTAATTTTATTCTCTTAATTTACATAAATATTTTTAACTGTTATGTTACATACTATATAAGACTTGATTTATTATGTAACAGTTTATTTTATAGCTAAGTATCATGAAAAAAATAACAGTAGTCAGATCTGAAGATATTTTTTCTATCAATATTTTCAGATGCCAAATGAGATGATAAAAGCAGCCCCCATGCTTGTAGTAGCTATGATGCCTGGTGCTTTTGTTGTCTTTCCTACCATACTACCAATAGCGTAAGTAAAATTAACAATTGCTTTATAATTTTATAAATGGCTATTGATTGAAGTTTAAGCTGAAAAGTTTGTAAATATGTAAGGCAGAGTGATGTTTCATAGTTGCAATATTTTTCTTATCTATCCCCACCATTGATTATCTGTAGGTCCTTCTAGATGGGTGAATCTTTTTCAGGGATTTTTCAGTTACTAATGGAACCATACATCATCTTTTTTTTTTAATTTAGTGAAACTTCACTTTTATGCCCCACTTGCAATAGTAGAGGGGATTATGTTTTCCAGTCTGTTAATCCGTCCATCCACCCCATATTAACTTTGAAGTTTTGGTACAAGTTTGTTTACTATGAAGTTGTGGTCATACTAATTGGAGAATAATATACATTTTCATTATATGTGAACTTTTAAAAATATATGCCAAATTAAGTTTTAGACCCAGATGTCACAGTTCACTGCTGAACATGGAAATGTCAAACTGTAAGCTTGGCATGGTGTCATATTGATACATATTCTTCTTGTACATATGTAAACTATGTTAACTAAAAAATTTGAAGAACAAAAATTATCTCCCTTATGAGATGTAGATTAGTAAAGGTATTTATGACTTGCAGATGATTTATTTTTTGGAAAAAAATGTCTTACATGTATTTAATTTCTTTGTCACCTATATTCTACTCTATAATGTATACCTAAGTCAAGAATTAATAACAGCCCTTTGTCAGTTCTTGATATTAACTTTCAGGGTGTCAAAATATTTAACCAAGAGAACATACTGCCTGTCTTGGTTCCAATCAGCAGAGAGTGCTTGAAATAATGAAACATATCTCAGATAGTGGTCAAATTAGAATAATTCCCGTTTAAAGCATTTCACTCTATTTTGTGTTTTTTTTTCAGCTACCTTTATCCGAAATTATTATTGACAAGTCATTTCTGGACGGAGGAAATAAAGAAAGAAGTATATGAACAAAGACATATAGACAGAATAAAACATTTGCCATTAATTCTAGATCACATGGAAATTGCATGTAGACATATACCTCATACAGAATATAAACTTAAAATGGAACACATATTTCATAAAGTAAGTACATTAAATAGAATAACATGAGAACTGGATCAAATACACACAAGACGTAAGTTTTTCATGCATTAAAAGTACAACACACATGATGCAAAATTAACATTGCTAAAATTGTAGAAATACTTACTTTTGTTCATATGGTAAGGAATCAATATGTTTAGAAAGAGCAACAAGAAAAGACCTGCTACAAAAATGCAAATTATTTTTAAAAACAAGATAACCATTAAAAATTCAAATTATTAATATAAATAAGAAGATGTGGTATGAGTGCCAATGAGACAACTCTCCATCCAAGTCACAATGTGTAAAAAGTAAGCAATTATAGGTCAAAGTACGATCTTTAACACGGAGCCTTGGCTCACACCGAACAGCAAGCTATAAAGGGCCCCAAAATGACTAGTGTAAAACAATTCAAACAGGAAAACCAATGGTCTATCTATATAAAAAACGAGAAACGAGAAACACTTATGAACCACATCAACAAACGACAACCACTGAACAACAGGCTCCTGATTTAGGGCAGGTGCATACAAATGCAGCGGGTTTAAACGTTTTAACAGGCGCCAACCTTCACCCTTACCTGAAACAGTAGTGTAACATTACAACATAAATAGACACACTATAAAATATCAATTGAAATGGCTAAACCAGTCAGGGGTGTTACTTAAACAAGTTATGTTTTTTAGTTACTTATATAGGTAATTTTTGTTTTCAATAAAATTGAGAATGGAAATGGGGAATATGTCAAAGAGACAACAACCCGACCAAAGAGCAGACAACAGCCGAAGGCCACCAATGGGTCTTCAATGCAGCGAGAAAATCCTGCACCCGGAGGTGGTCCTCAGCAGGCCCCTAACTAAAATTGAGTGCTCAAACATTTTTAAATTACTCAAAACAGTTCTTTTAAATTTCAGTAGAAGCATGGACTAAATGTAGTTTTTATGAAATTTAACATCATTTTATCACTTAAATTAAGAAGTTATTAAATTTGAGAGGAGTATAGAGATACACGGTTACTTTAAAAATAATGACAAAAATATTACTTCATTAAGTCATTTTATACATTTTTCAAAGAATTAGTAATTACAATTATTTAAGGACCATATGTAATTGGTTTTGGTTACAAATTATAAATAACTTCAAGTCTTTATTAAATCACAAGTTTCTATCTATTTATATCTGCCTACCTCAAGATTTTCAAGAAAAACGATATTTTAATAGTCCCAAGAGACCAATCTTTGACCCAGAAGCATAAGAAAGGCAATTAGTGTTTCAGGAGGATTAGTTTTTATATTTAATGGGGAAAAAAACCAGATGTCTGTGAAATTGTTAAAGCTATTAAAATCTGTATGAAAGGACACCTATAAAAATAATTGTTACAAAAGTTACTTATATAAGTAATATTTAAAATAGCCTCGTTTTCAACATAACTTGTATAGGTAATTTTAAAAGTTACTTGTTTAAATAATGCCCCTGACTGTTAACTTGATCAAAAAGACATATAAACAGTAACAGGTAAACATACACTGAACGAATAAGTTTGATCTATGACACAGTATAAACACAATATTGATAAAAAGTTGTAGAACAATGTCAAAAAGACAACTCTAACCAGTACCTGAACCAAAGAAGAGAAACTAAACTTTCTTATTACTATGTAGGAATGATATGCATGTAAGAAGATTTGAAATAATAGTTTTTTTTTGGCATTTGAATTCAATATAAATATGTGATTAACGATGATTTAGGCCAAAATAAAAACAAAACAACTTGTGTTTAGGGTTTTCCTACTGACCCAATTATTTTAAGCTTCAAAATGCGTCCTACACTTAGATTTAATTGGCACTTTTAGTAGTGAATTGTTATAATTTCCAGGTTTCTGAATATACTCAATGTAAACATATTGACCAAAATTTTTGAAAGAATTCTTACCTACTTACCCAATTTTATTTTTTAAAGAGGAAACCATAAACACACATGCTTTTTGTTTGGCCTTAGTATTTTTAAAAGAAAAGGAGATATGCCATTGTGTAATATATAGTACCTGTATCTGTAGGAGTTGATTACTTTTATAGTTTCTTTGCTTACTGTTCTTTATTATTTTTAGCTAGAAAACTCTTTGCATCCAACAGTTGAAGAAATTTTAGAAGTAAAGCCAGTATTTGAGACTTATAACTTTAAGGCAGAGAAATTATCATTTGCATATTCTGTAAGTTTATAAAACCTTTTGTATTCATTATGCAAGAATGTTGCACTACAATAAAGAACAACCATAATAGTGTCTATAGCATTTAGAATCAATGATAGTAATGATCCCAAAACAACTAGTGACAGTTTATTAATATTATGCCTGGACGAATAAAAAGAAAAAGACTGGTCAAGAGAACTCAAAATTTATAAAGTCTTTTCATAACAGAACAACACTTTTTATAATTTGAACTTTTAATTCAATTGTACTTTTCATTAGTTTGATATTACAAACAAGTTTACAAACATTTATTACATCAAATATATAGTATATTTATAGATTATCGTTGATCATCTCAACCAGATTGATTTTCTCGCTTGAGCCGGTACGGCGAAAGCGAGAAATGCAATCGAGTTGAGATGACCAATGATAATCTGTTTATCGCTATTTTACCTATGACGACGTTGTCACTTTCATGTCAATTTCATTAGCAAAGCCACGTGCCTGCATAGTTTCTAGCGATAATTTTCCATCTCAAGCGAGTAGCATGATATGAAAATTATCACAAAAAAAAGATCAAAGGAAAAATGCACAAAATAGCGATAAAAACCATTATCAACTGTGACCTCAACTTGAAGTTACCTAAATTCAGGAGTCCAAGGAAATATTTTTCCTTGTATTTATCCTGATGACAGTGTAGAGAAAGTGGAAACATGTCACAAAATTATATGAATTATACCTGCATTCCTTTAAAGAGTTGTGTCCCTTCTACTGTTTCAATTATGACTTTTATATTAGATAAATGTCAGTAACCATGTACTTGTACCTTTGAAGACAGTCATAGATTTTTACAAATTCACCAGTGATTCACAAAAATTATACAGATGTCTATATACAAATAAACCAACCAGGGCGTCTTGACATGACAAAGTCTCTTCTGTAGTTTTTAAAAGTCTTAGTAATATACAAGATTAGCTTGCATGCTTTTATTTTGGTTTGGAAAATTGAGAAAAAAAATTATATATTTTCAGAGACATCTTGCAAAAACATTTGGGTTTTCACTACGAAGATCAAAGTTAGTACAAGAAGGATTGATATTACTTCATACAGACTTGGCTATTGTCAGGGAGGGTTTTAACTCTATGACCGAGGAGGACATCAATATGGTAAGACTTATTATTGATTCCAAATTGAATTTGTTGACATGGGATTAGTGAATGTTGAAAATATTTACTACAAAAGTAATTTCATGTACTAAATCCTTTAAAACTAACTTACATTAAGCTATAAAGATTTGTTGAACACAGATGTAAGAGTAATTGTAAGTTGTTCATAACAAGACCTTGGTTTGTCCATGACTGTCATTCTAGCCTTGCTAGAGTTTAAATTGATAATTTTATTTGATGAAGCACTCAGCAGCATTATGGCAAACTCTAGCTAAGATAGAACTTATTATTTTTGGCAATGTTCTCCACAAATCAGAAAGCATAAGGACCATGAGAGTTATAGTTTCACAGTTAGGCAAAAGATTGATAGTATTATATCTATTGCTGATTCTCTGATCGCTAGCTATAGGTCTATTCAAGAACAGAAAGTAGCAAGCAAATTATGTCAACAACAATTAATGTACAGGATTATGTTATTAAGGTCAGCTGTCAGCAACTTATGAGTGATTTTTCTATTGCAGTCTTGTCTTAGTAGGGGATTAAATCCATATGGAATGAATAGAGATGAAAAGGAAAATTATTTAGAATCTTGGACTCAGATAAGTAAAGAAGTAGATGGTATGTTGTAAACATGTAGCACACATTTCAAGAATTGAAAACTATATTAGTGCAGTTAAGTTATAAACAGTAATTTAGTTATAGCTTGAAAAATTAACAATTTATCAGTCTATATATAATATCAAAATTATATCACTACTTGTATAAAAATGAGGAGATGTGGTATGATTGCCAATGAGACAACTGACCACCAGAGACCAATCACGTGGGTATTAGCAATTATAGATCTCCCTAGAACTTCAATAATTACAAAAAACCATACCGCATACCAAGCTATAAAAGGTCCTGACATGAAAAATGTATAACAAATCAGATATAAAATCTATCTGCCTGATTTATGTACAAACCGTAAGCGAAAAACAAATATGTTAAACAGCAACAAACGACAACCACTAACTGTCTCTTTCATAGAATAATACTGTTAAGCTATATGTTGGTTGACTTTGGTATTTTGACCATGTTAGGCCTTTGTTAAGTTTTCCATGATAAGTATAAATAGAAAATAGTTAGTGGTCACAAGCAAAGTTGAAGTACCTACTAACTGCTGTTATAATAAAGAATTGTTTTAGTACAGTTACACTAAAAAACTTTGTAAAAGTGCAAGTAGATTTTTTCTTTATTTTTCCATACACTAGAAAAGTCTGCTATATTTCACAAATATATAACTTAAGGCATAGGCAATTGAACTTGTGAAAGGGCACAATGCTATGTTAACTTGAAATGTCTGGTTAAATTCATTTGATTCTAATATATTAAAAATATGATACTTTTGACATAACAAAAACATTTTATAAAATGATTTCTGAATATACAGTATATAAAATTTTCCAGTCAATAAATGACCTTTATTTGTGAAGTAATGAAAACATGCAGCTGATAGATTTATATATTTTTTTCAGAACACAGTATGTCCTTATTATTACATGGACCAGTATTATTAGCTTTAAATCA
Organism: Mytilus coruscus; assembly: GCA_017311375.1. Lineage (NCBI taxonomy): Eukaryota > Metazoa > Mollusca > Bivalvia > Mytilida > Mytilidae > Mytilus > Mytilus coruscus. The sequence continues at coordinate 95,477,375 of CM029601.1, forward strand.
TCCAACTAATAGACATTTACTTGGTGGTAAAAAATTCAGATGGAGGCGGAAAAAGAAAAAGGAAGTTTGAATTCAAATTTAAGTACAAAGACCATACTACAGGTATAATAAAAAAAGAAGCTGCTTTGACTGAAGACATCTGTGATGGAAGCTTTGTATTTGTTTTTCCTCTTTCTAGAATCATTAACATGCTCAGGCAATTAAGAAGATTATTTGTAATGAAAAATACAAAAGCAAAGGACAGTGGATAGCCTTTCAAAGGCTGCTGTTTTTGTGATGATTTTCATACGCCCGTCAAAATTTTGACGGGACGTATTATGGTATACAAATGTCCGGCGTCCGTCCGTCAGTCTGTCTGTCTGTCCGTCTGTCTGTCTGGCGTAAACATGTCGCACCGTAACTTGAGAACGACTCATCCAAATTTCATGAAACTTAATGCAGTTGTTCCTTATGATGGTCAAACGATCTGTATACTTTTGGGTGAAAATAAGATCAAAACTTTTTGAGTTATGGGACTTTGTAACTAAAACAGGGGTGCTGTCCGTCTGTCTGTCCGGCGTAAACATGTCGCACAGTAACTTGAGAACGACTCGACTCATCCAAATTTCATGAAACTTAATGCAGTTGTTCCTTATGATGGTCAAACGATCTGTATACTTTTTGGTGAAAATAAGATTAAAACTTTTGAGTTACGGGACTTTGTAACTAAAACAGGGTTCTGTCTGTCCGCGTAAACATGTCGCACTGTAACTTGAGAACGACTCATCCAAATTTCATGAAACTTAATGCAGTTGTTCCTTATGATGGTCAAACGATCTGTATACTTTTGGTGAAAATAAGATTAAAACTTTTTGAGTTACGGGACTTTGTAACTAAAACAGGGTGCTGTCCGTCTGTCTGTCCGGCGTAAACATGTCGCACTGTAACTTGAGAACGACTCATCCAAATTTCATGAAACTTAATGCAGTTGTTCCTTATGATAGTCAAACGATCTGTATACTTTTGGTGAAAATAAGATTAAAACTTTTGAGTTGCGGATTTTGTAACTAAAACAGGGTGCTGTCCGTCTGTCTGTACGGCGTAAACATGTCACACCGTAACTTGAGAACGACTCATCCAAATTTCATGAAACTTAATGCAGTTGTTCCTTATGATGGTCAAACGATCTGTATACTTTTTGGTGAAAATAAGATTAAAACGTTTTGAGTTACGGGACTTTGTAACTAAAACAGGGGTGCTGTCCGTCTGTCTGTCCGGTGTAAACATGTCGCACCGTAACTTGAGAACGACTCATCCAAATTTCATGAAACTTAATGCAGTTGTTCCTTATGATGGTCAAACGATCTGTATACTTATTGGTGAAAATAAGATTAAAACTTTTTGAGTTACGGGACTTTGTAACTAAAACAGGGGTGTATTTTTTTTCACATGTCGCACCGTATCTCAAAAACGATTTATGATAATTGATTAAAACTTTACACACTTCTTAGTTATATTAACCTTAAGATCTGTATAATTTTTGGTGATGATTCAAAATATTAATTTTTGAGTTATTGAGTATTTTGTAAAAAAGGGGGATGGGGTTTTTACATGTCGCGCCATGTCTCAAAAACAATCTATGATTATTGCTTAAAACTTTACACACTTATTAGTTATATTAATTTAAAGATCTGTTTACTTTTTGATTTTGATTCAAAATTTTATTTTAGAGATATTGAGTTTTTGTAAAAAGGGGAGGGTTTCAGATGTCGCTCCGTATCTCAAAAACAATTTATGATTATTGCTTAAGACTTTACACACTTCTTAGTGATATTATTTGAGTTTTATTTAAGAGTTATTGAGTTTTTTTTGTTAAAAAAGGTGTGTTTTCACATGTCGCACTGTATCTCAAAAACAATATATGGTTATTTCTTAAAACTTTACACACTTCTTAGTTATATTAATCTCAAGATCTGTATACTTTTTGGTGATGATTCAAAATTTTATTTAAGAGTTATTGAGTTTTTTGTTAAAAGTGTGTTTTCACATGTCACGCTGTATCTCAGAAACTATTTATGATTATTTCATAAAACGACAGGCGTATCATGCGCTCATGGCGCAGCTGTTTATTTAATAAGACTTGCAGTACCAGATACTTTATAATTGTCAGAATTTTTGTGATAGAAATGTTTATGCCCAGTCAACCAAACAAAAGCATAATGTGTACCATCTTCACTAGCCAAGGATTACGATCCAGTTCTCTCCTCTCCACCCTTGGCAGATTAAGCCAACATTCGTGATTATAATGCTGCACCATCTACTGGTAGACAAAAGTCATGCCTATTCCGACTACATCATTCTTGACCAATGGTAGCACTTGAACACTCTTCAGTAGGGAGTTGTAAAAAAAGGTTGTGTCTAGTGTTTACAAAGTTTGTGAAGCAGGAACGGAAAGTAAACATTGGCATTTCAACATTTGCACGAGAAACATACCCAGAAACTTCAATTAGTTGATTATAACTTTAAGATTGTCACTAAATTTCGTCCCATGCTTTGGGGGTAAAGAACAATCTGCACGTGGCAATTGTTTATTTACATTTTCTATATTTACACATGTTCATCTTAAAGGCTCTTTTTGATTGGATGCAGCCAGTTACAACTGTGACCAATGGAATCATTAAATCGTGAATCCGAAATGCAATCTTAATCTGCCATGGGTGGAGAGGAGGGGACTGGATCGTAATCCTTGGCTAGCGAAGACGAATGTGTACACATTATTGATAACTATTTTAAAATTATTCACAAAAAGGCAATATAATGTATTGTTAGAAATATTATATGATACAAAATATACAAGATTAAAGTTATATTTGTAAAGCAAAATCATTTTAGGTAATTTTTGAGGTATTAAGTGCCAATCTGCCTAAGAATCAGACAGTGGTGAAAACATGACAAACAAAAACCCACTCAAGTTGACATTAAGTTATGTTCAAAATGTATAATGGTGCATGAATATAACATTCGTTTCCTTTTCCTGTTCTGGTAATTCAAGATATAATTTGGTTGAAATGCACTAGAAATTAACAATTAAGGGAGCTTACTCTGTAAATTGCTATCATTCTAACCAAAATATATCTAGAGATTTCTCGAATTACCAGATACGCAGAAACGAAAGACATTCCATTTCTAACTCAGAATGAGGGTAACTTTAAAGTAGGATGGTTAGGTCGGTGGGTTTTTTTGGTCATGTTTTGATTTTTTTCAAAATTGCCTGATTCTTACAAAGACTGGCACTTAAAGGGACTAACTAACAGATCTGCAAAAAAAAAAAATTGTTAAACAATTTTAAACAACATTAACATAATGCCCTTAGTTTCTATTTCAAATTACTTTTAGTGTCTGCTTTATTGATAATCATATATGGCCACTGTAAATAAAAATACAAGATACAATTAAACAATCAATTAACAAATTATACTTATTAGAATATATTTTATATTCAATTTCTAAGGCACTGAGTGATAAATACATTCCTGTTTAGATAACCAGTTGATAAAGTAGGAACTCAAATTGCTGCCATCAATACCTTTAGTTGAATAGGTAGAGGTATTATAATATATTTGTTTTCTAAAGATTTCAGAAAATGTTGTGGTTTTTTGTTGGGTCAAAGCTTAAGAATTTCAAAATATCTGTTTCTGCTTTTATGACAAGATCTTTTATGTTTTTAATTTTGAAAGAAGTATGCTTTTATGTAACAATAATGATCTTATATTGTATACTATTATACTATTGTACCAGTATAATAAAATTTGTTTTAATTTCATAATTGCATTGAAGTGTACTAATTTGTTATTCTAATTTCATTATTGCATTGAAGTGTACTAATTTGTTATTCTAATTTCATTAAGAATACTTTATGTATGGTGATAATGATTGTTGAGTATTAATTTATATAAAAGCAGACATAAGGAAGAAAAAATATGTTACAATTTATGATTTCTTTAATATATGAACATTTAAGCCTTATTACTCCTTTGAAACAGGCTTTGCATAAACAAATTAGGCTGCTTATAGGAGTTATTGCCCTTTAATGATGATTTTTACCTATGTTTCCATTTTGAGCAAAAACTGGTGGGTAAAGAAAAACTTTAAGCTGCAAAAGAGATCAGCATCTACAAAAAGGATAATATTTCTGAACTTGTCAGTCGAATCCTTATTATAAGAGTTATTGCCCTTAAATTACGATCTTATCCCTTTTTTTTTTTTTGGGCAATAATTATAGAAGATAAAGATAAATTGTAAAATGATCAGCAAGATATGATCAACAAAAGAGCGATTTTAGTCATGAATCATATTCAAGTCTACATTGTTGGAGAGCGGCCATTGTTGATGATGCACATAGATCCAGATGAGTGAGTTTAAATTGTAAAAGGCACTGGAGAAATAGTTGAATCTATTGGTTTTTGGTGTGAAAAATTTACCAGCCCTTTCAAGAGTATCTTTGTCTTGACAACAGTAAAGGCACATGATGCACAAAGTGTTGAAGATACAGGTGCTTCCAAACATTATAAAGATATATCAATTGAATTTTATCATTTCTAGAGGCTCTTAGGACTCTGTATTGTATCTCCATGTGGCTCCAATGTAAAACTATCCTCAGTGAGGTAAAAACATTTACTGAAATAATTATTTGGGTACCCTAATCCTAAGAGAGGATGTAGAAAGAACTAATTCAGATTCATTTGGTCTCAGCATCTATGTAATAAAAAAACTGCTGTTTGTTTTACCCCATCTTTCAAATGTTCCATTCTTAACTCACCTGTCAGATGTCAGTTTAAGCTATTGCAATGACACCAGCTTCCTTTAATATTTTAATCTTCTTTAGTAGTTCCACTGAACAGAATGAAGCCAAAGTAGATAGAAACCCTTCTTACGAATATGTCGGGATTGTCTTCAATTCATTAACAAACATGGCTACCCTGACCTATTCTATTTACTAATTTGCTTGGCATATCAAGAAACTTTGAATTAATTGGAACCAAACTTGACATGTATGTTCCTTTGACAACTTTGAGTGTTGTTAGTTTTGATTAGATTTTAACAATGGTTGCAAATATTGGCAAGGTTAACATTAAAACCAAATCATTTGCAAGAAAAAGAAGAGGGAGAAGATAAAAAATGGGCATTCAAAAACCATGCAGGAAATATTTTTAGAAATAACATTGTATTTACTTAGTGAATATGCTTATTTAAATTCTGATTAAATCTCCAAATGGCTCCAAGTTAGCTTAAACGATAATAGTTTTGTCGATAATAGTTTTGTCGACTTTTAGCAGGTTTTTAATCTGCCCTCAAATTTTCAGATGAATTGGACAACTGGTTGTTGGGTTGCTGCCCTGAATTGGTAATTTTAAGGAAATTTTGCCGTTTTGGTTATTATCTTGAAAATTATTACAGATAGAGATAAACTGTAAACAGCAATAATGTTCAGCAAAGTAAGATCTTCAAATAAGTCAACATGACCAAAATGGTCAGTTGACCTTAAGGAGTTATTGCCCTTTATAGTCAATTTTAACCATTTTCATTAATTTGGTAAATTTTGGTAAGTTTTACAAAATGTTTTCCTTTTGTAATCTTTTTTCTGAAAGTGCAGTAGAAAATCAATATAGAAAACAATCTACTAATGTACTGGGAATGAAAATAATTGATAATTCTATAACATGAAAAAAACCACATTAATACCTGATGATGGTGTTTCTTTCTTTACATTGAAAATGATGTCACAACTATAATCCGAACAATAGGTCGAATGTCAGATATGTTTCAGTACTTTGGCTTCATTTTCTACAGATTCAAGTGCAAATGATGCTTGAATTCCTACACTAATTTATACAGACTTCATACCCTTTCACAGGAATGCCTGCCTCATATTATATTTAAAACTTTAATAGAATATCAGAAATTTTGAGAGAAAATTAATCAACCATGCAAGATCTAAAACTTAATTAATATTGTTCAAATTATCAATTAACTATTAATAGGAAAGATTGCCTTAAATGATAATTTATTATTACCTTTTTGTTTTTGGGGGGACTGTTGAACAACAAAACTTCACAACAAACTTTCTCATCACTTAGCATTTCTCGTTAGATAAATTTTACAAAATTCTCCTGAAACTACTGTCAAATTAAACCAAACTTGGTTTAAATCACCACTAGGATATCCAGGGACCACTGTGTATGATGACCCTGCCTGCCAACATGGCACACATGGCTGAAATAAAACGCACTTTTAGTCTTATATCTCTGAAACTAAACGACAGTACAACAGTTGCATTTATCATGCATCAATTGTAAATAAAAATATCAGGTGAGCGACACAGGGTCCTTGGAGCCTCTAGTTTTTATCTAATCTAGCTGTGAGCAAAACAAAACAGACATTATAGGTAAAATATCAAAATTCGGTACAGCAGTCAATATTGTGCTATAATCTTAATCACTATAAAATAACAATTTCAACAAAGAAAACAAAATGGCATATAGACACTCTATAGACAAAGTACATAAGCAAAAATGAAAGACAAGAATACAAAAAAGACCATAGCACAATAACACAATAGCGGGATGTATAAATACCGAGCCAAGTCAAAAGTATATTACCAAAAATGGACGAAACAGTAAAGGTTAAAATATATAAAAGACAAATTAAAAGAACAATATAACACGTAATTAAGATGATAAACAACGTCAGTACCTAGAATCTATACTTCAAGACCATTAAGTATTGTGAAGTTGATACGGAATTTTTATCAACAAAGTCTTTGTATCTTCTGATGAACTTTTTTAGAAAAAGGACGAGACGTTATTTGACATAACCCTGGTTCATGAACTTTCTGCTCAGACACTGGTGACGTTTTATAAAGTCTTGAGTAGCAGCGGCAAGCTCTTGAATACCGAATGAGTTGAGAAATGTATATCCAATATGCAGTTGAAGTTGGTATATTGCTGCTAAGGGAGGAAATTTAAAATTTCAAAATTAAAATCGTCTCGTTTGTCATAGATTCTGGTACTGAGATGACCGCTTATGTCAAATTCGAGGTATGAGTCTAAAATGAGGCGGAGGAAGCCGTGTCTGTTGTTTCTTTAATTTCTAGTTCTAGAGGATATATTTAGGACCCAATCAGAAAAGTTTGGATTGTTAAAGGAAAGAACATCATCAATATATCTGAATGTGAAATTAAATGATCTGGCTTTTTTGATCTTCTTGTTTTTTATAAGTGTCTGAAGGAACTCCAACTCATATGAAAATAAGAAGAGGTCGGCAAGGAGAGGCGCACAGTTCGTTCCCATAGGGATGCCGACAATTTGTTGAAAAGTCTACCTCAAATTCAACAAATATGTTGTGAATAAGAAACTCCTGCATACTGATCACTTGGTCTTCTGTGTAGCATGTTTTACCTTTTTTCACTATTAACAAAATAACCCGTATGGTGTACTATAATAAATTTATAGCGTATGCTACCATTTTTCTATTGAAAAGTATTGTGGATTATTTCAATTTCACATGGGGAAAGTTGGTATACAGGGTTAAAAATCAAACTTTTGATAGAATTAATTTCAGAGAAAGATCAAGATTTAAAATTATCCAGATGTTCTTTAGAGTTGATGGATTAAGCCATTCCGAAGTTCATTCCTGTGTACTACGTTTTACCCGAAAAGGATAACTTGAAGTCTCCCGAAGGTTTCATTATGACAGCAGGAATTCGATCTGGGACGTAAACTTGTGTTTCTATCTAATCTAGCTGTGAGCAAAACAAAACAGACATTATAGGTAAAATATCAAAATTCGGTACAGCAGTCAATATTGTGCTATAATCTTAATCACTATAAAAATAACAATTTCAACAAAGAAAAACAAAATGGCATATAGACACTCTATAGACAAAGTACATAAGCAAAAATGAAAGACAAGAATACAAAAAAGACCATAGCACAATAACACAATAGCGGGATGTATAAATACCGAGCCAAGTCAAAAGTATATTACCAAAAATGGACGAAACAGTAAAGGTTAAAAATATATAAAAAGACAAATTAAAAGAACAATATAACACGTAATTAAGATGATAAACAACGTCAGTACCTAGAATCTATACTTCAAGACCATTAAGTATTGTGAAGTTGATACGGAATTTTTATCAACAAAGTCTTTGTATCTTCTGATGAACTTTTTTAGAAAAAGGACGAGACGTTATTTGACATAACCCTGGTTCATGAACTTTCTGCTCAGACACTGGTGACGTTTTATAAAGTCTTGAGTAGCAGCGGCAAGCTCTTGAATACCGAATGAGTTGAGAAATGTATATCCAATATGCAGTTGAAGTTGGTATATTGCTGCTAAGGGAGGAAATTCAAAATTTCAAAATTAAAATCGTCTCGTTTGTCATAGATTCTGGTACTGAGATGACCACTTATGTCAAATTCGAGGTATGAGTCTAAAAATGAGGCGGAGGAAGCCGTGTCTGTTGTTTCTTTAATTTCTAGTTCTAGAGGATATATTTAGGACCCAATCAGAAAAGTTTGGATTGTTAAAGGAAAGAACATCATCAATATATCTGAATGTGAAATTAAATGATCTGGCTTTTTGATCTTCTTGTTTTTTATAAGTGTCTGAAGGAACTCCAACTCATATGAAAATAAGAAGAGGTCGGCAAGGAGAGGCGCACAGTTCGTTCCCATAGGGATGCCGACAATTTGTTGAAAAAGTCTACCTCCAAATTCAACAAATATGTTGTCAATAAGAAACTCCTGCATACTGATCACTTGGTCTTCTGTGTAGCATGTTTTACCTTTTTTCACTATTAACAAAATAACCCGTATGGTGTACTATAATAAATTTATAGCGTATGCTACCATTTTTCTATTGAAAAGTATTGTGGATTATTTCAATTTCACATGGGGAAAGTTGGTATACAGGGTTAAAAATCAAACTTTTGATAGAATTAATTTCAGAGAAAGATCAAGATTTAAAATTATCCAGATGTTCTTTAGAGTTGATGGATTAAGCCATTCCGAAGTTCATTCCTGTGTACTACGTTTTACCCGAAAAAGGATAACTTGAAGTCTCCCGAAGGTTTCATTATGACAGCAGGAATTCGATCTGGGACGTAAACTTGTGTTTCAGGAAACAGTTCAGACAAACTAAATACCAGATGTACTGTTATGGTCTACTCAGCAGAAGGCAATAGTACTTATAAAACTGACAATATTCTTGAAGGAGAATTGTACAGAGGCATATGAGAGGAAGAGCTCGAAGTACCTCAGACTTATTTATACCTGTCAAGATCGCAACTGGAACGCAGAAACAAACAGCTGCAATGTGAGAACCTGGCTCAGTAGGCAGAAAGGGTATCTTGTTGGCTGTGGCACCAAAGAGAAGACACCGCTCAACGATACAAAGTGAATTGATCACCTGTGTGGACCTGCCAGCTGAAAAATGTCATGTTTTAAAGGGCCAAAACATCCAAATCGATTGGTTATATAATTATAACATTTGAAGATGTCAAACCTGTTAACAAGACAGATGACTACAAGACATGTTTGAGAAAACAGCAAAATGTTTTAAGTTATCAATAAACTAAGGTTTCAACTCCCTCAAGCATAAATGACTTTTACAAATTCGTTTTTATTAAATGGATTTGGCTACTCTTTTAGGAATAAGACTTAATTTTATCCGACTGTGCAGGTGCAAAATCTATATACGAGATGTATCAAGGATCCACACATAAGTTTAAGTCGGAAATATTGAGGAAATAATACAAAATGCTATTAACAAATAGCACGCAGATACCTTGTATCTGTTAGATAAGTCCCTTTTACCGATTTGTCGTGTGAAATAATTATATATAGAAATGGAACCTAAAATGTCATGTAAAAACTCATCAAAGATACCGGGTTTATAATTTGTCACAATAGGTGTGCGCCATTCACATAAGACTTTTCAGTGGCGTTCGAATGAAAAAGAAAAAAAAAAAAAAAATGGCAGGCCAAATCAAACTCGAGTCGAAGTTGAAGAGCAATTATATTTCAATTCAACACAAATTGGGGTGGTGATATGCTCGGAGACCAAACGTCCACCAGCAGTGGCATCAACCCAGTGGCTGTAAAACTCATCAGAGATACCAAGCTTATGGTGTGTTACATCAGACGTGCATTTGATCCACTTACATATCGTCAGTGGAACTCGAAAAGAATAATTTGGAATGCCAAACCAAAAATTCCGAAAAATATACCAAAAACCGACTAAGGCCATTTATGCCTGGTGGTGGTAAAACCTTAGTGTTTCGAATGATTCAAAGTTTTACAAATATAAAGTTTAGAGAAAATGACAATATCAATGATATGTCATGCCAATACAAAGTGCGGCTTGTGATACCCTCGATAATGAAAAGTCCACCAGCATTAGGATCGACTTAGTGTATGTAAAAACCCATCGCAAATACAAGGCTTATATTTTGTAATTGCATACGTGCGTTTTTTTCCACATAAGATTCATCAGTGGCATATTAAAAAATAATTGAATGGCAAATCAAACACGAAGTAGCATTTGCTAGCCAACAATTCCGCGCAATCGTGCCAAATACGAATAATGAATTCGTACTATGCCTAAGGGTAAAAAATCTTTAGTGTTTTGAATCATTCAAAGTTTTATACACAGAATGTAAACTGTTAATATGAGATGCCATATCTGAAAATCGGGTAAGACATCCGATTTGATACACTTTAGATATTCTTTTTAGATGAATTGAAAAATATAATAAAAAATAAGGTAAAGTACGCATGATTTTATCCATTTAAACGTTTGCATTCACACATAAAATACCATAATAAATATGCAAAATAAAGATTTTTGTTATAGTTCATCTTCGTATAGCTGAAAAGAATAAATTTAAATGTTAACCCTTGATCTTGTTTCCTTTTTACGCATTTAAAATCAATGATAAATTTCAAATAACTCAAGTAATTTAAATGTCAATTTACAAATACCTGATGTACAGTTCTTTCACCCGTATATATGGTAAACAATACACTACTGATCACATAGATAAGGAGAATATATTCATTTTATATCGGAAATGTAAGTAATTATAAAGCTTTTCTTTTTATATTTTATAATACTGCACGCTCAACTTTGACAAGAGTTTTCAATATTTCTGGTCAAAACGAAAGGTATAACAAAAATATCGAACTCTAAGGTAAATTCAAAAAGGGGAAGTCCATAAAAACTGACAAAATCAAACGTTATCAACCAACGGAACGAGTGAAAAACAACTGTCATATTAATAATTTGGTACAGGCATTTTCCGAAAAAAATGGTGGGTTAAACGTGGTTTTATAGCTAGATTTTTTTGGTCTGTTTCTTTCACCTTGTTTTGATCATATCATTTTGATCCCGAATAAGTCATTAAAACAATAAATATTGTTAGGGACAAGACACTGATCTCCGATTTCATGGATCGTCAAAGGAACGAAACAGGTATATTAATTTTGCACGTTTGATAGACACATGCTTGCATAGTAGAAGACACTCACTTGGTCTCGCTCCTTTTGGAGTTCATGTGATTTACCCTGTTTTTGGTTGTCGCTTCTTAATTGATTTACGAAACTTTAACATCGGTAAACTCATGTCGCCTTAATATATACCAATAAATACAAGCACTGTATGAACTCACGCTAATTTTCAATCAAACCAGGTTACAAATTATTCTTAATATTCTCATTTATTACAGAGCAATAGAAGTAGTTAAATAACAAATGTATGTAATACTGTGGAGTGTCAAAATATATAGATACATTTATCCAATTATCCATTGGTACATATTATACTGAACCTCAAATATTGATTACAACGTTCATCATTAGGCTTAGTGTGTTTCATAATCCAAGTCAATTTGTTTTGACTAAACGATTGGTTAAACGAAAATGTTTTCCAAATATTTATGCATTCACACCAGAAAGCAGACTCTTTACTCCATATTCTGATTACATTTGAAAAATATATCTGTATAGTCAAAATTTTATTTTATTAGTTCTTGAATAACTGAATACTTTTGTTCCTATTACAATTTACAACTACTGGATAAAATTGTTGATATTATGTATTAAACATATCTAAATAAGATAACCTATTATATTTACGCAGTTAAAATACCTGTAAATTTAATTTTACACGTCTGTATTTTTAGATTTAAAGCACTGTCACATTCGTTCAGTCAATTTTATAAAATGATGTAAATTATTGAAAATATTAATACTTTTTGTTATGGATTGTTATAACCCACGGCCCGATTAAACAATATGCATGCATAATGACAACATAAATTTACAAAAAGATTATTCTAAAATTTCAAAACGGAATGTTTACATTTGTATGCATTGTGAGGTTCAAGGTAAGTTTTAATAGAGCAAAAGGTATTGATCATTTCGTAATCGAAAGATAACCGAGAGAATTATTTTAAGATATAATACTAATGCAGAATTAGTAGAAGATTAGAAGACTGCTCTGATTTCAGATCCATCTGTAAGTGGCCAACTTTTTTGCTTAGCGGAACCACTGCTTAATACTATTTAAATCGGGAAATTATTGATTCTTTTTCATCAATTTTCACGATTCACAGTTGGGTGCCTCGGTGGCCGAGTGGTATAAGTAGTTCATCTACTGTATCACTAGCACGTCAACACTGAGGTTTTGATATCAAACCCCGCACGTGCCCACAATATAGTAAATAGTACTGAAAGTGGCGTTAAAACGTCAACAATCGTTCAATCAATTGATTCACAGTTAAAATAACATAAACAGGACTAACATTATCGCGCCAGGGACACATTTCGAAAATTAATGTCTTTTTCAGTGAGGCTCGTTGATAAAATATTTGAAAAGCCAAAACTTATTCCAAAATAGAAGATGTGATAAAACCAAAAATAGGAAAAAAAAGCATAAACTATAGCTTCACGGTCCACTATCTAACTGATTTTATCTCACTAAATGATTCAAGGTTTGGTGACTATTTTGAACGCATCTATCCCATCGAACTTGAAATAAAGAAGCACCAGATACAGATAGGTCTTCCTTATATCCAAAAATTCCGAAAGGTATTGCAAAATAAAGCTAAGTTAATCTATTCATGGGGTAGAAAGTACTTAGTTTTTCGAAAAAAATCAAAGTTTCATAAACAGTTAATTCATGATTATGACCATTAATAGATAGATATCAGTATATTCGTCTGATCTGATGTTTTACCGATTGTGACATTTTTACTGAGTGTGAATTCGCATGGTGGGTTATGCATGGCATGCATACCAAGAGACGCTTACATTTTCTATACACCCAGTCTGTCTCTGTCCTTTTGGAGTTCATGTGATTCCCTCAGTTTTTGTTTGTTACATAATCATTTAACGAGTTTTGAACATCAGTAGCTATATAGACTACTAGAAAGAGAGACGAAAGATACCAAAGTGATAATCAAACTCCTAAGTCGAAAACGTACTGACAATCCCAAAGGATAAACAACATGAGTTTGACTGTCCCTCTGGTGTCTTTCGTCCCTCTTTTCTCTTACAAAACACGACATAAAAACTAAAGATACAGTAACACGAACCCTGCCAAAAAATTGGGGGTCACCTCAGGTGCTCCAGAAAGGTAAGCATATCATTCAGTTGGTTGATAAAGTCTAACGTGTGATTTTGTCAGTTTTGATGGACTTTCCCTCTTTGATTTTTTATATTGGAGTTCGGTATTTTGTTAATACATTTGTTGGGGAAATTGACAATGAGAACAAAACGACAAAATAGATGATATCAACTTACCAATTAGTTACTTTCTATTTCTATCATTCCAGCAGCGCCTGTATATGTGGTCTATATCTCACAGTTCATATTTTAGAGTTAGAATTTTATAACCTAATTTCCTTGATAGAAGGTTTTGCTTACAGGAAGCTACTAAAACAAGGGTTCCAAGCGGAAAAGTGGAAGTCATCCCTTCGAAAATCTCACAGACGTCATCATGATGTCGATTTCAACGGATATTTACGACTCTGGTTTCCTTAACATCTTGGATGTTCATAAATCATTGCCTCTTGAATAAAACTCGATTGAAATATAAAATAAACACTATTTAAATTATTTATGCGTTCGAAATATGTCAAACCATGGAAGTAGATAAGTAGATTGAACAACTCTTCCATTTCTCCAAATTTCGCACACCCAGAAAAGTCCTTTGTGATGCGGCTTCAAGAGGTAAAATAATCTTTATTTTGACACAAAAAGTTGTCCGGAAATTCTTTTCTAAGGATACATTCAAAAACTTCATAGTTTTTAGACCTTTATAATTTGGTCCTCTGCTGTTTTAATAAGCACAAATGGTTAAGCTCAGTCACTTGTTTAAAACTGTTTAAAACTGCACAGGATTTTTTTTATTTACACATTATTGAGTTCCATATATATATATATATATAATTATATACGTTGTGTTTAATTTAGACTTGTTTATATTTTTTCGTTTTGGCTTGTATTATATTTTCCTTCGGGTGTATATGATCCGTTCATCCTATTTCGACTCTTTAAAAATCAAGAGTCTATCCTAAATTGAGGTAAATTATATGGCCTTCCAAATACCGTTTCGATCCCTAACATCACTGAAGAGACATTAATTGTCGAAATCCGGATATGGTGTACAAATTTTTGCACCTCATGTTTGCGATATACCATCTTTTCCGCAAGGTTATTGTTTTCTGTTTGGTATTAAATTAATAATTAAGATCCATGTTACATCTGGTGATCAATTTATTTAACAATCGCCAATGGCAGTCAGCAGGGTTTAAGAACATCAGTTGTTCGACCTGTTAGTCAAATGCGTTTGGTTAAAATATACTTTTCACTTTTTGGTCTTTTGGAAAATGTTATTTGTGCTGTATTTAGACCCCTCTATAGCTACCGAGAAATTTGTTTTACATGCACACGTATAAAAATTGCGGTTTTCATCCAACGCAATTATAGGTTTGAACGTTGTTTTCAATTTAGACTTGTTTTATAATTATATAGATACTGTTTATTGTCTAGTCTCTGTATGTACATGCAAGTACCATTTGCATATGAATTAATATAAGTATTTTGTTGCATGAAGCTATTTTGATAGTTCTTGTAAAAATGATGTGGTGGCTAATAAAAAATTTAAATAAAAACCTATAAAAACCCTACTTTAATTATGTTCTAATTAAGCAATCACACGCTAAAACCTATTAAATTTATACGAATTTGTAAAAGAATACTGATGTTCTGATGATTTAGTCTGATCACTCATTGACAATCAAGATCAACATCATGCGTCTCCTGCTTTCTCACGAGCAATTATGGTTGAAATTCACAAAATCATACTTTTCTGAAACAATCTGAACCTTTTCCAAAAAAAACCCACTTTTATGTGCTATTTGACACACTGGGGCCTGATGTTTGAATAAATTCTAAAACATATTTTTATGTATTAATTCGCATATGGTTATATAAGGAATCTCATTATTCAGCATTGTACGCCTATGATTGCCTTTTCAATTTAGATATTTATTTATCTTTGACTTGTAAGTGAAAACCGACCTAAATATCTAATTTCATCGAAAAGAGGGACGAAAAATACTGAAGGACAAATCATAAGTCGAACACAAACTGACAAAAATGCCATGGCAAAAATAGAAACGACCAAAAGACAAACAACAGCAAACAAAACACAACATAAAAAATACAGACTGAGCAAAACGACCCCTCCCCAAAAATAAAAGGAGGTGATTTAAGGTTCTGCGCAAGGGTAATATGGCACCCGTCGTGTTGCACATGTTGGTACAAATCAAGTGATAAGTCTAATTTGGTAGGTCGATGACGAGATTGTGGGTACGACAATTGGAACATATCCGTCGTCATAGAAGAGAACATCAGTGAAACAAATATTTCATAACGATCAACCAACTCGTGATAGTGTCCGCAAAATTTTCAAAGGATGATTTCAACTTTACCACTTGGAACTCTTGGTTCAACAGCTTCCTTGTTAGCAGCAAGTTATATAAATGCGGAAGTAATATAGATGTTGTATATTTTTCTGTCTCTAAAAAGACATTGAAGTATTAACTGTACATATTTTTTTGCCTGATGCCGTTATCATATATAGCTCTTGTACAAAATGTGACATTTTGTATACTCTTAGAAAGTTCTGCATTATTTTCGTTATCTAAATGCGCAGTGTTTGAGTAATAAAAATCATTTTGACAGACCCACTTGATTTTCTGTCTATCTTTTAGAAATGATTATTTGTCACATTTGTTTTTACTTTGATTTACATTTAATTGCCTTCAATATCCGATAGCAGAATATTTACCATACTATCGAAGTATTTGACTCCAGTTACCTATTTCTTCGCAATCATTTTTCTTCATATTCCAAAATGTGATGCACTAGCATTTATACATTCTTTTATCCTTTCCTTTTCGTGTTTTCTTACGTCTATCTAGAAACTTGAAACTTCCTTTGAAAAATCGCAGTCGCATTAAATGTGCAACAGAAGAACATACATATATACATACACAAATATAATATCACATATGCGTACTATACAATAAAACAATACATACATATATACAACAGAATAATACGAAATATCTTTATTTCTTCAGTAAACCAAGACGACGATTGCTGTTTGATTGTTTTTATCCATCTTACACTTATTACATTATGTACGATCACAAAATTAAAGTCATGTCTGAGAAAAAGTAATTTTACAAAAAATGTCAGTTAATAAAAGGAGATGAAGCATGCCTCATGAAATATTCAATGTTAACGCAGGGTAAAATGTTTAAAGCAGTTGTCAACCGTTGCCTTTATCATAACCAAATGAGATGCAAAAGATGAACCTATATCCAGGGACTGTGTCGCCAAACGTAAACTAAACACGTATCAAAAACAGTCTTAACTTACAAGTTATGCATGAAGCTATTTTGATAGTTCTTGTAAAATGATGTGGTGGCTAATAAAAATTTAAATAAAACCTATAAAAACCCTACTTTAATTATGTTCTAATTAAGCAATCACACGCTAAAACCTATTAAATTTATACGAATTTGTAAAAGAATACTGATGTTCTGATGATTTAGTCTGATCACTCATTGACAATCAAGATCAACATCATGCGTCTCCTGCTTTCTCACGAGCAATTATGGTTGAAATTCACAAAATCATACTTTTCTGAAACAATCTGAACCTTTTCCAAAAAAAAAACCCCACTTTTATGTGCTATTTGACACACTGGGGCCTGATGTTTGAATAAATTCTAAAACATATTTTTTATGTATTAATTCGCATATGGTTATATAAGGAATCTCATTATTCAGCATTGTACGCCTATGATTGCCTTTTCAATTTAGATATTTATTTATCTTTGACTTGTAAGTGAAAACCGACCTAAATATCTAATTTCATCGAAAAGAGGGACGAAAAATACTGAAGGGACAAATCATAAGTCGAACACAAACTGACAAAAAATGCCATGGCAAAAATAGAAACGACCAAAAGACAAACAACAGCAAACAAAACACAACATAAAAAAATACAGACTGAGCAAAACGACCCCCTCCCCCCAAAAAATAAAAGGAGGTGATTTAAGGTTCTGCGCAAGGGTAATATGGCACCCGTCGTGTTGCACATGTTGGTACAAATCAAGTGATAAGTCTAATTTGGTAGGTCGATGACGAGATTGTGGGTACGACAATTGGAACATATCCGTCGTCATAGAAGAGAACATCAGTGAAACAGATATTTCATAACGATCAACCAACTCGTGATAGTGTCCGCAAAATTTTCAAAGGGATGATTTCAACTTTACCACTTGGAACTCTTGGTTCAACAGCTTCCTTGTTAGCAGCAAGTAATATAAATGCGGAAGTAATATAGATGTTGCATATTTTTCTGTCTCCAAAAAGACATTGAAGTATTAACTGCACATATTTTTTTGCCTGATGCCGTTATCATATATAGCTCTTGTACAAAATGTCACATTTTGTATACTCTTAGAAAGTTCTGCATTATTTTCGTTATCTAAATGCGCAGTGTTTGAGTAATAAAAATCATTTTGACAGACCCACTTGATTTTCTGTCTATCTTTTAGAAATGATTATTTGTCACATTTGTTTTACTTTGATTTACATTTAATTGCCTTCAATATCCGATAGCAGAATATTTACCATACTATCGAAGTATTTGACTCCAGTTACCTATTTCTTCGCAATCATTTTTCTTCATATTCCAAAATGTGATGCACTAGCATTTATACATTCTTTTATCCTTTCCTTTTCGTGTTTTCTTACGTCTATCTAGAAACTTGAAACTTCCTTTGAAAAATCGCAGTCGCATTAAATGTGCAACAGAAGAACATACATATATACATACACAAATATAATATCACATATGCATACTATACAATAAAACAATACATACATATTTACAACAGAATAATACGAAATATCTTTATTTCTTGCAGTAAACCAAGACGACGATTGCTGTTTGATTGTTTTATCCATCTTACACTTATTACATTATGTACGATAACAAAATTAAAGTCATGTCTGAGAAAAAGTAATTTTACAAAAAATGTCAGTTAATAAAAGGAGATGAAGCATGCCTCATGAAATATTCAATGTTAACGCAGGGTAAAATGTTTAAAGCAGTTGTCAACCGTTGCCTTCATCATAACCAAATGAGAGGCAAAAGATGAACCTATATCCAGGGACTGTGTCGCCAAACGTAAACTAAACACGTATCAAAAACAGTCTTAACTTACAAGTTAACTTTGCCAAAAAGGAATTGCAACCTTAATTTCCTATCTGTTTAACGTATAAATAAGTAATCAGTTATATATGTGTATTTCTAGATCAATTGCTCATGCTTTTAACATATACATATGTACATTGTTATTTCAACCTTTGTCCCAATTGACTAAACGTTTTTCCAATATTTTTCAGTAATAAACACAGATGCACCAAAATTAAAACTGAACCCAGAAAATACTACAGGAAAGAATGCACAGCTCGTTATAAAATGAGTACGTATTATACAAAGAATGTACATAAATTTAAAGTTATACACTCCTAAATTAAATAAGGTCTAGCTACGGTTTAAGATAGGAATGAAAGTCGAGAGAAAATCTATTTGTTTAGACACATTTCCAGAGTATCCTGCCGTATTTTTATTAACTAAATTAAATTTACACGACCAAAAACTTGAAAACGGACACTTTTACATGTGGGTATTGTCATATGATTGACATTTGAAAGTAGTAAATTGGAATCTCCATACAAAAGAATGTCAACTAAACTTGACCTTGAAAATGCTCTTTCATGAAAGTATTTGCATGGAAAGTCATTTCTAACCACAAGAGAATATAATAAATACACAACCCCAAAAATGTATGTTGTTATGTTGTTTTCATAAACATCGTGTCTTCAATAAATTTTGTGCTAAGTCTTAAACATAAAACAATATTAGTCGAAGGTATCAACGCTGATTGAACACATGTGGAATGTTAAGAGGTAATAATTTTTAAAATTTTGACTTGATAGGCATTATATTTGATATTTATATTACAATTATAGAATTTATTCATTGTATATAATTATATAGAAATAACTCATCAAAGATATCAGGTTTATAATTTTGTACGCACGCGCGTTTCGTCTAAAATGGCTGGAAGTTACGGCCACACATGGACATATGTAGAGGTTGCAAATCTATACACCTTCAATTAAAATCATATTATTTTCATTTGTTTTAACATACTTTTCTAGGTCCCATCGCCATTGTTTTGATCGTGGTTGTCTGTGTGGTTATTGCTATCCTGTTTTGTGCCTTATTTTGTAAGAAACATAATGAGAGCGACTTCCGTCATTGGACAGAATGGTACTGCTGTAACTGCTTCGCAAAATGTTACGACAAAGAGGACTATTGTTGTGATCGTTTGTTTGGAAAAAGAAAAGGGATGTCGTCTGCGTCCTCTGTGACAGATGGAATAATGGATGAATCCATTTTTACTGAAATGGGAGGTGAAACGGAAATACGTGCATTGACAAATAATGAATCATCAGCAGCATTACATACGGTGCATTTCGAAATTCCCGAATCAGATAGTCAGTTTTCATTTGAAGATGGTTCGGCACCGGAGGTGAATTTAACGTCTAACACTTATACAAGTTCCAGTTCCGAAATAGAAGCATTAAATCGTGAAGATTCAGGGCTTGAAATAGCTATTGAAAACATGGATCAAGAGACTGAAAGCCTCAATGAAGTAGAATCAGAATCATCGGTGCTTAAGATAGAGCCGCCAGCATTAAATTCAGAAAGTCAAACATGGGATCATAACGACACAATACCAGTCGCAGATATAGCCTCAATTATAAGAGAACAAAATTTTGTGAACAAAGGTATGTTAGTTTAGTTCTTTTATGTGTTATATTTCAAATTACCACAGTTGCAGAGCAATGGATATCTGTTCTTACCTTCAACGCAACTTTCGACTATCTAATTCAAAAATCGTTTTATTTCTTTGGGTTCCCTCGAATATTTTTTTGTCTCAATTGTTCATGATAAAAGTTATTACGAAAACACGCATGAGTACTCGAAATGGTTCACAATGTTTAATCGATGAATGAAATATCTAAGATAAGATGTATTATTATTATTTTTGGTAAATATTTTGTATTCAAGGTATTTTTGCGTTCGAAAAGTTTAGTCATACAAGAAAAACGAGAAGTTCACTATACTTGTTATCAATCAGTTTTTAAAATTATTTTCGTGTATGAATGAAAGGAGATTGAGGTTATACGTGACTGAGACAACAATTCATAGACACAAAAAACCAAAAGACATCTAGATATACTGTCTTCAACAATATACATGTGTCTATACAATATGAGAAACTCTAAATCGGCCGGAGTCTTGTAACGTTGTGAAATATTTAAACAGAAAGTATCGGCGCCATATTCTATAAACATAGAATATATGAAATCAAATTCTGTAATATCGGCGTAGATTCCATACAACAGTGTCTTTATTAAGGTAATATTCAGTAAAAGTTTATACCTGCTGTATAAGCAAATGCAAAACAAAGAAGTTCATTAGCACCCGAAACGTCACTTCAATCATATGGAACAAACTATGGACAGTCCACATCCTTGGCTTTTGAATGTCTGGGTTTTGAGCGTTGCTGATGAAGGTGAATCCAGAAAAAATCCTAGGCAGCACGGAATGAATAAAATGTAAGGTTCAATCCAAAAGAAAGAGCCAACAGGACATCACCAAGAAGAAAAGGGAAGGAAATGTCGTTCCTTTTATCCAATCTTTAGTGAATATTATCTTGATACATTTTACTATCGAGGTCTCAAAGTTAACAGTGGATAGGTCACCATTAACTTTGAATTTAGCAATGGTGAGTAGAGGTGGATTATGTAGAAAAAATGTTTACAAGGTATATCGTCTAAATATCAGCATTTATTGTTAAAAATTCCCATAAAGAGGTGTTTTGAAAGGTCTTTCTGAAGTTTGGTTGGTTTGCATGATGAAGGCAGTGCATTAATCTATTTTATGTTTTTTTAACCACATTGAACTTCAGTTATTTGTTATAATGTGTCATCTGCATTAGTGATTTTGATAGTTGTACTTTACAGGTGAAGATATAATAAGTGACTCTGACGCGGTACTACCTCCAAGCTATGCAGAGGTAACATTTGCAACATTGGATTTTTCAGTACAAATACCCCCGTCAGCGCCTCCACTGGAAGAAATAAAGCTTTAGAATACAGCAAAACATGGAGAAATACGCTGCAAGATTAATTTGTCTGTCTCTCCCAAAGTTAACGCTTCTTCTGCCTTTATGTGATTTTTTTGCATTGCATTTTAATACAAAGTGACACAAGTATTAAATTCGGCATTACAAAAGTGTATATCTCAGGTGATTTTGAAAAAAAAGACATGATCCAAACTTGCATTAGATCATCAGTATGTTGAACCCAATAAGAACAATATTATTGAAAAATGATAGTTAATTTATTCAATATATCCTATGAAGCATGATTTTTCAATAGTATTTATGGAAAGGGATATCTGAACAGTTGCGAGAATATTTGTGTACTTTTAGGTTTGAGGTGTTGATGTTGATTTGAATTAGGAGTTCAAGCTTGTGAATAAAACATTGGGTCGATGCCACTGCTGGTGGAGGTTTCGTCCCCGAGTGTATCACCAGCTAAGTACTTCTGTGTTGACATGAGTTATCGTTGATATGGTCATAATTATAAATTAACTGTTTACAAAACTTACAAATTGTTCGATATATTAAGGATTTTCTACCCAGGAATAGATTACTTTAGTTGTATTTGGCAAAACCCTGATTTTTGGGTTCTATATGCTCTTCCACTTCGTACTTAATTTGACCATTTCGACATTTTTTATTCGAGCGTCACTGATGAGTTTTCTGTAGACGAAACGCACGGCTGACATGCACAGTTTTAAGCCTGGCATCTATGATTAGTTTTTTTTTACAATACAATTTAGTGTGTAACGATATATCTATGGACCGGATAGTCTCATGTTTGATCATTTTACAGTATTAATGTGTATTTGTAAATTGAATAACATCTAATAAAGCACTTCCAAATATGGACAAAATCCTGTTTCAATTGGTTGTAGTAAAAAGTAAAATAACAGAAAATACCGAACTCCGAGGAAAATTCAAATCGGAAAGTCCCTTATCAAATGACAAAATCAAAAGCTCAAACACATCAAACGAATAGAAAACAACTGCCATATTCCTGAATTAAAACAGGAATTTCCTTATGTAGAAAATGGTGGATTAAACCTGGTTTTATAGCTAGCTAAACCTCTCACTTGTATGACAGCGCCATAAAATTCCATTACATTGAAAACAAAGTGTGAAAAAAAAAAAAAAAAACAGACATAATAGGTAAATATGTAAAAAATAGGAATACAACAGTCAACATTGTGTTATAATCTTTATCACTATAAAAATGAACAAATATGTCAACAAAGAAAAACAAAATGGCATATAGACATAGCACATAAGCAAAAATGAAAGACAAGAATACAAAAAATGACCACAGCACAATAACACATTGGCGGGATGCATAGGTACCGAGCCACGCCAAAAGGATATTACCAAAATGGACTAAACATTAAAGGTTAATAATTTACAAAGACAAATAAAAGAACACTATAACACGTAATTAAGATGATAAAATACTTAAAACAATTGAGTAGCTGAATATTTTCTCTGACTTTAATCGTTGAACATCATCTAGATTTTCAATTTTCAGACTTCTCATCGCGCAAGTCGCACATAAATTTCGTATTACTTTGGTTTTTAAAATTTGTTTCATACTGATACAAAATTCCGGAAAAGTTATATGCTTATGCAAAGAACTAAAGTTTTATATATTTCTTCATTTCAATAGTCCTTAGCTCGATGGATTTACTACTAATTTTCAACATACATACGGAGGTGTACATATGATTCTTATTTCTAAACCAACGCCAATCCCATGTGTGAAGTTAAATAAAGGCAACAGTAGTATACCGCTGTTTAATAGTCATAATTCGATTAAGCAAAAACAAATCCGGGTAACAAACTAAAACCGAGGGAAACACATCAACTATCAGAGGAAAACAACGAAACAACAGAAACACTGAACTACAACAAAAGCAAACGCCAACATACATAGAAACGGACTGTCTGATAACAACTGCCATATTCCTGACTTGGTACAGGACATTTTAAGAAAAAATGGTGGGTTGAACCTGGTTTTATGGCTAGCCAAACCTCCCGCTTATATGGCGCAAACAAATTATAAATGAGGTTAGATAAAACAATAAAGTTCCTAGAAATATTTTTATTTAAAACATCTTCGGGCGTCTAAAATGGTATATATAATGAAGTAGTATATGCTATAATACATATAAGGACAAAATCCTTTATCAGTTAGGTCGTTGATTTTCATCGATTTCTGAAATAAAAAACGTAATTCAGTCATAGCACTCACATAATAAAACAATAGAATTCCCTTCACACAATTTAATACGATTACCGAATATATATTCACATATATTTTTCAAAACCTTACGGACTTTGTAATCAGCAATGAAAGAGTCTTTTCTTAAGGTTTGATCAGTGCCCATTATGTGTTTGTGTTATACAAGTGTTTTTTTCGAGCGTCTACTTTACATCAAACTATGCACAGAACAAACTTTTTTGATAGTACATATATTTTCAGGATTATTTTCAAGCTCGATTACACATGATTTATTTCTTAAATTAATTTTCAATAGTTAGAGACATTACCGGAACTAATAGCTCATAAACATGTTTTTGCAAAATAATTTTTCCATGTACACGGGCACTGAAGGGATCAACAATTTTTCCGTAACCTTACATCTTTTTATCTTTTAGTTGATCTTCTCAATTTGCAAGATTAAAATTTTTGAAAATGAAAAATAAATTATAAAACGAATAAAATTTGTAAAATCATTCCGTATAGAATTAGGACTTAAAAAGGAATAAGTGAACAATTTATGCAAAAGATTATGTCTGAACTTAAATTAATTCAAAAACAATATATATGATTTAAATCTGTTCAGTATCAAAGCACTAGCCATACGGTAGAGGATACATCCGGGGACTGACATTTTAGATTTAAACTACGATACCGATAAAAGTACGCGTCTCGACACGCGTTGCTGTGGAATTTACGTCAAGTATGTTCGAGACCAAAACTCTGAGAAGTATGATATATTATACACCTCTATGAGCATTACAAAGCCAATATAACTTAAAAAGAGTAAAATAACAAAAATACCGAACTTAAAGAAAAATTCAAAACGTCTTAGGTCAACTTTATCTGATAGAGTTGATACCTTATTTTTGTTCAATTATATATACTTTTTAAATCATGCATGTAGAAAAGCACAAGTTACTTGATGGTTAGTACCCCCTGGGACTGACAGTTTAACATCAATGGTATGTATCAGTTGATACCAGTGCTAAAGTATCATACCTTTTTCAGTTCACAAGTACATGCATGACACGTGTTTTTGGAATAATCTTTGTCTTGTTCACCTCAGACCAAAGGTTTAGATGGCCAAATTTAAAAGTATTAAAAACCAAATAGAACCCAAGGAAGACAAATGTGTCTATCGTAAATTTTGCCTACGATATTACATCCTCTAGTTTTGTCCAGGAATATTGGTAAAGAGTTACTGATAAAAAAGATTAATCTATGACAGAGAGATAGCTAAAAAGGGTTTATAGAGGCCTTAATTAGCCCTCACTACAAATTGAAGCTTCCAATTCATAAATCGTTTGTAAGGAATTTCCAGCAACCAGTAGACATTATATGTTCTTAATGATCTTCACAGGAGATATCGGCTCATATTCCTTGTCAGTGTTTTATCTCCCGATCCCCAGGCGAAGGCGACATAGAAATTACTTTGGTTTTTAAAATTTGTTTCATACTGATACAAAATTCCGGAAAAGTTATATGCTTATGCAAAGAACTAAAGTTTTATATATTTCTTCATTTCAATAGTCCTTAGCTCGATGGATTTACTACTAATTTTCAACATACATACGGAGGTGTACATATGATTCTTATTTCTAAACCAACGCCAATCCCATGTGAAGTTAAATAAAGGCAACAGTAGTATACCGCTGTTTAATAGTCATAATTCGATTAAGCAAAACAAATCCGGGTAACAAACTAAAACCGAGGGAAACACATCAACTATCAGAGGAAAACAACGAAACAACAGAAACACTGAACTACAACAAAAGCAAACGCCAACATACATAGAAACGGACTGTCTGATAACAACTGCCATATTCCTGACTTGGTACAGGACATTTTAAGAAATAATGGTGGGTTGAACCTGGTTTTATGGCTAGCCAAACCTCCCGCTTATATGGCGCAAACAAATTATAAATGAGGTTAGATAAAACAATAAAGTTCCTAGAAATATTTTTATTTAAAACATCTTCGGGCGTCTAAAATGGTATATATAATGAAGTAGTATATGCTATAATACATATAAGGACAAAATCCTTTATCAGTTAGGTCTTTGATTTTCATCGATTTCTGAAATAAAAAACGTAATTCAGTCATAGCACTCACATAATAAAACAATAGAATTCCCTTCACACAATTTAATACGATTACCGAATATATATTCACATACATTTTTCAAAACTTACGGACTTTGTAATCAGCAATGAAAGAGTCTTTTCTTAAGGTTTGATCAGTGCCCATTATGTGTTTGTGTTATACAAGTGTTTTTTTCGAGCGTCTACTTTACATCAAACTATGCACAGAACAAACTTTTTTGATAGTACATATATTTTCAGGATTATTTTCAAGCTCGATTACACATGATTTATTTCTTAAATTAATTTTCAATAGTTAGAGACATTACCGGAACTAATAGCTCATAAACATGTTTTTGCAAAATAATTTTTCCATGTACACGGGCACTGAAGGGATCAACAATTTTCCGTAACCTTACATCTTTTATCTTTTAGTTGATCTTCTCAATTTGCAAGATTAAAATTTTGAAAATGAAAAATAAATTATAAAACGAATAAAATTTGTAAAATCATTCCGTATAGAATTAGGACTTAAAAGGAATAAGTGAACAATTTATGCAAAAGATTATGTCTGAACTTAAATTAATTCAAAACAATATATATGATTTAAATCTGTTCAGTATCAAAGCACTAGCCATACGGTAGAGGATACATCCGGGGACTGACATTTTAGATTTAAACTACGATACCGATAAAAGTACGCGTCTCGACACGCGTTGCTGTGGAATTTACGTCAAGTATGTTCGAGACCAAAACTCTGAGAAGTATGATATATTATACACCTCTATGAGCATTACAAAGCCAATATAACTTAAAAGAGTAAAATAACAAAATACCGAACTTAAAGAAAATTCAAAACGTCTTAGGTCAACTTTATCTGATAGAGTTGATACCTTATTTTTGTTCAATTATATATACTTTTTTTAAATCATGCATGTAGAAAAGCACAAGTTACTTGATGGTTAGTACCCCCTGGGACTGACAGTTTAACATCAATGGTATGTATCAATTGATACCAGTACT
The DNA here is from genome assembly GCA_017311375.1 of Mytilus coruscus. Taxonomy (NCBI): domain Eukaryota; kingdom Metazoa; phylum Mollusca; class Bivalvia; order Mytilida; family Mytilidae; genus Mytilus; species Mytilus coruscus. Next base: position 95,504,606 of record CM029601.1, read on the forward strand.
AAAGTATCATACCTTTTTCAGTTCACAAGTACATGCATGACACGTGTTTTTGGAATAATCTTTGTCTTGTTCACCTCAGACCAAAGGTTTAGATGGCCAAATTTAAAAGTATTAAAAACCAAATAGAACCCAAGGAAGACAAATGTGCTATCGTAAATTTTGCCTACGATGTTACATCCTCTAGTTTTGTCCAGGAATATTGGTAAAGAGTTACTGATAAAAAAGATTAATCTATGACAGAGAGATAGCTAAAAAGGGTTTATAGAGGCCTTAATTAGCCCTCACTACAAATTAAAGCTTCCAATTCATAAATCGTTTGTAAGGAATTTCCAGCAACCAGTAGACATTATATGTTCTTAATGATCTTCACAGGAGATATCGGCTCATATTCCTTGTCAGTGTTTTATCTCCCGATCCCCAGGCGAAGGCGACATAGAACATTGACAGAGAATATGAGCCCCTATCACCTGTGAATCCCGAATAACAATTATAATATACTGGAGTGTCCTGATTTCAACACTAATTACAATTTTATCCTTGTTTTCCTTTACAGGGGACATGGGCTCATATCCCTGTTAAGGTAACCAATCAAATTGAAGGATTACCCGGAATAGTTCACTCCAGTATAATATACACTTATTTTTGTACTCTCGGCAAAGTCAATTTCATATTATGCTAAGGAGTAAAATGATCTTTTAAGCTAGAAATTGATGAAGTTAGTTTAGAGTCAGGATATTCTAAAATGCATTATAAGAAAATAAGGAATACAACCGCATTTAACGCGAGTAAAAACAGCACATGAAATTAGAAAGTCCGCAGTTTCTTTATATATATTGTTGCTACTACTTTCACACAGCATATACGCAATCTTGAAATTAAACTCAACAAAAATTAGTTCTGATTGTTGCTTAATGGTATCACTAAGAAATGAGTTATAGAATCTGGAACAGGTTACGTAGAGGAGAAGAAACTATACACGGAAGATCGGAATCCGGATTAGTATGGATTTTCCAGACCCGATCGATGAATATATATGTATATTGCTATACTAATTAAAAACCATTAAATAAAGAAAAAAACAAAAAAAAACAGCAATATCATGACCAAAACAAAAAAAAAAAAAAAAAACGTCGAAGACAAACACAGCCCATAAAATATTACACAGAAAATATTGAGCGCCGTGTTGTTCAAAGGAAATTTCTGTTAAATGTTTTGTTGGCCATAATATAAAAAAAGTAGATGTGGTATGATTGCCGAAGAGACAACTCTCCACAAGAGACCAAATGACACAGAAACTAACAACTATAGGTCACCGTACGGCCTTCAACAATGAGTAAAACCCATACCGCATTGTCAGCTATAAAAGGCCCCGGAATGATAAATGTAAAACTATTCAAACGAGAAAACTAGCTGCCTGATTTATGTACAAAATAATAATATGCCTTTTTAATTTGTGATATTCATGATCTATATTTAGTTTTTTGTTAGTATTGTCTCTCATTTAATTTCAGATTTATCATGCTCCCTTGGTATCAGCAAACCGTTTTGTAAAGTAGAATTTGTCTACCAGTAAAAATATCTTACCTCGCTTTAATATTTAGAACCTGATCGCTGAGTTTTGCCTAGAAAATAGGAAATTAATATTTTTGGTATAACTGTTTTGTTTACTTTGTTCCTCTTTTCATCACGACATATTTAGATAAAACGCCTTGTCTACTAAAAAATTTGCAGTTTTGTTAATAGACTTGTTAAGTTTGATATCATTAAACGCTTTGTAACCGAATTTCATTTTGCTTATTTCCAAAGTATTTGCTGGATTGAATCATGAAGGATTTATGCAAATGAGTAGTTTTGTGCAATTAAACCGGGAAAATCACTATCATGCATGATAATAGTTCAAGTTTCGTGCAATACACCAAGGAAAGAAACTATCAATGCATGATACTAATTTCAATGAAATGATGTCGCTCACAGTTTAATTGATTTAAACATTTTATTTGACGATGGGTGGATGTGTCATCAATCAACGACTGTGTTAAAAAATATACTCGTTAGTCAAGAACATTTCAGTATAACTTTCGATCAGTTTTAATCGTATGGTTTTTTGTGAAAAGAGCTTGTGCATGTTTACTTTATGATGCTTTATTATCGTGATTTAACTGTTTTTTATGTTTCAAATGTTTTTTGAGTATTTGCTCTCTTACAATTTTATTGTTAATACAAACTGTTGCCTCAATTTGATAGCATAAACATTAAATGAACTTAAAAATCACTATTATATATATTACCATATCCGTATCCAGACTGTGCATTAGAATTTTGCCGATATGTTTCACCATAGTGTGCATTCTGTCCGACATATGAATTACCATAGCTTGTATCTTGTCTACCATAATTGCTACCATATCCTGTATCCTGTCTATCATAGTGGGTTGCTTGTCCACCATATTGGCCGCCATATTGACCGCCGTAGCTTGAAGCTTGTCCACCATAACTGCTTCCATATCCTGTATCCTGTCTACCATAGTTTGTTGCTTGTCCACTATATTGGCCGTCATAGTGCCCGTCGTAGCTTAAAGCTTGTCCACTATAACTACCACTATATCCTAAATCCTGTCCACCATATTTTGTTGCCTGTCCGCCATATTGGCCGCCATAGATTGTATCTTGTCCACCATAACTGCCACCATATCCTGTAACTCGTTTTCCATTGTTTGTTGCTTGTCCACCATATTTCCCGCCATAGCTTGTACCCTGTCCACGTGGTCCGTTATAGGACGTCGTGTAATAACCACTGCTGCTAGAACCATATCCGTTACCAGAAACATGTCTACCGTTTCCACCTCCTTTTCTACCTCCGGTTCCTCCTACGTTTCTACCTCCGATTCCACCTCCGTTTCCACCTCCAATTCCACCTCCGGTTCCAGTCCTAACAAGTGGGCTTTCTACTGCGAGTGCGAATGCTTGTCCACGTAAATGTTGTGGAAGACCAGTGAAGTATGGTATCGGTGTGTCATGTTCATTCCATGTTTTCTTGTACTTAGGTGGTAGAAATTTGGTAACACCAAGGTCAATGTATGTTGGGCCTTTGTATTTACGGCTACCATTGGCAAAAGATGCATAACATAGACACAGGACTAGGATTAATAGTTTCATGTTGAAACCTTAAAAAAACCTAAACAATTTGAAAAAAACGTGCAAATGCATATGGTCTTACTTTCAATACTAAAAGAAAACACAAATTAAATACACCGACAATTCATTATATATATTTCACGAATCTCAGAAGCTGTCATGTAATCATCTCTATATTGAATAAAAAAATATCTTGAAAAGTTATATGGCAAGGCATTGATCATGGCACTGGCACAGTTAAAAGACGATTTGTTTAAAATATATGTACATATACTGAATATACTAACTTCAGTTTATATATTTACATATATATATATTAAAAAATCTGTGGCAGCTTTACATAATATCAATTATTTTTCATTTTAACAAACCATAATATGTAAATGTAAAACTTTGAATAGAAAATTTTCCTATCATTTTTGGATACGAAGATAATGGAGACATGAGACAAAAATAGTATGAAGTACTAGTCATTAATACTCAATACTAGACAATAACTTTCTGTGGCTGTTCTTCACCATGTTTGTTGCAACAACTTTCAACTGGACGAAACCCTTAAACCTAACCTAATATCAATCTAATGTAATCATAGACATGTAAACCCTTAAATCTAACCTAATATCAATCTAATGTAATCATAGACATGTAAACCCTTAAACCTAACCTAATATCAATCTAATGTAATCATAGACATGTAAACCCTTAAACCTAACCTAATATCAATCTAATGTAATCATAGACATGTAAACCCTTAAACCTAACCTAATATCAATCTAATGTAATCATAGACATGTAATTTCTTAAACCTAACCTAATATCAATCTAATGTAATCATAGACATGTAATTTCTTAAACCTAACCTAATATCAATCTGATGTAATCATAGACATGTAATTTCTTAAACCTAACCTAATATCAATCTAACGTAATCATAGACATGTAATTTCTTAAACCTAACCTAATATCAATCTAATGTAATCATAGACATGTAATTTCTTAAACCTAACCTAATATCAATCTAATGTAATCATAGACATGTAATTTCTTTTTAACTTTCAGCATAAAATATTTTTTCTGTCTTAATAACGGCTATAATTTGTACTGTTAGTATATCAAAGATTCAATTTCGAATATGTCTTTTTAGACCGATTTTCGTTCGCTGTTTGAATATACATGCAACTCCTACATTCAGTCTTGAAATATTTTCACATTCCTCATACTGCATTGTACAAAATGTTTTAAGAAAATGTATTTGAATGGACTTTCTTTTTTATAAAAGTGTTCATTGAAATATGAAATACTGATTACGTATCCTAGAATCATGCCTTCTCCACAAATCTCTTTATGTGGCAAAAATTTGATAAAACTTTTATCAATTTATGATATCTAAATCCCATATCTTACATTTATAATAAGAAGAATAATGTTCTTTTTGAAATCTGAGATGTCCCTGCAATCAAGTACATATATCTGGAATACTGTTCGGTATTGTGTACCAACTAGCAACGAGATTTATGTATTCTATTTAAAAAACCAACCAACATAAGATTAATAATATCAATTGAAAAAAAAAACAAAAAAAACATAGAGCTACAAGACCACCAGATTAATCTTACCGTGCTAGGCGAATGTCTGTAAGCACAGAATGAAAAAATCATTAAAGTTGTTTCTTTTTAACAGATAGACATCGACGCTCAATTATCGTTGTCACATATGAAAAATTAAAATTGATTTCAAATTACCTTTTTCTGTTTTCCCTCATTAGCTTCACTAAGAGTGTACTCTACGAGTCATTGGTCGCGATTCATCAATTCAAAACCTTACATTTTAAGAAATAAATTAATATAAATTATAAAACGAAAAACGTTTGTTTTTCTTCAAAGTCTATGAGACATGTGATTTGCCTTGATTTTAAAGCATTATAAAGAAAATATAATATTCAAAGAGGTAAATCCACGTGTAAAATATGTATGAACTTAAAATGAGGTAAATTAATTTGGATAAACTCGGTACCTGTCAAGTATTAATGATGAAATATGTTACCCCCAAACCCACCCCAAAACAATACACTGGAAGTCATTTAAGATTTTCCATAAATTTTGTTATATATCATCAAAAAAAATTAGGAGATTGGGTATGTGTTGATATGATTGACAATGAGAACAAAATATGAGAATGTAAACATCATGTGCGGATGAAACCCCACGAAAAATATCTAATACAGTTTAATTACATGAATGGTCTAAGGCGTTGGAAACAATGAAAACGGAATCTCCTTTACCTGGTATTGAATGAATGGGCATGATATTGTAAAGACGTATTATTACATGAGCTTACAATATATGGAAGTTGTAGAAAAAAAAAACATATTGCAAACTATAGCATAATCTTGATTAGGCAAGTCATATTTTTGGAAACTCCTACCTTTTTTTTTCAATTTTCTCTGCAATAATTTACAAGTGTCAGCATATGGAGTCTTTTAAAATTTATTGGTATTTAGTTAGGAAGTAATGTATCTTAAATTTAATAACAAATCTGTTTATTGTCTTGTATCATTCAAAGTTTAATGATATGTAACACACGATTTACTTTGTTCAAAAGACCGAATTTATTTGTTCTAATTCGTCTTGTTTATTACGCATATTTGTGATTTTACGTATTACTATAAAAGTAACATTAATCTGATAAAAGCAGCAGAGCAGTCTAAAAAGTACGGAATTTTATGGTGAGTATTTTTCTTTCTTATATTTTTACTTACTTTCTGTGTCAGAATAAAAGGAGAACACCAAATTCCATATATCCGACACGTGTTTCTGGATAAACTTTATCTTTAAAAAATAAAAACTTTATTCGAGGAATAAAAACCAAAAACAATAATTAGAATAGCCAGACAGACCAACTTTGCCACAGGGAGTAACACAGTACCATAGCTTTAGTACATGTAAAAAAAAGAATGATCTGGAAATAAGTGAAGATGTTTCATTTAAATTAAGCAGGTACAAAAGCATTGGCTACGTGGTATGAGACTAATATTCGTCCAGCATCGGTTGTGAAATCAATAATATGTACATGACATTTTTTGTTAGCATTACTTTAGCTTTTTTGCTGTATGTATAATACATATAAAACAATTCAAAACTTAATTTAACACTGAAATGTTCTGTATAATAGCAATATTTATAGAATATGGAGTTCTTTCAACCAGCAGTAGCAATGACAATAATCCTTAAATGAGAAATTTTCAATTTCATCCAACAAAATTAAAGGTAGCAATGTATAACATTCTTTTTTGCACGGGTACTAATCATTTTACCGATATCAATCTTTGTGTGTTTGTTTATTTTATATTTGTTTTTCGTTCATTGTTTTGTACATAATCTGGCCGTTTGCTTTCTCGTTTGAATCTTTTTCATTTGTCATTTCGGGGCCTTTTATAGCTGACTATGCGGTATGGGTTTTGCTCATTGTTGAAATCCGTACGGTGACCTATAGTTGTTAACTTCTATGTAATTTGGTCTCAAGTAGAGTGTTGTCTCATTGGCAATCATACCACATATTATTATTTTTACATTTATAAATAAAGAATACTAGCAAGTAAAAATATCTTTCAACCGGAAAATGCTAGCAATGGAAACGCTTAGTCGTCCAGTTCAATTGATTCTTATTTATATCTCAGGAGTGTGCATACAAAAGAATAGTTATCAAAGGTACCAGGATTATAATTTAATACGCCAGACGCGCGTTTCGTCTACATAAGTCTCATCAGTGACGCTCAGATCAAAATAGTTATAAAGCCAAACAAGTACAAAGTTGAAGAGCAATACATCACAACTCTTACTTGTGATTTCTTAAAAATTATATAACTAGATTTATGATTTTTTTTTTAGCCGATTGAACAATTTTTTCAACAATGCTTCTGCTCATTATTACTTGTGTGATAAGTGCTGTTTGTGCCACCAAGCTGAACTACCGATTTGTTGGCGAGAAATACGACCCAAACCCTTTACCTGAAAGCGTATGGAAACAGGCCGGGGCGGGATAACTATTTCCCACATCCAGGTCCAAGGTATATGCCGTCAGTAACTTTACCAAGACCAAGAATTGTTAACCCTAGAAATAGTTACGTCGATTACTACTATCGTAATCTCCAAAATAGCTATGGTTATGACAATGATAACAGTCATAAAGGAGGAGGATATTCCTATGGCATCGGTCAGAGTTATGGAAAAAGCTATGGTGGAGATCAGAGTTATAGAATTTCCTATGGTGGAGATCAGAGTTATGGAAAGTCCTATGGCAACGGTCACAGTTATGGAAATACCTATGATGGAGGTCAGAGTTATGGATATTCATATGGCAACGGTCAGAGTAAAGGAAATTCCTTTAGTTATGGAGGGTCTAGTAGCAATAACTACAATGCATACTCCAGTGGCGGCAAACACAATTACTACGGACATGGACCACAGAGTTATAGTTACGGTAGTCAGAGGAACTCGTATAGGGGCGGTGTCAGAACTGTATTTGCTCCACAATTGTCTGGTATGATGAAACATATGCATATGTCTGATATGATAGGGAAAGAATTTGACGTAAGAGGTGGAGGAAAAGCAAAAGTAAATGGAATGAGACGCGGACGTGGAGTAACTATAATGCATGTGGACATTCTTAGACAACCAGGACATTCAAGACGAGGCAACAGACACAGCAATAATTATAGAGATATCAAATACTGGTAGGTTTTTTTACTGTCGTTTTTTTATTTCACTAAAAGAACGATTTAGGGTAAAACAACATTTATTTTGTTAGGTCTATAATGACTTACAAGAAATAACAGTAAAACCATATGATTTAAAAATGTATAGAGTATTTGATCTAAAAATGTATAACTGGTATCTTTGATGGGGTTATTTTCGTACAATAAATTTGATAATATCCTAGACTAGAAACCACAAACAGTGACACGAACATCATTTCACTGGTTATCTGTACATATCTACTAGTCTTATTTAAAGAATTTGGAATTCAACGGTGTGTTATTAATATTGCAACAGATCTTAACTTGCAAGGGAGACACAAGATATGGTATGATTACCAATTAGACGATTATTAACCATATAACAAAGAATTATGGTGTACGAAACGGGAGGATTTGTATTTATTTTTTTAAATTTTTTTTACTCTTTTTCAAGTTTGGAAAAAAAATATCTGAAAGGTTAGTTTTATAAAAACAATATGAAATAACGCAACAAAGAAATGATAAACCGTAGCAATAGACAAAATAATGAATAATAACCATACTGTAAGATATCAAATGAAATTTAGTGTGTATTCGATTAGAATAATCATCATGTAAGATTAAATGTGCATATGAATAAACAATTGGATGGATTGGTGTGGCAAATATGGTATGCATACTAGGATTAGAACATGTGAAAAAGACATAAATATGAACCCTGGCTGTTTAAATGGATTTGTGATGTGCTAGTTCAAAACAAGACATGTCATCTTTCCAGGATATCCACAATAACAAATCAGTACACAGAAAACTAAAGATGGAGCAACACGAACCGGCCAAAAAAGCGAGCGTGAAATCAGGTGCTCCGGAAAGGTAAGCAGTTCCAGCACCACTACTGGCATCCGTCGTATTATTTATTGCAAGTGAACAGACAAAAATTGGTAGTCAACAAATGATAATAAATCCACATAAATACTCATATGTTAAAATATTTCTGTTTGTAGAAACAACAATAAAGAGGAATACCATGACTACCTGACTACAGGATTAAAGTGCAACAGTCGAAGCGACAAGACTCAAAGAGACACCGTTTTTGTAATGTCAAATAAAACTTTCGTTAACCTGAAATTTTTCATCACATTAAATGTTCTAAACAATGAGTTTTGGGGATTTTCACGTTAACTTTAATGTTTTAGAGTTATGGGACTTTTATCGCCAATTACTCTGCAATTTTTTAATTGTCTCGACCCAACTGAAAGGCCCTAGACAACATCGTTTGTGTGTGTAAATCACATTATATAGACTGCTTGCTAAATGAATAGGGTATTGACAATTCACCTGTAAACTCAACATATATCCCCACGACACTTACCAAGGAAGAAATCCTGGATAATCATAAGTCTGTTCTATGTTCCTTTGGAATTTCAACCAAAGATGAAGAACTGGATCTTCCTTCACTATGCTGGATACCGATATTTCATAAGGGTACTTACAAACAACGTTATATTGCTGGGTTTTCCATCAATTTTATCAGCAATCAAAGGTTGCCTCAAGACATTTGTACAATCCGGAAGCGTGAAATGTTTTGAAAACCAGTTTTTCTAGATTTTCTAGTAAAGGACAATGAAACTAAAATGGGACTCATCAAATCTAACCAATCGACAACCAGTTACCGAGACTGTTCTTTAATCACTTCATTTGAGAATGAATCTTTGTGATGTTTCTATGAATTTGCTTATGGTGCTTATATTTTAGAAACCAATACCTCAACCGGAAATCAGTGGGCTTTCATTAGAACAAAAGATCAAATGAATGTCAAGACTGAAATCCAAAGTATCGTTAAACACAGTTATCAAATACCACTGAAAAAAGGTACAACAAAAATAAAAAAACTCCAAGGTAAATTCAAAAAGGCAAGTCTATAAAAACTGACAAGATCAAACGTTATTAACCAAGGAAAACAGTGAAAAACAACTGTCAAATACCTGACTTGTTACAGTCATTTTCCAAAGGAAATGGTTGGTTAAACCTGGTTTTATAGATAGCTAAACCTCCAACTTGTATGACAGTTGTTTATAGTTATATTATATTGACAAAATTGGGTGAGCAACCCAAACAGACATAATAAGTTAATGTGACAATAATTGGGATCCAGTAGCCAAAACTGTATAGATATACATCACAGACGAACACAACTAACAATAAAAAATTAAACAAACATGCAAATAAATTCATCAAAGACGCCAACAAGAAATTTGACTGGAACGCACTCAATCGAAGATATTGGTCGATAAATCTGCGTTCAAATTGTGCCGATAGAGCTGACTGTTATGTACGTCATTACTCGCAATATTATATACCGGGGGCCGATTTCTATGTTACAAACGGAAACAAAACATTAAATTAAAATTTGTGTGACAATGTAGGCGTAAGGTAGTCATAAAATAAAAGTTATCGCATAGTGTATCAGCTGGAAGAAAATATTTCAGTATTTATTCCTAACAGAATAAATGGTAAAGACTATTTGTTCTAACTTGAACGGATATTATAGCATTGTTTATAAAAAAAAACGTGTCCAGGAACTTCTATTACGAGAAACAAATAAACGTTGACAAGAGCAGAATTTTTTTATACTTAAAGAAGTTTTAAACACAATAGAAACATAGGTAAAAAAGTGCCAGACTAACAATAAGTCTTTATAAATATGGCTCTAGAACATGGCGTTAAAACTCATCATTATTATTCACCAGAAATATGCCTTTACTTGATCACCACTCTCTGCCAAGGTTTAGAGTGATTGCTTGTCTCAAAAACAGCCAAGGCTTTGCATCAACATTCAAATGTCCAAGAGTTCCATTAATGAATCCCATGAAAAAGGCTGGATTATCGTAGAATATCTATAACGTGAATAAGGAATATAATTTTGACTAATTTTTTCTACCACTCGAGTTCCATTTGATTGTTTGTTGCATTGCATAACTCCTATCGACAAGTTAACTTTCAATATTTGAAATGATTGCCATTGTAAAACATGGTTTTTAACATTGAGCTTAAAATTGTTTTACAAGAATCCAATTCTAGCTTTAACTATATACATGATAATATGTCATTAAAAACCTGGAATTACAACTATCAGTAGACGCCAATGAACGTTTGAACACGAATCAGTATGGCACACGTAGTGCGTTCAGATTTCGAACTTTAAATCTTAATTGAGTCTAATGATTGGCCGTAGATTGATATGTGTATTTTTTTTGTACACAAAACACTTTAATCGAATTAATCTTAGTGCCGGCTTATGCCACTTGTAAAGTATCAAAATCCTTGATTTTTTTTCCGAGATCATATTTCCCAAACATTGGTTGTCAGTGGTCAAATCACAAAAATCGATTAAGAAGATACAAATTAGTGTAAAAATGTGTCAAATTGTCACAATGTGGAATAGGACACAATCGGTATAAAAACCCCAAATCAAGCAATTACTCTTGTATCTGAACATCTAAAACCGGGAAAACATGTCGCTAGTCAGTTTAGACAGACGCATATTGTATCGGTCAACTTATTCGTGGTCGTGACCGTTAAACTTAAGTGTCAATTTCAGGCGTTATTCCTCAACTCAATAGGAATGGTTTTTTTTATGTAAGGAGCACATCCATGTTAAAGAAGTCCGTAAAACGCGAACATACAGGACCGTAACGTATTAATTAGGATATGTAAACGCCACACGTTGGTGCTGATGTTATGATATTGCTGAGACATGGGATATTGGTAACTGGAAAGTTGAAATCATCTTGGTTGTCGTAGATTCTAGTTTGAAGCCGTCCATCTTTGTCAATATTGAACAAAAGATCAAGATATGAAGCAGACCTTCTTGTTTCGGTAGTATCCTTAAGTTCACTCGGATAAATAAGTTTCAAGAACTCACTGTGTAATTACATGACTGAACACCATAAATATAACTGAAAGCAAAATAAAAGAACTTTGCAAGGTGCCTTTTCTTTTGTCTTATGAATGTTCGATATGAAATGTGCTTCATACGAGTACAAAACAATTCGGCTAGTAGGAATGGACAATAAGTAACATTGCAAAACCGACTGTATGTAGATTATATTTTCACCAAAAAAAAAAAAAAAAAAATGTTGTCGATCGAAAAGTGCAGTACTTTGATGGTGTTATCTTCGGTGTATTTTTTTGGGAATCAGTGTGGTTCTCCGCGAAGTAAGACTTTCATAACTTAAAACAAGGATACGAATCTACGATTCACATTTATTAGAAAAACCCTCTGTTTAACAAATCAATGTAGTCGATCTTTCAATTGAACATGAGAAATAGAAGTGTTAAGCGCGGGAAAAGTTTTGATATTAATGCAAAATCGTCAAGATTGTGATTCAAGATTTTAGAATAGATCTTCAAAAAGAGAGATGAACGGTACCAAAGGGACATTCAAACTCATAAGTCAAAAATAAACCAACAACACCATAAAAACAGAGTAAGCGTCGTCTCCTCTATGCATGCATCACCCGCCTTGCGAATACACACGGTCAAATTGTCACAATCTGGAATAGGACATAATCGGTAAAATTACAGGTGAGGCGATTATTCTTGTACCTGAAGACGGTTGTTTACATTACAAAATGTTTTATGTAAACCGGTAATATAATTACATTTATAAAATAAACCTCCTTTTCATTATGAACTGGTGGCCAAACTCATCCCTGTCACAGTATTGTTAACAGAAGGTGTCAAACACTGTAGCAATAAAAGTTACTTGCGGAAGTTTATAAATGTAAATGTATATACTTGATGGACGCACACACCAATAAATTCCATAATAATGAAAGAGAGGCGAAAGATACTAAAGGGATATTCAAACTCATGTCAAAAAATAAACTGACAATGCCATGGTTAAAAAAGAAAAAAAAAACAGACAAACAGACAGACAGACAATAGTACACAAAACACAACTTGGAAAACTAAAGACTGAGTAACACGAACTCCACCAAAAACTGTGGGTGATCTCAAGTGCTCCGGAAGGGTAAGCAGATCCTGCTCCACATATGGTACCCGTCGTGCTGCTCATGTTAGTACTAGCCCGTAGATAAGTTTAATTCGGTAGGTCACATTCGCGGAAAAGGGGACGGGATTGTAGTTACGACAATTGGAACATATCCGTTGTCATCTGTGAAACGGATATTCCATAACGGTCTACCAACTCGAGATGGCCTCCGTAAAATTTACGAAGGGACGATTTCAACTTCAACACTTGGAACTCTTGGTTCAATAGCTTCCTTGTGAGCAGCAACCCTCTATCAATGAAATCATGATAGGAAATACAAGCCCTGGAATATCGTATCAACTGGGAGATATATACTGTATGAAGTCAGCCTCATATGAATAATTACCTAGGATTTCGTCCTTGGTAAGGGTCGTGGTGGTATATGTTGAGTTCAAAGTGAATTTTCAATACCTAATTCATTTATGGAGCAGTTTATGTAATGTGATATACACACAAAAACGATGTTGTTTGGGGCTTTATCTGCGGGGACAACAACATATTTGTCATGGAGGTAGGACAAGTGTTTTCCAACATTTAGGTCTGTAAAGATGATGTAGCATAGGTATTCATAGACCAATTCAGTTTTTAATTCTGATTTGTATCAACGACCTCACAGCCTTAATACATGTGGAAAGAGAATCTACGGCTTCTTTCTCGTGTTTAACCCATTGCCTGGCATAATTCTCGACTGAATCCATCAGTATTTTGAAGTTGTTTTTCCAATTGATGGATTAAAGTTCACGATATTTCGGCCTTTGGATAACACATTTCGCTGAGAAGTGTTATTGACAATGTTTAGGTCACTAGTAATAACATGGCCAGCCGGATTATGTTTTAACTAACACAGGTGCAATCAGGAGGTTTAGACTTGGAGTCGTCAATATTGAGATCCTGCAAATTGTGTTTATAATTGAAATTTTAGTTGCAATTGGTTTGGTATAGGTATAAGAAATGATAGGTACAGACTTATCTTTAAAATAGGGAGGTATTTTCGAGTGAACTGATTTATGAGGAAGGATATTGCCTAAGTTGATGGCTTCGAAACCGTTGTTTGCAAAGGAAAGCTTTAGAAAGGATCTTTTCTCCTTTTCATCTTTTCTAATGCGAACTGCTTTGAAAAGTCTGTGACTTGCAATATCCGAGATGATAGCTGTAAGTTTGTATTGGTGTGAATGGGGGTTTGTAACAGTTGTTTCCAAAAATAAGTTGTACAGAGAATGAAGTTTTGAAAAGGGTAATGAATAAAGCTTCATGCGAATGTGATTAATACCTAACGGCTTTTGTAAAAATGGCAGCAGGTATTTTAAAGAAACACCATGGAGAGTAGGTGATGTATAATGACGATGACCATGACTGCGTCTACCTCGAGGAGTAAAGTTGAAAATGTTCAGTGTATTCACCAAGCTACAGGAAGGACTAGATAGAACACATATACCTTCAATGTTGTCATTGCAACCATATGGTGTCACAATTTCCAATTGTCGAATCCAGTAATCTTCTTTTTGTCTACGAAAAGATGTTGCAAGATGGGGATTGTTAGTCCTGTGGTATATTTTTTGATGTTGCGAACTTGCATAGAAAGGATTGAATGATCAGGCTGATCAAAATTCTTGTAAACAATGTCGCTTGCATTGTTGTTGATGTCTGATCTATGGCCGCACATACGTTTATTAAGCATTCCTTTCGTTTCACCGACATATACCAATGCGCAATCCGTAGACGAGATTTGCATTCAGATCATCATAGCCTCTGGTAAAATAAGATTTTTTAGTTTTAATTGCTAGTGTATTGAGCATCTTTTAAAATTTTACAGGTTTTGGAGTTTTTGGTTTTACATTTTGAAATGAGACTGTGCTGGTCAGAGTTACTAAAGTCCAAAGTATCTTGTAGAAGAACTGAACAAGGCCGCGTACGAAGATTAATGCTGTTATCATAAGTATGATGATCTCAATGTGTCATATTTGAGATATTTGTCATGTCTGGTGATGAGGGGAAACCTGCCGTATAAGACGACACAGTGTCCATGGTGACGTCAGTTTCGGACCTTTTCATACTGGGCGACGTCCGATCCAGTATTCTATTTGATCTTCGTATGTTCATGCATATGATGCTTCTGAGCAGATGATGTCCTCGGGGCCAACATGTCCACCAGCAGAGACATCGACCCTGGTAGTAAAAGAGAGGCGAACGATACTAAATGGATATTCAAACTCGTAAGTCGAAAATAAACTGCTATGGCTAAAAAAGAAAAAAGACAAACAGACAGACAGACAATAGTACACAAAACACCACTTGGAAAACTAAAGACTGAGCAACACGAACCCCACCAAAAACTTGGGATGGTCTCAGGTGCTCCGGAAGGGTAAGCAGATCCTGCTCCACATGTGGCACCCGTCGTGTTGCTCATGTAAGTACTAACCCGGTGATAAGTCTAATTCGGGGAAAACGGGGACGGGATTGTAGTTACGACAATTGGAACATATCCGTCGACTTCTGTGAAACGGATATTCCATAACGGTCAACCAACTCGAGATGGCATTTGTAAAATTTAGGAAGAAACGATTTCAACTTCACCACTTGGAACTCTTGGTTTAATAGCTTCCTTGTGAGCAGCAACCCTCTATCAATGAAATCATGATAGGAAATACAAGCCCTGGAATATCGTATCAACTGGGAGATATATACTCTGTATGCAGGCGCTGCTGGAATGTTACTACACAGAAATGGAAAGTTCACAATTTGGAAGCTGACATCATATGTTTTGTCGTAAAGTTTTGTTTTCAACCGACCCTCATTGTCAATTTCTAGATGTAAGTCAAGATATGAGGCAGACTTAACTGTATCTGTTGTATCCTTTATCCCAAGTTCGATCGGATAGATGCGTTCAACATAATCACCATATTCGGAACTATTTAGTGAGAGAACATCATCTATTTAGCGGAAAGTGAAGTTAAATGATACTGCTAACTTCTTTTCTTCCTTCCTAAGAAATTCTTGTATGACGTTAGCCTCATATGAATAAACGAACAAGTATTTTAGTTTGAAATAAGGGATACTTGTGTAAAGTGTAGAAAAGTCAAATGTTTATAATACTTTATTACTAATAATTCGAATAAAATGCAGTTCCCAGATCAAATATTTTATGAACACTTACAAACAAATTGCACCGGTGTAGGACTTAATTCTCGTAACGTCAGGACACTGCTTTATACATGTATAATCTAGTTGGTTGCAATGACATTTACCTTTATTAGGCATATAACATTGGAATTATAACATGTTTTCATTTATCATTTATGTTAAGAACGCAAAATAAATATTAATAGGTTTTCAGCAACTCACTATCTTCAAATATCACCAACGGTTGATTTAGATGGTTTTGGGTGTATACAAATCAAAGAGTTCTAAACTATAATACCGAGTGTGTCTCTTTTGTGCAATATCACGAAGATCTAATACATCCAGAAAAGCGCTTCGGCGGCATTAAAATTATAAAGTGTTGATTTCGTTTTTTAACAGCACTGGGTCGATTCAGCTGGTGGTGGACTATCAGTCCCCGAGGGTATCATTAGCTCAGTAGTCAATACTTCAGTACTGACATGATTTATAACAAACTTTTAGAAAATTGTTTGTTTATAAATTTATTATAAATTATAAAGAAACTAAGGTTTCAACTCCCTCAGGTAAAGTTAACCTTAAATGGATTTGGCTATTATTTTTAGGTCCTTTTTGGTCATATAGCTTTTCAACTGTTTCGGTTTTTACATATCCTTGGCTTTCAAATATTCGGCTTTGAGCGTTCCTGATGAAAGTAAATCGCTTTGGTGGCATGACATTTATATTTAGAATAGAAAAAGGAAACGAGGAATTTGACAAAGAGACAACAACAGGACCAAAGAACCGAAAACAGTTCAAGGCCATCAATGGGTCTTTAACGCAGCGAGAAAATCCCACACAAGACTAACAAAGGTTTAATGTTTCTGACTTGGGACAGGCGCATATATGCGGCAGGGTTAAACATGAGATATTAAACACTGTGCGGGACAAATTTGCCATTCCAGAACTGGCAAATCTGACTTTGTCGGTTTACAAGATATCGAAAATATTTTTTGCCCAAGTGATAGATAATAAAAAAAATTAAATTTCCCCATATGTCCCAACATGTCACCGTTGTCACTGTTGTCACCACAGCTGATTAAAAGTACATTTCCATGGAAATTTAAAAATTCCATGGAATATTCGAAGTTCCCATGGGAAAGTTAAAGTTCCCATCGGAAAAGTACTTTTCCCATGGAATTTTAATGTTCCCATCGGAACTACAATTTCCCATGGGAACATTAGTAGATAGTTTCTTCCCATGGAAATTCTAAATTTCCCAAGGAATTTTGTTCCCAAGGAACTAATTTTTCTTCCCATGGAACACCTTTTCCCTTGGGAACATTTATTCTTCCCATGGAACTAAAATTCTTCCCATGGAAGATATATTTTCCCATGGGAACATTATTTTTCTTTTTCTTTTTTTTTCAGAATTTGTAAAAGAGCTATGAAATATCGCAACGGACTGACAGTTACTAGTAACCATGACTGGAACAGTTTAACAAGCATTCCATTTGATAAAAAATGTAATTTCAATAAATTAAAAGTATTTCTATCATACTTTTACACTCAAAAGTCTTTTATTACCGTTGAATGATTGATAGAAATTCTACCGTCCAGCGGCTGATTTTACAATTTGAATCTCTCACCTTTGTTTTCGATCAATAGCATCGTGCATTTCATGTAATAGTGTTCGCTGAACTGTCAAGTATCAGAGCCATGTCTTTGTATTTCAGAATTTAATTCAAGAATCAAAATTATAAATCTGTTTTAATCTATATACATGGGGAATCACGAATCGTGTTTAAGATTGTTTTCTAATTATAATCCTATAATTTCATGAAAATGACTTCATAATTATTATTAATGTACCTATTCTTTTCGTCGACGTAACTCGATATGCGTAGTTTTCGCCATTAGAAAGATGTGCACTTACTTTTTAAAGTTTATTTCATTCATTTGGTCAGATTTCTAATCATGCTAATGCAATATTGTTACTCGTCTACACAAGTTTTTGGCGAACACCTTTGAAAGTCTTGTTAGATTTGTCTTTTATGATCTCTCAGGTAAATATCAAAGAGTTTTGCATTTACAAGGACGGAGGAGGATTTAATATATACTTTATGATATATCCACTTGTACTTTACCGGTAGGCTGTCTTCGTGTAATTTATGGTTAAAAGGAATACGAATACTTTATTTCTCATAAAACTTCAATTACTAGTTATCGAGAACATACATAAACATAACTATAAGGTAAAATTATTACATGCATGTGTAAACGATACAATTAAATTAACTTGGAGGACTGACTTTCACATTTATAACTTTTACATAGTTTTTCTAATATTACAATATTTGATGAGTTAAACTGTTGATCAACTTTAAAGATATTAGGGTTTGACTAACAGTAGTTCCGTAAAAATTTCCTTCTTTCTATAAATGTTCTACAATTCATAATGTAATGGTACTCGTCACCAATGTTGTTTGTGTCACAGAGACGGCAGATTATGTTTTCTCTCTGTAAATCCTGCCACCTTCCAGACTCAATCGGCAAGTGGTGACTACCACATCTATATTTGCATAATATATAAATGAATTTAGTAAGGTAAAAATGAAAAGTATTTTTTTCAAATTGTTAATTCTTTTTAAAAATACGATAACATTAAGTTTTATGCGATTCTGCAATAAAAGCAAAGCATTCTTGTTGAAACTGGTCTTTGGGTTTTTGTTTAATACATTTTGACACCCATTTATCACAAACTGTGCATTATAATATTGGACATAATCATACCGCAGATCATACCGTAATTATCAAAATATTTTTCATACATGTATATGATATCCACTTAGTTTCCATTCCGTTATTAGCATAATATAAAACACAAGTTTGTATAATTCAACACAAATTTTACTTTCTTTTCCATTAAGAAGTATACTCTAGAAATGTATCATTCGCAACTTTACATAGGACAGTAATGGGTATATGTCGAGCTCTGTATACGCTATGAAATTTGGAGTAGACTGTTTTAACTGTAAGGAGCATTGTCGTCTTTGCATCTAGATCAAATACTAAAATGAATTATTTTTCCGATTGGATACAGGTGAAAGAAATATTTGATTTTTAATTGATGGTGATTTTTGTACGAATAGACTGAGACTACTATAACACATAGAGAACAATTCGAAATAGTTTTAATTTGCAATTTTTTAAATTTGTATTTTTCCTCACTAGGTAGGTGAAATTATGTATAAAATTTATTGTAAAATTGAGAAACTTGCATTACGGGCATATTCTATACTTCTAAGTTTGAATTAAGAGTCTAAACTTTTTCAAATATTGAATACGCAACCAAATCTCTGTAATCTTATACATGTATTATTTATGTTTTGTCAAAGGCGTTTGATTGGGTATTAGTTTAAGGTAGGCGTGGTTGTCGGAAACTTTCCTCCAATCAACTGGCCTATTCGACAAACCTGTTTGCGCTGATGCGTGTAAACTGGCTATTGTAACGGCACGTGTCTTACATCGGAATCTGTCGTGCGTGACCAATGTTTATTGTAGAATGTCTTGTCATGTGGTCAAATTATCTGACATACAAGTTTTAAAGGTTTAAACTTAAATTTGCTTTTGAAAGATTATTTTCGGCAGTGCCCCGATATACGGTCCTAAAGTGTTTAAGAAAACAAGGCTTTAAAAGAAGGATGCATATTAACAGATAATATAATCTGGGACTATTATACTTAGTATTAAAGTCCCAGATATAATACATGTATTATATGGCTCTGATATTAACTATAACGTGTTCTGGAAAAAAAATAAGTGTCCGAGAATTTGAATTACCTAATAAGGGCATCTCGATCACTTTCGACAAAATATTATTGCATGAATGGTAAATCGCTGATTTTTAATTCTAGAAGTGGTTTGTGACTGTTATAATAGAGACATTTATACGCATTCTGGTTTAAGTTTACAATGAACACACTATACATTTTCTTTGAAATATCAATCATTTTTGGCCGACTTGCTTTTCTTTTTTCGTAAAATTATCATGCGTTTCATTATATTTGAATGCTTCAAAATGCTTCAAAATACTATAAGCCTGTATTATTGTTATGTTTTAGGGTCAATGACTCCCCAAAAAAAAAAGTAAAATAATTGTATATTTAATTTGAATAATTGTTTTAAAACATAATATCAATTAAGGTCAGCCAAACCCAAATTCAACAACAAGGAGTGTCATTCACCGGGTTTATTTTCTTTTAGAGATTTTGATCTTTTATTTTATTCAATAAATAATGGTAAAATTTACTTTGCATATACATGTTTGACTTCCTAAATAACACTTGAAAATAAATTTTAACAACGAATTTGTCACAATTTCGCTTTTGTCGTCTGCCCAACTTAGTTTGGTCTTGTAATATGCATGAGATACTTGTCACTGAACGTTGAACAAACAGTAACTATCCACCAATCCATCTGCAATTGCGATACCTCTGTTACAAACCCGTCATTTTGTCACATGCTTGGTACTATTCTTTGAACAAATTTCGTGTTGTCAGCCGATTTTGTCCTACATTTAAATTGTTCTTGTCAAGTAATACATTCCTTGAACAGGTTAAAATGTTAAACTAAATCCTATAAAATCAATTTGGTGCATTGGTTCTTTGAAACACAATTTTGTTAATTTGAGCGTGTCAACCCCTAGTCTAGTAGTGATTTCGGTTTGTATAATCATACAACAAAAGCCTATATTGGTATACTAGTAGTAAGTTATTGTTTCATTTATATGTTTACTATTGGCGACATCAAATAAAATGTTTTGCAGGTTGTACTAAGCTAGCCATATGAAATTTAAAATATCATATTTATATGCAAACTGAAGGATCTAAAATTTAAATGATTTATGTAAAAACTATAATGAATACGTGGCGGGGGTATTGCACGAAGTCATCCAGACTAGCCGAATTATAAATCCTAGCCTCCATACTTGTATGATCATTTGATCCAAAATTAAGCTTGTCAGATGGAAAAAAATACAACGCTTTTGGTTAAGGACTACAGTTGAAAAGTAACATTTGCTACCAATCCATGCAAAATAGTATGATGTATGTTCCTGAGCGTATAATGCACAAAGAAAGGGTTGTTATGTACTTTTGAACTTAGTAAGGTAGTATGGTTACCATACGCCTTCCTGTTACAGATACGATCGACGTGCACTACAGCAGAATTATGGTTTCAGTTGTTATAGTACACACACAAATTAATTGGGCTAATTTGACATCTCCTGCATAGTTTATTTCATTGGCAATCATATTCAAGAAAAGTTGTAAATCTTGAATATTTTATAATATCTTTATGAAGCTTGATTGAGACGTAGATTCACTCAGATACCGATCATTGTTATCTTTTCTTCATTTACACAAATGAATGTCCGGGATTCGGAATATGGCAGTTATACATATATTCTCAGTTTATATTTAGTTTGAAGCATTATCGAACTAATACGACTTTCATCTTTAAAATTTACTTTGCATTAAATATCTAAATGAGATTACATAGGAATAACTTGTGGTGTATTTATGTATATGTAATAAGAAAAAAAGAAAAGAAACCAACAGCAATATTTGACGAAGACGAAATTAATGATGAAATTTTAACGTCCAGTGACATATATTACAATGCATGTCGAAACAGAACTTGAAATTGACAATAGGTATTAATAGAACCGTCGCTTTTCCAAAGAATTCACGCTTAGTTGGGATTTCACGTGCTATTTCACAAGGTTCGCATTATAGTTATGCATGTACAAAATAACTAACAATTGTAATGATTTCTTTAACTGTTCTAGAACGTTCTAGTTGAAATATAAATCTGTGATTTTTCTATATTCGTACTTTCGACGAAGCAAAGTAAGTTCTATATAGATCTGGACATATATGCAGAAAACAATATCCAATCGTAGTACAAATTTATTGTAGAACATGTAGAAAAATCCGTCCGTTCGGGTCAAATCTTAACTTAAGTACCATTATGCATATACGGACCCTGGAATTAAATCAGATCTGTTCTGGCGGTTTTGTCTTTTTTTCAAAATACATATGTTTAATTGTGACTATCTTTAGTTCCGAATCTTTCTATCTTTCTAAACCAACGATCGGCAAGTGCGTTCATTTTGTGAATTAATATTTAAATGTTTAGAAATATCCATTATTATTGACAAGTAGTACAAACTTACATTTTCAAATTTTACCGATGGAAAATATCTCAATAAATTGTTAATTCCTCAAATCTTTGGTTGGAATTAAATATCATTCATTGCACGAGAACTGTATTTCATAAACAACTGGTAGTAAAATTGACTACACGTATGAGTTTAGTAAGATATAGTATATCAATGTACACATGATGTATATTATAACAGATGATTTTTTAAATAAAGTTCCAAATTACCGTCCGCGTACACTGCTCAGCAGGCGGTGTGGTGCGTAAACCTGCATTACGTGTAATAAGAGTTTTTAAGCCCGATAGGAAATCGCTTGAATACCTGGAAGGGTCACCTCACAGTACCTCTGGCAATAATTTCCTTAGCCATGCTGATGGTCAAGTTAAGGAATTAAATAAAGGTATTATATAAATACTGGGACATAAAAAGATTTTATAAATGTATATTAGTCCCAGATACAAAAATATAGGAAACAATTTTACACGGAACACCGCTAGTTAATTAGGGTTTCCTGAGACTACTATAACACAGAGATTGGTCACTCTCGATTTATCGGATTATCTGAGTCTCCGGTATAGTTAGCTACGTTATTTTAACGTAGTTTCGTATTTAACCGTAGTTTTATATTCGACCGTAGCAGACGACATATATCACATCTATAACAGTATCGGATATTATTTTTTTTCTTCTAAAAATAAATTAAAAACAAAATTGAATTAATCAAAAAAAAAGGAAAATAGTGTTTATTTTTCAAATGTAGTTATCTCTATTCATATTTAAAGGGATAGTAGCTACGATTTTGACAAAATTATGAAAAGTTTTAAAGCTGCTAAAATCAAAGATATGTACTAAAAATAAGCAATAAGATCGCTAGAATATTTTCATAAACTTCAGAAGTGTTAATAATTGATAATTCATATCGTGTTGTGTGCCTATTTATCTCATTAATTATGCATCGGGTTTACTGGCCGAACTTTGCCGACACAGCGAGTGAGCTAACCAAGATATAAATAGATATGAACATGTGCTTTTTGTTTTCTTACGTATTTGATAATTACTTTATATTAAACGTACATATTTGACGCCGTTTATCAAATTATGGAAATAAAAAATATAACAAAAACCGGCATATTATTCCAACCCAAGATTCTCCAACAATGGCGATATTATACACTTGTTATTTTGTGACCAAAACATGCCGTTAATGTATACACGTGTTTGTGTGTTGAATCGGGGCATCCATGAAGGATACACTTGAAGAATAATACTAAATTGTAGGAAGTTGATTTCTAATTTCTTCTAAGGTGGGCGATCACTGCCCGTAAATTTATAAACATATTTTTGACAATAATGAACACGTTGCGATTTATTTTCATGTGATCTGGAATATTTAAAAACGTAAACATTACGCAAACCGTCGGCTACTTCTGTTTGACTTTGCCTGCGTCGCAGGTGTTTCGAGTGATTTTAATGACCGATCTCATCCCCGTTTTTTATTTTTAATTTACAATAACTTGTCTGCACCTCTTTTTTGTTTCTTTTCTGGCAGAAACTGTAAATTCACGTACCATTTCCGCGATAACATCCCCTGTTCGACAATTTTCCCTTCGAGGCACAATGTGCGATTGCGCATTGGGAACTGAAGAGTTAAGGTCAACATAGGTCATATGAATAAGGGTTGGCTTAACATCGAATTATTATCTATAGACAAGAAATAAATTTAGGTGTAAAAACGTTAAAAAGCTTCTAAATGCTAAATGGAAAGTAACCAGTAATTGTTTTAATCATACTTATTAAACTTTTTGTACAAAATCCGGCATATAGATTAAAAAAATAATTTTAATGAAAATCGTAGCTACTATCCGTTTAAATTTTGTTTTAATCATTGATAATTTGTTAATAGTTTGTTATTATGCGGCCACTTTTGAAAATGTGAATGTGATTAATCTTATCAATCTTACAGTTACATTGTTTTGCTACACGTCCGTTAATTGTATCTTATATACACATATTTTACCTGTAAAGACAGGTAGTCTCAAAAGCATGGGAGATGAATTTTGTTTCACAGCTAGGTGCCCAAGATACACGAGGCTCCGTTTATTGCAGTAAACTTTATTCTATACTTGTAAGATATTTTCACTGCTGAGTGCCCAATATACATGTTTATTGTAGTTAACCTCATGTTTATTGTAGTAAACCTTGTCAAATATCGTCGGTGCACTTGTGGTAGGATTCAGGAGGGTGTGGATGGGTTTTTTTAGAATGGAGAATAAGGGCAAAACAAGTATAGAATGGAGAAAATGGACCGACAAATAAAGAATAGAGAAAATAATTAGGTGATAAAGTGTTATAGTAGTCTTAGGGGTTTCTAACTATATATGAGAGAACCCTTAAGAGAAATTGCTCTCAATTAATTCCCTATATTTACTTGAAAACTTGAAGTATGCATTATAAAGAAATAAATTTGATCGTATAAACTTAACCTTTATTATACTAATTATGGAATATGCATACATATGTCAGTCGTTAAGCTACATATTTCGTTTAGGTGTCAGACCACCAATTACTCCTCCAATTTAGAACGTATGAAAAGTAGCCCTACTCTGACACAAAATAGTGCTTTTGATGTCATTGTTTACTTAAACTAACCAACAAAGTTGCAGAAATGAAACTTTTGGTGAAAGGAAAATATATTTAGACCATTTTGAGCCAAAATTCACTTGTCTATGAGTTTGCATTAAAATTCAGGATTAATGCGCTACATAGTATACTAATTTAAGATTTCCAGAAAACCGGGAGTTATTTTGGTAGTACCTGTGTTTTCAAGATCAGAATTTTCTTATAAGACTTTAAACATGGGTTGAAAATTGGCATGTAGAAAGGTGATACATGTACAATTCAGGATATACCTGGTTTCTTTGAAGTTAAACTTTAGGTAAATTATTTAGAAAGCTGTGAAAATTGAAAATTTGGTTGAACAGATGGGATTTTTAATTGGTGGTCTGACACCTCGAAATAGGCCGGAAATTGCTAGTAGACAGAAGAAAGTCAAGAAAGCTCATTGTGTTATATTCTTTACATAAAGAGACTGCCCTTGATTATCTCTGCGATTTAATGCTCCCAATTATTGGTCAAATTCAAATTATGATTTACGAATTAGTAACAACTATGTAGTACCCCGCGTCATAGACTAGATATAACCAAAACATCTTTTTTTCCCATCTACTTCTATTGAATGGAATTTTAAACCCCGACATATGGACTTTCTGAAATATAAAAACAGCCACCCTTCTTCTTTAGTTGTGGTGTTAGAAAACTTTATATCATTCATGGTTCAGAAGTATGCGAAGCTCCTTAAATGCAGATCTGTGTTAATATTAAACTAAATCCCGCAGTGGCGGATCCAGGTGGGGGGGGTTCCGGGGGTTGGAACCCCCTTTTTTGACGATCAATGCATTTGAATGGGGACATATAGTTGGAACCCCCCTTTATCCTGGGTTAGGAACCCCCCTTTATAAATGGCTGGATCCGCCCCTGTCCCGCATGCAGATCTGTGTTAATATTAAACTAAATCCCGCATGCAGCTGTAGCCATGCTGTTGAGGATTGTATTTACAATTTTTTCGAGTGCCCATTTCACAATGAAGCAAGAGAAATATTGTTTTTGATTTTAAAAAGATATTTTATACCAATTGACCTGTTCACGGTGACCTTTATACATTTCAGCAAAGAAAAGCAATTTTTGAATCTGTGCAATCTTATATCAGAATTACACAAAGATTCAGAACTTCGCATACAATTAAAATTCTGAATTCCTACTTTTCACGCCAGTTCATATTACAAAAATATTGCATTTTCGTTTTTGTTTATAGTTTGTATTACATCTATTTCTATTTTGTTTTTCGTTATTATCTTATGTATTTTGTGTTCAATCCCATATGCTACTTTTGAAAATAACATGTGCTTAAACAAAAACAAAACAAAAACGAAGATAAGTCACACAAAAAAAACCTCAAAGTAACAAACTTGTACATTTGGTACATGTACATGTAATATGTCACAGAAATCACTAATCCATGTCAATGTTAAGTTTTTAAAACAATACAACGGAGACTAATAATATGACTTTAATTTACTTTTTTTCTGTTCTTGTAATTCATCTACATAAACTGCCTATACAAAATATAATACGAAAAGAATCAAAATATTGAAATAAAGACGTCCGTAGAAATACAACTAATGACCACCTCAATAATACGCACTAGGGACATGATGTGATGATACAGTTGCCACAAAGGACATGAAATATAAAAGTAGGCTATGTTATTTTAAATTAAAAAAATAATTCCAAATTATATAATCACATCTTTAGTAATTACCATGTAAATGTTTTAAAGACACGTGCTACACTCTATTGATCGTCATCTGTGTGTAATCGATCGAAATTCATGTTCATTCAACCAGAACCCGTTAATTACGCACGTGTATACAGATTGTAAATGAATATATTATCTCAGCATGTTATCATGGTTATAGTGTTTTTGTTTTATGGGTCTTGTATTTTGCAAAAAAAAATATTAAAAAATGGGGTATTTTTAAGCACCGGAAAAAAGTTGTTAAACATTTATTATCTATTTTCCAATAAGTTCAATAATAGAAATTTGTATTCACAACACACACGCACAACTTATTTAAAACTTACTTGCCATTGCTTCATATTTAACTGGATAATCAGAGTTTTATGGAAGTTGCATGTTGAGAGCAGCTTTAGATATGAAACCATATTGACATTTTGTAGAAAACCTGCATACTGCAATAATTTAACATAAATCCTGCATTTTCAACAAATTTTTATTTTCAAGGAGAAAACAATCAAACGGAAAACATGTTCCATACATAAAATATCTGTTTCAATGAGTAGAAAATGGTTCCCAAGGTAGACAAATTTTCCCATGGGAAGAAAAATTGTTCCCATGGGAAGAAAAATTGTTCCCATGGAAGATAAACTGTTCCCATCGGAAAAGTTAAATTCCATGGGAACTCTCTGTATTCTTCTTTTCCCATGGGAACTGTAAAATTCCGATGGGAACTTTAAAATTCCATGGGAAAAGTACTTTTCCGATGGGAACTTTAACTTTCCCATGGGAACTTCGAATATTCCATGGAATTTTTAAATTCCATGGAAATGTACTTTTAATCAGCTGTGGTGACAACAGTGACAACGGTGACATGTTGGGACATATGGGAAATTTAATTTTTTGATTATCTATCACTTGGGCAAAAATATTTTTGATATCTTGTAAACCGACAAAGTCAGATTTGCCAATTCTGGAATTGCAAATTTGTCCCACAGTGTTAATTAACCTTCCACCTATACCTCTAGTCAACGTGGAATTAATAAACACACAGCAAAAAAAAAAAAAAAAAAACACAATAAAACTCAGTAAAAAAAGTCCTAGTCCGATGTTACAATAGGTAATAGAAGAAATTAAGCAGAATGACAATGATAAACATAAATTAACAAAGGACTACTAGCAGTTACTGACATGTCAGCTTAAGACTTCAACTAAACTGATTGAAAAATTATGTCTTCATCATATGAAAAGAAATGTTTTCAAATTTTTTATTTTGTAATTAAATGAAATCTTTTAGATGTACCTGGAAAAGAGATACACACAAGATTTATGATATAGAGTTATCCTTCTTTTTACTGCTTCTTTCCTTCCGCCTTCATATTTTGATAATCAGTATGAATGTTTGATTGCATGTAATGTATGTTTGGTTTTGGATTTTTTCCTTTAATGATTTGCATTGAAATATTTTCTCTAAATGAACCTTGTTGTAAGGAATACATACTTTGAATTTGATTTGGATTGGTAAGAGTAACTTGATGTGGTTACAAATCATTTGTAAATATATTAAGAAAGAATTATGTTAGTAAACAGAGAAAATGTCGTCTAAATTCCTCCATATAAAAATAATAATCCATGTATTGTTGAAAAAATCTATCAAGTGGTGTTTCATAGGGTTTTTTTTATGAGATTTGCATTAATTATAAACTATAAATCAAAATAATAACAAAACACCGGGAAGAGGTGCACATTAGAAAGCCTTTCACCAGACGGTATATTTGGTCTAAAAATAACTCTTAATATTATGAAGGACAAATAAATGAATAGAATTCTTTTCAGGTGTCTTTTGTAAGTTTTTTGTACTTAAATAAGGACTTGACGGTATAGTTTAACTATAAACGATTCTAAATATTATCAAGGAAAACTAATGGGTTTAGTCGGTAATTTCAGGTCCGATTCGTGTATTTTGTAAGTCTTTTAGGAAATAAAATTCAATATTGTCCCACAAGTTGATCATACAGTCGAAAAATCAAAATGTTTGACTGTATTACACATTGTATTCTTTAAGGAATAAAAGAAGTATGCTTATTTCAAGAACACCTTAATCAAACTGTGCTTAATCTAAACTAGAGGCTCTAAGGACCCTGTGTCGCTCACCTGATATTTTTATTTACAATTGATGCATGATAAATGCAACTGTTGTACTGTCGTTTAGTTTCAGAGATATAAGACTAAAAAGTGCGTTTTATTTCAGCCATGTGTGCCATGTTGGCAGGCAGGGTCATCATACACAGTGGTCCCTGGATATCCTAGTGGTGATTTAAACCAAGTTTGGTTTAATTTGCCAGCAGTTTCAGGGAGAATTTTGTAAAATTTATCTAACGAGAAATGCGAAGTGATGAGAAAGTTTGTTGTGAAGTTTTGATGTTGCGCAACACCCCCCCAAAAAAAAAAAAAAAAGGTAATAAAAATTATCATTTAAGGCAATCTTTCCTATTAATGATTTCTGCAAAATTCAGTTGATTGTGCAAGGGTTGTATAGCCAGCTGAGGTTGTTAAAACTCTCATTTGTTGTTGCAAAATTCAAGTGGTTTTGAATTGCTTTGTTGATCTTTTTGTATTCAACTTTTAAGCAACAAAGTACAACAAATATGATGACTGATACTCATGACACTGAAAATATGGTCTTCATTCTTGTGAAGAAAATGGTAAGTTTGAAATATTTCTTAAATATTAATTCAATACCAATACTTTAATTTGTATTGGATTTATCCCAGGAAATGAGAACAAGGGACACAATTAAATTCAATTTTTTCCTAAATTTCTGATAAAATATAAAATGAAGAACTATATTTTTTAATGAAAATTTTTTTTAATAGTTAATTGATAATTTGAACAATATTAATTAAGTTTTGGATCTTGCACGGTTGATTAATTTTCTCTCAAAATTTCTGATATTCTATTAAAGTTTTAAATATAATATGAGGCAGGCATTACCTGTGAAAGGGATGAAGTCTGTATAAATTAGTGTAGGAATTCAAGCATCATTTGCACTTCGGAATCTGTAGAAAATGAAGCCAAAGTACTGAAACATATCTGACATTCGACCTATTGTTCGGGATTATAGTTGTGACATCATTTTCAATGTAAAGAAAGAAACACCATCATCAGGATTTAATGTGGTTTTTTTTCATGTTATAGAATTATCAATTATTTTTATTGCCAGTACATTGGTAGATTGTTTTCTATATTGATTTTCTACTGCAGTTTCAGAAAACAAGATTACAAAAGGAAAACATTTTGTAAAACTTACCAGAATTTATCAAATTAATGAAAATTGTTAAAATTGACTATAAAGGGCAATAACTCCTTAAGGGTTCAACTGACCATTTTGATCGTGTTGACTAATTTGAAGACCTTACTTTGCTGAACATTATTGCTGTTTACAGTTTATCTCTATCTGTAATAATTTTCAAGATAATAACCAAAACGGCAAAATTTCCTTAAAATTACCAATTCAGGGCAGCAACCCAACAACCAGTTGTCCAATTCATCTGAAAATTTGAGGGCAGATAGATATTTACTTGATAAACAAGTTAATCCCTGTAAGATTTGCTTTAAATGCTTTGGTTTCAGGGTTACAAGCCAAAATCTACATTTTACTCCTATGTTCTATTTTTAGCCATGGCAGCCATCTTGGTTGGTTGGCTGGGTCACCACACACATTTTAAACTAAATACCCTTATAATGATTGTGGCTATGTTTGGTTGAATTTGGTCCAGTAGTTTCAGAGGAGAAGATTTTGTAAAGATTACAAAATTTACAAAAATTGGTAAAAATTACTTTAAAGGGCAATAACTCCTTAAGGGTCAACTGACCATTTTGATCATGTTGACTTATTTGTAGATCTTACTTTGCTGAACATTATTGCTGTTTACAGTTTATCTGTAATAATTTTCAAGATAATAACCGAAAACGGAAAAAATCCTTAAAATTACTAATTCAGGGCAGCAACCCAACAACCCATTGTCCGATTCATCTGAAAATTTCAGGGCAGACAGATCTTGACTTGATCAACATTTTACCCAGTCAGATTTGCTCTAAATGCTTTGGTTTCAGAGATATAAGCCAAAATCTTCATTTTACCCCTATGTTCTATTTTTAGCCATGGCGGCCATCTTGGTTGGTTGGCCGGGTCACCGGACACAATTTTAAACTAGATACCCCAATGATGATTGTGGCCAAGTTTGGTTAAATTTGGCCAAGTAGTTTCAGAGGAGAAGATTTTGTAAAGTTAACGGACGACGGACGACGACGGACGACGGACGCCAAGTGATGAGAAAGCTCACTTGGCCCTTTGGGCCAGGTGAGCTAAAAGCAAGAACCAACAATATAAGATTTTGTCAATGTACATTTTTAGTTGTAAAAGCTTTACGAATGCAAGGTACTAAGCAATATTGTCTGCAGGACTACTCCGGTACATTTTCGGGCGGCTACTATCTGGTTTGTGAGGTGACGTATTTCAAATAAAACATTTTGATATATTCTATAGCGAATATGTTATATTGGAGTCAGACAATGACCCGATACAAACTGATCAACACAGCCAAATTTGGCTCGCAAATCTCTGTAAGATTTGACAATAGATTTGTAAGTCAAATGTTTGTTCCACTGTATACCAGAATAATCGTCTAATCTATAATTTTTACCGATTGTCTTCTATTTTCGATTGTGACATTTTGACTGAGTGTTGATTCGCATGGCGGGTGATGCATGCAAAGCAGGAGACACTTACCCTCTAGACGCACCCGGCCTCGCTCCTTTCAGAGTTTATACGATTCCCTTAATTTTTGTTATACACCTTATTTTTGTATCTTTTTAATGGAGTTTTGAGATTTAAACGTCTGAAAACTACTTTTGCCTTTATTAAGACATGTTTAGAGGTATTCTTTTCAACCTAAAGATTTAGAATTACATGTATGTATGCGCTACTGTGTCTCACTTTACACAAAATGACACATTGTTTGAGCTTTACAGTCTGTGTCCAGTCACGTAAGAAATTATTTGTAAAAGCTGTATGCCTATTATTGATAAAGTAAGATGACTGTTTATTAACATTTATATTTAATATTTCATTTCATTCGTATTGGCCTTTTTGGTTATTAAAGTTAAAGTTTTAGGGGTTGACTTGACGATATCTAGTCTGTTAATCCGAACTGATCGCTTGGCATTGGTCAACAAGTGACTGGTATAGTTTTGATTTCTCTGTCCAGCTTAATAAAGGCTTGCATTATTAACGGAAATAAGGAGGACGACAAAATACTTTGCATGATCTTGTGGATCAAGTTGTTGATTGACGTGATTAACAATCAGTAGGGTTAAAAACATAGAAAACTCAAGACTGAACGACACGCACCCCACCAAAAAACGGAAGTGATCTCAGGTGCTCCGAAAGGATAAGCAGATTCTGCTCCACATGTGGGATCTGTCATATTTCACATGTAACTACAAACCCGGTGATAAATCTAATTCGGTAGGTTACATTCGAGGAAAAGAGAACGGGATTGTGATTGAAACATATTCGTCGTCATCTGTGAAACAGATATTCCATAGTGATTAACCAGCTCGTGATGGCGTCCGTAAAATTTTCGAAGGGATGATTTCAACTTCACCACTTGGAACTCTTGGTTCAATAGCTTCCTTGTAAGCAGCAACCCACTATCAAGAAAATCATGATAGGAAATGCAAGCTGTTATTTTTATACATCTCCAAACGAGATCGATCATGTGTATCTCTTGTATTTCAGAAGGAGAAAAATTATGAAGTGTTGATGCAATTTAGGAAGAATCGATTTGGTTGTCAAGGAGTGAGCGACATTTAAAATTTCATTCATCTATGTTTCACCTTTGATGATATCATCGAACTGATCTTATATCGGTAGAAAAAAAAACCGAACAACGATTGTTACAATTTGTCAACAAAAGAATCCCAAACTGGTATTATAACGTTTGAGATTTTTAGAATTTAGCATTTTTGCATATGGTTTCTTTTGGCAGCTATAAACTCTAGCTCGATCTGTATTTTGTATTGGAAAATTTGGGACAATATAAATAAACATTCCAGTCTCTTTTTGTTAGAGGTTTTCTGCCTTGTATCGATCTGATGAGTTAAGCCCTTTTCAACTGATTTTTATAGTTTGTTCTTACGTTATGCTGTAACACCACTGTCCTAGGTTAGGGGAGGGTTGAGCGCTCACAAACATGTTTAACCACGCCACAATCTTTATGTGCCTGTCCCAAGTCAAGAGCCTGTAGTTCAGTGGTTGTCGTTGGTTCATGTCTGTCATATTTGTTTTTCGTAAATTATTTTGTTGTAAATAAGGCCGTTAGTTTTCTCAATTGAATTGTTTCATACTTTTCAGCACACGTTTTATTAATCTCTCTGTCAGCATATCATGGAAGTCATGTTTGAAAACCCTGAAACAGGCTCGTCAGTGTATTAAGATATGCAAGATATTCATTTATGTTCAGAAGCTACAGGAATGTCATTGCATATGCGTGTAAATGAATATTTACAAGGAGACCAAATTGGCAGCAAACAGAATATTACATAAAAACTGCGTCTTCAGTTTTAAATCACTTGGCAAAAAAGTTAATTGATATTCTTTCTGGAGATCTTGTCATTCAATAACTGCGTATGTGATATTGAAAGAGTTATTTAGTGGACTTAAACCTAACAACAAGCACTACCTTGTCAATTTTTATTTAATCATACGAAATATAAAAAAATGACAATATTAAAATTAGTAATTAATTTTATTATCTATACGTAAAACCTGTCGATTTCTTCATTTTCTGAACTTTTGATTTCCTTCGTCCGTCTTGTTAATGATTTTGTAGTCTTTCGCCGTTTTGCTTTAATTTCTCATAAGCATTTCTAATCTTGATTACTACCTTGTGAATACTACCTTTTTCTATTCTTCTCTTTTCTTTGTCATTCTACCTGGAATTATATTCATCTCGTTTCCTATCTGACCTAGCAGGACATAGATAAGAGTATTTTAGGTTGGGAGGTACAATGTTTAATAAAGGAATACTCATTATGTACAGCATATAAATTAAACTAAGAATTACGTAAATAATATTGCATAAGCAAATCACATTTAAACTAAATAGGTTCCAAAACCAATGATCTGTGAGAGTACATTTCGCTCAACATTTTTTTTTACTTAAACTGTCCATATTTTTACTAATATAGGGATCAACCTGATAAAAATAATCACCAATCAGTATTTGTATTTTATCGTACTAGGACGATAACTCTGTGAAGCAGAGGCCCGGGAAAGTAGTATTCATTTATATCAGTAAAGTATTTATTTCAGATAGAAGAAAATCCAGAACACTCAAGTAGGAAGTGTTCAACAGACTCGTCAGATTTACATAAACACATTTGGCAAGTGGGACTCTCGCTAAGATTCATCCTATATAAGACTTGGTTTACAGGTAAACAGTTTGTTCGTGTTAACAATTTTACTCTTGCAGACTTAAAGTCCAGCAAGTTCGACAGAAAGGGCTGCCTTCCTTGTGCAAAATCAAATTTTGAGAACACATCTAGACTGCTTTTATTGGTTATTACTTGATATTCCCTTCTACGAACAAACCTTCCAAGAAACTGTTTAAATATATTAGAGTTAACATTCGAGTTGTAAAAGTGATCCAGACCAACCATATTAAACAAATTGATCAAATTTTGTGGATAATTCCACCCCTTTGAAGCGTTAGGGACTTTAGCTCTTCAAATACAATTCGACATAATTAACTTGTGTCTAGGCCGGGAGTCCTAGCAAAATAAGATATCCTTTGTCTATTAAGAAAATCGTTTATCGGTTCCCATCTCAAATCTAGGAAAAGAGCAGCTTTTGGGATATTCATCTAAGTATTAAAAATCAGTTTAGCTTTTTACATTGCCATGTTTCAAGTATTTGGTGACTTGAAGCGGATGACGGTAGCTATACGGCACATCCGTGTGCTACAGATGGTCGGATGACCGAGTTCCAGAGAGCATCCCCAAAAGATATGCGATTACAAGATCCGTGCTCATTAAGTAACTTAGTCACATAATTCAGTTTGCGCTCGAAAATATCATTTAAGAAATGATTGATATGGTAAGCAAAAGTCAAAGAGCGGGTAAAATAAACTCCTTGATATTTATATTCATTATTCTCATCCAAATGCTCATTTCCTAGGTTCCATTTCTTAGTTTTATCTAAGCGTTTACCTATACTATCATAATCTTGGATTTGTTTGGATTAAACATTAAATTCCACTTTGATGCAAATATGGCTGTTATATCTAGCAGACACTGTAGTTCCTTCTCGGACTTCCCGATCTGGACTACATCATAAGCAAACATTAAACAGTTCAAAATTTGTGAGGAGAGCTCGACGTCCAAATTACTGGCTTCAAGCATAGTTGATTTAGTTTTATCAAAGAATGAACTGTAAAGGATGGGGTATAATAAAAGCCATTATCTGGTCCCTGAAATTGCAAAAATAGTAAACTTATTCAACCCTTTCAAATTATGTTAATTTTATTGATAAATGACCAGGTTAATATAATCTAGTCTGGACACTTTAATACACAAAGGTCAATTGTAAGGTCACTTTGATGTCGGACACATGTCAAAATTTATGTATTTGACCTAAAATGGCCATTGCACGCATTTGATCAAAATATACATAAGAAACAGCTTGATCAACAAAGATAGTTTACACTCATTAACATCTTTGTGCAATTTATTTTGTAGCTCAATATCTTTGTGGGTAAAACTTGCTCATATCTAGATATTAATGACATGATCTCAAAATGATGCTATTTTGGCAGTTTTTTTCTGTTTTACACTAGTTATAAAAGGTTTAAAGCCCTTATGTCAATATCTAAGACAACATTTTGTAAAAAACAAATACTGATACCCAACAGACATCTTATGAACATCGGAAGAATGATATATGGCAGATTTATAAAATAATTTTTTTCAGTTTTCGAATTCAAGGGGCCAAAAATCATACATTCTTCTATTATGTCTATTATATATTTTGCTATATATGGAGATTACCTCGTTTCTTCGTTTTATTTTCTGACAGATTCTTATCAAATTTCTATCCATTAGTTTTCATTTTAGTCATATAATAGTGCCTTTTCCTAGAACATTATCCGTACACAGATGAGAAATAAACACAGCTTGCAACTTGCAAATATTTTCGTGAGATTCGTTACATTTTTGGAAATAGCATGCTATAAATTAAATTGTAACAAATATTAACAAATTATATCATTTTATAACTCCATACTACCTTATGTTTTCGTTTTTCCTTTTTCGGCCAATGCTCTATAATTCTGTCAGTGTCTTCTTTTTTTATATTAGACTTCTGTAGCTGCAACAAAGATTTTTTGAAAAATTTTATCTGGCAAATTCTCAGTACAGACTGAACCTTTTATTTTTATTAGTCTGTACCGGATCGAGTTTTAAAAAAAAAAAATGGAGGACCACCAAAAAGTAAGAGGTTTCGCCAATCAAAGATGGGGAAAATATACTAAAAAAATTCGACTATAGGGATGGAATCCGGACTCCCTCGTCTTATTATGGATTCGACCTTATTGATTTGTTACATATGATTTTCCAAATAGGTGTTTCATTCAGCAGCTTGTTGCGAAGTTCTAATTATCTTTAATATCCGGAGAAAAAATCCCAAAGAAAATGACCTTATGTTCATACATATAATGTGTTTTACGTAATTTGCTTAAATTAACTTTTGGTTTCATAATTCCAATAGGGAACACATATTACATTATTGTAGTAATATTTTTCTAAGTTGTTTAGGCCACTGGTTTTCTTTAGTTTCTTTATCATCCTTCGTAACTAAATGGTAAACAAGTCACTTGTACAGTCATTAACTTTGACAAATTGTGTGACAAGATGTAGTTGATTTGTTCCTTTGGAAAATTCTTAGAAATTATTTCGTTCCGAAGGAAATTTCAACTAGTCATGGAACAAATTAAAGTTGTTAGTTCCGAAAGAACTTAACAGAAAGTTTATTGGACATTTTTTCTGACCGTAACAAATGAGTGCTAACTTTTACAAATGTATAAACTAGAAAACAGGTTAACACGCATCTCTTTTTATTCATTTCAGATACAATGTTTTAAACAATATTTTCAAACTGCTAATAGAGGAACTTTATCTCAAAACACTTCTTGATATTTAAAGTTGATATTCAGATGCAAACAAAATCTCATAAAAATTCGAAATACGCGTCAAGTTATGGATACCTTACCTTAAAATTTTGCATTATCAAAATTTTCAGACATATTACTTTTTTTTTCTTCATTTTATTGATCATAACTTCCATAATATCATGACATTACTCACCAATAAGAACACGATATTAAGGAGTAGGAGCAAAAACTGATCTGCTCATTGCTTCAACCAAGAATCCATAAAGTGTTAATAAAATATAGTATACACAATCAGAATCCGCCATGTTTTTATTTCTAAATACCATAACTGCTCCCATATGAGCCAAAGGGTATTATAACCTCTAGGTCGGTTAAATTGTTCCATATGAGCCAAAGGGTATTGCAACCTCTAGGTCGGTTAAACTGCTTCCATATGAGCCAAAGGGGTATTTTAACCTCTAGGTCGGTTAAACTGCTTCCATATGAGCCAAAGGGTATTGTAACCTCTAGGTCGATTAAACTGCTTCCATATAAGCCAAACGAGGTATTGTAACCTCTAGGTCGGTTAAATTGATTTTTAATTCCATTATTGTTGCAAAGAATGCTTGTATATCAGTTGTGGATCGGCAGTTCACCTACAATTTTAATATAGTCCTTGACATACATGAAATATTTGCCACTTGACGATAGGCAAACATAATTCAATCAATCAATTTTCAGACCCACTTAAGACAAATTTGAAATCCAGGCCTAACAGAAAAATAAAACAAAAGTATATGAATTCAAGGTACCAGTATGTATATTAAGGGGATTACATTTCGACAGTGACAGTTTTAATTTTCATCTGCATCTAGATTTCGTTTATGTGCAATTGAATTTATTATGTGAATATATATAAAAGTTTTAAAGTTTTACCATGAATATGAAATAGTTATATATCATTCCAACTTCCTTTCATTTTCTATTGATTCTAGAGTTTGTCTCTAGTGCTGTGTGGAGGCAGTAGAACGTTCAGGTGTATGCTTCATAATATTTACAGTTATTATGTGAGAATTTCTCATATTAATACACCGTCAAAATTTCATAAATTTCTTCAAAATACTGGTCATTGTTTGTATATTGCCCTTTCATACTATTTTAAACTGCTAGGTTTTCACAAATATTTCGATGTGCTATCATTTGTTGTTCAGTAAAATATATGTATTGTCTATCATTTGTTTCGAAATTATTGGTCTTTTGTTGGGCAATGTATGACAAATATATGTTCAAAAACCTCGCCCGTAATTATAAATTATATAATTCATTGACCGCTCCCGACATGTGTAACTTCAAGACACATTTTTAGCGGTGATCGATGTCTTTCAAAATTACTTTATTTTTATCAAT
Organism: Mytilus coruscus; assembly: GCA_017311375.1. NCBI lineage: Eukaryota > Metazoa > Mollusca > Bivalvia > Mytilida > Mytilidae > Mytilus > Mytilus coruscus. The sequence continues at coordinate 95,542,826 of CM029601.1, forward strand.
AGTACCGCTTAAGTCGACGCTAGGGGCCGTCTTGACCTTGTTGTAGGGTATGAATGATTTGTTCATTGTTGAAGACCCTACATCAACTGTCAAGATGAAGAACAGGAATAAAAGCCCTGTTCATTGATAATTTTCTATGTTTTCTATGTATTGTGTGCGATTTTGTCCCATGTACATTTACTGCATATCCTTTCATTTTCTATTGATGTGTCAGTATGAAGAAAATTATTATAGAATGGCCATCAATTTGCATGGGTTATAAAACATATGACAGGACACATATAAATCAGATAGCACATACTAAACAACCAATTATGTCTAAAGGTAAATGCCCATAAATAATCCGATCTCGGACTTCTCCTACCACTACGGACACTATAAATTAATAATTATTTATTCCTTTCAATAAAACATGTCGTCAAACAAACTTATTTTTCCATGGGGTATACCGGCGTACTGTTGATTCTGGACGTTGCTGCGTATCGAAGCGAGGTTGATACATCTGTCAGCCTACTTTCCTTCAAAGACGAATTGCCGTAAAAGCAAGCATATAATGTCTATATAAGAAATGTTTACATGGTCCTTGACAAGCAGTGTACATATATCACATGAACACCAATTATGCAGTTTAAAAAAACAAAAAATATCATTCTATATTTACTTTTCCAGTACTTCTATCGTGTTTTTTTATATAGTTTAATCCAGTTTCTTTTACAGAGAGTCTTATTTTCACTATGTTTACCAGTAATTCATATATCTATCTAGAATACGTTTATCTAGAATAGTTACCACGAATGACAAAGTCATTGCAGTATTTCCGTTATAGATATAGAAAGACTGATCTCCGGTTCATTGTCTTTATAGCTTGTTTGATTTGTACAGTTCGTTGATTGACTGATTCCCACATTGGGTTAAATGTTCTCGGTGGTATATATGGATGTTTGATTTGTACAGTTCGTTGATTCACTGGTTCCCACATTGGGTTAAATGTGCTCGGTGGTATATATGGATGTTTGATTTGTACAGTTCGTTGATTCACTGATTCCCACATTGGGTTAAATGTGCTCGGTGGTATATATGGATGTTTGATTTGTACAGTTCGTTGATTCACTGATTCCCACATTGGGTTAAATGTGCTCGGTGGTATATATGGATGTTTCATTGCAAGGTTTTCACTTACACATATAGTAAAAGAGGGACGAAAGATACCAGAGGGACAGTCAAACTCATTGATTGAAAATAAACTGACAACGCCATGGCTAAAAATAAAAAGACAAACAGACAAATAATAGTACAGAAGACACAACATAGAAAACAAAAGACTAAGCAACACGAACCCCACCAAAAACTGGAGGTGATCTCAGGTGCTCCGGAAGGGTAAGCAGATCCTGCTCCACATGTGGCACCCGTCGTGTTGCTTATGTTATTACAAATCCGGTAAATAGTCTAATTCGGTAGGTCACATTCGTGAAAAGGGAAGGGTATTGTAGTTATGACATAAGAAACATATCCGATATCATCTGTGAAACGGTTATTCCATAACGGTCAACCAACTCGTGACGGCGTCCGTAAAATTTACGAAGGGATGATTTCAACTTCACCATTTGGAACTCTTGGTTTATTAGCTTCCTTGTGAGCAGCAATCCTCTATCAAGGAAATCATGATAGGAAATACAAGCCCGGGAATATCTTTCGAATTATAAACAAGTTAAAGATAAATAAAAATGCGCATATTTCATGTTAATAGTAAGGCTACAGCGATCAAAAGGTTACAAAACCGACCGTGTTCTAGTGTGTCAGAATATTAATACAATTTGCAACATATGTATTCGTTTATAACAACGTATAAGCATGAAACACATGTGGCATAAGATAGCCAGTGGTCACTTCCTGCCATACAAGGGAGGTTTAGCTAGCTATAACCAAACTCATCTTAGATACCAGAGTGTTTCATCTACAAAAGACTAATCATTGACGCTCGAACAAAAAAATTGAAAAAGGCAAAATAAGTACGAAGTTGAAGAGCATTGATGACACCAAATTCCAGGTTTAATCCACCATTATTCGGAAAATGCCTGTACCAAGTCAGGAATATGACAGTTGTTTTACATTCTTTTCGTTGGTTGATAACGTTGATTTTGTCAGTTTTTATGGATTTATTCCTTTTTGAATTTACCTTAGAGTTGGGTATCTTTGTCATACTTTTTTTCACTAGGATTTGCAGTCCACGGAACTAATCAGGGACGGTTATAGGTATCTTGTTATAAACACTGTATTCCGCGTAAAAAAACTATAAAAAAGTAGAGGAAAAAAAAATCACAAAATATTTATCTCCAGACAGAGTTGACAGAAAAGCTTATCATTGCGACTGACAGGCCAATTATTCCAATCACATCTAAATCATTTTGAAATATTTAATTTATTGCTAAGAATTCCAGACAATGCTTTTGCAATTTTGCAATTTACAAATAAAGTTACATTAAATGTACATGAATGTTATTTATACCATGATTGTGACTTAAATTTTAGGAAATTCAACTGAAAGAGAAAAATACAGGAGTGTCAATCATCATTTATCTATAGCATGACATGACAGTATTCACTTAAACCAAAAAAATCCCAGGTTTATAATAATCGATGCAAGTTCGATATACCGTACTTAAACTGTATGGCGCTTGTTTTGAAAATCCAGTAAAATTGTTTTCTTAATATTTTGGTTGAGACATTGTTGTTCATCACAGGCGTGTTAATTCATTTAATATTCAAGGAGTGAATGTGTAATGTAGATGTGCAATTAGCCCTTAGAGGCTTTTTTTTGTTTTAGATTCTACGTTAAGGGTCAAAGTAAGGGCTAAAAGGAAACATTTTTTTTAAATGTTTTATATTTGATATTTATCTTGAAATTATAATGATGTAGTTTTATTTCACGAATATTAATGAAAAATACCCAGAGTAGAAAATTTTATTGCACGAGCTTGTGAATTTAATAATACTCTTCGAGAGACGTCATGCAACAATATTCGTGCAAGGCCCTTTTATTATAAGCTAGAACTTTAACAACCCGTTCACACGACGCATCAAAAATCAGATTTTACAACAATACCGGTTTGCGTTATCACAAATTCTGGATCTGACATCCGATTTTAATTAACATCGGCGAGTCTAGAATACAAATTCGTGTGAACGCAAAAGCATATTCAATCCAGAATATATATCAGTGTGCATAGCATTTTGTTTACCATTTTTTGCGCCAGAAAATCACGTGCATGCATGAATATTCATTGCACTCGTATGCGGAATTTAATTTTTGAATAACAATTACACATTACAAAACCACGCGTGGACTCAAATGGAATTTAATTCCGATATGATAAATCCAGATATTTATACATTTGATTTCATAATATCCGATTTTAACATAGCGTGCGTGTTTACAGCTTACATTTTTATTAAACAGTTTTGCAACTAAGCCCTTCAGAATGAAAATTTTATATCTTCTCTCAATTATAAAATGGTTAAGTAGAGATATAAATCTGTCATCCACTACTGATTAGGGGACAGATAATATTACATAAAACAGATGTTTAAAACAAAAACTGAGTGTGTAAGTTTTTGATAAACCCTCAAGTAAAGAAATGGCGAAGTAAATAGTAAATATTCTGATTTTGTTTTACATCTACACATGACCTCATCAGATATTAAAAAGAAGAAGCACAATAGTTTTGAATAATGTATTATTTTTCATAGGGCTGCACTTGAATTTTATATGTTATAAGCATTGAATCTTATGGTAAATTTCAACAGCTTAATTAAGTTCATTACAGATACATTAAGTTGTTGTTACTAAAATACTATGAGAGCTCAACCACACCCTCTTATTGCATGTATTGATAGATTGTCAAAAGATGTTTAGAAGAAAATGCCCCCCTTCCTCCCTGGATCTGCCTATGATAGTTATATAAATATTTATTTAAGAAAGAATGACCAATATACTTATATACAAATTAGGAGACAAATTTCCGGAGTTCATTTGGGAATTTATTTGGAAGGTGAACTTTCAAATAAATTCATATATTGGTTTAATTTATTAATAATATTGACCATTAATAATTTAAGATTCCGAATAGCAGATTTATATTTGATATGAAGATCATACATACCCCAAATCCATATATAGTTATCAAACGTAAATGCATTTTTATATAGTATGTAATAAAAAGGAGGGTCATTTTTATATAAAACCTCTCAAAAAAGGGAGAGACAGTGCTGTGTATTTACTATTAATCCATGTATGCAACAATTACCACGTGTTGATAAGGATAAAATAACATGTGGTTCCTGTCATCTAACAAATTTTAATTGGAGTGTCAGTTTAATTTGAAATTATGGTGTTTTTTTAAGTGGTGCAGATGATAAGCCCAACATCATTTTGATGTGATTTCTCGGGCTTGGTTGCAAGACTGTAAAGTGATGCATTATTATTTTGTCGCAGTCATTCCGATTTGAAGCGATATCGCACTAGTGCACATATCAGTCAAGTTAAAAATGCACGTACACGATGTTCTTATCGATGTTTTTTTTGGGGGCCAACGAACGGTATAGTATCATAACCCGAACGCACAAATTGTACAAATAAAAATCGACAAATGTAAGTAAACAAATTATAAAGATGACTATTTTATAAAATCACAACAATTACAGTGATGTAGATTTGCTTCTGAAACAACAGAAAGCTAATAAAATTGCTTGGAGAAGTTATGTCTGTATTGTAAGAATAAACCTTAAATGTTCCTACTTTGTTGATCATTTCTAAAGGAAACAAAAAATTATTAGTTGAGATATCTGAAAAAATGTTCCTTACACTTGAAAACTGCAAAGAAAACCTAAGAAGACATAATATTTCTCAATGGATTCTATTTATACCCCCAGACTGTCTTTTAGATAACAAAAAGTTCGGTTTTCAATTGTACAGGATAATTAAATCACTCAATTCAACAATAGTTGACCTATTGATAAAATCAGATAGAGCCTGTCAGTGGTTGTCGTCAGTTGCTGTTTTTTTATACGTATATTGTTTTTAGTATAAATCAGGCGATTGGTTTTCTCTTTTGAATTGTTTCACATTTAATCATGCTTGGGCCCTTTATAGTTGACAGTATGTGTTTAAGTCATTCTTGGGTCCTTTATAGTTGACTGTATGTGTTTAAGTCATGCTTGGGCCCTTTATAGTTGACAGTATGTGTTTAAGTCATTCTTGGGCCCTTTATAGTTGACAGTATGTGTTTAAGTCATTCTTGGGCCCTTTATAGTTGACAGTATGTGTTTAAGTCATTCTTGGGCCCTTTATAGTTGACAGTATGTTTTTAAGTCATTCTTGGGCCCTTTATAGTTGACAGTATGTGTTTAAGTCATGCTTGGGCCCTTTATAGTTGACAGTATGTGTTTAAGTCATGCTTGGGTCCTTTATAGTTGACAGTATGTGTTTAAGTCATTCTTGGGCCCTTTATAGTTGACTGTATGTGTTTAAGTCATGCTTGGGCCCTTTAAAGTTGACAGTATGTGTTTAAGTCATGCTTGGGCCCTTTATAGTTGACAGTATGTGTTTAAGTCATGCTTGGGTCCTTTATAGTTGACAGTATGTGTTTAAGTCATTCTTGGGCCCTTTATAGTTGACTGTATGTGTTTAAGTCATTCTTGGGCCCTTTATAGTTGACAGTATGTGTTTAAGTCATTCTTGGGCCCTTTATAGTTGACAGTATGTGTTTAAGTCATTCTTGGGCCCTTTATAGTTGACAGTATGTGTTTAAGTCATGCTTGGGTCCTTTATAGTTGACAGTATGTGTTTAAGTCATTCTTGGGCCCTTTATAGTTGACAGTATGTGTTTAAGTCATTCTTGGGCCCTTTATAGTTGACAGTATGTGTTTAAGTCATTCTTGAAGCCTTAAGGTGACCTTTAGTTATATCCTCGTTTTCATGTTTCTGTTGGGAAGTTGTCTCATACACTTCTCATTATCATAATTGTAGCAAACATTGTTAGAAAATTTTGCTCTTAGATGGAATTTTAGCTTCACATTTTTTATCCAAAACTCACCGATTCCTCTTAAAATTTAACCATATAAAAACATCAAATTATACATCATATCGAATACATTTATCTTTTGATCAAGTGTCATGTGCCAAGAAAAAAATGTCATTACATTGTAATACGGTATATAATACATGCCCAAACATCATCGAAGGTGATTAGAATGACATACAATGTTTCAGAACAAATGTATTATATGTGGGAGGTCTCTATGCACTTTTAATAACAAAGTTATGATAGTCGTCTTATTATTAGTGATCGAAATTGAATATTGATATATGAAATAGTTTCCGTGATCGACACGATTTTTAAATGTCAAATCTTTTAAATGTGATATGATTGAAAGGTTCAGGACATAGATTACTTCTAATCAATTGCACTTTCTACGGTGAAGCTATAGAATTTGGAATACTAGTATGCCAGTAGCCACCGTTCTTATATCCGAAAAATCATGTTTAAATGATTACTATATGCATGTATCAATTTTTTTTCACAGACGATGATAAATCAGTAAAAGAGGGACGAATGATACCAGAGGGACAGTCAAACTCATAGATTGAAAATAAACTGACAACGCCATGGCTAAAAATAAAAAGACAAACAGACAAATAATAGTACAGATGACACAACATAGAAAACTAAAGACTAAGCAACACGAACCCCACCAAAAACTGTGGGTGATCTCAGGTGCTCCGGAAGGGTAAGCAGATCCTGCTCCACATTGCCACCCGTCGTGTTGCTTATGTTATTACAAATCCGGTAAATAGTCTAATTCGGTAGGTCACATTCGTGAAAAGGGAAGGGTATTGTAGTTACGACATAAGGAACATATCCGATATCATCTGTGAAACGGTTATTCCATAACGGTCAACCAACTCGTGATGTCGTCCGTAAAATTTACGAAGGGATGATTTCAACTTCACCATTTGGAACTCTTGGTTTAATAGCTTCCTTGTGAGCAGCAATCCTCTATCAAGGAAATCATGATAGGAAGCCCGGGAATATCGTATCAATTGGGAGATATATACTCCGTATGCAGGCGCTGCTGGAATGTTGCTACATAGAAATGGAAAGTTCACAATTGGGAAGCTGAAATCATCTCTTTTGTCGTAAAGTTTTGTTTTCAACCGACCCTCATTGTCATTTTCTAGATGTAAGTCAAGATATGAGGCAGACTTAACTGTATCTGTAATCTGTAGTATCTTTTATCTCTAGTTCGATGGGATAGATTCGTTCAACATAGTCACCAAATTTTGTATTATTTAGTGAGAGAACATCATCTAAATAGCGGAACGTAAAGTTAAAGGATATTGCTAACTTCTTATCTTTCTTCCTAAGAAGTTCCTGTATGAAGTAATTATCTAAGATAATACATTTTCATTTGTGTATTATGTTTCATTGACTTTAAACGCAAAATCTTGAAATTCCCCAACCCCAACAAGAAATTGAACAAGCATTAATCTATCATAAAACAAGGCCTATACCATTCAAAGGGAGCATTTACAACATATTTAAGTACATGTAGGACATAATGTGACATTAATTGCAAGTAGACGGTTTGATAGTTATTTTACAAATAATTAACAAAGGTTCATATGACAGTTTATTGACCGAGCGGTTATCTCTCTAACAATATATCGTAATTTTGGAAAGATGTTCTAACGGTCTCTTTCATAGTAAAATGTTAAAGTGTTCACTTTAATCATTATCATGAATCTGGAATATTTTCTTCGAATCATATTGATGAGTCCAATTGAATGTTTTATACAAAAAAAAGGTGGAAGTAGATAAAAATGACACCAAGGGGTAATAGAAAATCATAAGTCGTGGAAAAACAGACAAAGATATGGCAAATGGAAAAACGATAAAAAAAAAGCAGACCAAAAAATTACTACACCGAAAACTACAGTTTGAGCAACACAAACCACACTGGGGGTAAACTCGGGTGCTTCGGAAAGGTTAATCATTTCCTGCTAATTATGCAATTACTCTGTTCTGGAATACTTGGAGAGTAGAACAATCCGTTAAAAAACCAAACTTACAGTGCATCAATAGAAGCAATGGAAATACTAAGTCAGCTGAACTTCGCTTCTTATGATATGGTCATTTTTTTTAAATCAACACTCATGGTTACGTTTGTCAGCTCTTAAATAGAACATGGCCAAATGTGTATGGTAGAGTAGATTTATATTGTAATAAGTTTATCCTGTTAAGATCTATCGGGATTGTAAATAAAGTCATCATAGATTCCAGGATTAACATTTTGTACGGCAGAGGCGCAGTGAGACTTGAATAAAAAAAGTTAAAAAGGCCAAATTTTATTATCAGGCAAAAGAGAGGCGAAAGATACCAAATGGACATTCAAACCCATAAGTCGAAAACAAAACGACAACGCCATGGGTAAAAAAGAAAAATACAAATAGACAAACAGCAGTACAAAAAACACAACATAGAACACCAAAGACTGAGCAAAACGAACCCCACCAAATACCAGGGGTGATCTCAGGTAACTAAATAATGACCTAAACTTTTTGAGATAACCTTGATAGTCTGTTACGCTCATCATAACTATTTATCGTCTGTCAATATAAAAATAAAGAGATGATGTATGATTGCCAATGAGACGGATGTAACTTCATATTCATGATAGTTTGTTATGCTCGTCATAATTGATTATAGTCTGTTAAGGTCATAACCTTTATAGTTTGTTAAGGTCATAATCTTTATAGTCTGTTAAGGTCCTCATAATAGTTTATAATTTGTTAAGGTCATAACCTTTATTGTCTGTTAAGGTCAGTCGAAGATTATTAAAACCCTTGTGCACGATATTTAAGAGTTCTGTTAATTTCATGTTATGAAAATGGGGATCGTGAATATATTTTGTGAAAAGGAGAAGTATGCAGCCAGAAATCAATAAACCCATTATACAATAAAACTTCAAAAGACATTTTAAAGATCAATTTACAATTAAAATGTTCATCAACCAAAAAACGTTGAAAATGTGGTGGAATGCCCAATTTCCGTGTTTGGAGAGTGCATTATCATCCAAGTTTGAGGATGATTTTGTAGAAATAAACAAAATAAAAAGTAGAAGGCAAATTAGTTTGCTACAAAAGCTATATTTATGTCCTTGCACTACCATCATATATAATAATGGCAGTCAAAATTCGTTCGCTCCTGTTTCCAACCCTTTCGTTCATTTTTTGTTGTTCCTAATGTCAGTCTGGCCTGCTTTGCGAATTGAAGGAAATTTTCACTACGTTCTCTGGTTACCTTATACACTATTCTTTTCCAGGTAAATATAATTTCGTTTTAGAAAATGTTATGTCAATAAATTGAATAAAATAAAAACCCAAAAGACTTGAATATGAGATTATCGGAAAACCCATATTAAGAGATTGTTGTGATCATGAGATTCCCGTTCAGTTAAGATGATCGATATAGTCATTGACATTGATTTCCCTCGAGGTGTTCAGTTTTTTTTCCAATTTTGATTTTCCTTGAACTGAAAAAAAAAAATTTTTACTTTACAAATAATTTTTTTTTTATAAGAGCACCAAAAACCAAGTAAAAATAGATATATAAAATAAGATGTGGTATGATTGCCAATGAGACAACTGTCCACCAGAAACCAAAGGACGTATAAGTTATCAAATATAGGTCAATGTATGGTCTTCAACAATGAGCAAAACCCATACCGCTCAGCGAGCTATAAAAAGCATCGAAATGAAAAATGAAAAACAATTGAAACGAAAAAACTAACAACCTGATGTATGTACAAAATAATAAAAGAAAAAACAAATATGATAAACAGCAACAAACGACAGCCACTGAATAACAGGCTCATGACTTGGGACAGGCACATACAGAATGTGGCGGAGTTAGACACGTTAGCGGCGCCCCTAACCTTGAACGGTAATACAACAACACAACATAAGAAGAAACTGTACTATAAAATAAACGACAACGAACACCAAAAACAGCTACAAAAGACTAACACTCAATTACAGGCACCTGACTTGAGACGGACACATATATTTTGTAGCGGGGTTAAAAATGTTTGGGGACGCCCAAACTTCCACCTTACCTGGGACACTGGTGTAACAGCACAACATAAGAACAAACTATACAAATAAGTTGAAAAGTGCTCAGCAGAACGATACAAAATCAAACCCAACGAACAAAAACACTAAAGACACAAAGTAAAGATCCTTGAGTACTCGCAGTTAGTGAAAGCTAAGACTAACATATCAATCAGTACACATCCAAAATCCAACGGATTTAGTGTAAAGACGTCAATAGTTAATTAAGGTGACAGTTTTTGTGTTCTTCTTTTATAAGTTCCTTCAACCTTAAATTAATACAAGGATATTCACAAAGTATGCAAAGTCATTCAATGCTATCAGAAACATCACCTTTTCTCCAGGAAACCATTTATAGACAAAATACATAAATATCTTGTATAAACACCATTTGTAGATAAAACACCAAAACATTTCAAATAAATATTGACAATGCGACGATTTCCTTATGTAATACATCATGTTTGATGAACAATCAATCAAGCCCTCCTACAATCAAATCGATCTCTATATACTCATTATCGTGGTGTTTCCCCTGGAATTTTTAAAAACTATACGACATCACAGACTTTTCACTTCGTTCTTTCACGCACTGCTAAAATAAATGAATTCCGACAACCACATTAATAATAAACACAAGTACCTTCCGACTTAGTTAAATAATACTTTTACAGGACTTTCCAAAAAAGGTTTAATAAAAAGGTCAAAAGAGTATTGGAAATTACTTAACAGTAGAAAAAAGAGAGCCCAACCCGACATTCCTATCACCAATTGTTCGATTTTTTCAAAAACTTAAACGCCGCCCCTGATGATGAAGAAAATACAAATATTCCAACTCGCTAAACCTGAATGATGTTGATAGGCTTAATGAAAATTTAAATGCAAGAATTTCAAAAGACGAAATTCTTAAGAGCATTCAAACCTGAAAAATGATAAAGCATTTGGGGATGATCGTATAATAAACGAATATATCAAGTCGACAGCTGGTTTATTCATTGAATTATACGAAAAATTATTTAACGTTATATTTCGCACTGGTATTATTCCTGACAGTTGGCTAATTTGTTACATTAAACCTGTTTATAAAACTAAAGGTAGCAAGTTGGACCCCAAAAATTTTAGACCTATTACCATTTTGAGTTGTATGGGGAAGCTCTTTACCGCAATTTTATGCGAGCGACTAAATCTTTTCTCCGAAGAATTTATGATTTTAAACGAAAACCAATGTGGTTTTAGAAAGGGTTATTCAATAATTGATAATTTATTTGTAATTCATACATTGTTTGAAATTCTAAAGTTAAAAAAGAAAAAACTATTTTGTGCATTCGTCGATTTCGAAAAGGCGTTTGACACGATTTGGCGAGATGCACTGTGGTACAAAATGCTTTTAAATAATACGAATGGATGTATGTATAATGTAATTGTAAATATGTATCAAGGTACAAAGTCATGTATTTCATATAACAATTCCATATCTGTTTTTTTTCCATGTAGTAACGGGGTTAGACAAGGCGAAAATTTATCGCTTTTGCTTTTTTAATTATCTTTAAATGATCTTGATTCTTTTTTGCAAAACTGTAAGTTAGAGGGCCTAAAATCAGTGTCAACAGACCTTGAAGAAAAACTTGACATATTTTTTAAAACTTATTATCATTCTGTATGCTGATGATACTGTTTTGATGGCCGAATCCGCAACTTTTAGATTGTTTTCAAGATTACACAGATGTATGGAGGCTAAAAGTTAATGTTGATAAAACAAAGGTCGTGATTTTTTTTATAAATAGTAGCGGTAAGTAAATAGGTCTGCCTGAATTGTACTAGACCGATTCTCAGAGCTGAATTTTTCACACGCGAACTAAAAAAAGGTATGATATCGCTAGACATGCCAATGCAGATTTAGAAGAAGTTGTAACGATTGAGAATAGAACTTAATCGGTTAAATTACAGTTCAAGCTGGGCATCCCAGTCGAAGTACGTTGAATGATAAGTTGGGTACAATGACGCATAGCTATTGTGAAAAAACTTAACAAACAATGAATTAGAAATAATTTATCTTTGTACCTTTTTAGTTTGTATCAGCGCAACCACGAAATAACAATAAATTTGTCAATATTGTCATACTATGTATGCACGAACGACACTCCACATAACTGAAAGTAACAACCCTTACAAAAAAAAAAAAAAAAAAAAATGCGTACACATGCATATATTTCCAAGGCGGATGCATTTAAAGATACATATATACCTTTAATTTTCGACAAAGTACGCTCTAAGGGGTCCTTCTATTTTGGAAATCAACTGATCTAGACACATGTTTAGTTATTTTTTTTAACTTTCGAGGTAAAGTGTTGAATTTAAACAAAAATAGGATAGCTTTATGTTCGTTCTTATCAAAATAGTTACACGCTTCCAGTTGCAAGTATATCAAGTGGTAAAATAAATATTGATTTCTGATTATTTAGTCTGGTCACGCATTGTTTTTCACGATCAAAATAATGCGTTGCCTGATCTTTCACGATCAAGTTTGATGAAAAATCAACAAAATTCAAGGTGTTCATAAACTAATGAACGGTTTCAAGGGAAGGGCATACTTTTATTTTACTATACTATCGGACACACTAAAGACTAAGTTTAAAATATATCATGATATATTGGAATATGACCATTATAGGTACAAAAAGCGTGTTTTTTTTTAATGAATCCCATAGACATGTATTGCGCCTTTTGTGTTTTCTCATAAAGTACTGCATTTTTTCTTTATCTTATTGCACAGTAATAATGAGAAAGTTGAATCATTTTGACAGATATATTTTTTGGTTCGGATTTGTTCCGCTTTTTGAAAATTCAGCCATTTTTTCACAGATTTTGAAGTAGAAATTACGTTTAATTACATTCACGATCCGATACAAGATCTTTCACGTTTCAATCGCAATGCTTGACCACCGTTAGGTATTCTTTCACGATCATTTCTCTCGATAAACCGAATGACACCCGTGATGTTTAGTAAGATAAAGTGTTGTCCAATTAAACATTTTTACTTAACCGGTCACTCGGATAATCTTTTGACCGATTGACCGATATGAAAGTTGGTGTGACAACAACAGTAAAATAGTTTTCTACACTCCAGCATTTTACATACAGTAATAACTGCAGGTAAAGATATAGATTTTCATGCCAGCATTATTTCTTATCTAGTTTAGGTCTTTTTTGTTTGCCTAATTTCTATTTGAAAAAGTGAACAAATATATGTTTCATGTTTTTTGTCTTAAGTCTTCCAACACACTAAAATTCTTCTTAAATTTAAACTGTGACATTTCCCCAGAACCTCTAGATCTGCAACTGCTTTGTCAAACTGCAATTATCTTGCTGTAAATTATGGATAACAAATCTGTTCTTGAAATTGATCATAACGTTTTTACCAGAAACACGAATATTGAATTTCGCCAGAGGGTTACTAATGAGAATAAAGTGATAGTAGAGAGCGGAATGAATTACTAGATTAACTGTTTTAAGTCTTCATTCTGTTTGGCCAACAGTAAATTTTGTCCATTTTTCCGGATAAACTACCTCATCTTAACAGATCAATGATTGGGATACTCGATCTTTACAAAGAAACCTCATTTTCTTTTAATCACGTTACGCAAACAAAAAATTGGTTGATATTCTTTTTCTTGCTTTCTTCGCAAAATCAATCATTAATTACGTTTCAATCATGTGTCAATTTATTATATGCCATGACATTTATTTAAAACAATTTACTACAGATAGAAAACCTACATCATTAATTAATGATAAGAAAGAAAATTGGTTTTCTTATTGTATATCTTTATATATATATATATCTTTATTCTCAATAAACCATATACATAGGTATAGAAGACAATTATGTACAATATTTACAATAAGACAGAACAAACAAAACAATTACTAAAATAATATATGAAGTACATTTTAGCCAGGAGCACAAGTACCTGTGTTGATAATTTTTATAAATTTACACAGTTTAATCAATTCTGATTTGTTTTTTGGAAGACATAATCTGCTTGTATTTGACAATATTTGCATTTTAAAATAATAATGTGACATACAATGTTTCCTGTTTTCTTCAAAGTATTTACATTTTAATGTATAATGAAGTTCATCGCCAATATCATTTTTATTACATAGAAGACAAAATCTATTGTTTCTAACTATATTATTCTGTCTACCCTGTTCAATAGGGAGCTTGTGATTTGTGGTCCTAAATCTACACAAATCAATAGACGGTTTGTTCCCAAGAATTTCAAAATAACCTTCTTTTTAAAAAATCTTTAAAAAGTTTGTAATTAAGTGCTTTTGGTGAGTTTTCAAGCAAAGAATGCCAGACTTGTACAAACTGATCTTTAAGTCTGAGTTTGATGAATGCAACTAACCATTTGCAATTCATAAATGATTGCGTTTGCCACACATTTGGGATACCACATTCATTTAGAATAGTCTTTATTCTGTTTAACCATGAAAAGTTCACATTGTCATTAATAGACATGTGATAGCACAATTTATATAAAGTATATAATAGTTTTGTCTCTTTACCAGAGTTTAATTTTCCCCAAAATGAAATCAATCTAGTTTTTATGTCCAAGTCTATAGGATATCCCCCAAGCTCCCCATAAATCATGAAAGAGGGTGTTGATGTTTCTGAAAACATCAACACCCTCTTTCATGATTTTCAGACTTAATAATAATTTACATATTTTAGATGTACCCTTTCAATTATGTCATTATTTCCAATACCCCATACTTCACAACCGTACAGTAATATTGGTTTCACCATTTTATCAAATATAGAAAGATTGTGTAGACGACCTAGTCTGTAAAGGATATAAGCCGATAACAGTCCATTCTGTAAAATATTGGACAGGTATGAGGTCGCAGGCCGTAGACCTGCTCAATATTTTACAGAATGGAGAGTTAGAGGCTTATATCTTACTTAAAACATGGTTTCACTTGTCAAAGAAGATGAAAAAAGTAAACAAATACAAACTTTTGTTAAGATTTATTTTCATCAAGTATATAAATTGTTTTGGATAAAAATTTTATTAATATTGTACGACTTAGCCCCCAGCAGAGCTATAGAAAAACAGTACATTAACGGGTGTTACACGGACACTTTTTAGATGTTACATCCCAACTCCTTTGTTCTAATCTGAGTCGGATCAACCCTACCAGATCACCCTACCTTGATTTTCTTTGTTCTGCATGCTTTCTTTTGTTCTGTAACATTTTGGCGGGAATGTCGAACACACAATAAAACTTTGAAATATTTATGCGGAATAAAGACTGTCAAAATTTATGTAGAAAAAATCCGCTTAATTTCCAGTGTCTATGCGGGGAATCGAACTCAAGACCTCAAGCATATGAAGCCACGATACATACCCGTACACCAGGAGGACTGGATACAACGTCACTGTTACTTTAACATATTTAAACGTTGTATCCGGGGCTCATAAAGGGTATATACTATATAATTATTGTATGGCATTCTGAACTAGATGTGATTAAGCGTAAATGTTTTTTCATATAGTCTAGAAGAGCTGTGATGTAAAATAGTTATCCCACTCGGACTTGGTGTGTCAGTGTAAGATCACCCTCTTGCCTCCGGCCATCGGGATGATCTTACACTGACACACCGCGTTCTCATGGGATAACTATTACATACTCGGACACTTTTTAGTTAGAATATAGCAAAGTGCTCTCGACCAATGAAATTGTAGGATTTGGTGTTTCTTAATTGTGAAGAATGAATGTAAATCATGTTCTTAGTAAGGGATTATCCTATTGTTTAGGCCTACTTACAGTTCAAAACAAAGAGTTTCTACGAATGAGTTACAACTGCCCCGAAGCACATCTATCAGATTGAAAGGATTTATCAAACAGTGATTGAAACTGACAAAAGCGGAATTGTGAAACAAATAAAAAATTAAAATAAGTGGAAAATTACTTGTGCATTAAAATTGGTACCTTTAATATTATTATGAAAATATAAATCACTTCAAATTACTAAAAATTAAACAATATCAAAGCAATGGAAAAAAAAAAAAAAAAAGTTTTAAAATCAAAATAACCTAAATCTTTAGCTTTCCAAAACTCTGATTACTGGACCATATGTTGGGAAGAATAGTTATTTCAATATTCCGATAAAATAAAATAAAACAGAAATTTAATTTAAGTTATGAATATATTTTAAACTTTAAAGTCATTTTATTGAACATTCCCCTGACATAATGAAATAGTATTTGATTTAAAAGCTGGACCAAAATATTGGCTGTGAAATAAAATTAGTTGTAACTCAAATGTATTTATTGATTTAAACTGTAAATAAAAAAAAGGATAATTCCTCACTAAAATATTACATGATTTACATTCATACTCACAATCAGGAAACATATACAATTCCTACCTTTTCTTTGTACTGTTATGTCACCTAATGTCTATAACGCATTTTTTTTAATATTTCCCAAATTATAAGAAGTCCTGACATTACTAAAACGAATCCATAAATGAAATGCCTAAAAAGTAAGTCATGCATTAATTATAAACATTGTACTGACAATGAAACTAATTTTTGAATACAACCAATCAAGAGATCATTTGGGCCTTGAGCACTTTACAATATTCTAAGTTTGTAAGAGAATGATAATCCCTTACTTCCTGATAAGTACTCGCTAACGCTCGTACTTAATCATGAAGAAAGGGATTACCATTCTCTTACATATACTCGTTACACGGACACTTTTTATGAATAGAATTACTCGTGCATGACCAATGAGTTCAAGGGCACTTTAAATTTCAATTAGATTTGAACACTTTCTTTCACCGACATATTTCCTGTCTTTATTTAATAAAATTTTTACTTTGGCATCAATAAAATTGAGAATGGAAATGGGGAATATGTCAAAGAGACAACAACCCGACCAAAGAGCAGACAACAGCCGAAGGCCACCAATGGGTCTTCAATGCAGCGAGAAAATCCCGCACCCGGAGGTGGTCCTCAGCTGGCCCCTAACTAAAATTGTGTGCTAGTTCAGTGAAAATGGACGTCACACTAAACTCCAAAACATATAAATGAACTAAAATTAAAAACATACTAGACTAACAAAGGCCAGAGGCTCCTGACTTGGGACAGGCGCTAAAATGCGGCGGGGTTAAACATGTTTTGTGAGATCTCAACCCTCCCCCTATACCTCTAGCAAATGTAGAATAAAGAAACACATAGCAATACGCACAGTAAAACTCAGTTTAAAAGAAGTCCGAGTCCGATGTCAGAAAAGGTAACAAAAGAAACTAAGCAAAATGACAATGATACATAAATGAACAAAGGACTACTAGCAGTTACTGACATGCCAGCTCCAGACCTCAATTAAACTGATTGAAAGATTATGTCTTCATCATATGAAAATGAAGTACAATCCCTCCCGTTAGGGGTTTACTATCATACCATCATAAAATATATGAGAAGAACATAACCCGTATCATGCCAACAACTGGTTTTAGAATACATGTGTTTATTTTCGATGCAAAGACCCTATGAGTGAATCAATATTAATACCAAAATATGCAATCCTTAATGACTTGACAACAGTATCGTAACTATATCCTTTCCGAATAAGTCTGTTTAAAGGTTTGGTTAGCTTTTGACGTGAATGCCGACATTTTTGTGCTTTGTAAAGAATATTACCATAAAATATTGGATGTGAAATACCTGAACGTATAAGATGTCTGTTGATTTATATTTACGAATGATGTTTGTACCGATGATAAAATTTAGTAAATGTTTTGACTAGTTTGTGATATCGAAAACCCTGGTGTAATAATTTTTCAGTAATACAGAGATTTCTTTCGTTGAAATCAAATACGTTGTTACATACACGAGCGAATCGAACAAGTTGAGATATATAAACACCATAAGATGGCGACAAAGGAACGTCACCATCTAAAAATGGATAATTAACAATAGGAAATGAAAAATCATCTCTTTTATCATAAATTTTGGTATTAAGCTTCCCGTTAAAGATAAAGATATCAAGATCCAGGAAAGGGCAGTGTTCATTGTTAGTATTAGCTTTATTTAAAGTCAGTTCGGCAGGATAAATCTCTTTAGTGCACATACTGAAGTCGTCATTATTGAGAGCCAATATATCATCTAAATATTTAAAAGTGTTATTAAATTTTTGAATCAGATGTTGTTTCGATTGGTCTTTGCTGATTTTAGTCATAAATTGTAACTCATAACAATACAGAAACAGGTCCGCAATAAGTGGTGCACAGTTAGTCCCCATGGGAATTCTGATAACCTGACGATACACGGAATCTCCATAGCGAACAAAAATGTTATCTAGTAAAAATTCAACTTTCACTGTATTTAGTTCTACTTGTAAAGAGGTAGCTAAAAGTTTATGTTTGTTACAGATGTCATTTTCCGAAAATGGAGTCAGTTGGAATGTTGGTGAATTGGTGATTTCCTTTTGTAGAACATCAATGTAAAATTTACGTCATACAATAATGATATTGTTAGCAGCCTTATCAGCCGGGACAAAAATATATTCCTTGGCGAGTTCTTTTAGATTATGTTTGATACGGGAAATTGGGCTATTATGTTAGGAGTAAAATGATCTTTAAAATGTTGAATACGTATATCATCTATGTTCATTACCTACAACTAATTTTCAAACAGTTCCAGTTTTTTATTATTCATATCAGACACTAAGGGATTGACCATTTAACTTCAAAAGAGGGTTATGGTTTTTTCCAAAAAAAAAAAATATTCTGATCCCAAATTTTATGAGAAAAAAATATATTGTGGTCAAGCAGATGACAAAATAATGTTCTGATTCCTGATTTTCCGAATACCGTTTATAATATAGCCAATAATATGGGTATGCAACGTTTAAACCTAACAGTTAACCATCTACCGTATCCAATAGCGAAAACAGCATCTTTCATTAACAATTTGAGATTGAACAATAACCAACCTTTTGTGTAACAGTACTTTTTAAAGTTCTATGTATCTTTATATACAACGTAGCAGATGTGGAATGATTGCTAATCAGATAACTTTATATTACAGAGCGCAAATGCTGAAATGTCTCGTCCGCTTTACTTATGATAGTATACATGTTGAACGTCTGTAATATTAAGGGTTTTACTAGAAGTGTCACATACGCTTAAAATTATCAATGATTCATAAAAAAGAGGTCAAGGTCAGATGAACCATGCCATACAGACCGGTACAAACATCCCGTACACCAAATATAGTGGTTCTGATGCTTACAGTACCTTAAAACTGACAAAACTAAAAGTTATGTTTGGCTAATGAATTCGGAAGATAAGGTCGAAAGTATATGAATCCTGACCCGATAGCCAGACATAGACATCTTACTATCATTCAATATATCAAATACAATTGAACTATATTGCTTTTAGTATCTGATAAACTGACAAAACCATGAAAACTTAACAAAGACCAATGAACCATGAAAATGAGGTCAACGTCTTATATGAAACATGCAGACAGACATGTACACCATACACCAAATACAGTGGCCCTATAGCATACAGGTATATAAGCAAAAGACATAAACCACATAAAATAAACATTGCCAAGTGATGCATGATAATGAGGTCAAGGTTAGTTGAAACCTTTCTAGTCGAAAATGTACACCTTACAATCATAACTTACATCAAATACAGTTACCCTATAGCTTAACGAATCCGCGAAACGGACTTGACTATACACAAAACTAAACATTGATCCATGAAATGAGGCACAGTCGAGGTCAGGTGAATCCTGTCTGACGGACATGTAGATTATAGGATCCCATATACAAAATATAGTTATCCCATAACTCGGGATAAGTGAGTAGTTTACATGACAATAAAAATCTATATCCTGCAATCAGTCAACTATTATAATACAAATAACATGTTCACAAATAAATTTTTGCATTACTTGAACTTGTACAAATAAAATCTCCTATTACCCCGCTTATATCTTGAGCAAGCGATAATGTGGATATATCTTTTTGCGTAACAGTTCATTTTGGGGTCCTCCTCGCGGTCCACGTTTAAACTATGTCGATTTCTTTGAAAATAAGAGACAATAATTTGGATTTTGATAACTAAAGTTTGAAGTGCCGGGTGTTAATTGCAGGATAAGAACAATATATGTACATTGGTGGATAATATAAAATTTAATTGTACTCGCTACGAAACAGGAGAAAAGCTCGGCGAGCCTCGCTTTTCGTCCTGTTTCTAAAGCTCGTACAAATAAATTTTATATTTTCCGACAATGTACACATATTGTATATATACTTTTTTGGGTTCACCCCGAGTGCATAAATTTCATAAAATAGCACGCATTTTGTTTGGGTATTAGTTTCATTTGCTCATTAAATTCCGGTAAACCAACTACTCAATAAATTAATGCATAATGCCTTTAATATGAATACAGTTCCTATCGTTCGTGCAAAAGAAAAATGTACCGGTTTTTACTTTTTTTGGCGACTGCACTATGTCCTACAGTGATATCGGAAGTTGCGTGGCACCAAATCATCATTACAGGTAAGATTGATTTTGAACATTTTATCATTTCATCATAGATAATTCATGAAGAACGGACAGATAGACTGATATTGCTACAATTCACCAAGTCTGTGTGGTATTATAAGATAATTAGATCCAATGGCATTGCACGATTATAGCCCTATTCGCCAACAAAAGAGATCCGGACCAGTCATGCAAATCTAGTTTTTTCTAAACCAATAACAAATATAGATTATCATATAATTGTCAAGAATGATTTGAACGTCTTCGTAGCATTAGGATCACCGGTCATTAAACTTTACTCAGTACTCGGAGTACAAAATTTGTGCTCGAAACACCAAATCCAATAATTTGATTGATTGATTTCCGAGTCTGAGTACGATAGTCGTGCTATCGCAAGGCCAGATCTTTCACGATCCTTTTCACGATCTTCAAAAAGCGGTACGTGATCTTTCACGATCCGAAATATTAATTTTGTGTAAATATTTCTATTTTTACAAAGTTTCTGATTATGCTTACACAAAATAACTTTGAAAACCATTTGATTCATTCAAATGGAATGACCTTTTTTGGAGAAAAGTAGTTTAGTCATTCGAATTATAAAAAAAACCATGTTTGTTTACATTTCTAATGTCATTGAAATGTCGAGGAGCAATCTGCCTTTTGTAGTTTTGTAAAAACGATGTACTTTTAAACCTGGATTTTCTCACATACTGATCATAATGTTGAACCATTTTGACAGACGTTTTATTTTGTTTTAAATTTGTCCGTATAATTATTTAAATTAATTTTTTTATTGACCTTTCATATGTCTTCTCGATTAGATTTCCTTCACGATCCTATACAACAACTTTCACGATCCAATCGCAATACTTGACCACCGTTAGGTATTCTTTCACGATCATTTCTTTCGATAAACCGAATGACACCCGTGAACATACCCACCAATATTTTACTAAGTTTCACACTGTAGTTAATCATGTATGGGTAAAATATACTAAGGGGACTATTCTGGGGCAGGAGGATTAGGATGGGTTATTTATTTTTTTTGGACCAAAAGGACAGATTATTTATTTTCTGCACTGTTGAAGCATGATTTTTCATTTTCATTAAAACAATGGACTGATTATCTATTTTCACAATTATATTTATAATATTTGAAAACATACAATTTTTAAATTCTTAAATAAATAACATAGTCAATTATGTCAATCAGAATTAATCATCATCCTCTGGAAGTTTATCTTCTGAATTGCAAACTGCATATATTGCATACGTACAAGGTATTAAAGCTGGGCTGTAACTAGCCCCTTTTAAAAGTTGTCAAACATTTTCGCCGAGCGGAGCAAGGCGAAAACCAAAATCAGCGAAGAGTCTGGGCTTCGCTGAAGGCCCCAAGAAGCTATAGAAAAAATGGCGCAAAATCAAGCATTATGCGCGTTTCCCAGACCCTTTCTTAATCTGAAACGCAAGTTCTGTTTTAATTTTTTGACAATATTCTGGTCTCAAAGCAAAATATATAGATTTAGTGTAAGACTTTTAGTTTTTAGGGACAACATCAAAAGACCAAAATGAAGGACAAAGCAAAAAATTTTTCAGTTTGCAGAAAAACCTTTTATACCTTTCAATTATGTTTTTTTTCAAATTAAGTTAAGAGGGGGCTGATTATCATTGATATAACTATGTCAAGTCAGTTTTTATAACACATTTCAATTACAACTTGATGTAGTTCCTAACTGGGATACAATTTAAAGTAGTTTGTAATAGACAAAAGGTCCTTAAATATAATAAAACTCAAGTTTAAAACATAATTACTAAATTACAAATAGAATGCAACACTAAGAGAATAGTCATAAAGAAGGGCAATCAATGAACAAAAGACAAACCCGGGAACAGATAAAACACAAAACGACAAACATTATAGACAATCAACACTGAAAAATAAAAATAAATGAGAAACATGGATCTCAAAAAACAGGGGCTACGTCAGTGGGTGAACAGAGCTTGCTTCTTGTAAGACACTTGCCGTGAAAACAATTTGATATGAAGACAAGCTTTTATTTTGAAATTTCCAACATGAGGCATTTACCTCAATGTAGTTACGGCCCTGTAATAAAAGTGAGGTAAATGTTCACGAGACAATATACCTCAAGTGAAATGAAACCCGTTTTCAAACATTTCAAATACATTAATATTTATATTATTAAAATATTTGGGAAGTTTTTCCGAAAAAAATTTGAAAAAAGACGAATTTTGGAAGAATCTGGTGCCATCTCATACTTCAGAATAGCATTTATAAAATGGCTTAAAAGACCTGCCAAGTTATTATCAATACATTGTAAGTCAGGTTATTTATTTTCAAACTATTCATTTTTGTTATTATCAAGGCTGAGTTATTTATTTTCAAAATCCCCCTCCGCCCAGAATATCAAATGGTCGTCCTCTAATCAAGATGTCATTTTCACGGTAACAGTAATTTGAGTGTGTGTGTATGTTGAACACCTTTACATTACATATAACTTTAGGATTGTTTTGTCCAATTATTTTCAAGGGCGTAGGAGATAAAAAATGAAAATAAAAGAGGACATTGACTAACTTATAGACTATTAGACTATAATTTGTGTATGTTTTTTTTTTGTGTTTTCTTTTGTTGTTTTTGTTTGTTTTATGTTTTTAACTGTCAGAAGTGTGTTCCCCTTTTTCATTTTACTCTTACTAGGTAATGATTATTACAAGTTTCGTAAACTAACACGGACGTTTTGAGCATAAAATATTGGAAAGTTTTTGCTTTTTTTCTTAAATTTGAAAATTTTTAACTCGGATATCTTTCTTTTATATTAGCTTAAAAAATCAAAGTTTTGTGACTATGTTGATGACATTTATCACAGGTAAAAGAAATAAGGTCGGGTTGCTTCATAACTTGACTCACTCAAAGAATCGATTGTGAAGGTTAGACAAAAAGTTAACTTTAGTTTGTCCATTGCAAACTTTCCATTTTGATTTTCAAAATTTCAGTAGCACCTATATGGAGTCCATCAGATTTTGATATATTTCTGAGCTTGTGTTACCTGTAAGATTTTCTTTGGCAGTACATTCAATTTCAAATGGTAGCTTCTAAACATTTGATTCTTGACGGTAAGGTTGAGGTCATTCTTAAGTGGAAGAGGAATTATAACCAATAAAGAGCATTCGAGTTCACTCCTATTGTCGGTGAGACTAGTGCTGTTCTGTTTAAAATATTCTGAATATTGTTTTGTAAACTTTTGTCTTTTGAAGAAATTTTCCGCCTTCTAGCATCAGACAACAATCGGTTATTGACCAGAGAATGAAAATAACTCTTAATAAATTGTATAGTTCGAATCGCTCTTCTGGAATTACCTGCATTAGGAACGCTCAAAGTAAAAAAAAAATGAAAACCGAGGATGTATGAGACCCGCAACTCGTGAAGAGCTACATGACCAAAAAGGGACCTACTAAGATTAATAGCCATTGAAGGTCAACTTTGCCTGTGGAAGTTGGAACTTAATTAGTTTCATAATAATTTCTAAATTTATTAACGGAGAATTTAAGAAAGGTTTGCTATAAATTATATCAGTATCAAGCACTTACTACCTAGCTGATGATACCCTTGGGGACTAATAATCAACAAGCAGCGATATTAACCTAGTGCTAAAGCACTTACTACCTAGCTGATGATACCCTTGGGGACTAATAATCAACAATCAGCGATATTAACCTAGTGCTAAAGCACTTACTACCTAGCTGATGATACCCTTGGGGACTTATAATCAACAAGCAGCGATATTAACCTAGTGCTAAAGCACTTACTACCTAGCTGATGATACCCTTGGGGACTAATAATCAACAAGCAGCGACATTAACCTAGTGCTAAAACATGAAAATAACACTTAACAAAATGTATGCGTCCGAAGATCTTTTCTGGATATACATTCACCATCAACGCTCAAAGTAAAAAAAACTATAAAGTTAAGAATGAATGAAGAGTTACATGACCGAAGATCTTTTCTGGATATACCTTCACCATCAACGCTTAAAGTAAACTATAATAGCACATCCTTATTTTTCGGAAATGTTGTTAACCGTGCCCAGAAATTTAGAAATGATCCTTGTAAACTTATCGCTCCTTTAAATAAACTTATTCTTAAAGGTTACCAATTCAACACTGTAATAAGATCATTGAATATTGTTTTTATTGGTATAAATATTGATTTTGTTATCAGTAAATTAAAAGCAAACTAAATATTACTAGTATGTTATATACATATACACATTCATGGATCTACAATCTGTTGATACCTGTATCTTGGCATTGCACAAGGTCATGTTTTTCTCTGACTGTTTATGACGTCTTTACACTAAATCCATTGGATGTTGGATGTGTACGGATTGATAATTTAGTCTTTAGTTAGATGCATGATTTTTTTTATTAGTTGTTAGTGGCTTTGAACTAGCTGTCAGATAACTGCGAGTACTCTCAGATCTGTTCCTAATGTCTTTTTGTTGTTGGGATGTACAAGTACCCTGCCACGTCACTTGTATTTTGTCCATCTGATGAGTTAAGCCTTTTCAACTGATTTTATAGTTCTTTCTTATGTTGTACTGTTATATCACTGTCCCAGGTTAGGGGAGGTTGGGATCCCGCTAACATGTTTAACCCCGCCACATTATGTATGTATGTGCCTGTCCCAAGTCAGGAGCCTGTAATTCAGTGGTTGTCGTTTGTTTATGTGTTACATATTTGTTTTCGTTCATTTTCGTACATAAATAAGGCCGTTAGTTTTCTCGTTTGAATTGTTTTACATTGTCATTTCGGGGCCTTTTATAGCTGACTATGCGGTATGGGCTTTGCTCATTGTTGAAGGCCGTACGGTGACCTATAGTTGTTAATTTCTGTGTCATTTTGGTCTCTTGTGGACAGTTGTCTCATTGGCAATCATACCACATTTTCTTTTTATATATAATGTCAAGAATGAATGAAGAGTTACATGACCGAAGATCTTTTCTGGATATACCTTCACCATCAACGCTCAAAGTAAAAAAACTATAGAGTCAAGAATGAATGAAGAGTTACATGACCAAACAGGGACCTAAAAATAATAACCAAACCCATCTAAGGTGAACTTTTACCCGAGGAAGTTAAAACCTTAATTTCATGATAAGTTTTAATTTATCAACGGAGAATTTTAAAAAAGGTTTGTTGTAAATCATGTCAGTGCCGAAGTATTGACTACTGAGCTGATGATACCCTCGGGGTCTCATCACCAGTAGCGGTATCGATCACGTGCTCGAAAATGAAAATAAACAGCAATAAGTGTCCTTTCATAGATTTAGACATTTCAGTTTTACACCAGAAACTCTACACAAAATTTACGACAAAAAAGATGATTTTTCATTCCCTTTTGTTAATTTTTCTTTTTTGGACGGTGAGAGTTCCTCTGGCACCATTTTACGGTGTTTATATATCCCAAGTCGTTCGTTATGCCCGTGTCTGTAGTGAAGTTTTGGATTTCAATGAGCGTAATCTATGTATTACTGGTAAATTATAGAGTCAGGGATTTCGTTACCACAAATTACTTAAAACCTTTACTAAATTCTTCCATAGATACACAGATTTGGTTTGCAAGTTGGCTGTACCTGTAATAACTTATTTCAGACGGAATAGCACATTCTTAATTTTACGGTGATGTTGTTTACCGAGCCCGAAAATTTATATACGATCCGGGTAAACTTATCAATCCTTTAAATAAACTTATTCTAAAAGGTTACCAATTCAACACTGTAATTAGATCTTTGAATATTGTTTTTATTGGTATGAATATTAATTTTGTTATCAGTAAATTAAAATCATACTAAATAGTTTTGTTGTACACATATGCACTTTAACGGTACTACGATATTTTAATCATAGATACATTATATTTTTATTAGTTGATATTGGCTATGAACTAGCTGTCAGTAACTGCGAGTACTCTCAGATCTGTACTTAGTGTCCTTTTGGTTTTGGGGATGAGGATGGATAGATACCCTGCCAAGTCCGCTGTGTTTTTGTTAGATGTTTTCTACTTTGTATCGATCTAATGAGTTAAGCACTTTTCAACTGATCTTTATAGTTTGTTTTTATGTTGTGTTGTTACACCACTGTCCCAGGTTAGGGGGAGGGTTGAGCGCTCACAAACATGTTTAACCCCGCTACATTCTTTATGTGCTGTCCCAAGTCAGGATCTTGTAGTTCAGTGGTTGTAGTTGATTCATGTCTGCCATATTTACTTTTCGTAAATTGTTTTGTTATAAACTAGGCCATTAGTTTCCTCAGTTGAATTGTTTCATATTTTTCATGTCGGGGCCTTTTGTATGGGTTTTCTCATTGTTGAAGGCCGAACGGTTGACTATAATTGCTTACATCCACTTTATTTGTACTTTGGTGGATAGTTGTCTAATTGGCAATCATACCACATCTCCTTATTTTTACATAAATCCCAATTATTTTCAAGGGCGTAGGAGATAAAAATGAAAATAAAAGAGGACATTGACTAACTTATAGACTATTAGACTATAATTTGTGTATGTTTTTTTTTTGTTTTCTTTTGTTGTTTTTGTTTGTTTTATGTTTTTAACTGTCAGAAGTGTGTTCCCTTTTCATTTTACTCTTACTAGGTAATGATTATTACAAGTTTCGTAAACTAACACGGACGTTTTGAGCATAAAATATTGGAAAGTTTTTGCTTTTTTTCTTAAATTTGAAAATTTTTAACTCGGATATCTTTCTTTTATATTAGCTTAAAAAATCAAAGTTTTGTGACTATGTTGATGACATTTATCACAGGTTAAAGAAATAAGGTCGGGTTGCTTCATAACTTGACTCACTCAAAGAATCGATTGTGAAGGTTAGACAAAAAGTTAACTTTAGTTTGTCCATTGCAAACTTTCCATTTTGATTTTCAAAATTTCAGTAGCACCTATATGGAGTCCATCAGATTTTGATTTATTTCTGAGCTTGTGTTACCTGTAAGATTTTCTTTGGCAGTACATTCAATTTCAAATGGTAGCTTCTAAACATTTGATTCTTGACGGTAAGGTTGAGGTCATTCTTAAGTGGAAGAGGAATTATAACCAATAAAGAGCATTCGAGTTCACTCCTATTGTCGGTGAGACTAGTGCTGTTCTGTTTTAAATATTCTGAATATTGTTTTGTAAACTTTTGTCTTTTGAAGAAATTTTCCGCCTTCTAGCATCAGACAACAATCGGTTATTGACCAGAGAATGAAAATAACTCTTAATAAATTGTATAGTCCGAATCGCTCTTCTGGAATTACCTGCATTAGGAACGCTCAAAGTAAAAAAAAATGAAAACCGAGGATGTATGAGACCCGCAACTCGTGAAGAGCTACATGACCAAAAAGGGACCTAAGATTAATAGCCATTGAAGGTCAACTTTGCCTGTGGAAGTTGGAACCTAATTAGTTTCATAATAATTTCTAAATTTATTAACGGAGAATTTAAGAAAGGTTTGCCATAAATTATATCAGTATCAAGCACTTACTACCTAGCTGATGATACCCTTGGGGACTAATAATCAACAAGCAGCGATATTAACCTAGTGCTAAAGCACTTACTACCTAGCTGATGATACCCTTGGGGACTAATAATCAACAATCAGCGATATTAACCTAGTGCTAAAGCACTTACTACCTAGCTGATGATACCCTTGGGGACTTATAATCAACAAGCAGCGATATTAACCTAGTGCTAAAGCACTTACTACCTAGCTGATGATACCCTTGGGGACTAATAATCAACAAGCAGCGATATTAACCTAGTGCTAAAACATGAAAATAACACTTAACAAAATGTATGCGTCCGAAGATCTTTTCTGGATATACCTTCACCATCAACGCTCAAAGTAAAAAAAACTATAAAGTTAAGAATGAATGAAGAGTTACATGACCGAAGATCTTTTCTGGATATACCTTCACCATCAACGCTTAAAGTAAACTATAATAGCACATCCTTATTTTTCGGAAATGTTGTTAACCGTGCCCAGAAATTAGAAATGATCCTTGTAAACTTATCGCTCCTTTAAATAAACTTATTCTTAAAGGTTACCAATTCAACACTGTAATAAGATCATTGAATATTGTTTTATTGGTATAAATATTGATTTTGTTATCCGTAAATTAAAAGCAAACTAAATATTACTAGTATGTTATATACATATACACATTCATGGATCTACAATCTGTTGATACCTGTATCTTGGCATTGCACAAGGTCATGTTTTTCTCTGACTGTTTATGACGTCTTTACACTAAATCCATTGGATGTTGGATGTGTACGGATTGATAATTTAGTCTTTAGTTAGATGCATGATTTTTTTATTAGTTGTTAGTGGCTTTGAACTAGCTGTCAGATAACTGCGAGTACTCTCAGATCTGTTCCTAATGTCTTTTGTTGTTGGGATGTACAAGTACCCTGCCACGTCACTTGTATTTTTGTCCATCTGAAGAGTTAAGCCTTTTCAACTGATTTTATAGTTCTTTCTTATGTTGTACTGTTATATCACTGTCCCAGGTTAGGGGAGGTTGGGATCCCGCTAACATGTTTAACCCCGCCACATTATGTATGTATGTGCCTGTCCCAAGTCAGGAGCCTGTAATTCAGTGGTTGTCGTTTGTTTATGTGTTACATATTTGTTTTTCGTTCATTTTTCGTACATAAATAAGGCCGTTAGTTTTCTCGTTTGAATTGTTTTACATTGTCATTTCGGGGCCTTTTATAGCTGACTATGCGGTATGGGCTTTGCTCATTGTTGAAGGCCGTACGGTGACCTATAGTTGTTAATTTCTGTGTCATTTTGGTCTCTTGTGGACAGTTGTCTCATTGGCAATCATACCACATTTTCTTTTTTATATATAATGTCAAGAATGAATGAAGAGTTACATGACCGAAGATCTTTTCTGGATATACCTTCACCATCAACGCTCAAAGTAAAAAAACTATAGAGTCAAGAATGAATGAAGAGTTACATGACCAAAAAGGGACCTAAAAATAATAACCAAATCCATCTAAGGTGAACTTTTACCCGAGGAAGTTAAAACCTTAATTTCATGATAAGTTTTAATTTATCAACGGAGAATTTTAAAAAAGGTTTGTTGTAAATCATGTCAGTGCCGAAGTATTGACTACTGAGCTGATGATACCCTCGGGGTCTCATCACCAGTAGCGGTATCGATCACGTGCTCGAAAATGAAAATAAACAGCAATAAGTGTCCTTTCATAGATTTAGACATTTCAGTTTTACACCAGAAACTCTACACAAAATTTAACGACAAAAAAGATGATTTTCATTCCCTTTTGTTAATTTTTCTTTTTGGACGGTGAGAGTTCCTCTGGCACCATTTTACGGTGTTTATATATCCCAAGTCGTTCGTTATGCCCGTGTCTGTAGTGAAGTTTTGGATTTCAATGAGCGTAATCTATTACTGGTAAATTATAGAGTCAGGGATTTCGTTACCACAAATTACTTAAAACCTTTACTAAATTCTTCCATAGATACACAGATTTGGTTTGCAAGTTGGCTGTACCTGTAATAACTTATTTCAGACGGAATAGCACATTCTTAATTGTACGGTGATGTTGTTTACCGAGCCCGAAAATTTATATACGATCCGGGTAAACTTATCAATCCTTTAAATAAACTTATTCTAAAGGTTACCAATTCAACACTGTAATTAGATCTTTGAATATTGTTTTTATTGGTATGAATATTAATTTTGTTATCAGTAAATTAAAATCATACTAAATAGTTTTGTTGTACACATATGCACTTTAACGGTACTACGATATTTTAATCATAGATACATTATATTTTTATTAGTTGATATTGGCTATGAACTAGCTG
This sequence comes from Mytilus coruscus, assembly GCA_017311375.1. Classification (NCBI taxonomy): domain Eukaryota; kingdom Metazoa; phylum Mollusca; class Bivalvia; order Mytilida; family Mytilidae; genus Mytilus; species Mytilus coruscus. The sequence goes on from CM029601.1 coordinate 95,573,494, forward strand.
TCAGTAACTGCGAGTACTCTCAGATCTGTACTTAGTGTCCTTTTGGTTTTTGGGGATGAGGGATGGATAGATAGCCTGCCACGTCCGGTCTGTTTGTTTGATGTTTTCTGCTTTGTATCGATCTAATGAGTTAAGCCTTTTCAACTGATTTTTATAGTTTGTTCTTATGTTGTGTTGTTACACCACTGTCCCAGGTTAGGGAGGGTTGAGCGCTCACAAACATGTTCCCCCGCTACATTCTTTATGTGCTGTCCCAAGTCAGGATCTTGTAGTTCAGGGGTTGTAGTTAATTCATGTCTGCCATATTTACTTTTCGTAAATTGTTTTGTTATAAACTAGGCCATTAGTTTCCTCAGTTGAATTGTTTCATATTTTTCATGTCGGGGCCTTTTGTATGGGTTTTCTCATTGTTGAAGGCCATATGGTTGCCTATAATTGCTTACATCCACTTTATTTGTACTTTGGTGGATAGTTGTCTAATTGGCAATCATTCCACATCTCCTTATTTTTTACATAAATCTGTCGTAGTTGCAAATATATCTTTCAGAAATGCTATGTACAATGAGCATATCAATATGACCCCCACAGAAATTATTTAAAGTTGTTCCAATACGCTAATGCCACAGAGATTTATACTCCTAAAATTTGCTTTCTTAGCTTTAAAAATAATACGCGTATGTACATGTACAAGGGGGAACACGACATTACTGATAGGCCTACAAGATGAGAAAAAAATCCATCCATTCAATTTGCTATCTTAATTAGTATGATTTAATTCTGACTTCGGTCTTTTACAATGATACTCAGTTAGGTAAACCTATTCAATTTACTCAGATTCTCAGTGGTATGCTTCCGATAGAACAACAAGTACGTTGCCTATACGTTGCCTATACTAGTTGCAACATATTTTTACAACTTACGGGTATTTCTATCTGTACGACAATGATATATTAGAAACTGCTATCTCAACTTATCAGAAATTTCATAAGGTCAAAGCAAATTTGCGCTTGATAGAATTTTTGAAAAGTACCTTTCGATATTAACATTACATATTCTTGATCCTTTAAGGTCCTATATTCTAATCATACAAATGAGATTTATCCAGTTGAATTATTCTAAAATTCATTCGGTGAAGTTACTTTGTTTATTCAATTCATCAGCACCGTTTCCTTAAGCGGATCTTGATATTTAAAATCCTCCCCCCCAAAAAAAAAACAACTTCATACCAACAACATTTATTTCGAACATTGCAACCTTTCTTCCGCTATGGGTAACTTTCATTTTCTTATAATCTGACATATGGCGTAAAAATTTTTCATTTGGTTTGCAGATTCGCCTTTGACTTTAATGAACAAAATAGTTTTATCCCTGTAAATTTTTGAATATGGATTTCAAAACCACTAGTTCTAGATTTGTTTTACAAACTTTTTACAGTTATGACAGCTGCTTTCCATTCGTTTGATGTTTTTGCAATTTGATAAGGGACTTTCCGTTTTGAATTTTCCTTGGAGTTCAGTATTTTTGTTATTTTATTTTTTACCCCAATTATAGGAAGTATGAATCTTTTTATACAAGTTTGAATACATAACATCGAAACATTTCCCAATTAGTATTCTGCTAAAACAGTATGTTCAACATTATGTTGTTGAGATACAGTTATACCAATATTAAAATGTAAGAAGCCAATGATTTAATGATTTTATCATCATCAGATAAATTACAATTAAAGACATCTAGATGCCTGTTATATACATACATATGCAACCTATAGATTTACAAAGGTCATAAAGGAAACGTTTTACATATGTTAACAAGACAATTAACTGTCACCTTATATTAAATATGTACACAAATACATTGCATCTTTGACCTTCATATTTGTTTTTGCTTTAGGTCATCAAACTTTTTCTTTAAAAACACTGCAAAATGGCATTAACATATATATTCCAATTAGTAATAGATCTTTTGTAACACAATCACTGTTTCAAAGATAATGATTTGACTTGAGTTTTTGTTGGTAGTATGTAAGAGAATGATAATCCCTTTCTTCATGATTTAGTACGAGCGTTGCGAGTACTTATCATGAAGTAAGGGATATCATTCTCTCAAACTTAGAATATTGTAAAATGCTCAAGGCCCAAATGATCTCTTGATTGGTTGTATTCAAAAATTAGTTTCATTGTCAGTACAATGTTTATAATTAATGCATGACTTACTTTTTAGGCATTTCATTTATGGATTCGTTTTAGTAATGTCAGGACTTCTTATAATTTGGGAAATATTAAAAAAAATGCGTTATAGACATTAGGTGACATAACAGTAAAAAGAAAAGGTAGGAATTGTATATGTTTCCTGATTGTGAGTATGAATGTAAATCATGTAATATTTTAGTGAGGAATTATCCTTTTTTTATTTACAGTTTAAATCAATAAATACATTTGAGTTACAACTAATTTTATTTCACAGCCAATATTTTGGTCCAGCTTTTAAATCAAATACTATTTCATTATGTCAGGGGAATGTTCAATAAAATGACTTTAAAAGTTTAAAATATATTCATAACTTAAATTAAATTCCTGTTTTATTTTATTTTATCGGAATATTGAAATAACTATTCTTCCCAACATATGGTCCAGTAATCAGAGTTTTGGAAAGCTAAAGATTAGGTTATTTTTGATTTTAAAACTTTTTTCTTTTTTTCCATTGCTTTGATATTGTTTAATTTTTAGCAATTTTAAGTGATTTATATTTTCATAATAATATTAAAGGTACCAATTTTAATGCACAAGTAATTTTCCACTTATTTTAATTTTTTTATTTGTTTCACAATTCCGCTTTTGTCAGTTTCAATCACTGTTTGATAAATCCTTTCAATCTGATAGATGTGCTTCAGGGCAGTTGTAACTCATTCATAGAAACTCTTTGTTTTGAACTGTAAGTAGGCCTAAACAATAGGATAATCCCTTACTAAGAACATGATTTACATTCATTCTTCACAATAAAGAAACACCAAATCCTTCAATTTCATTGGTCGAGAGCACTTTGCTATTATTCTAAAGCATGATTATGATATTTGATTTATGTATTAAATGACCTTTTTGTCAAATATGTCAGTTATTACTTATTTGTGTTGTCAAAATGACATTGAAAATCTTATTTCTGCAATAAAATTACCATATAGTATCTTGCTATTCATAGTTTTTACAAAAAATTGTAAAGGATTTTTTGGCAATTTTTATTGTCAAAGTAGTTGTCTTTAAACAAAATTATGAATTTTAAAAACGATTTTGTACTAAATAATTTGTACATTAAACAAAACAGACAAAATATACCAATCAGTGGGCAATTGAAACCTCAAGCCGAATAAAAAAAAACCTTAACAAAAAGAATAAAAAGCTGCGCCACGAGCGCATGATACGCCCGTCGTCTTGTGTGTGAAGTTTTATGCAATAATCATAAATAGTTTCTGAGATTTGGGGCGACATGTGACCCCCCCCCTTTTTTTTTTTACAAAAAACTCAATAACTCTAAAATAAAATTTTGAATCATCACCAAAAAGTACACAGATCTTTAGATTAATATAACTAAGAAGTGTGTAAAGTTTTAAGCAATAATCATAAACGGTGCGTATCCACTGACTTTAAACATAAATCTGAATGAACTTTATTCAAGATATTTTTATAGTAATTATTCTACTGTTCATAAATACTTCGTTAAGTGAGTAGATGGTCAGCTTGATCTTAAATTTTGCCTGCTGATTCTTGGGAACAACATGGGAAAATGAAAAGAAAACCATTACAAAATTAAATAAAATTCTTTAAAATGATATAATCTGAAGATTCGTTTTTAATAGTTAAGGTATATTTTAAGTTAAAAGTCCAATAACTGTCCATTCCTGGGAAATAATGGGCATCGGCATTACGGGCCTCCGATCCATTATTTCCCAGGAATGGACATTTATTTAAACTTTCTCTATAACATAATTTAACATTAAATAACAAAAAGTACATTACAAATTGTATCGACAGGTCAAATTCACACGAAAGTACGATTTGAGAGTACTCGCAGCTACTCAAAGCTAGTTAAAAGCCAAAAACAATTAATAATAAAAAATCATGCATCAGAGACTAAAATCAACTAAAACACATCCCAAGTCCACAAAATAACAAAATAAATATTATTGTGCAACAAGAACCCAACCAAATACCTAGAGATAAATTCATGTTCTCCGGGTGGGTAAGAAGTTCCTGCTCCACTATATTTACCATCATGTTGCTCAAGAAAAGCAAACACTGAGTGATAAGCTGCATTCGGTCAATTAACAATGGATAAAAGAGGACGGAGTTGTGGCTACATCGAGTTGAATATTGTGACATTCCATTTCAGTCAAGTAAATCATGATGGTTTAGACGAAACGCGCGTCTGGCGTAAAAACAAAATTTCAATCCTGGTATCTATGATGAGTTTATTTACAACCACTGGGTCGATGCAAACTGCTAGTGGAGTTTTTATTCCCCGAGGGTATCACCAGCCCAGTAGTCAGCACTTCTGTGTTGACATAGCACATTCTTAATTTTACGGTGATGTTGTTTACCGAGCCCGAAAATTTATATACGATCCGGGTAAACTTATCAATCCTTTAAATAAACTTATTCTAAAGGTTACCAATTCAACACTGTAATTAGATCTTTGAATATTGTTTTTATTGGTATGAATATTAATTTTGTTATCAGTAAATTAAAATCATACTAAATAGTTTTGTTGTACACATATGCACTTTAACGGTACTACGATATTTTAATCATAGATACATTATATTTTTATTAGTTGATATTGGCTATGAACTAGCTGTCAGTAACTGCGAGTACTCTCAGATCTGTACTTAGTGTCCTTTTGGTTTTTGGGGATGAGGGATGGATAGATACCCTGCCACGTCCGGTCTGTGTTTTTGTTTGATGTTTTTCTACTTTGTATCGATCTAATGAGTTAAGCCTTTTTCAACTGATTTTTATAGTTTGTTCTTATGTTGTGTTGTTACACCACTGTCCCAGGTTAGGGGGAGGGTTGAGCGCTCACAAACATGTTTAACCCCGCTACATTCTTTATGTGCTGTCCCAAGTCAGGATCTTGTAGTTCAGTGGTTGTAGTTGATTCATGTCTGCCATATTTACTTTTCGTAAATTGTTTTGTTATAAACTAGGCCATTAGTTTCCTCAGTTGAATTGTTTCATATTTTTCACGTCGGGGCCTTTTGTATGGGTTTTCTCATTGTTGAAGGCCGAACGGTTGACTATAATTGCTTACATCCACTTTATTTGTACTTTGGTGGATAGTTGTCTAATTGGCAATCATTCCACATCTCCTTATTTTTTACATAAATCTGTCGTAGTTGCAAATATATCTTTCAGAAATGCTATGTACAATGAACATATCAATATGACCCCCACAGAAATTATTTAAAGTTGTTCCAATACGCTAATGCCACAGAGATTTATACTCCTAAAATTTGCTTTCTTAGCTTTAAAAATAATACGCGTATGTACATGTACAAGGGGGAACACGACATTACCGATAGGCCTACAAGATGAGAAAAAAATCCATCCATTCAATTTGCTATCTTAATTAGTATGATTTAATTCTGACTTCGGTCTTTTACAATGATACTCAGTTAGGTAAACCTATTCAATTTACTCAGATTCTCAGTAGTATGCTTCCGATAAAACAACAAGTACGTTGCCTATACGTTGCCTATACTAGTTGCAACATATTTTTACAACTTACGGGTATTTCTATCTGTACGACAATGATATATTAGAAACTGCTATCTCAACTTATCAGAAATTTCATAAGGTCAAAGCAAATTTGCGCTTGATAGAATTTTTGAAAAGTACCTTTCGATATTAACATTACATATTCTTGATCCTTTAAGGTCCTATATTCTAATCATACAAATGAGATTTATCCAGTTGAATTATTCTAAAAATTCATTCGGTGAAGTTACTTTGTTTATTCAATTCATCAGCACCCGTTTCCTTAAGCGGATCTTGATATTTAAAATCCCTCCCCCCAAAAAAAAACAACTTCATACCAACAACATTTATTTCGAACATTGCAACCTTTCTTCCGCTATGGGTAACTTTCATTTTCTTAAAATCTGACATATGGCGTAAACATTTTTCATTTGGTTTGCAGATTCGCCTTTGACTTTAATGAACAAAATAGTTTTATCCCTGTAAATTTTTGAATATGGATTTCAAAACCACAAGTTCTAGATTTGTTTTACAAACTTTTTACAGTTATGACAGCTGCTTTCCATTCGTTTGATGTTTTTGCAATTTGATAAGGGACTTTCCGTTTTGAATTTTCCTTGGAGTTCAGTATTTTTGTTATTTTATTTTTACCCCAATTATAGGAAGTATGAATCTATTTATACCAGTTTGAATACATAACATCGAAACATTTCCCAATTAGTATTCTGCTAAAACAGTATGTTCAACACAATGTTGTTGAGATACAGTTATACCAATATTAAAATGTAAGAAGCCAATGATTTAATGATTTTATCATCATCAGATAAATTACAATTAAAGACATCTAGATGCCTGTTTGGGTTTCTGTCTTAAAGACATCATCTTCTTTTCATTTCTTGCACTCATATGCAACCTATAGATTTACAAAGGTCATAAAGGGAAACGTTTTACATATGTTAACAAGACAATTAACTGTCACCTTATATTAAATATGTACACAAATACATTGTATCTTTGACCTTCATATTTGTTTTTGCTTTAGGTCATCAAACTTTTTTCTTTAAAAACACTGCAAAATGGCATTAACATATATATTCCAATTAGTAATAGATCTTTTTGTAACACAATCACTGTTTCAAAGATAATGATTTGACTTGAGTTTTTGTTGGTAAGTATATGTAAGAGAATGATAATCCCTTTCTTCATGATTTAGTACGAGCGTTAGCGAGTACTTATCATGAAGTAAGGGATTATCATTCTCTTACAAACTTAGAATATTGTAAAGTGCTCAAGGCCCAAATGATCTCTTGATTGGTTGTATTAAAAATTAGTTTCATTGTCAGTACAATGTTTATAATTAATGCATGACTTACTTTTAGGCATTTCATTTATGGATTCGTTTTAGTAATGTCAGGACTTCTTATAATTTGGGAAATATTAAAAAAAGCGTTATAGACATTAGGTGACATAACAGTAAAAAGAAAAGGTAGGAATTGTATATGTTTCCTGATTGTGAGTATGAATGTAAATCATGTAATATTTTAGTGAGGAATTATCCTTTTTTTATTTACAGTTTAAATCAATAAATACATTTGAGTTACAACTAATTTTATTTCACAGCCAATATTTTGGTCCAGCTTTTAAATCAAATACTATTTCATTATGTCAGGGAATGTTCAATAAAATGACTTTAAAAGTTTAAAATATATTCATAACTTAAATTAAATTCCTGTTTTATTTTATTTTATCGGAATATTGAAATAACTATTCTTCCCAACATATGGTCCAGTAATCAGAGTTTTGGAAAGCTAAAGATTAGGTTATTTTTGATTTTAAAACTTTTTTCTTTTTTCCATTGCTTTGATATTGTTTAATTTTTTAGCAATTTTAAGTGATTTATATTTTCATAATAATATTAAAGGTACCAATTTTAATGCACAAGTAATTTTCCACTTATTTTAATTTTTTTTTATTTGTTTCACAATTCCGCTTTTTGTCAGTTTCAATCACTGTTTGATAAATCCTTTCAATCTGATAGATGTGCTTCGGGGCAGTTGTAACTCATTCATAGAAACTCTTTGTTTTGAACTGTAAGTAGGCCTAAACAATAGGATAATCCCTTACTAAGAACATGATTTACATTCATTCTTCACAATAAAGAAACACCAAATCCTTCAATTTCATTGGTCGAGAGCACTTTGCTATTATTCTAAAGCATGATTATGATATTTGATTTATGTATTAAATGACCTTTTTGTCAAATATGTCAGTTATTACTTGTTTGTGTTGTCAAAATGACATTGAAAATCTTATTTCTGCAATAAAATTACCATATAGTATCTTGCTATTCATAGTTTTTACAAAAAATTGTAAAGGATTTTTTTTGGCAATTTTTTATTGTCAAAGTAGTTGTCTTTAAACAAAATTATGAATTTTAAAAACGATTTTGTACTAAATAATTTGTACATTAAACAAAACAGACAAAATATACCAATCAGTGGGCAATTGAAACCTCAAGCCGAATAAAAAAAAACCTTAACAAAAAGAATAAAAGCTGCGCCACGAGCGCATGATACGCCCGTCGTCTTGTGTGTGAAGTTTTATGCAATAATCATAAATAGTTTCTGAGATTTGGGGCGACATGTGACCCCCCCCCTTTTTTTTTTTACAAAAAACTCAATAACTCTAAAATAAAATTTTGAATCATCACCAAAAAGTACACAGATCTTTAGATTAATATAACTAAGAAGTGTGTAAAGTTTTAAGCAATAATCATAAACGGTGCGTATCCACTGACTTTAAACATAAATCTGAATGAACTTTATTCAAGATATTTTTATAGTAATTATTCTACTGTTCATAAATACTTCGTTAAGTGAGTAGATGGTCAGCTTGATCTTAAATTTTGCCTGCTGATTCTTGGGAACAACATGGGAAAATGAAAAGAAAACCATTACAAAATTAAATAAAATTCTTTAAAATGATATAATCTGAAGATTCGTTTTTAATAGTTAAGGTATATTTTAAGTTAGCGAAAGTCCAAATAACTGTCCATTCCTGGGAAATAATGGGCATCGGCCTTACGGGCCTCCGATCCATTATTTCCCAGGAATGGACATTTATTTGGACTTTCTCTATAACATAATTTAACATTAAATAACAAAAAGTACATTACAAATTGTATCGACAGGTCAAATTCACACGAAAGTACGATTTGAGAGTACTCGCAGTTACTCAAAGCTAGTTAAAAGCCAAAAACAATTAATAATAAAAAATCATGCATCAGAGACTAAAATCAACTAAAACACATCCCAAGTCCACAAAATAACAAAATAAATATTATTGTGCAACAAGAACCCAACCAAATACCTAGAGATAAATTCATGTTCTCCGGGTGGGTAAGAAGTTCCTGCTCCACTATATTTACCATCATGTTGCTCAAGAAAAGCAAACACTGAGTGATAAGCTGCATTCGGTCAATTAACAATGGATAAAAAGAGGACGGAGTTGTGGCTACATCGAGTTGAATATTGTGACATTCCATTTCAGTCAAGTAAATCATGATGGTTTAGACGAAACGCGCGTCTGGCGTAAAAACAAAATTTCAATCCTGGTATCTATGATGAGTTTATTTACAACCACTGGGTCGATGCAAACTGCTAGTGGAGTTTTTATTCCCCGAGGGTATCACCAGCCCAGTAGTCAGCACTTCTGTGTTGACATGAATTATCATTGATATGGTCATAATTATAAATTAACTGTTTACAAAACTTAGAATTTTTGAAATACTAAGGCTTTTCTACCTCAGGAATATATTACTTTAGCTGGATTTGGCAAAACTTTTAGGAACTTTGGTCCTCAATGCTCGTCAACTTCGTACTTTATCTAGCCTTTTTAACTTTTTTTTATTCGAGCGTCACTGATGAGTCTTTTGTAGACGAAACGCGCGTCTGGCTCAAATACAAAATTTTAATCCTGGTATCAGTGATGAGTTTATTTACAACCACTGGGTCGATGCCACTGCTAGTGGAGTTTTTATTCCCCGAGGGTATCACCAACCCAGTAGTCAGCACTTCTGCGTTGACATGAATTATCGTTGGTATGGTCATAATTATAAATTTACTGTTTACAAAACTTTGAATTTTTGAAATACTAAGGCTTTTCTACCTCAGGAATAGATTACTTTAGATGTATTTGGCAAAACTTTAGGGAATTTTTGGTTCACTATGCCCTTCAACTTCGTAATTTATTTGGCCTTTTTAACTTTTTTTTATTCGAGCGTCACTGATTAGTCCTTTGTAGACGAAACGCGCGTCTGGTGCAAATACAAAATTTCAATCCTGATATCTATGATGAGTTTATTTACAATCACTGGGTCAATGCCACTGCTGGTGGAGTTTTTTTTCCCCGAGGGTATCACCAGCCCAGTAGTCAGCACTTCTGTGTTGTCATGAATTATCATTGATATGGTCATAATTATAAATTAACTGTTTACAAAACTTTGAATTTTTAAAATACTAAGGCTTTTCTACCTCAGGAATCGATTACTTTGGCGGTATTTGGCAAAACTTTTAGGAACTTTTGGTCCTCAATGCTCTTCAACTTCGTACTTTATTTGGCCTTTTTAACTTTTTTTTGATTCGAATGTCACTGATGAGTCTTTTGTAGATGAAACGCGCGTTCGGCGCAAATACAAAATTTCAATCCTGGTATCTATGATGAGTTTATATACAACCACTGGGTCGATGCCACTGCTAGTGGAGTTTTTATTCCCCGAGGGTATCACCAGCCCAGTAGTCAGCACTTCTGTGTTGACATGAATTTTAATTGATATGGTCAAAATAATAAATTAACTGTTTACAAAACTTTAAATTTTTGAAATACTAAGGCTTTTCTACCTCAGGAATCGATTACTTTAGCTGTATTTGGCAAAACTTTTAGGAATTTTTGGTCCTCAATGCTCGTCAACTTCGAACTTTATTTGGCTTTTTCAACTTTTTTTGATTCGATCGTCACTGATGAGTCTTTTGTAGACGAAAAGCGCGTCTGGCTCAAATACAAAATTTCAATCCTCGTATCTATGATGAGTTTATTTTCGTAAACCTCTGAAAGGGAATACTTTAACTTGGAACTTTTTATTCAATAGCCTCCTTGTAAGCAGCGACACTTTATCGAGGAAATCACGATGGAAAACGCATGCCCTAGAATGTTGCTTCAGCTGAGATATATATACTCATACACAGGCGCTCCAGGAACGTTGCCTCTGAGAAAAAGAAAGGTTACAATGGGTAAATAAAAATCATTTCTTTCGTCGACTAAGCAATGACAACGACAAGGCATATTGTAGATTCATATTGCAAAGTACTGGAGGCAAACATCTTATACGTTCAGGTATTTCACATCCCATCTTTTATGGTAATATTCTATACAAAGCACAAAAATGTCGTCATTCACCTCAAAAGCTAACCAAACCTTTAAACAGACTTATTCGGAAGGATATAGTTACAATACTGTTGTCAGGTTTTTAAAGATGGTATTTTTTTGAAATTAATATTTATTCACTCATAGGGTCTTTGCATCGGAAATAAACACATTTATTCTTAAACCAGTTGTTGGCATGATACGGGTAATGTTCTTATATCGTATATTTTCTAATGGTATGATACTAAACCCCTTATTGGAGGTATTGCGCTTGATTCTCATATGATGAAAACATAATCATTCAGTCAGTTTAATTGAGGTCTGGAGCTGGCATGTCAGTAACTGCTATAGTCCTTTGTTAATGTATGTTGGTTATTGTAATTTTGCTTAGTTTCTTCTGTTACCTATTCTAACATCAGACTCGGACTTCTTTTAAACTGAATTTTACTGTGCGTATTGCTTTGTGTTTGATTATTCCACAATGGCTAGAGGTATAGGGTGAGGGTTGAGATCTCATAAAAAAATGTTTAACACCGCCGCATTTTTGCGCCTGTCTCAAGTCAGGAACCTCTAACCTTTGTTAGTCTTGTATGTTTTTTTCAATTTTGGTTCATATATATGTTTCGGAGTTTAGTGTGACGTTCATTTTCGTTGAACTAGTATACATTATTGTTTAGGGGCCAGTTGAAGCCCGCCTCCGGGTGCGGGATTTTCTCGCTGTGTTGAAGACCCAATAATGGTCTTGGGCTATTTTCTGCTCTTTGGTCGGGTTATTATCTCTTTGACGCATTCCCCGTTTTCATTCTCAATTTTAAATGTAATAACAAAAATACCGAATTGCAAGGTAAATAATACGTCATTATTTATTAGTTCAATAGAACAATGGCCATCAAGAAACTAATACAGTGACAGATCCGGGGGGGGGGGGGTTCCGGGGGTTGGAACCCCCCTTTTTTCTTGACGATCAATGCATTTGAATGGGGACATATAGTTGGAACCCCCCTTTATCCTGGGTTGGGAATCCCCTTTTAAAAATGTCTGGATCCGCCCCTGTAATATAGATTTGAAAAACCAGTGAGCGTATTAATTTTTAGAAATGATTACATAGTTTGAATGACTAAGCATAATCATTTAATATAATTGAGATGGTTTAAAAGGAAAAACCAAACCAATTAATTTCTTCTTTTATTTTATAATTAGTAATTACGGCAATACTTAAACGACCAGTAGGATAAAACCCATTCGTCAAATATCAATCACACTATAAATATGACATAAAGGGCACCTATAGAAACATATCTTAAGTTCCTTTCCAAAATGAGTATAGACCAAAACACTTTAAGAGTTATATGACATTATAAATAGCTCAATTTATCATAAGTTGACTTTATCTTAGGGAGTTTAAGCGTTAGTTTCTTATCAATTTAATAATCAACGGAACATTTGAGTAAAGTTTGTAATAAATCATGACAAAACCGAAGTCCTGACTACTGGGTTAGATACATAACTTATATATGCAGTCCTTTCCAAAATAAATTTTAATAATCAACAAAAGACAAACAAATATTAAGCTAATTTTTTTATTTGTTTCACAATTCCGCTTTTGTCAGTTTCAATCACTGTTTGATAAATCCTTTCAATCTGATAGATGTGCTTCAGGGCAGTTGTAACTCATTCATAGAAACTCTTTGTTTTGAACTGTAAGTAGGCCTAAACAATAGGATAATCCTTACTAAGAACATGATTTACATTCATTCTTCACAATAAAGAAACACCAAATCCTTCAATTTCATTGGTCGAGAGCACTTTGCTATATTCTAAAGCATGATTATGATATTTGATTTATGTATTAAATGACCTTTGTCAAATATGTCAGTTATGACTTGTTTGTGTTGTCAAAATGACATTGAAAATCTTATTTCTGCAATAAAATTACCATATAGTATCTTGCTATTCATAGTTTTTACAAAAAATTGTAAAGGATTTTTTTTGGCAATTTTTTATTGTCAAAGTAGTTGTCTTTAAACAAAATTATGAATTTTAAAAACGATTTTGTACTAAATAATTTGTACATTAAACAAAAACAGACAAAATATACCAATCAGTGGGCAATTGAAACCTCAAGCCGAATAAAAAAAAACCTTAACAAAAAGAATAAACAGCTGCGCCACGAGCGCATGATACGCCCGTCGTCTTGTGTGTGAAGTTTTATGCAATAATCATAAATAGTTTCTGAGATTTGGGGCGACATGTGACCCCCCCTTTTTTTTTTACAAAAAACTCAATAACTCTAAAATAAAATTTTGAATCATCACCAAAAAGTACACAGATCTTTAGATTAATATAACTAAGAAGTGTGTAAAGTTTTAAGCAATAATCATAAACGGTGCGTATCCACTGACTTTAAACATAAATCTGAATGAACTTTATTCAAGATATTTTTTATAGTAATTATTCTACTGTTCATAAATACTTCGTTAAGTGAGTAGATGGTCAGCTTGATCTTAAATTTTGCCTGCTGATTCTTGGGAACAACACGGGGAAAATGAAAAGAAAACCATTACAAAATTAAATAAAATTCTTTAAAATGATATAATCTGAAGATTCGTTTTTAATAGTTAAGGTATATTTTAAGTTAATAACTGTCCATTCCTGGGTAATAATGGGCATCGGCCTTACGGGCCTCCGATCCATTATTTCGGAATGGACATTTATTTGGACTTTCTCTATAACATAATTTAACATTAAATAACAAAAGTACATTACAAATTGTATCGACAGGTCAAATTCACACGAAAGTACGATTTGAGAGTACTGCAGTTACTCAAAGCTAGTTAAAAGCCAAAACAATTAATAATAAAAATCATGCATCAGAGACTAAAATCAACTAAAACACATCCCAAGTCCACAAAATAACAAAATAAATATTATTGTGCAACAAGAACCCAACCAAATACCTAGAGATAAATTCATGTTCTCCGGTGGGTAAGAAGTTCCTGCTCCACTATATTTACCATCATGTTGCTCAAGAAAAGCAAACACTGAGTGATAAGCTGCATTCGGTCAATTAACAATGGATAAAAAGAGGACGGAGTTGTGGCTACATCGAGTTGAATATTGTGACATTCCATTTCAGTCAAGTAAATCATGATGGTTTAGACGAAACGCGCGTCTGGCGTAAAAACAAAATTTCAATCCTGGTATCTATGATGAGTTTATTTACAACCACTGGGTCGATGCAAACTGCTAGTGGAGTTTTTATTCCCGAGGGTATCACCAGCCCAGTAGTCAGCACTTCTGTGTTGACATGAATTATCATTGATATGGTCATAATTATAAATTAACTGTTTACAAAACTTAGAATTTTTGAAATACTAAGGCTTTTCTACCTCAGGAATATATTACTTTAGCTGGATTTGGCAAAACTTTTAGGAACTTTGGTCCTCAATGCTCGTCAACTTCGTACTTTATCTAGCCTTTTTAACTTTTTTTTATTCGAGCGTCACTGATGAGTCTTTTGTAGACGAAACGCGCGTCTGGTTCAAATACAAAATTTTAATCCTGGTATCAGTGATGAGTTTATTTACAACCACTGGGTCGATGCCACTGCTAGTGGAGTTTTTATTCCCCGAGGGTATCACCAACCCAGTAGTCAGCACTTCTGCGTTGACATGAATTATCGTTGGTATGGTCATAATTATAAATTAACTGTTTACAAAACTTTGAATTTTTGAAATACTATGGCTTTTCTACCTCAGGAATAGATTACTTTAGATGTATTTGGCAAAACTTTAGGGAATTTTTGGTTCTCTATGCCCTTCAACTTCGTAATTTATTTTGCCTTTTTAACTTTTTTTTATTCGAGCGTCACTGATTAGTCCTTTGTAGACGAAACGCGCGTCTGGTGCAAATACAAAATTTCAATCCTGATATCTATGATGAGTTTATTTACAATCACTGGGTCAATGCCACTGCTGGTGGAGTTTTTTTCCCCGAGGGTATCACCAGCCCAGTAGTCAGCACTTCTGTGTTGTCATGAATTATCATTGATATGGTCATAATTATAAATTAACTGTTTACAAAACTTTGAATTTTGAAATACTAAGGCTTTTCTAACTCAGGAATCGATTACTTTAGCTGTATTTGGCAAAACTTTTAGGAATTTTTGGTCCTCAATGCTCGTCAACTTCGAACTTTATTTGGCTTTTTCAACTTTTTTTGATTCGATCGTCACTGATGAGTCTTTTGTAGACGAAAAGCGCGTCTGGCTCAAATACAAAATTTCAATCCTCGTATCTATGATGAGTTTATTTTCGTAAACCTCTGAAAGGGAATACTTTAACTTGGAACTTTTTATTCAATAGCCTCCTTGTAAGCAGCGACACTTTATCGAGGAAATCACGATGGAAAACGCATGCCCTAGAATGTTGCTTCAACTGAGATATATATACTCATACACAGGCGCTCCAGGAACGTTGCCTCTGAGAAAAAGAAAGGTTACAATGGGTAAATAAAAATCATTTCTTTCGTCGACTAAGCAATGACAACGACAAGGCATATTGTAGATTCATATTGCAAAGTACTGGAGGCAAACATCTTATACGTTCAGGTATTTCACATCCCATCTTTTATGGTAATATTCTATACAAAGCACAAAAATGTCGTCATTCACCTCAAAAACTAACCAAACCTTTAAACAGACTTATTCGGAAGGATATAGTTACGATACTGTTGTCAGGTTTTTAAAGATGGTATTTTTTTGAAATTAATATTTATTCACTCATAGGGTCTTTGCATCGGAAATAAACACATTAATTCTTAAACCAGTTGTTGGCATGATACGGGTAATGTTCTTATATCGTATATTTTCTAATGGTATGATACTAAACCCCTTATTGGAGGTATTGCGCTTGATTCTCATATGATGAAAACATAATCATTCAGTCAGTTTAAATGAGGTCTGAGCTGGCATGTCAGTAACTGCTATAGTCCTTTGTTAATGTATGTTGGTTATTGTAATTTTGCTTAGTTTCTTCTGTTACCTATTCTAACATCAGACTCGGACTTCTTTTAAACTGAATTTTACTGTGCGTATGCTTTGTGTTTGATTATTCCACAATGGCTAGAGGTATAGGGTGAGGGTTGAGATCGCATAAAAAAATGTTTAACACCGCCGCATTTTTGCGCCTGTCTCAAGTCAGGAACCTCTAACCTTTGTTAGTCTTGTATGTTTTTTCAATTTTGGTTCATATATATGTTTCGGAGTTTAGTGTGACGTTCATTTTCGTTGAACTAGTATACATTATTGTTTAGGGGCCAGTTGAAGCCCGCCCAGGTGCGGGATTTTCTCGCTGTGTTGAAGACCCAATAATGGTCTTGGGCTATTTTCTGCTCTTTGGTCGGGTTATTATCTCTTTGACGCATTCCCCGTTTTCATTCTCAATTTTAAATGTAATAACAAAAATACCGAATTGCAAGGTAAATAATACGTCATTATTTATTAGTTCAATAGAACAATGGCCATCAAGAAACTAATACAGTGACAGATCCGGGGTTCGGGGTTGGAACCCCTTTTTCTTGACGATCAATGCATTTGAATGGGGACATATAGTTGGAACCCCTTTATCCTGGGTTGGGAATCCCCTTTAAAATGTCTGGATCCGCCCTGTAATATAGATTTGAAAACCAGTGAGCGTATTAATTTTAGAAATGATTACATAGTTTGAATGACTAAGCATAATCATTTAATATAATTGAGATGGTTTAAAAGGAAAAACCAAACCAATTAATTTCTTCTTTTATTTTATAATTAGTAATTACGGCAATACTTAAACGACCAGTAGGATAAAACCCATTCGTCAAATATCAATCACACTATAAATATGACATAAAGGGCACCTATAGAAACATATCTTAAGTTCCTTTCCAAAATGAGTATAGACCAAAACACTTTAAGAGTTATATGACATTATAAATAGCTCAATTCATCATAAGTTGACTTTATCTTAGGGAGTTTAAGCGTTAGTTTCTTATCAATTTAATAATCAACGGAACATTTGAGTAAAGTTTGTAATAAATCATGACAAAACCGAAGTCCTGACTACTGGGTTAGATACATAACTTATATATGCAGTCCTTTCCAAAATAAATTTTAATAATCAACAAAAGACAAACAAATATTAAGCGAACAGCATAAAATAGCTCTGCGTTTCGTTTTAGTTTTCAGAGTATAGTTATTGCTCTGAACGCTAAAAAATATGAAAACAACACTTTATAAATTTTATGCATCAGAAGCGCTTTTCTGGATTTATCTTCATCAGTAATGCTAAAAGCCAAATATTTGAAATCCAATAATGTATAAAAATCGAAGCAGCTGAAGAGCTTTATGAACAAAAAGAACATGAAAAATAAAAGCCAAATCCATCTGAGGTCAGCCTTGCCTGAGAGAGTTGAACTCTTAGTTTCTTAATACTGTGTTAATTTTCAAACGGACAAATTTAAGAAAGGTATGATATTAATCATTACCGAAGTAATTAGTTCAATAAAATCATTGCCTTTCTGATGTCTTGCTTACTCAAATTTCAAGTTAAAACAACGAAAAGAGTACACAGTTTTAACGTGCATTTGCTTAAAGCAACTTTGAAATTTTAGAATTATACCAGTTCAAATCGGACAGTGCTATTCATGGGGATGTATATCTACGCAGTCTGCGTAATTACTTAACGTTCGTTACCTGTGAAATTTTACAATTGTACCAGCTCATATCGCACATTACTATTTATTTTGGATGCATATCTATGAAGTCTCTTTTGTAAATACTTGAACCCCATAAATTTAGAAATTTTAGAATTATACCAGGTGGTTCGATTTTTGACTTGTATAACGTTTAAAAATGTTTAAGTAAAATCAGATTAGATTGATATGATCCATTTCACAACATCATGATTATACTGATGAAGGATATAACTATGTTATCCAAAATATTTATAGATACTTATATTTATTGTTTCCTTTGTTTTAATAATGGTGTTGTTTTGTACACTTTTATGCGTATATATATATATATATATACATGTATAATTAATATAAACGTTTTTCTTCCTATTTCGAGCAGATAATTACACATGAATTTTGACTACTACTTTGAACAATGCAGATTTTGTACTATATTTTTAGTAAACCAACTTATACATTTTGCCCAAGGCCTAATAAAATGTCACCTTACAACCATAATTTGTTAATTGGCATGATTCAAATTGCCAGAGATAGAATTGCTTTTGTTTCAAGTAAGTCTCCGATATGTAAATATGTACATATATTGCAGCTGCAAGTTATCGTTCCGGGTATCTTCTTTGTTGAAAAAGACGTGATATCGATGATGACGAAGGCTTCAGTCCAAAATAGTTTTTTCCTCTCTCGATTAATTCAGTATTCAGTTTAGTTCCTTACAAATGCCTAATTTTAACAAACTAGATATTTACCATAAAACAGACAGTCAGGTCGAAAAGGAATACATTTGACAGCAAAGAAAAACAAAATTTCAAACTGCCTATAAGTTAATTTATTAGTGTCATGGCGTCGCATCAATCAATATAATTCATAAAATGATAGCATTCAATTTGGCCTTGAAATATCTAATATATACATTGTAGTGACACTAATTCATGGAAAATTACAATGGAAATATATTTCCTAAATTCGTTCCCTTACTAAATTCATATATCATTTTTGATTTACTATGATCAACAACCGCTTCAAATTAATGAGATGTAATTTATCAATTACTAGTACAAACAAATGAATTTAATCAAGACGACCTCTTTCAAGTCTCAGTATCAACGATACAGTTCATGGTCTGAGTGATTGTATGAGAAAATAAAAGAGTTTGATTTTCGAATGTCAGACTGTTTGAATTAGTGTCTCACTTCTATCAAATTAGAGGATATTAGGGATATATATATATATTTGAATAAAGTATTTAACCAACAGATATGAAATCATGTTACCCTAGAATTTAATATCAATTGCTGTACTGGATAAACATTTCCATTCAGCAACATCATAAACCAGACAGAAAGACACGATCGTGTCCACTGCCAATAAAGCTCTGTTACAATTGGCAGTAAAAACGCATCTAATAAGAATCAAACAAACTGTCTTTATGAAATTTTTATTGTATTTCTGTATTTCCAAAACAAATTTTATAAAGTCTTTTCATACACGGCCTTTAAAACAAGATTTGTTGTCAGTTTATTTTAAAAGTTGGGTTCTCCGGCCATCATAAGCCAAAGAGGGAATACCAACAAAATGTTGTGCCCAAGGTTAAATAAGTTTTAATTTTACCATTCGCATATGCATATTTTGACATAAGTTAGACGTAAGATACCAAAGGGATAATTATAAGTCGAAAACGAATTTTAGTCTTAGATACTAAGTACGTGATTTTTCATAAGTTGTTATTTGTTTTGAACTATCTTTAAATAACTGTGAGTACTCTCAGATCTGTTCTTTGTGTCTTTTGTGTTTTTGTTTGTTGTGATTTTTATTGATCTGATGAGTTACATGTAAGCCCTTCTCAACTGATTTTTGTTGTTTGTTTTTATGTTTGTGCTGTAACACCACAGTCCTAGATAAGAGGGAGTGTCCTTTTGGAGTCTTTTATAGCTTGCTATGCGGTATGGGTTTAGCTTATTGTTAAAGGCCATACGGTGACCTATAGTTGAATACTTCTGCTTCTCTGGTAGAGAGTTGTTTTATTGTCAATCATATCACATCTTCGTATTTTTATATTGACAATGCTATGACAAAAAACGAAAAACGATCAAAAGACAAAAAACTGTATACAAAGCACTTCATCGAAAACTACAGAATGAGGAAATACAAGCTCTTGAATATCGTATCAACTGTGAGATATATATTCCATATGCAGGCGCTGCTGGAATTTCGCAACATAGAAATGGAAGTTCACAATTGGAAAGCTGAAACCATCTGCTTTGATGTAGAGGTTTGTTCTCAACCGACCCTCATTGTCTATTTCTAGGTGTAAGTCAAGATATGAGACAGACTTAACTGTATCTGTTGTATCCTTTATTTTTAGTTTAATGATAAGTTAGCATAATTATTTGTATTGGTTAACCGCAAGGGTTATTATCTCTTCATTTTCTGCTTCAATTTTAAGAAATGATATAATTTAGTGTTTATTTTTAGTTTCTGATAAAAATAAAATTTTAGGTGAACTTGATATTTACAATCGAAACAAAGAAGCTTGTAAAGGAAAAAAAAACCTCACCAAGACTACTAGGGGTTACAATTTGGTAGAAAACACGTAAAAATACGAGGCTTATAACTTGATACACCAGACACGCGTTGCATCTACATAAGACTCATTAGTGGCGCTAGAATCAAAACAATTGGAATGCAAAATGAAATACTAACAGTTTGGTAGGTAAGACGCGCGATTCATCTGAACAAGACTCATCATTGGTTTCGAATCAAAACAGGCAGGCAAAATCGATTGGAAGAAGAGGATTAGGAAGACAATTTAAAAGAAAATACAAAAACAATCATGCAACAAAAAATTTCAATTATGTTCCATAACGGTTAACAAATTACACATACAGCCTGCCAATTTTGGATTTAAATATGCATTCCGTAAATGCTCATCTTCAAATAATTATGTTATATTGACTCGTTGTCTTTTGATTAATAAAGAATATGTATTATCAATATTTTATATAAGTCATGCTATTTGTGTTATTTACTATTGCTGATTGTTCATTAATCTTTTGGATAACTGTATTTTTAAATGGACAGTTGGTTTTATTTACCGTTATGGTCTCTGTACTCTTTATTAATAAAAATGAATTTTGTGTTTAAGTGGTGTGATTCATAAGTTATACATGAAGGACAGTAATTTCTTTTTAGTAAGAAAAGAATATACTGATGACGACGTTGTGTACGGTGTTGGTACAATATCCATTTTGAAATAGGTTTTTATGCAAAGCAATGCATTGATTCATTGATTTGTTGACTATTTTTTGTTTAACGCCACTTCAGCACTATTGGCTATTTCGTGGCGGTCAGTTTTATTGGTGGAGGAAGCCGGAGAGTCCGGAGTTTGCCTTAGGTGAAGATTGGAGTCGAAAGCACCTGCCATCGAACTCACAACATCAGTGTTGTCAGGTTAGTGATACAGTAGTTTGACTACTTAAACCACTCAGCAACTAAGGTCCCAGCAATCTATTGAAAGGTCAGAATATATGGTAAAAGTGTGTTGGGTTTGTGTATAATTGGCTTGCAAATAGTTGAAAAATAAGGATTGAAAAACAAAATACCCTGATATTAACACCCGAACATTACTCCATTTTTATGCAGAA
This sequence comes from Mytilus coruscus, assembly GCA_017311375.1. Lineage (NCBI taxonomy): Eukaryota > Metazoa > Mollusca > Bivalvia > Mytilida > Mytilidae > Mytilus > Mytilus coruscus. The sequence continues at coordinate 95,595,041 of CM029601.1, forward strand.
ACGTCTTATCCAACGTGTTATTTTTGTGTAAAGCGAATCAGAATTGAGTGTCTATATATCATTTTTCTTGCCAGAACGTCACTAGATAATTTTAATAGGAATAATGCTATTGTTACATTTATTGTGACAATAAAGCAAAATAAACATCACCGATACCGAAATGCGGGAAAATGTCCAAGAAAATGCATGGTTAACAAATATGCGGTTTGAGCATATAAATCTCGTAATTGGAAAAGACGACAGAAATCATATTTATAGTAAAAAAAATACATTTATTTTTTTCTCGGTTCATGGTGTTTTCTTGCAGGAAACATTGATATCTCTACGACAACAATGACACCAAAAGTATAACCATCTTGTCACAACGAAAAAGACGCTTTATATCACATGAGCTTTTCTAGATAATAGAACATAGAGATTGGTCGTAAAAGTAAACACGTGTTTTTTTCTATTTCAAACTGAAAGTTTAATAATCTTTCTCGTAAGAAAACAGGATTCTCAGATCACATCAAAAAGTGTAGTCATTTTATCACAACGTCAGAAAAATGTTATTGGAGTGATCGTGATTTGAATACTGTGGGATGATGAGTCTTTGTTCCAGATTAATCCTAAAAATAAAGGCAACAGTAGTATACCGCTGTTCGAAACTCATAAATCGATAGAGATAAAAACAAATCTGGGTTACAAAATAAAACTGAGGGAAACGCATCAAATATAAGAGGAGAAAAACGACACAACAAAAACACAACATTAAAATGTAATACACAGAGAAACGAACTATAATATAACAATGGCCCTTTTCCTGACTTGGTACAGGACATTTTAAGAAAAAAATGGTGGGTTGAACCTGGTTTTGTGGCATGCCAAACCTCCCACTTTTATGGCAACGTCAAACACAACACCAAAATGACAACATTACATGACAGGACTACAATAAATGGGAGAACATATAGGACAAAGAAACACACGAATAATAGCTAACAAAAGGTACTAGGTTTAAAATTTAATACGCCAGACGTGCGTCTCGTCCATACAAGACTAACCAGTGACGCTCAGATGAAAAAAGTTTGAAAGCCAAAACAAGTACAAAGCTGAAGAGCACCGAGGACCAAAACTTCCAAAAAGTTTCGCCTAACACGGCGAGGGTTTTCTGCCTGGGACAAGAACATCCTTATTATTTAGAATAATTCATAATTTTGCAAACAGTAAATTTTATAAAATGACTATATAATAGATATACATGATAAAACCGAAGTGGAGACTAACTACAGAATAAAAACGGATACATTACATAAAACAACTTAATCCAACACATAAAAATACACAGCCGAGTTAACCAAAGCCTCAACGCACAAAGTGACGTCACATTTGAAATTTAAAAAAAAACACACAAAGTGACGTCACATTTGAATTTGTAAAAATATTTCCCAAAAATAAGAAAGGATTAGGATTGATTCACGATTAGATTTGTAATACTGACATTACATTTATTAATAACAATGAAAATTACAATACTTATTAATATCAAATTGTGGTAGTAATTAGATAATTAATTGTATTATCTAGCTATGTCGGTGTTTCTTCTGAATCAAACTGTAAACCAAATATATCGTATAAATTTCGTTGAACCAAACTAAAATCTAATAAATGAAGGGGGTGATTAATGATCTTTACCATAACACACGAATATAACAGAAAAGACGTTAAGACATTTGACAAAATCCGACGAGAATAACAAATATAACATCAAAATTAAATACATGAATTTGGGATAGAAAAGTACCGTGACACGTCTTATAGCAATGCAATAAAAGTATGAAAGAGACACAGAAATGTGAAAGAATGGCACTTACAATACTTGCCTGGATTTTTTGCGGTAGAGAAATCGCGAATAAAATAAATTTAAACGAAAATGAAAAATAAAAATAAAAGATTGCAAAGAAATACAATTTAAATTAGAATCAGAAAGAAGTAAAAATAAAATGGTAATTTCAATATTTAATTCGAATTAAAAAAAAAAAACCTGTGTAGCTTAGGATATCAATATATGCATATTTAAGTGAAAAAACACAAAAATTTTATTATGCAACTTCAAAAATTTCTGTAAATAAATATTTATTAAAAAATTTCTAGCGATGGCCATATTTATTCGCATTAGTATCCGAAATACGAAATCAGGTGAACAAATGCAGAACGTAAATCACGCTCATTTGGACTGAAAGCTCATAAAAATCATCTTTTTACCGGGAACATCATGTCATGCTCAATGGTACCAATACCGTGCGTAATGTCAAAACTTGCTAATAAAAGAAAAATAACAAAAATACCGAACTTCAGGGAAAATTCAAAACGGAAAGTCCTTTATCAAATGGCAAAGTCAAAGCTCAAACACATCAAACGAATAGAAAACAACTGTCTTATTCCTGACTCGGTACAGGCATTTCCTTATGTGGAATTGGTGGATTAAACCTGGTTTTATAGCTGGCTTAACCTCTCACTTGTATGACAGTCGCATAAAATTCCATTATATTGCCAACAATGTGAACAAAACAAACAGACATAATAGGTAAAATGTCAAAAATAGGGTACAGCAGTCCACATTTTGTTATAATCTTTATCACTATAAAACAAATAATATGTCAACAAAGAAAAACAAAATGGCAATAATTATAAGTCGAAAACGAATTTTAGTCTTAGATACGTGATTTTTCATAAGTTGTTATTTGTTTTGAACTATCTTTAAATAACTGTGAGTACTCTCAGATCTGTTCTTTGTGTCTTTTGTGTTTTTGTTTGTTGTGATTTTTATTGATTTGATGAGTTACATGTAAGCCCTTCTCAACTGATTTTTATTGTTTGTTTTTATGTTTGTGCTGTAACACCACAGTCCTAGATAAGAGGGAGTGTCCTTTTGGAGTCTTTTATAGCTTGCTATGCGGTATGGGTTTAGCTTATTGTTAAAGGCCATACGGTGACCTATAGTTGAATACTTCTGCTTCTCTGGTAGAGAGTTGTTTTATTGTCAATCATATCACATCTTCGTATTTTTATATTGACAATGCTATGACAAAAACGAGAAACGATCAAAAGACAAAAAACTGTATACAAAACACTTCATCGAAAACTACAGAATGAGGAAATACAAGCTCTTGAATATCGTATCAACTGTGAGATATATATTCCATATGCAGGCGCTGCTGGAATTTCGCAACATAGAAATGGAAGTTCACAATTGGAAAGCTAAAACCATCTGCTTTGATGTAGAGGTTTGTTCTCAACCGAACCTCATTGTCTATTTCTAGGTGTAAGTCAAGATATGAGACAGACTTAACTGTATCTGTTGTATCCTTTATTTTTAGTTTAATGATAAGTTAGCATAATTATTTGTATTGGTTAACCGCAAGGGTTATTATCTCTTCATTTTCTGCTTCAATTTTAAGAAATGATATAATTTAGTGTTTATTTTTAGTTTCTGATAAAAATAAAATTTTAGGTGAACTTGATATTTACAATCGAAACAAAGAAGCTTGTAAAGGAAAACAAACCTCACAAAGACTACTAGGGTTACAATTTGGTAGAAAACACGTAAAAATACGAGGCTTATAACTTGATACACCAGACACGCGTTTCATCTACATAAGACTCATTAGTGGCGCTAGAATCAAAACAATTGGAATGCAAATGAAATACTAACAGTTTGGTAGGTAAGACGCGCGATTCATCTGAACAAGACTCATCATTGGTTTCGAATCAAAACAGGCAGGCAAAATCAAATTGGAAGAAGAGGACTAGGAAGACAATTAAAAAGAAAATACAAAAACAATCATGCAACAAAAGATTTCAATTATGTTCCATCACGGTTAACAAATTACACATACAGCCTGCCAATTTTGGATTTAAATATGCATTCCGTAAATGCTCATCTTCAAATAATTATGTTATATTGACTCGTTGTCTTTTGATTAATAAAGAATATGCATTATCAATATTTTATATAAGTCATGCTATTAGTGTTATTTACTATTGCTGATTGTTCATTAATCTTTTTTGGATAACTGTATTTCTTAAATGGACAGTTGGTTTTATTTACCGTTATGGTCTCTGTACTCTTTATTAATAAAAATGAATTTTGTGTTTATGTGGTGTGATTCATAAGTTATACATGAAGGACAGCAATTTCTTTTTAGTAAGAAAAGAATACACTGATGACGACGTTGTGTACGGTGTTGGTACAATATCCATTTTGAAATAGGTTTTTATGCAAAGCAATGCATTGATTCATTGATTTGTTGACTATTTTTTGTTTAACGCCACTTCAGCACTATTGGCTATTTCGTGGCGGTCAGTTTTATTGGTGGAGTTAGCCGGAGAGTCCGGAGTTTGCCCTTCGGTGAAGATTAGAGTCGAACGCACCTGCCATCGAACTCACAACATCAGTGTTGTCAGGTTAGTGATACAGTAGTTTGACTACTTAAACCACTCAGCAACTAAGGTCCCAGCAATCTATTGAACGGTCAGAATATATGGTAAAAGTGTGTTGGGTTTGTGTATAATTGGCTTGCAAATAGTTGAAAAATAAGGATTGAAAAACAAAATACCCTGATATTAACACCCGAACATTACTCCATTTTTATGCAGAAACGTCTTATCCAACGTGTTATTTTTGTGTATAGCGAATCATAATTGAGTGTCTATATATCGTTTTTCTTGCCAGAACGTCACTAGATAATTTTAATAGGAATAATGCTATTGTTACATTTATTGTGACAATAAAGCAAAATAAACATCACCGATACCGAAATACGGGAAAATGTCCAAGAAAATGCATGGTTAACAAATATGCGGTTTGAGCATATAAATCTCGTAATTGGAAAAGACGACAGAAATCATATTTATAGTAAAAAAAAAATACATTTATTTTTTTCTCGGTTCATTGTGTTTTCTTGCAGGAAACATTGATATCCTTACGACAACAATGACTCCAAAAAGTATAACCATCTTGTCACAACGAAAAAGACGCTTTATATCACATGAGCTTTTCTAGATAATAGAACATAGAGATTGGTCGTAAAAGTAAACACGTGTTTTTTCTATTTCAAACTGAAAGTTTTATAATCTTTCTCGTCAGATAACAGGATTCTCAGATCACATCAAAAAGTGTAGTCATTTTATCACAACGTCAGAAAAATGTTATTGGAGTGATCGTGATTTGAATACTGTAGGATGATGAGACTTTGTTCCAGATTAATCCTATAAATAAAGGCAACAGTAGTATACCGCTGTTCGAAACTCATAAATCGATAGAGATAAAAACAAATCTGGGTTACAAACTAAAACTGAGGGAAACGCAACAAATATAAGAGAAGAACAACGACACAACAAAAACACAACATTAGAATGTAACACACACAGAAACGAACTATAATATAACAATGGCCATTTTCCTGACTAGGTACAGGATTTTAAGAAAAAAATTGTGGTTTGAACCTGGTTTTGTGGCATGCCAAACCTCCCGGTTTTATGGCAACGTCAAACACAACACCAAAATGACAACATTACATGACAGGACTACAATACAAATAAATGGGAGAACATATAAGACAAAGAAACACACGAATAATAGCTAACAAAAGGTACTAGGTTTAAAATTTAATACATCAGACGTGCGTCTCGTCCACACAAGACTAACCAGTGACGCTCAGATGAAAAAAGTTTGAAAGCCAAAACAAGTACATAGCTGAAGATTACCGAGGACCAAAACTTCCAAAAAGTTGCGCCTAACACGGCCTGGGACAAGAACATCCTTATTATTTAGAATAATTCATAATTTTGCAAACAGTAAATTTTATAAAATGACTATATAATAGATATACATGATAAAACCGAAGTGGAGACTAACTTCAGAATAAAAACGGATACATTACATAAAACAACCCAACACATAAAAATACACAGCCGAGTTAGCCAAAGCCTCAACGCACAAAGTGACGTCACATTTGAATTTGTAAAAATATTTCCCAAAAATAAGATAGGATTAGGATTGATTCAAGATTAGATTTGTAATACTGACATTACATTTATTAATAACAATGAAAATTACAATACTTATTAATATCAAATTGTGGTAGTAATTAGATAATTAATTGTATTATCTAGCTATGTCGGCGTTTCTTCTGAATCAAACTGTAAACCAAATATATCGTATAAATTTCGTTGAACCAAACTAAAATCTAATAAATGAAAGGGTGATTAATTATCTTTACCATAACACACGAATATAACAGAAAAGACGTTAAGACATTTGACAAAATCCGACGAGAATAACAAATATAACATCAAAATTAAATACATGAATTTGGGATAGAAAAGTACCGTGACACGTCTTATAGCAATGCAATAAAAGTATGAAAGAGACACAGAAATGTGAAAGAATGGCACTTACAATACTTGCCTGGATTTTTTGCGGTAGAGAAAATCGCGAATAAAACAAATTTAAACGAAAATGAAAAATAAAAATAAAAGATTGCAAAGAAATACAATTTAAATTAGAATCAGAAAGAAGTATAAATAAAATGGTAATTTCAATATTTAATTCGAATTAAAAAAACCTGTGTAGCTTAGGATATCAATATATGCACATTTAAGTGAAAAGAAACACAAAATTTCTCATTATGCAACTTAAAAATTTCTGTAAATAAATATTTATTAAAAAATTTCTAGCGATGGCCATATTTATTTGCATTAGTATCCGAAATACGAAATCAGGTGAACAAATGCAGAACGTTAATCACGCTCATTTGGACTGAAAGTTTATAAAAATCATCTTTTTACTGGGAACATCATGTCATGCTCAATGGTACCAATACCATGCGTAATGTCAAAACATGCTAATAAAAGTAAAATAACAAAAATACCGAACTTCAGGGAAAATTCAAAACGGAAAGTCCTTTATCAAATGGCAAAGTCAAAAGCTCAAACACATCAAACGAATAGAAAACAACGGTCTTATTCCTGACTCGGTACAGGCATTTCCTTATGTAGAATTGGTGGATTAAACCTGGTTTTATAGCTGGCTTAACCTCTCACTTGTATGACAGTCGCATAAAATTCCATTATATTGCCAACAATGTGTGAACAAAACAAACAGACATAATAGGTAAAAATGTCAAAAATAGGGGTACAGCAGTCCACATTTTGTTATAATCTTAATCACTATAAAAACAAATAATATGTCAACAAAGAAAAACAAAATGGCATATAGACAAAGCACATAAGCAAAAATAAAAGACAAAAATACAAAAAAATGAGCATAGCACAATAACACATTGGCGGGATCTATAAGTACCGAGCCACGCCAAAAGGATATTACCAAAAATGGACTAAACAGTAAAGGTTAATAATTTACAAAGACAAATAAAAGAACACTAAAAAACGTAGGTAAGATGATAAATAAAGTCAATACCTAGAATCTATACTTCAAGACCATCATGTATTATTTGTGAAGTTTTAATTGTTATTGTTTCTACCGAACGTTTATCATAGTGGACAGAATTGTATAAGTGCATAGTAAAGCATATCTTAATCCCTAAAATTTACTTAATGCAAAATAAAACAAGTATAAATACAAATAATCTTAAAAACTACATGGTACAATATTGAAGATTAGTCAAGTGCACTTACTGACATATCCCAACAGGGTCTATTATTCAAAGTGATCATAAAACTAAATTGTTAATAGGCATTTTTTTATCACACGAAAAAGGCCACAAGCCACATGCATAAGTATTGTCCTCTCAATTCCTAGCAAAAAATTATTAACGATTTTTACTGCTTGTTTGAACAATTTTTGTTTCTGGCTTCCGGTATTTTAAGTCAAATGTGTCTAATAATAAACAACACTGTCGCTACTAAATTGTTATTGTTAAAAAATTGTACTTCTGCTGAATAACACAAATGTCCTGCTATATGTTCCACTATATCGTCGTGTAAAGTTTTGTAATTCGTCAATTTTACATACAATATCTATTTTCAAAGGTTGACATCATCTTATTTAACATTTGGCAGGGTTTCCGGTTATTGAAACTCTAAGGGAGAATACCATTTATACTGTGTGTCCAAGGTTACATAAAGTGCCATCTTACATGTAACATCCGCACATGTATTTTTGTTTTTGTTTTGTTTTTTTTTTTTTCATTTCTATTGTTTAAATTGCTAGGTTTATAATCGCTTTTGGTTCTATTTAAATAAAATCACTTTTGGTTCTATTTAAATAAAATCGCTTTTGGTTCTATTTAAATAAAATCGCTTTTGTTCTATTTAAATAAAGTCTCTGGCTTCAGTTGAAAAACTGTTTATAGATATAATCATGTCTTCCGTTTAATCAATTGTAAAAGTTTAATCATTTGTCAAACCTGATATTTTCAATCATAACAAATCACCACCAGCTAGGAATAATTTAAATAGTTTTCAGAAAAAGAAATCTTAGAATGGTATTTTATTGCATCTTTGTTTTTTTACTAAGTCTATAATCAATCAATATGAATTTCTAAAACGATAACCTTTAAATATCTAATATATACATTGTAATGATAAATGTCTTTCCAGAAATCATACACATACTAAATATACATATATCCTTATTTTTATAATGAACAATAACCTCTACAAAATAATGAGATGTCAATTGTCAATTCCAATCATAACCGCAAGACCTTCATAAAGAAGATCTTTTTTCAAGTCAATATACAATGGAGATCACTTCTAACCTCTCATCAAATCTGTCAGAATCTGTCAGGAGAACTGTTCTAGGACTGTATGTAGAAATGTCAGCCTGACACCTTTTAATCAGTTCTAGGTTAGAATTGTTCTAGCTAGAACTGATCCTGACAGTCCTGTATGTAAGGACGGATTGTATAATACAAATGATAGCAATCCTGGAACACAATGACTACAAAAAATTTTCCGCATCAATTTATAGTGCCAGCATGTCCTCTTTTTATTCAAAATATTGAATCGTAAACAAATATCAGTAGTTTTCATACCTCAGACTGACTTGTGTAACAAAATTATTTGTCCCCATCAACCAGAACTGACCATATTTGCACTTTACTATGTAAATCTTAATAGCCGCATAGTAAATCACTGATATTTTTATATTAGGATGGATTGTATAATACAAATGACAGCAATATTGGAAAACAATGACTACCAAATTATGCTCGCATCAAATTATAGTGCCAGCATGTCCTTTTTTTATTCAAAATATTGAATCGTAAATAAATATCAGTCGTTTTCATACTATACATTAGACTGACTCGTTTAACAAAATCTTTTGACAGCATCAACCAAAACTGATCATATTTGGTCTTCTGTAAATCTATATAGCTGCACAGTAATTTAGTTATAATTTTAGGTCAAGAGGGACTGTAATATACAAATGATAGCAATATTAGAAAACAATGACCACAAAATTTTGTTCGCATCAATTTATAGACACTGCCAGCATGTCCTCTTTTTATTCAAAATATTGAACTGTAAACAAATATCAGTCGTTTTCATACCTAAGACTGACTCGTGTAACAAAATTTTTTGACCGTGTCAGCCAAAACTGACCATATTTGCTCTTTTTTATGTAAATCTTGTAGTCGCATAGTAAATCAGTAATATCTGTATGTAAGGATGGATTGTAAAATACAAATGATAGCAATACTGGAACACAATGGCTACAAAAAAAATTTCCGCATCAATCTAGAATACCAGCATGTCCTTAGTTTTATTCAAAATATTGAATCGTAAACAAATTTCAGTAGTTTTCACACCTCAGACTGACTCGTATAACAAAATTATTTGTCCCCATCAACCAAAACTGACCATATTTTCACTTTATTATGTAAATCTTAATAGCCACATAGTCAATCACTTATATTTTTATATCAGGATGGATTGTATTTATATAATACAAATGACAGCAATATTGTGAAACAATGACTACTAAATTTTTCCGCATCAATTTAGAGTACCCGCATGTCCTCCTTTTTTTCAAAATATTGAATCCTAAACAAATCTCAGTAGTTTTGATATATCAGACTGACTCTTTTCACAAAATTATTTGACTGCATCAACCAAAACTGACCATATTTACACTTTATCATGTAAATATATATGGCCTCATTGTAAATCAATAATATGTCTATGTCAGGACGGATGGTATGATAAAGATGACACCAATTCTAGAACACAATGACTACCATAACTACAAAATGTTGTCCATATCAATTTAGAGTGCCATTTATATTTCCTCTCTGTATCAATACTAAAGTCAGTGGTTCGTGATAGTTTGTTTTTTAAACAAAACTATTTAATGCATCATCCAACACTCACACAACTGATTCATATACTTTAAAATGAAAAGTACATGTATGAGAAGTTCTCTTCTTGGAATAGTATTCTGTTAATATATTTTGTAGAATGGTTGATTTTGTTTGTAGCCTAACGTCCAGGGGCAAATATTTCATTCATGTTCAGATCGAGTATATTTTTCGGACGTCTTAGACTCCCAGATATCATTTATAATCGTTATGGATAAGGGAGCTACCATTTGATTTTTATGGGGCTAGGATGAAAAATTTTGTCCTGCATTTTTTTCTAGTTGTAATCTCTGTCCTGCCTTTTTATTTTTCACTCTATTTGGTCCTGCTTTTTTTTTAAAGTTTATCCTGACTTTTTTTTTACCTAAATTGTCATCCTGACTTCTTTTTTTACTCAAAACTCCTGTCCTGCCTATTTTTTCAAATTTCATCCTAGCCCCCCTCCCCCCATAAAAATCAAATGGTAGCTCCCTAAGTCTGTCTTAACTGACGAGATGGTCATACTTATCATGCTTATACAAGATCATACAACACGTATTTCATTAATATCCCTATATATAAACTGCACAATTTTCGTTTGAACATTTGGCAAAACAGAATCTTAGATCATGAATGTAAATCCAAGGCAAACAAAGTAAATAAGAGGGGCCTGATAGGGGAAGGGGGGGGGGGTCTCATCACGATTCACGAGTTGATTTTCTTGTCAATCACGATTCACAGAAAATAAATTTCCATGATCACGGATCACGAAAATATAAAAAGAGTATAAATCTGTAGAAAAACGGATCACGATAGCGAAAGTGCGCCGATCATGAAGAACGAAAATAACCCATCAGACCTCTCAAATAACAATTAAAATTCCATGTATTAAATGCATAGAGCTATGTTGTAAGAGACTGTTAAAAACAGGGAACGAAGCAACGTAAACCATGATGTTTATATATCCAATCATATAAAAATATTTTTCCAATGTGTTAGATAACCTTTCTATCCGCTTCGATATTTGTACATGTAATTTGAAAAGAAAATATAGAAAATCTGCTTCACAGTAAAGTTATTGGAACTGATTTTTTTCTAAATTCTAAGATACCCTTACTGCAGTGACGTCATTTAGAACTGTTCTACAATCCTGACAGGTTTGGTCAGTTCTACGGCTAGAACAGTTTTAGACAGTTCTGCTGACAGTTCTCAGGGGCGGATCCAGCCATTTTAAAAACGGGTGGGGGGTTCCAACTATATGTCCCCATTCAAATGCATTGATCGTCCAAAAAAAGGGGGGGTTCCAACCTTGAACCCACCCTCTGGATCCGCCACTGGTTCTACGGTTAGAACTGATTTAGTCAGTTCTACCTAGAACAGTTTTAGACAGTTCTACCTTAGAACTGATCCTGACAGTTCTACATAGAACTGATTTGGTCAGTTCTACCTAGAACTGATTCTGACAGTTCTACTTAGAACAGTTCTAGGGTAGAACTGTTCTAGGTAGAACTTTTCTAGGACAGTTAAGAACAGTTCTAGGACAGTTTAAAACAGTTCTATGACAGATTATTCTGACAGTTCTAATGAGAGGTTAGAAGTGATCTCCACTGTATATTTGACGCCTTAAAAAATCATTGAACCAGTGCATCTGCAGGAAAACAAGAACAGTTCAAATTCAGGTAGTTTGATTTTTGAATGTTTAACAGTATGAATTCTTGACGGAATGTCTGTGTTTTTCCCTTCTATCAAATTTGAGGAAATTATAAATCCTCACCTAATAGTCACTTTTGTGTTGAAATAATATATTATGGATACAATCATTTTTTGCTGTTGATTCCAGCGCCACTAATGAGTCTATATAGACGAAACACGCGTATGGAGAACTGAATTGTAAGCCTGGTATCGTTGATGAATGTTTACAATCACTGGATCGATTTAACTTCTCCTCGTTGGTATCACAAGCTCAACAGTTTTCACTCCTAAATAATTATCGTGTTTTGCCATGGCGTAGTCAGTTTATTTTCGATTTATGAGTTTAAATGTTCCTTTGGTATCTATTTACTTTATTGTGTTCCTCAATTTGAAGCATATTAGAGATTGGCAAAGTTACTAGAGCCAAAGTACTAAACTTTTTGATAATAAATCATACCGTCCTACTTTCTAATATCAGTGGCTGTGCAGTGTGTATAATATTACACAAAGCAACATTATTAACAGTTCAGGGACACGATCTTATGCAATTCCCGTAACAAACTGCAGAGAAATTGATATGTATGCATACAATTCCATTGAATAGAAGAGTAAAATTGCAAGTTTTTAATAGAGCGGCAAGTCATTGTAAATATTGTCTTAACATATATTAAACACAAGACTTTATTTGCAATTAAAGCGCTCCAGAGGAAAAGTTAATAACATATATGAATCCAAAACACTAAATTAAAGTAAGCAGTCTATAAGCATGTCTATAAAATTAGCAATAACAATTACCATAAAGCCCAAACAGTAAGGACCTGGAACAGCTCATTTTAGTGTTCATTTTATTTCATTAAAGGAATGATCAAAGTAGATACATATATTTTGTTTTAGGAAGGTATGAAACATACTTTGTTTTTATGATTTGTTTTACAAAGTATTATTTATACCATCCTAAAAAAGATATATATATCTACAATCGTCATTTCTCTAAATGAAACAAAGTAGGACTAATTCTTTTATTTTGTTTTTAAGTTTAGAATTTGGAATACTAGTATAAAGGGTAGAGATGTTAAATGTTTAATACAGTTACAGGAGAAAAGAGACTTTTATTGTATATACTCCTACAGGTCTTTAGAGTTTTCTAGTATCCATATCCGATTCACACCTCCCACAGAGTAGGTAGTTTCAAAGTAAAATTACTACTTTACTATTGTATAACAAAGACCATGCTAACTACACATGTGGCTCAAACGATCACCAATAACGGCGAATAATATGTGAAAATATCAGAGAATGCACAAATCCCGTATTAATGGCAAACTTTCCCTGTGACATGTACTACTTGCTTGTCAGGGTAACCTAGTTTCATGCATTACTTTACTATCCGGCAAACCTTATCTATATTTTTGACACATTTATATGCCTGTGCGTAGTGGCCGTATCATAAAATACAGAGGTAACAATATTTAGGTCGAATTGGTTACAGACATGGATTGAAAAAAATGATGGAATGGCGGCTGTTAAACTTTTGAAATATGATATCAGTCTTTCCCACATAATCTGATGGAAATAGAGTAGTAGAATTGAGAGAAACACATCAAATATAAGAGGAGAACTACGACACAACAGAAACACAACATTAAAATGTAACACACACAGAAACGAACTATAATATAACAATGGCCATTTTCCTGACTTGGTACAGGACATTTTAAGAAAAAAATGGTGGGTTGAACCTGGTTTTGTGGCATGCCAAACCTCCCGCTTTTATGGCAATGTTCCTGGGATGACGTTTTTTTGTAGAGTGAAAGGAAGGGTTGCATTAACCGGAAATACCCGTTGAAAGATTGAACCTTTTATATTGCTGACGAGCGAGTAGTGATATCAAATGGTACAGTCATGAAGGATTATGTTCAGCTTTTAAAATTATCCCTATATGGTCTTATAACGTTAAAGAAAGGCTGAAAGAATATACAAATGTCATGAAGCAGGTCTGAGGGTTGACAAGTGGGCAGAGTGAAATTATGCATAAGAGATCGTGCCCATGCAATTAGTATTGCAACCAGTGAGCACACTTCAGTACACGGATATGTAAATGCAGCCCATTATACTTTGCACCGATGATATATTTCATTGGTGAATACCAAGGTAGTGCTTACCATAAACATTTGGCCGATCAATGCAAATTATATGCAACAACAGAAAGTGATTTCAGGGACAAAGAAACATATTTTCAATTACTTGAAATTATTATCCTGGGGTACTATTTAAAAAATACCAATTATGCTCTCACAATAAGGTGCAGCTTTGCACATCAGTGCAATGCCAATTAAAAGCGTGCTGAACATTTGTATCACTCTTTGCTTGCCATCAATAACTACCAAAATATCACAACTCATTCAATCGTCAGTCTAGTAATCGTTCCTTAATGCTATAGCAGTATATATAGTATTTAATGCTATTCTTTTTAATCATCCGATACAAGCACTTTCAGCTATAGTGTCTGCCAGGACACCATGAAATACTATATCTTCAAAGTTGATATTATATTAGAAATATACAAACAGTTTAATTGTTCAGCCATAAGAATGGTTAACAGTACTATTCTTTACAAAATTCAGCGGGTAGTGTTGGCTTCTTGTAACAGGGAATACCAAATTTAATGGACTGTTAGGAGAGTAAACAACATATCAAAGATACCAGGCTTACAATAATGCATGCCAGACGCGCTTTAGATAGAGAAACATATTGGGTGGAGAACGAAAATTTGAACAGAAACTAAAAAAGATTCAGAGACAATTATAAAAATACAAATACCAGAATAAAAAAAAAAGGAACAACAGTTTTAAAGATCCGAAAATAATAATCGTCGAGTTAATACTGCACATAATAAACTGTTATGAATGCAGATAGTGTTGTCGTGCTTTTCATGTTTATTGTTTACCAATAAACATTTCACCAGAAACACGTTCTGATTAAAATACACTGCTCCGTCTAATGTTGAATCGTTATAATGCACTACGTTTTTTTTCCTCCACACATAGATGGCTTGCACGTAGCTTGCACAAATTTTCGGAATTTTTGGTTTCCAATGCTTTTCAACTTCGTTTTTGTTTTGACTTTAAAAATGATTTGATCCTTTGAGGGCTACAGTTGACTAACATGTATGTAGGCGAAACGCGCGTCTACATTCTAAATCATACGCCTCATATTTTTAATCATTTTTTAAGTTTCTGTTCTCTGATATAATTGCCCACAAATTAAGTTTTCAGCTTTTTGGAAGATATGTTTCTGTACGACAAAACCCGAGGATCAAAAAAGGCCGGAAAGTAACTCAAAGCATTACCAGGCCTTTTAGGCAAAGCGGAAACAATTGATCTGTTGAATCAAATTAAGCAGTTACAATGCATCACTACGACGGAAGAGGACTTTTAGATGGTGCTTTTTATCATTTGGAGCCTGAACCATTCAATTATATGGTATATTGATGCTACAAACTCGTCTCAGGAGCATATGAATTGTGAAGCAAGAAAATATTGCTTTATAGCCACTGCTATTTAACAAAATTTAGCACAATCTAAATTCCTATAAACAAAAACAATAAACAATTGAAGAGAAGGAAGTAAAGGATAAATAGACACTAGCTTACTGTGTCAAAATAAAACTTTAAACTGATAACGAAATTGTTCAGAAATTTAGATTGAAATTAAATCACACCAAAAAAAAAAAAAAAAAAAAAAAAAGAAAACAACACTTTATAAATTTCATGAGTTCGTAGCGCTTTTTGAATTCATCTTCATTTGGAACGCCCAAAGCCGAATATTTGAAAGCCAAGAATGTATAAGAACCGAAACAGTTGACGAGCTATATGACCAACAAGGACCTACTAATAATAGCCAAAATCCACTTAAGTTCAACTTTGCCTGAGGTAGTTGAAAGCCGTATATTCTTAATAATTTATAAATTTAAAAACTGGCAATTTAAGAAAGGTTTGTTATAAATCACGGCAGTACCGATGTACAGACTACTAAGCTGATGATATAAAGGTGTTTTTACGAAAATTTGTTTTGTCTTGAATCATTTTGGCGATAGGCATAGGGTACACAGGAAAAATTGCAACATATGTTTTTCATATGTTTTATTAATCTTATGAAAAACATATGAATTTCAAATGTTTTTCATATGTTTCGTGCTACATATGAAAAACATGTGTTTCAAAACATATGTTTTTCTTTTGTTTTATATCATAGGAAAAACTTAAATATAGGAAAACATATGTTACAATTTTTCCTGTGTATTCTTTGTTCGATAAGGACATGCAGCTAGCTGTATTAAAAATAGTATATGGTAAAGTCAATCAGTTATGTTAAAATATGCTACACAGTTTGAATGTTCGATGTATCGCAGTATTTAAAATAAGTTCATGTAAGAAATTATAATTGATAATCTAATGTTCATTTTAAGAGAATATGTGTTATACTGTTAATATGGTATATGCATGGCATTGGTAAAGTTGCATAAAATATTACTTCAAGCCACACATATCTTTTAAATCATTCGTTAACAAAGAGGACGGTACAGAATAAATGGCAATACAGTATCTTTTTTTTTTTTCGCAACTACACAAATACTCCAACATGATTGTTTAGATACACTGAAAGTCTGAAGAACAAATTGACAATCACTTTTCCGGGAAAGTTCACTAGTCAACTTTAAATGAAAAAAAATTCTTACTGTGAACTTAAAGGATTTTCATTGAACTCTATGCAGTGGCAATGATCATATACTAGTTTTATATTTTCTATGTCATATAACGACAAATAATGCAGAGATTTAAAATGGTTTTAAAATTATTAATTTACTTAAAAAGTAAAATTTGTAGTAGTTATATAAAATTGTGACTCGCGTCTTTTATTTTTAAGGTAGAATGTGTCAAAGAGACTACAAGCTTACCAAAGAACACAAAACAGCCCAAGGCCACCAATGGGTCTTCAACGCAGTGAGAAAATCCCGCACCCGGAGGCGGGCTTCAGCTTCAATAATAATGTATAGTTCAGAGAAATAAGCTTCGAAACATACAAATGAACCAAAAAAAAAAAAAAACACACACAAGACTAACAAAGGCTTAAAGTTCCTGACTTGGGACAGGCGCAAAAATGCGGCGGGGTTAACCATGTTTTGTGAGATCTCAACCCTCCCCTATACATCTAGCCAATGTGGAATTAACAAAACACAGCAATACGCACATTAAACCCCAGTTTAAAAGAAGACCGAGTCCGATGTTAGATTAGGTAACAGAAGAAACTAAGCAAAATGACAATGACCATCATAAATTAACTAAGGACTACTAACATGCCAGCTCCAGACCCCAACTAAACTGATCGAAAGATTGTCTTCTTTATATGAAAATCAACCATGCACAATCCCTCCCGTTAGGGTTTTAGTATCATGTCATCATAAATTGTACGAAAAGAACAACAACTAGATGTAGTGATTTCATTGTACATTTCTTTATAAAAATAATTAGATAGAAAGATGTAGTAATTTCATTGTACATTCCTTTATAAAAATAAAGTATCTTACTAGTTATTTCCATTGATGTAATAAAAATTTAAAAATATATGCAAATAATTTCTTTTTGGTAATTTTTTTTTTTTTTTTAATAAGATAGAATAACATTCTATTTTCTGCATCAAATTTCTCAATGTCAGTTAAAATTTAGACAAATAATTTGCAACTATTTGCATTAAAAGAAAATTAGACCCCCACCCCTACCAAATCTTCTTTAGTTATTTACCGTATTGCAATGAAACGACGCGAAAACTATTTCGATCTAGAAATTGGCATTTGCATTCGACATCATAAGTACTAAATGCTTCATGTATATGAAATATTGTTATTGTCTATATGCTTTATGAATATTTTATGATACAATAACAATAAAAGATAATTCAATGTGAAATAAATGAATGTAGAATTATAAACAAACAAATATTATTTTGGTTTTTATGGGAAACCCACATTATAACAAAATGAGAAGAGCTAATTATCAAATCAAAGAAGGTTAACGCCTTAATCATTCGTGTTCCTAAGCGAATACGATAGATTGATAAGTTTGTCTGTGGAAATGAGACCAACTTGACATTAACTAGGTGTGTAATACACTTTAATTCTTTATTAACCGTTAGCATTACAATTTAAAGATATTAAACACATTATTATTATATAAACACACATAGTCATATTGAGACAGACAGAAGGGGAGAAAATAAAGTCAGTCTGATAAGAAAAATTCCACCAAGTTATAATTTTAACGAATCCGAAACAAGCATTTCTTAGTTTTAATGCATAAAAATATTTTTTCCAAGGTTACACGGTTCAGTTACATTAGATGAATTAAACAATTATAATAATTCATACACTGATGGTATTTTCCCAAAAATAGGCTTAATAAGTTTTCTTCGTATTCTTAAAATGCAATGGCCGTATTAAAATAAAATGCAAGGCCATATTAGAATAAAATGCAATGGCCATATTAGAATAAAATGCAATGGCCATATTAAAATAACATGCAATGGCCATATTAGAATAAAATGCAATGGCCATATTAGAATAAGATGCAATGGCCATATTAGAATAAAATCCATTTCGTCCTCTACCTCAACAGAACACATATTCTACAATGTAATATGTCTGTTAACATTTGAATGAACAGGGAAATTTCACTCACTTGAATTCACCTCAAACGAGTATAAACATGAGTTTCGAGTTAACTGATTTCACCTGAGTTACACGTGAATCTCATGTGAATTCACTTGAATTTCACGTGAAATTCTCGTGAATTTTAAAAATAAAGTTATTCAAATAAAATCTAAATTTCAAAATATAACTAAAATCATGAAAAATACCAATGTTTGTTGTAAAGTTATTTCACGTGAGATTCATGACAATCTCAATTTACGTGAAATTCACGTCAGCAAAATCTGCATGCGTGCCTGTCTTGCTCGATGGCAAGACTTTGAGAAGATAGTCTTAACTTTTATAATAGATTTAGGTACCGACAGAAAAAGAAACGCAAAGTTTTGTCTGTGAAAATGAGATCATATTGTAGTTTTTGTAAGCTTGATTTAAAAAAGGAAACTCCGTTTTAAAGCACAGATTTTAAACCATTATTATCTATTGTACCACGATGTTACAAAATATGTTATCAAACAACAATCAATCAATGTAATCATTATCAAATACAAAAAAAATAACTTATGGCAACTATGAGTTTGTTAGTGAATTTTAGAATATGAATAAAAGGAGATGTAGGGTTTACGTCAATGTTAGAAACACAAACGTCATATATAACCTATAGATATTTAGAGGGGAACATACAGTCTTCAATAGTAGACAGATGTCCATATGATAAATCAAACTCTTAATAGTTCCCATGCTTTATAAGTTGTGAACAAATTTATAGAAACTGTCAAAGATCTGCTACCAACACCAAATTCTCCTTATTAGGAAAAACAATAAGGTTTGACATACGACAGCTACATGTCCCGTCAAGGGACACGCACATGAAAATGTGGCGGGCTGAAACTATTAATAAATCAATACCCACTGTTATAATCTAGATCAGTACTAGTAGTAAGATTAACAAAACGTGCTTAAAAGAACATACCATAAAAACTAATAAAGGAAAGGGACTTAACTTTAACATAACTGTATAATAGATAACAAAGACACAGTATAAATAAACAAATTATACCGTATTACAGCATGCTTGCAGTTACTGGAAGAAATTTCAAAGTACTGTTAAAACCAGCTGAACAGAAATCATGATGTCCTAGAAAAATTTATCAAGGAAATTCATAAACAGTCAAAAATCTTTGTGATTTTCTTAAAAATAAAACCAAAGACATGGAAATTGATATTTGCAACTTTTCCGACAATCATGGAGTAAAAGCAAGATCCAACAGACTCGAAATATGAGTAACATTACATCTTGGGCACTGTTATCTTCAGAGTTAGCACGTTAAAAATCTAACTTAGCGTGTTAGTAAAGCACAAAGCAGGGCATATTCAAATTCAATTGATAAGTTATGTTAGGTTACCAAAGTTTTATTTTGATTCGATAACATATATAACAGGTTATGACTTGTTCCGACCACAAAGCCGCAAAAGTATATTTCGGTTAGTGTTTGTAGCGTTTAAGCAAAGCGTAGGGACAAAGATGGTCATCCTATGAAGGATAACCCCAAAATTGATTGACACATTTAGTAGATGAAGAACCATTAACTTACACATTAAAAGAAAATAAACGTATTACTAGTCTAAGGTTAATTTTATTTCTTTGTCATGGTATAAACTTCCTGACAGGACAATCAGTCATAATTTTATAGTTATGCAGATTATGGTTAAGGCCGGCTGTATATAAACCACCAGACCGGCCTTTCAGAACAGTACCTATTTTCCTCATCCACAAAAGGTAAGTTGTATAGAATAACTAAGTTTACAGATAGTTCTCTCGAGATTTCATAAAGCATTTAAAGGCACTGAGACATTTGCTTGTTACCTGTTAAACTTATGCATGCGACTTCATTGTTTACACAAAATGGTAAATGTTAAAAAATCATTTCATGCTTTTGAAATTTGAAACATTGTAACTAAGAAAAATTCACATTTAGTGCAGCGAGAGCGAGCTTGCGTAGCTTAAATAAATTATCTGTTTCTTTAATAAACACTGAGATTTTCTAGTAATCATATTTCCGCACCAAGTTTTACTACAAACAGACCACATCTTCTTATATCTGTTTAACTGAATATTCACTCCTTTAGTTGATTTTCACAACTTTTTCTACACGTTATAGTAAAAAATATTTATGAAAGAATCATAGTTCTATACAGTAGTACAGCTGATTTAATAGAAATAATTATTATAACTTAATCAGAAAATGTACATGTCTTTTCGACCGGGCCCGATTTGGTGGTGTTACATCTTATAAAGTCTATCCGAATTATTTTTGCAAAGAATTCCGCTCTAGCCGGTGCTAGGGGCCGTCTTAACATGCAGTGAGGCGAGAGTCTTTTTTGTTTGCTCCGTCTTGATGGCCTCACTGTGACTTTGAGATGAAGAACAGCAATAAAAGCGCTGTTCCTTTGCTTTTTGTGTGTTTTTTGCTGTGCATGTACTGATTTTGTGTCATAGATGGATATCCCATATCCTTTGTTTTTCTATTATAAATTAACAATTTAAGAATGTTTTTTGTTTGCATATTGGGATCACCGATCATTAAGTATAGTCTTTGTCACCAAAGTTTAAAGAAGTCTGCATTATTTTGAACAAAAATAAGGGATTTCTGTCCCATTCACCAACTCCCAAAATCGTCTTTTATGAATATTCATCTGATTTATTTTTTATTTCCTTGAGATAAAATGACTTAGTTCAGAAAGGAAAAAAAGTTTGAAATTACTCCGCATGCCGTTATAGAAAATGTAAAACCAAAATGGTATACACAATAACAATTCATCAGGTAAATATGTATTTATAATACGGTTGTTGCATGTAACGTTTTGTGAACTTGTCTTTTCGTCATCTTTCTATTATTTTTGCCAAGGCG
Organism: Mytilus coruscus; assembly: GCA_017311375.1. Taxonomy (NCBI): domain Eukaryota; kingdom Metazoa; phylum Mollusca; class Bivalvia; order Mytilida; family Mytilidae; genus Mytilus; species Mytilus coruscus. The sequence goes on from CM029601.1 coordinate 95,616,690, forward strand.
TTGTCAGTTTATGAGTTTTGAGTATCACCTTGGTATCTTGTGCATCTTTTTTGCTGTTGTTGGTTTTTTTACTATATCTTGATTCGTGTAAAAGGAGTAATGACCTATAGTACTATTATAATAAGATTAATTTACCATTTTAATATTCGTGTATGCATTCAGTCTTTGCTGTTCACTATGATATTGAAAGAATTATATCATATTTGTGATTATATATAAAACTATTTTTGAAAATTGTTTTGACGTCCACTTCATTTGAACTCTGGTTGATAGATGCCTCATTGACAATCATACCACATCTCCTTAATTTTATATTAAATACATAATACTACATTTTGAACTGCTGTTTGGTTGATTGATTGATTGATTGATTGATGTCTGCTAGTATGAAACTGCTGTCTATATTAACTATTCTTGCAGTGCACTTGTTAATTTTCAAAGTAACATGATTTGTTGCATACTTCCCCGAATTCAAAGACTCTTTCGTCTGTTGGCAAAAATGATATATCGAATGAATGCTTCCTATTGCATTAATACATTTGAAACCTACGAAAAAGTGATACTACTTTTTCTGATTTCAATGAAAAATAAAAATTTTGTTTCAGACAACATGTTGAAGTTAGTAGTATTAGCCGTCTGTGTAGCAGCAGCCTGTGCCTATGGCTATGGTGGTGGTTACGGCGGTGGATATGGTAAAGGAGGATGGGGAGGTGGACGTGGAGGTGGATGGGGAGGTGGATGGGGAGGTGGATACGGAGGTGGATACGGTAAAGGAGGTGGATATGGAGGCCTAGGCGGATATGGCGGATTCGGAGGATACGGTGGTGGATATGGAGGATACGGAGGTGGATACGGTAAAGGAGGTGGATGGGGAGGATATGGAGGTGGATGGGGAGGATATGGAGGTGGAAAAGGTTACGGAGGCGGATTCGGAGGTCTAGTTGGATATGGTGGTGGATACGGAGGTGGATACGGAGGTGGATATGGTGGATACGGTAAAGGCGGATACGGAGGTGGATATGGTGGATACGGTAAAGGCGGATACGGAGGTGGATATGGTGGATACGGAGGTGGATTCGGAGGTGGATATGGTGGATATGGTAAAGGCGGATACGGAGGTGGATATGGTGGATACGGAGGTGGATTCGGAGGTGGATTCGGTGGATACGGAGGTGGATACGGTAAAGGAGGTGGATATGGAAAAGGTTACAGCAAGGTAAGCTCTTATTTGTATGAATGTGAAAATGTCAGCTCATTTTTAGTTCGTAAAATTATAAAGCCAAATTTTATCATAAATTAGTGTTATGGTTACGTCAGAAAAGAAAAGTAGGGCCACGAATTCCTTAATTTGGATTTAAAAGTCAAACTTTGGAATACCATAAATTAAAACCTTTATTTACGGTATTAAATATGCAAATTTAAATAAACTTTATCCCTTTTATGTCTGCTGTTCGCTTTTATAATTTGACAACTTCAAAAATATGATATTTTAAGTTAAATTATTTTTTTTTCCAGATTGCCTTCATTTGTAAGGTTTAAACATTGTTATAAATATGGATCAGATACACAATCTAACAAAAAAATTATGACGGTCCTTGCATGTGGCGAATTCGTTTAAAGCAAATACTATTCTATTAAGATATGGGCAAAACATTTGTCAAAACTATGACTTTCTTGATAAGAGTACACAATATATTATTACGTCATAATGGTATATTTTTACATATTTTGTCATCAAAGGTTTGTTATTATTATTTTTGAAGTTAAATTACATGAGAGTGACCCTTCGTGAAGCAACTCCTTCAGTTCTATGAATATTCATTATTCTTTTTTTTTTTTTTTTTTGCAGGCATATTAAAATGTCACGTGACAAAGAATGGACTGGCTATCCGGCTACAAAGTAATCTGTCCCACACAAACATTCGTCTGCAGAAAAACTATGTGTTTTTTTATTGGTTGATTAAATTATGTTTGAATTTCGTAATTACTGTTTATATATTTTATTTGCTATTTTCGCATTATCTCTTCAGCGGGTCTTAAAATTTTTGACCCAGGAGATATTTGGTTGATTGACCCCCTTTTCTAGGTGCTTTAACTTCATTCAAATATTTCATCTCCGTATCTGATATGACCCATACATATACAGGTAAAAGCGATTGAATGCATATACATTTAGTTTATAGAAAGTATAATTAGAATTATTATTTGCGTCCAGTGCAAATAAAGAATACGTTGACCTATAGGGGGTTTATAGTTTTATTAGGTTGCTGTCTAACTGATATAATCCCTATATTTCCCTGTGACGTGTATTAATACAGAATAATTAAACATTGTCTCGGAGTTAAACTTTGTTTGCAAGGTTAATAAACTGGTGGAAATGCATGGGGTATACTTCAATTATGTAGGATAATGAAGTTTTAAGAAACGCCCACCTCCTTTATCGTCCTGCATAAATGTAAACTTATAATTTAGCAGTCGGACTCTCTTGGAAAGGTCAAGGAGAACAAAGTTTAACCACATAATATACGACAGCATCATGACAGTCTTATATTTATTCAGAAAAGAGAAGCGAAATTATACCAAAAGCATATTCAAACTCGTAAGTCGAAAACAAACCGACAATGTCATGACAAAAAATGAAAAACGATCAAAAAACAGTATACAAAACACAACATAGAAAAACAAAGACTGAGCAACAGAACCCCACCAAAACCCAGGGAGATCTCACGTGCTCCTGAAAGATACTAAGCATAAAAATGGTAAGGCAATTAACAGACATGGTACGAAAAAAAGGAAAGCACTTTTATTTTTCGATATTTATCTGAAGAATCCATGCTATATATAATTTTATAATTTTCTTAAATCTAAATGAAAATATTGGGCCTAAATGGAATTTGTTATCACGAGGTAATATGTGATTTCACGTTTCGAAATGTTTTGTAAAAACGAGGAAAATAAAATAGTTTTTCCTAAGAACGACATAACGTTTTACAGGTGAAAGTACAATGTCCCATTCAGCCTCTCTGTAACATAACAATATTTTGTGTTTTCAGTAAAAGTGAGAACCTTACATCCACTTGCCGTTGTCACAATCCTGTTATCTTTTCCTTGTCATCACCGATTGCGACTACTCAACGATTTTTTCTTGCCATGAGAAACACGACGGGTGCCAATAATCGAGCAGGAAATGCAAACCCTCCCGGATCACATAATTTCACCCCCGGTTATATATAAGTAATCTGCAAATTTGCAGATTTAACATTGTTGTGCTGATATTTAGAGTAATAATGAATATAATATGTGTTTTCAGCCGTGTATCACCTTCACTGGTGATCCAATTGATGGATCTGTCGTAGAGTTGTCACTTGTTTAGACGTACTTTCTGTGACTGCATCTTACGATCCTTTACGACAGATAATTAAGCTTATCTGCAATCCGTTAAATGTTAAATTGCACTTTGATGCAAATTTTGCTGTTATATCTAGCAGACACTGTAGTTTCTCCTCGGACTTCCCGATAAGGACTACATCACCAGCAAACATTAAACAGTTCAAAATTTTTGAATAGAGCGCGACGTCCAAATTACTGGTTTCAAGCATACCTACGAGGTCATTCATTAGAACAGAGAAAAGTATCGGAAATAAAGCACAGCCTTGTTTCATGCCAAATTCTCTAGCACCAAGCAATACTTATCTTCTTATTTTTATATTTATTTGATACATCACTATAAAGTGATTTGAACAGTTTCAAGCACTTACCTTGAAGCTGTTTTTCCACAAAAGATAGAAAAGACCATTCCGCCAGACTCTATTAAAAGCTTTGGACAGGTCTAGGAAAGCGAGAAACGTTTTATGTTTTTTAGCTTTACGAATAGAACAACTACCTTGTAGCGTAAAAATATGGTCCTAGGTTCTTCTATTTTTGTCATTTTGTCATTTTGTCGTCTTTCTTTTGGTTATGATGTTGTCTGTTTTTCTTTGACGGATGTTTTGTTATTGTCCCATGGCATCTTCACATTTTTTTTATTGTCCCCTTGGCATCTTCACCTTTTTTTATTGTCCCCTTGGCATCTTCACCTTTTTTATTGTCGCCTTGGCATCTTCACCTTTTTTTTTATTGTCCCCTTGGGGTCTTCACCTTTTTTATTGTCCCCTTGGTGTCTTCACCTTATTTTATTGTCCCCCTGGCATCTTCACCTTTTTTTATTGTCCCTTTGGTGTATTCACCTTTTTTATTGTCCCTTTGGCGTCTTCACCATTTTTATAGTCCCCTTGGCGTCTTTATCTTTTTTTATTGTCGCCTTAGCATCTTCACCTTTTTTCTTCACCTTTGATTTTATTGTCCCTTGGGGTCTTCACCTTTTTTATTGTCCCCTTGGTGTCTTCACCTTATTTTATTGTCCCCTTGGCATCTTCACCTTTTTTTATTGTCCCTTTGGTGTCTTCACCTTTTTTATTGTCCCCTTGGCATTTTCACCTTTTTTTATTGTCCCCTTGGCGTCTTTATCTTTTTTTATTGTCGCCTTAGCATCTTCACATTTTTTTATTGCCCCCTTGGCATCTTCACCTTTTTTATTGTCCCCTTTGGCATCTTCATCCTTTTTTATTGTTCCCTTGGCGTCCTCAATTTTTTTATTGTTCCCTTGGCGTCTTCACCTTTTTTATTGTTCCCTTGTTGTCGTCACCTTACTTATTGTTCCCTTGGCGTCTTCACCTTTTTTATTGTTCCCTTGGCGTCTTCACCTTTTTTATTGTTCCCTTGGCGTCTTCACTTTTTTTTATTGTCCCCTTGGCGTCTTCACCTTTTTTATTGTCCCCTTGGCATCTTCACCTTTTTTTATTGTCCCCTTTGGCATCTTCACCTTTTTTTATTGTCCCCTTGGGGTCTTCATCTCTTTTATTGTCCCTTTGCGTCTTCACCTTTTTATTGTCCCTTGGTGTCTTCACCTTTTTATTGTCCCTTGGCGTCCTCACCTTTTTATTGTCCCTTGGTATCTTCACCTTTTTATTTTCCTTTGGCATCTTCACCTTTTTATTGTCCCCTTGGTATCTTCACCTTTTTTTATTTTCCCTTTGGGGTCTTCACTTTTTTTTTTATTGTCCCCTTGGAGTCTTCACCTTTTTTATTGTCCACTTTGGCATCTTCACCTTTGTTTATTGTCCCCTTAGTGTCTTCACCTTTTTTTAGCGTCCCCTTGGCGTCTTCACCTTTTTTTATTGTCCCCTTGGTGTCTTCCACTTTTTTTTGTCCCCTTGGCGTCCTCACCTTTTTAATTGTCCCCTTGGTATCTTCACCTTTTTTCATTGTCCCCTTGGCATCTTCACCTTTTTTCATTGTCCCCTAGGCATCTTCACCTTTTTTTATTGTCCCCTTGGTGTCTTCCATTTTTTTTTGTCCCCTTGGCGTCCTCACCTTTTTAATTGTCCCCTTGGTATCTTCACCTTTTTTTATTGTCGCCTTGGCAATATTCACCTTTTTTTTTATTATCCCCTTGGGGTCTTCACCTTTTTTATTGTCGCCTTGGCATCTTCACCTTTTTTTTTATTATCCCCTTGGGGTCTTCACCTTTTTTATTGTCCCCTTGGTGTCTTCACCTTATTTTATTGTCCCCTTGGCATCTTCACCTTTTTTTATTGTCCCTTTGGTGTATTCACCTTTTTTATTGTCCCTTTGGCGTCTTCACCATTTTTATAGTCCCCTTGGCGTCTTTATCTTTTTTTATTGTCGCCTTATCATCTTCACCTTTTTTTATTGTCGCCTTGGCATCTTCGCCTTTTTTATTGTCCCCTTGGGGTCTTCACCTTTTTTATTGTCCCCTTGGTGTCTTCACCTTATTTTATTGTCCCACTTGCATCTTCACCTTTTTTGATTGTCCCTTTGGTGTCTTCACCTTTTTTATTGTCTCCTTGGCATCTTCACCTTTTTTTATTGTCCCCTTGGCGTCTTTATCTTTTTTTATTGTCGCCTTAGCATCTTCACATTTTTTTATTGCCCCCTTGGCATCTTCACCTTTTTTATTGTCCCCTTTGGCATCTTCATCCTTTTTTATTGTTCCCTTGGCGTCCTCAATTTTTTATTGTTCCCTTGGCGTCTTCACCTTTTTATTGTTCCTTGTCGTCACCTGACTTATTGTCCCTTGGCGTCTTCACCTTTTTATTGTTCCTTGGCGTCTTCACCTTTTTTATTGTTCCCTTGGCGTCTTCACTTTTTTTTATTGTCCCCTTGGCGTCTTCACCTTTATTATTGTCCCCTAGGCATCTTCACCTTTTTTTATTGTCCCCTTTGGCATCTTCACCTTTTTTTATTGTCCCCTTAGGGTCTTCATCTTTTTTATTGTCCCCTTGGCGTCTTCACCTTTTTTTATTGTCCCCTTGGTGTCTTCACCTTTTTTCTTGTCCCCTTGGCGTCCTCACCTTTTTTATTGTCCCCTTAGGATCTTCACCTTTTTTTATTTTCCCCTTTGGCATCTTCACCTTTTTTATTGTCCCCTTGGTGTCTTCACCTTTTTTTATTGTCTTCTTGGGGTCTTCACCTTTTTTTATTGTCCCCTTGGAGTCTTCGTCTTTTTTATTGTCCACTTTGGCATCTTCACCTTTTTTTATTGTCCCCTTAGTGTCTTCACCTTTTTTTAGCGTCCCCTTGGCGTCTTCACCTTTTTTTTATTGTCCCCTTGGTGTATTTCATTTTTTTGTCCCCTTGGCGTCCTCACCTTTTTAATTGTCCCCTTGGTATCTTCACCTTTTTTTATTGTCCCCTTGCCATCTTCACCTTTTTTTCATTGTCCCCTAGGCATCTTCACCTTTTTTCATTGTCCCCTTGACATCTTCACCATTTTTTATTGTCCCCTTGGGGTCTTCACCTTTTTTATTGTCCCCTTAGCATCTTCACCTTTTTTTATTGTCACCTTTTTTTTTTAGTGTCCCCTTGGGGTCTTCAGCTTTTTTATTGTCCCCTTGGTGTCTTCACCTTTTTTTTTTATTGTCCCCTAGGCATCTTCACCTTTTTTTATTGTCCCTTTGGTGTCTTCACCTTTTTTATTGTCCCTTTGGCGTCTTCACCATTTTTATAGTCCTCTTGTCGTCTTCACCTTTTTTAATTGTCCCCTTGGTGTCTTCACCTTATTTTATTGTCCCCTTGGCATCTTCACCTTTTTTATTGTCCCCTTGGCATCTTCACCTTTTTTTATTGTCCCCTTTGCGTCTTCACCTTTTTTATTGTCCCCTTGGCGTCTTCACCTTTTTAATCGTCTCCTTGGCGTCTTCACCTTCTTTATTGTCCCCTTGGCGTCTTCACCTTTTTAATTGTCCCCTTGGCATCTTCACCTTTTTTATTGTCCTCTTGGTATCTTCACCTTTTTTTATTGTCCCCTTGGTGTCTTCACCTTCTTTATTGTCCCTTTGGCGTCTTCACCATTTTTATTGTTCCCTTGGCGTCTTCACCTTTTTTTGTCCCCTTGGTGTCTTCATCTTATTTTATTGTCCCCTTGGCATATTCACCTTTTTTATTGTCCCTTTGGCATCTCCACCTTATTTTATTGTCGCCTTGGCGTCTTCACTTTTTTTTATTGTCCCCTTGGCGTCTTCACCTTTTTTTATTGTCCCCTTGGCACATTCACCATTTTTATTGTCCCCTTGGCGCCTTCATCTTTTTATTGTCCCTGGGTGTCTTCACCTTATTACATTGTCCCTTGGCATGTTCACCTTCTTTATTGTCCCTTTGGCGTCTTCACCATTTTTATTGTCCCCTTGGCGTCTTCACCTTTTTTTATTGTCCCATTGGTGTCTTCACCTTATTTTATTGTCCCCTTGGCATGTTCACCTTTTTTATTGTCCCTTTGGCATCTTCACCTTTTTTATTGTCCGCTTGGCGTCTTCACTTTTTTTATTGTCCCCTTGGCGTCTTCACCTTTTTTATTGTCCCCTTGGCGTCTTCACCTTTTTTTATTGTCCCCTTGGCATCTTCACCTTTTTTATCGTCCCCTTGGCGTCTTCACCTTTTTTATTGTCCCCTTGGCGTCTTCACCTATTTTTATTGTCCCCTTGGTGTCTTCACCTTATTTTATTGTCCCCTTGGCATCTTCACCTTTTTTATTGTCCTTTTGGCATCTTCACTTTTTTTTATTGTCCCCTTGGTGTCTTCACCTTCTTTATTGTCCCTTTGGCGTCTTCACCATTTTCATTGTCCCCTTGGCGTCTTCACCTTTTTTTATTGTCCCCTTGGTGTCTTTATCTTATTTTGTTGTCCCCTTGGCATGTTCACCTTTTTTTATTGTCCACTTGGCATCTTCTCCCTTTTTATTGTTCCCTTGGCGTCTTTACCTTTTTTTTTCATTGTCCCCTTGGCGTCTTCACCTTTTTGTATTGTCCCCTTGGCATCTTACCTTTTTTTATTGTCCCCTTGGCGTCTTCACCTTTTTTTATTGTCCCCTTGGCGTCTTCATCTTTTTTTTTATTGTCCCCTTGGCGTCTTCACCTTTTTTTATTGTCCCCTTGGTGTCTTCACCTTTTTATTGTCCCCTTGGCATCTTCACTTTTTTTATTGTCCCCCTGGGGTCTTCACCTTTTTTATTGTCCCCTTGGCGTCTTCACCATTTTTTATTGTCCCCTTGGCATCTTCAGCTTTTTTATTGTCGCCTTGGTCACCTTTTTTTATTGTCGCCTTGGCATCTTCACCTTTTTTTTCTATTGTCCCCTTGGCGTCTTCACCTTTTTTATTGTCCCCAAGAACGGTTGGCCAATTAGCGTTATAATTTACAAAGTACCTCAAATAAAAAAAAATCTTTTTCAAACCAGTTTCTACATTTTAGGAAAGACTGAATCTATTTTAACGAATTATGAGAATGCAAAATGAAGGTGAAAACACTTTAAAAGGGCATAAATATGTCCATGTTAAATGTGAACAGCAAGTATCAGCTTTTGTTTTGAATTTTCAAATAATAGGCCACGAACATCACTGAAGAGACATGCGCATCTGGTGCAGAAGTGAGACTGACCCCATACATGTATACAATAAGAAAATTTGGTTATGATTGCCAATAGGACAATTTTCCAACAGAGTCTAAATAACATGTCATGTACAGTTTAACATTATCCATCACGATGTCGGCGTCAAGTTGATGTAAAACAAATAAAACCAAGACATTTTTCCAAAATATACAAATTTCTCCATGGTTTGTTGTCATGTTAACTCGTTAAATGTGTGCTTTTCTTTTAAATATCTTTACATCTTGTAGCTAAGTATATATAGTCAGCATAAATTTGTTCTAATATTTGGACCAAATAAGAGCATTATACCCCTACTCCTTTAGTGTATTTTCCCTTTTAATTAGTTAACAATTATTATTGTAGATCAAACGAAATCTGTAAATGCATCCTTTTGGAAATTGGGATTGTTTATTGAACAAGGGAAAACTGACGATGCTTTGAAAATAAGATTGCAGCTAGGTAATAATGACTTCAGATAACTTCTTTTGGACATGTTTAAATTGTCTGATTTGATTCAAAGCTAGTTACATCTCGTATATCTTGTATTATTGAAAGCAGAGAGTTTTTTTTTTTATAGCTGACACCATTTTTCATTGATTGCGTACTTTGTTTTTTGTAAAATTTATCATATTTTGCAATCTATTTAATCTGCACTGTGATGTTAAAGACTGGCACCGAAAAAATGTGGACATAAGGGACAACCTTATAATAACATGATTGAAAGAATGAAAATATTGTTATATATTTCATGTGTCCGAAGCCCTTTTTTTGATTTACATTCATCAGGAACGCTCAAAATCGAATATTTGAAAGCCAATAATATATAAAAACCAAAACAGTTGGAGAGCTATATGACAAAAAAAAAATAAAAAAAAAAAAATAGCCAAATCTTTTTAGAGCCAATTAAAGGCATCGGAATGTTTAACGTATTTCTTAAAATTCACACAAAGAATCAAATCATCTATTTGATTTATGTCTTTTGTTTATATAGATAAGACCGTTGGTTTTTCCGTTTGAATGGTTTTACACTAGTAATTTTTGGGGCCCTTTATAGCTTGCTGTTCGGTGTGAGCCAGTGCTCCGTGTTGAAGACCGTACTTTGACCTATAATGGTTTACTTTTATAAATTTTGACTTGGATGGAGAGTTGTCTCATTTGCACTCATACCACATCTTCTTATATTTATAGAGCAATACAATATTTTTTTCAGGTTTATTTAAAAAAACAAAAATATAATCTTTTGCTTGACCTGGACTTTTCAATGTTAAATGATTGAGTCAAATGAATGGTTAGGCTTCCATGATAATTTAATAGTTCTGGTATTTTTACGAAATAACCTGAACTTGTTTACATGGATAATAGTTTCTTCCACAAGTGATGTAGCCTTTCAGTGTTATATTAAGGTATATAGGTAATTGCTTGAGAGACAAGTGCCTGTGAGCTGAACAACCTGCTTACGATTCCATTTTTTAAACTGATGCCACAATCATGAGCAACGTCTATACAAAACATATTTTTTATGGAGATTTTGTTGCCGACAGTTTTCATATAATTTTATCGTCTTTTCACATTGTTTCTGCTAGTGTTCACTTGTCTTAATATATTATTGATTTTTCTTTTGAAATAAATATATTATAGTAAATAATCAGATCTACTCTAACATCGTTAGCTTGATTTTCTAGGCACTTTATATATATTTCATTATTTATATATAATGTGTCTGTTTATTACGAATTTGATGTTGATCAGCAGCGAATCTCGTGTAGTCTTCATTCATACTCCGTGTCAGCTAGGGCGACATAACATGGACGTTTATACACTAATTTGAAACAATATGTTCATCTCTCAATGTCATTTTCTTTTCTTTTTTCATTATGGAGGAAGACACCTTAAAACTCAACGAGAAAACCGATTACATTGCAACACACTGGAGGATTATAAACATTTTATTATGTATTACATGAATAATTAAAACCATTGAAAAGTAAAATAAAAAAAAAAAAACTCCAAGGAAAATTCAAATCGGAAAGTCCCTTATCAAATGTCAAAATCAAAAGCTCAAACACATCAAAAACTAATGGAAACAACTGTCATATACCTGACTTGGTAAGGGCATTTCCTTATGAAGAAAATGGTGGATTAAACCTGGTTGTATGACAGTCGCATAAAATTCCATTATATTGACAACAATGTGTGAGCAAAACAAACAGACATGATAGGTATAATTGTAAAAAATTGGGGTACAGCTGTCAACATTGTGTTATAATCTTAATCACTATAAAAACAAACAACCATGTCAACAAATAAAAACCAGCTTTTATACAAACAATAACGAGATAAGTTTTATAGAAGACTTTAATACTTAGAGGGGAAAAAAACCTATGCGAACACGGTTGTCAAGTTTAAGCCACAAATTTTCAATTGGTGATAGATGTGGCTATAGAGCTGGCCATGGAGTTCTGCCCAGGATAGTGTGCATACAAGTCCAACATGACACCTAGCATTGTCCTGTTGTAAATTTTTATTTACCCTAATTAAATTTAAAACCCTTGTTTGGACGACATAAATGTGGTTCCGCTCAAAATTTAAAACAACGCAAAAGTGACGTAATGTTCAGGTAAAACAAAGACAAAAGTACAGTAACATACAGGCTAATGACTGCGTTCGAACATACACCTAGCGGCAATAAATAAATTTTGAGAAATAAAAATTGTTATGCAAAAAAAATCGGGTATCATATCGTTTATTGGCTATTATATATTGTTTTCCGTTTAACACTTGAAATAAACATAAAATAAAAGATATGCATTCTATATGCAGGTGCCAATAGGTTTTGCTACATAAGAATGGAAAGTTCACAAGGGTAATCCTCTCTTTCGTCTTGAAGTTTATTTCTTGACTTACACTACTGGTAAATTTAAGATATAATCCAAGATATGAAGTAGACTCAACTTTATCAACATTAGTCCCCCTTAATACATAGTTTTATGTAAGCTGTCTTTTATGGGTAACATGATTGTAGCGTTCACGTAAAGACAATCCCTCTATTCAATGCCAGCATTCAGATTTTTTCTCAAAAAGCTGCATACAGGTTTTAACCATAAAAATGCTTATCAAAGTACTGTTGTAAAAATGTTTTGTCATCGACCTCGTTTTCGAGTTTGATTTTCCTTAGTTTTGTCAATCTTAAAATTCAAGGTGTCCTCTTTGGAGTATGTTTGTTTCATTATCATTTGCCCAATAAACATGTAGTATGCTCTGATATTTAGATTTCCATTTTATTTTGTGATCTGTATTTGTATTTGTTTCTTTTTTTCTTTTATGTTGTTGTTGTTCAGTCTTTTGGCAAATATAACAAGACCTTCAGCACTATAGTTTCAATGATTAAGATTTCAAAGCGGTAAATTTCAGTTTTTAATAGCCAGTATTTACTCATAAGCATATTAAGGCTGGTATCTTTGATGATATTTTTATAACCACTAGATCGATATCACTGCTGGTGGGGTTTTCCTTCCCGAGGGTATCACCAGCCCAGTAGTCAGCAATTATATCTTGATATGGTCATATTCATAAATCAACTGTTTAAAAAACTTTGAATTTTTTGAAATACTAAGGATTTTCTACCCCATGAAAAGATTACCTAAGCTGTATTTGGCAAAACTTTTAAGAATTGTGCGTCCTCAATTCCCATCAACTTCGTTCTTTATTTGACAATAAAGGATTTGATTCGATCGTTACTGATGAGTCTTTTGTAGACGAAACGCGCGTCTGGTGAACAAAATTATAAATCTGGTATCTGAGAAGGGTTTTTTATACTTATATTTAGTCAACTTTTGGAACAAACGCCTTGTTCGTTTCTGTAAAATTAAGATAAGGATATTAATTTGCGTTGTCGCGTCTGTAGTCTTCGTTGGGTGTTGTTCTTTTGTTGACAAACCACTCGTCCCCCATTTGAAAGAATAATGGCTGGCTGTATTAGGAAGTGTGGGAAAATATTGCAATCGTGGCTATAACATACACGGATCTGATTTTACACGGAAACTGCTAGAGTGGGGTGCTCATTTTCGCCATAATTTTCCATGTTTTCTGCAGTTTATGTTCATGTCTTTATGTTTTTGAAGTATACTGATATTTCTATATGAAGATAACATCAAAAGCAAAATATTCCTAGCTTGAAAACGTGTTTCTTTGAAAAAAATCATCTGAAAAGTTAGATTAAAGGCTATTTGAAATTTCCTGATGTTTTGACAAAGGGGGACACATATTCGCCATTTTTACACATCTATTTAAAACCAAATAATTGCAGCTTTAAACAATATTTATCAAATCAATTTCATTATAGATGCATAGCAGACATTTCAAAGGTGTAAAGAACTGAAATTTAGGGCAATCAGTCAAAGAATTACTAAGAAATACTTCTTTGAAATCGTGTTTTTCATTCACGAAATTGGCCGAAAATCGTTGTCCGTTTTTCGGTCCTTTGTGGTAAGTGCCGAAATTTTGTCTAAGTTTAAAAAATAATCATATTTGTTATAAAAATATAATTTACCGGCATATTTCTTCCATTTCAGCCATCCTGTGAAGTTTTTACACCTCAAAATCATAAAACGGCGAAATTGTGTCCCCGGCGAATATGTGCGCCCCACTCTAGATGAGTTTATTTTTTTTATTCTAGCGTCACTGATGAAACGCACGTCTGGCGCAAATACAAAATTTCAATCCTGGTATCTATGATGGGTTTATCGATCTTATTTTTCGTATTCCGTCTGTGTGGATTATAGTTTACGCTTTGAAGAAAATCTTTAATTTTGTAATTGTCTTGTAATTATTGGAAAACATGTTAATAACGGTTTAACCGCATATTACTTACTAGGTAAAATTTGCAACTGCAAACCATTTATGTATGTATGTTAGTTTTTTGTTTTTTCCCTTTATTCTGATGGGTAGACTTCCCACAGGAGGTTCTCAAGAGAAAGAAAAGAAGCTGGCATTTTCTTTAACTCCACGTTTCGCTATATAAATTACACTAGTAATTTTTGGGGCCCTTTATAGCTTGCTGTTCGGTGTGAGCCAGTGCTCCGTGTTGAAGACCGTACTTTGACCTATAATGGTTTACTTTTATAAATTTTGACTTGGATGGAGAGTTGTCTCATTTGCACTCATACCACATCTTCTTATATCTATAGAACAATACAATATTTTTTTCAGGTTTATTTAAAAAAACAAAAATATAAACCGCCAAGGAAAATTCATAGTAACTAATAGTTAACACCAAATAATATTAATAATAATTATAATGAGGTAAAATTTTAGTGTACAGCTGAAAGTTCTATTTATAGAAAATAATTATGTTTCCCCTAGTCTAATCTACTGAATCATTTATAGGGAAGCCGGTACGTGTCATGGGGAATTGTTTGTTTTTTAAATTCGACTTAGCTTACTCGTTCTTTTAAGAATAATGTAACAATGTGTCTCTTGGTGTTGTGAACATTTCCCGCTATTTATTTTTTTTATCAACTTCTTACTTACATTTGTAAATAAATTTAGCTTACAAGGTCAAGGATTAAGAGGACATGATGAGCTTGACCTGGACTTTTCAATGTTAAATGATTGAGTCAAATGGATGGTTAGGCTTCCATGATAATTTAATTATGGTATTTTTACGAAATAACCTGAACTTGTTTACATGGATAATAGTTTCTTTCACAAGTGATGTAGCCTTTCAGTGTTATATTAAGGTCTATAGGTAATTGCTTGAGAGACAAGTGCCACCTGCTTACGATTCCATTTTTTAAACTGATGCCACAATCATGAGCAACGTCTATACAAAACATATTTTTTATGGAGATTTTGTTGCCGACAGTTTTCATATAATTTTATCGTCTTTTCACATTGTTTCTGCTAGTGTTCACTTGTCTTAATATATTATTGATTTTTCTTTTGAAATAAATATATTATAGTAAATAATCAGATCTACTCTAACATCGTTAGCTTGATTTTCTAGGCACTTTATATATATTTCAATATTTATATATAATGTGTCTGTTTATTACGAATTTGATGTTGATCAGCAGCGAATCTCGTGTAGTCTTCATTCATACTCCGTGTCAGCTAGGGCGACATAACATGGACGTTTATACACTAATTTGAAACAATATGTTCATCTCTCAATGTCATTTTCTTTTCTTTTTTCATTATGGAGGAAGACACCTTAAAACTCAACGAGAAAACCGATTACATTGCAACACACTGGAGGATTATAAACATTTTATTATGTATTACATGAATAATTAAAACCATTAAAAAGTAAAATAACAAAAAAAAAAACACTCCAAGGAAAATTCAAATCGGAAAGTCCCTTATCAAATGTCAAAATCAAAAGCTCAAACACATCAAAAACTAATGGAAACAACTGTCATATTCCTGACTTGGTAAGGGCATTTCCCTATGAAGAAAATGGTGGATTAAACCTGGTTGTATGACAGTCGCATAAAATTCCATTATATTGACAACAATGTGTGAGCAAAACAAACAGACATGATAGGTATAATTGTAAAAATTTGGGGTACAGCTGTCAACATTGTGTTATAATCTTAATCACTATAAAAACATACAACCATGTCAACAAATAAAAACCAGCTTTTATACCAACAATAACGAGATAAGTTTTATAGAAGACTTTAATACTTAGAGGGGAAAAAAACCTATGAGAACACGGTTGTCAAGTTTAAGCCATAAATTTTCAATTGGTGATAGATGTGGCTATAGAGCTGGCCATGGAGTTCTGCCCAGGATAGTGTGCATACAAGTCCAACATGACACCTAGCATTGTCCTGTTGTAAATTTTTATTTGCCCTAATTAAATTTAAAACCCTTGTTTGGACGACATAAATGTGGTTCCGCTCAAAATTTAAATCAACGCAAAAGTGACGTAATGTTCAGGTAAAACAAAGACAAAAGTACAGTAACATACAGGCTAATGACTGCGTTCGAACATACACCTAGCGGCAATAAATAAATTTTGAGTAATAAAAATTGTTATGCAAAAAAAATCGGGTATCATATCGTTTATTGGCTATTATATATTGTTTTCCGTTTAACACTTGAAATAAACATAAAATAAAAGATATGCATTCTATATGCAGGTGCTAATAGGTTTTGCTACATAAGAATGGAAAGTTCACAAGGGTAATCCTCTCTTTCGTCTTGAAGTTTATTTCTTGACCTACACTACTGGTAAATTTAAGATATAATCGAAGATATAAAGTAGACTCAACTTTATCAACATCAGTCCCCCTTAATACATAGTTTTATGTAAGCTGTCTTTTATGGGTATCATGATTGTAGCGTTCACGTAAAGACAATCCCTCTATTCAATGCCAGCATTCAGATTTTTTCTCAAAAAGCTGCATACAGGTTTTAACCATAAAAATGCTTATCAAAGTACTGTTGTAAAAATGTTTTGTCATCGACCTCGTTTTCGAGTTTGATTTTCCTTAGTTTTGTCAATCTTAAAATTCAAGGTGTCCTCTTTGGAGTATGTTTGTTTCATTATCATTTGCCCAATAAACATGTAGTATGCTCTGATATTTAGATTTCCATTTTATTTTGTGATCTGTATCTGTATTTGTTTCTTTTTTTCTTTTATGTTGTTGTTGTTCAGTCTTTTGGCAAATATAACAAGACCTTCAGCACTATAGTTTCAATGATTAAGATTTCAAAGCGGTAAATTTCAGTTTTTAATAGCCAGTATTTACTCATAAGCATATTAAGGCTGGTATCTTTGATGATATTTTTATAACCACTGGATCGATATCACTGCTGGTGAGGTTTTCCTCCCCGAGGGTATCACCAGCCCAGTAGTCAGCAATTATATCTTGATATGGTCATATTCATAAATCAACTGTTTAAAAAACTTTGAATTTTTCGAAATACTAAGGATTTTCTACCCCATGAAAAGATTACCTAAGCTTTATTTGGGAAAACTTTTAAGAATTGTGCGTCCTCAATTCCCATCAACTTCGTTCTTTATTTGACAATAAAGGATTTGATTCGATCGTCACTGATGAGTCTTTTGTAGACGAAACGCGCGTCTGGTGAACAAAATTATAAATCTGGTATCTGAGAAGGTTTTTTTTTATACTTATATTTAGTCAACTTTTGGAACAAACGCCTTGTTCGTTTCTGTAAAATTAAGATAAGGATATTAATTTGCGTTGTCGCGTCTGTAGTCTTTTTATGGGTGTTGTTCTTTTGTTGACAAACCACTCGTCCCCCATTTGAAAGAATAATGGCTGGCTGTATTAGGAAGTGTGGGAAAATATTGCAATCGTGGCTATAACATACACGGATTTGATTTTACACGGAAACTGCTAGATGAGTTTATTTTTTTTATTCTAGCGTCACTGATGAAACGCGCGTCTGGCGCAAATACAAAATTTAAATTCTGGTATCTATGATGGGTTTATTTATCTTATTTCTCATATTCCGTCTGTGTAGATTATAGTTTACGCTTTGAAGAAAATCTTTAATTTTGTAATTGTCTTGTAATTATTGGAAAACATGTTAATAACGGTTTAACCGCATATTACTTACTAGGTAAAATTTGCAACTGCAAACCATTTATGTATGTATGTTAGTTTTTTGTTTTTTCCTTTTTATTCTGATGAGGTAGACTTCCCACAGGAGGTTCTCAAGAGAAAGAAAAGAAGCTGGCATTTTCTTTAACTCCACGTTTCGCTATATAAATGAAGTTCTTACACTAATCAGTTCAAAATTTTGTGATAATTTTGATTGAACTGAATATAAAGAATGCGTCCGAAGCCCTTTATTTTATTTACATTCATCAGGAACGCTCAAAACCGAATATTTGAAAGCCAATAATATATAATAACCAAAACAGTTGGAGAGCTATGTGACAAAAAAAAAATAAATAAATAAAAAAAAAAAAAAAAAAAAAAATAGCCAAATCTTTTTAGAGCCAATTAAAGGCATCGGAATGATCAACGTATTTCTTAAAATTCATATAAAGAATCAAATCATCTATTTGATTTATGTCTTTGGTTTATATTCAAACATGAAACATAGAGATAAAAAGAGAATAAACCCCGCTCTCTACCACATTTCTTCAAACAGATTACCGAAACTGTGCGCAGCGTCTATATCAAACGTGGTTTTATACATGATCTTCCAGTTACTGCTTTTCCCCGAAAAAAAATGATGTTAAAAAGAAAATATCTTTGACGAGTTTCCCCCTAAATGACCGCAGGTTAACCGGGGCAATTCGATCTTCCATAAAACCGAAACTGTACCTCAAGTATTGGAGTTTTTGTTGCCAACAGTTTTATAAATGTTTTCGTCTTTTCACAATGCTTCTAAATATATAGATATGATTCATTAAACATCTTCTTTTGTATTTTAATTTCTAAATAGCGATAGAACAATAAAATTTCTTTCCGATACAAATGAAAAAGAATGTAAACCGTTAAGGAATATTCATTGATTTTTCTTTTGAACATAAATATGATTCATATTTTTTTTCTTTTGTATGTTTTAATTTCTAAATAGCGAAGTCAGGAATCTGATGTTCAGTATTTGCGTTTGTTGATGTGGTTCACAAGTGTTTCTCGTTTCTCGTTTTTATATAGATTAGACCGTTGGTTTTTTCGTTTGAATGGTTTTACACTAGTAATTTTTGGGGCCCTTTATAGCTTGCTGTTCGGTGTGAGCCAATGCTCCGTTACTTTTATAAATTTTGACTTGGATAGAGAGTTGTCTCATTTGCACTCATACCACATCTTCTTATATCTATAGAACAATACAATATTTTTTTCAGGTTTATTTAAAAAAAAAATATAAACCGCCAAGGAAAATTCATAGTAACTAATAGTTTACACCAAATAATAACTCCACGTTTCGCTATATAAATGAAGTTCTTTCACTAATCAGTTCAAAATTTTGTGATAATTTTGATTGAACTGAAAATAAAGAATTCCACATTTACAGTTAAATCTGCTTCATATCTTGATTTACATTCTAGAAATGGACAAGGATGGTCGGTTGAGAACTAAACTTTACAAGAGAGTTGATTTCAATTTTCCCATTGTGAACTTTGTATTTGAGTGTTGCAACATTCTAAAAGTAAAATAACAAAAATACCGAACTCCAAGGAAAATTCAAATCGGAAAGTCCCTTATCAAATGGCAAAATCAAAAGCTCAAACGCATCAAACAAATGGAAAACAACTGTCATATTCCTGACTTGGTACATGCATTTCCATATGTAGAAAATGGTGAATTAAACCTGGTTTTATAGCTAGCTAAACCTCTCACTTAACCTCTAACCGCGACTGCACATGGAGTATATATTTCCTAGCTGATTGGATATTCAAGAGCTTGTTTGATCCTATCATGGTTTTCTTGATAGAGGGTTGATGCTTATATGGAATCTAGTGAACAAAAAGTTTCAAATGGCAAAATAAAAGTATTCTCTTCGAAATTTCTACGGATTCAATACCAGAGTTCCTATTGGCGCCTCGTTTCCTCGATTGTGATACCACCGAATGCAACTTATTAGTGAATCCTTACACTTGCAATGTGTAACACAACGGGTGCCACTAAAGGAGCAGGAATTGCTTACCCTTCCGGAGCACCTGAGTTCACCCCTCGTTATATTATAAAGGTTCGTGTTGCGTTTGTTTTAGTTTATAGTCTTGTAATTTGTGTTTATTTTAAATTTTATTTTCCAATGTCGGAATTGTATTTATTGGTCACTACTTACGTATGTTTATTAGATCGCTTAGCATGTCAAGTATTAAACGTTTGAAGGTCATCGTTAATTTCTTCGACTTGACCTTTACAGGATATGTGTTTCGCCTTTGGTTCTCGCTGATTACAAATATTGCCCGTGCTGGAAAATTTAAATCAAACAGAGGGCATTGAAAATCAAATTACTTCTATTGAATTAAATATGTTGAATTACACATACGTTTTAATGAAGGTAGTAGTACATTTAATAATATTGTAATCTTACAAAGAATATTTGATTACACGCAGTTTATGAGAAATATTTGATTAAGAAAATAAATAAACCCAACTGAAGTAGAAAACAACCTCTATTTGGATAAAAGTTACGATTTTCTTTCATTCGATGTCTTGTTGTATGTAACCATTTCTTGTGAATCTGTCGAATCTTTTCTCCAAAAAATTAATGAGTTTGTGAAGGCATCTCTAAAATTTAGGTTGAACCATCCGTAAAGCACCGGGTTAGCGCATGCAGACGACATGGCTATCAAAAGGCAGATTGCATAAATCAAAAGAAACTTTTTATGCAAGAACATTTCAACGTTTATATCAGCCGTTATGTTTAAAACAGTCCACGGCAGCCAAGTAATTCCGAATGTAATCGCTATAGCAGTAAGCAGAAGCATGTTACGCCTGTGACGTTTCACATCGCGAAGTGCACGCTGCATCTCGTTGTCTGTTATTGGATCTTTTGTGACCCGCATGCGCAACACACAACATATTTTTGAATGAATGATTGAAACAATTAACAAAGGCATTAAATATTGCACAACTGTGACAAACAGTGTATAAACAATTTTCAAATTTTCAGACGGCCAGACTTCCATACATATTTGGAAATCCTCTTTATTTATTGTTTCGCTATACACCGTGTGAACTTCATGGAACAGAAGCATCGGAATACAACAGAAGAGTGCCAATGCCCAAATAAATATCAGCATATATAATACGGTTCTCATATGTATATTTCTAGAAGCATGCACTATTGCCCAGTAACGGTCAAGCGCAATCGCAACAATAGTGAAAGTAGAGACGAAAATATCGATATTTTGAAGAGATGGTACAACTTTACATAGAAACAATCCAAGATGCCAGTTTTTCATGGTCAATTTAACAAGAGAGAAAGGCATACAAAAGGTACACATAATAATATCGCAAACCGCTATATTTACAATGAAGATGTTCCGAGGTTTACGTAAGCTATTATTTTTCCAAACAATGAAGCAAATGATAACATTACTAAATGTTCCAATAAAAATAACTGCACAATAAAATATAATAAGGTATGTTTCTGTGGTAGGATCGAACCAATGATCATCGTTACGAAATTCCTGAAAAATCTTCTCCTTAACGCTGTCGTTTATTCTATTTTCTTTGTCCTGAAATGTATTCTTTAACATATTTGTGTGTTGCAGAAGAGACATAAAGCGAATCTACAATAAAAATGCATGATGTTAAAAAATGATCACGGAAACAATTTAATTAACATGTGTTTACTTGCTACAATGTCTTAATTCTCAAAATACTATACTGTACAAGTTATGCAATACCTCATTTCGGATTTTGTCAGTTCAGGCAAAAATTGTATGCAATACTCTTGATTTATAAATCTAATTTGCTGTTATCTTGTAAAAATGGTTGCGCTCGTGCTACTAAATGATTTATTTTAACCAGTTACTGTATGTGACGTTTATGACGTATGTTGCATTCATCGACAAGAATACGAAAAATTCCACAGTTAGCTTTTGATTGACTGTATACGTCATGAACGCACAATTTTGCTGTAGATATAAGCAGATAGTCCAGAAAGGTACAGGAGAAAAATTCAACAAAGTCGAATGATATGCAGCAAAGAAAGTCACTGGACAAATTCAAACGGACCTTGTTTCGGTATAAACGTTTAATGCGAATGCATCGTGAAGATCGCAAGTGTATGTACAAAATTCGAGACGACCTGTTCTTGTAATTATTTTGGAAAAAATAGTTTCCTTATATTTTTAGCGTCTACAGACATTAATTTTAGTTTTATATCGTTATGTATACACATAGACAATTTTTCATATTCAAAGTTCCCGTGACAAAGGCGTGCCCGAAAACTTAGACTTAGAAAATAGATTGTACTATGCTAAGGAATATGTGGAACACTCTGAAATTTGATGTATCAAAAAAAAGCTTTAGTCTTTGTATGTGCATGATTTTTTTCCAAATTTTTAGATAATATGCACAAAATATTTTATGTATATTTGAAAAAAACATAGTGTTATAGATAACATTTAAAAAATGCGATTGTCGGTTCGAAAAAAATCTATGATTACCGACGTTACCAAACTGTTATGGGTTTTTCTCATTGTTGAAAGCCGTATGGTTGCCTATAATTGCTTACATCCACTTTATTTGAACTTTGGTGGATATTTGTCTCATTGGCAATCATACCACATCTCATTATTATATAAGAAGAGTTATCATAATAATTCTATTGTTCCCGCTTCCCCAGTTCGCACGCTGTTATGATCGAAATGTCCAGCTCATAGGTAAAAACTCTCCAGTAACAGCAACAAACGGGATGATTATAGATCTTAGAGTTTGATATGGTTACTCTTTATGTCGATATACGGAATGTCATACTTTAGAAATATGCTTGGTTTTGAAAGCAAAAATGTTTAGCCAACAAGTTAATCCTTGTCCACTATATGAGAAAGCAATATACAATATTATATTAAGCCTGAAACGATAAGCCTTTCGACAATTAATCACACAGCCGTTTGAATGTCTGTAGAAAGCCAATTATCACGTGTCTTCGTCTTTTCTATATACCTACGTATTAGATTAATCCCGCCAACAGTAGCTGTGTGCATTCAGGATGATAAATTTACATTTATTTTATACAATTATTAGCCTCTGAGGATTATGGCTTAATACCAATTATATAGATGTTAAGGACGGTTGAACAGTCAAGAGTGATAGTATGTATGCAGTTCAAGATAATCGATACATTGTGTTAAAAAAATACAAAAGAAAGAAGATATGGCATGATCGCCCAGAAGACAACTTTATTTGAACAATTACAGGTCATCGTCCGGCCGTTAACAATGAGCAAACGCCATACAGTTTATGTAGTTATTAAAGGCCGGGACAGGACAACATGTGAAAACAATAAAAAATATAGGGTTATTTCAGTACATATACTTAAGTTATTTGTAGGATTCAAACACAAATGGAATCCTACTCCCGCTCCCCCTAATCAAAGATAAGATAAACGCACAACATCACATCATCATATGTAAATTTTAACTTTGACTTTTTAGAAACAGTCATACAATACGAAGAGCTCGTTCAAAACTTATAATCGTACAGCATCATGCGATGCCGTTATGCCAGAAGGTTATTAAAAGTGTTTAAAAAGAAACAAAACCGAATTAATAAAATGTATAACTGTAGCAGTTGTTAAAAGGTAAGTATGTTTCTTTGTTCATTGGTCATTGCAATCTGCATGGCTCCATGATATAATTAGTGTGTCATCTCTATATCGACGACTAAATTACAAGACCTACCTATTGTATTTATTGTTAATTTGTTCTCGTCATGAACATGCATGAAATATTTGCAACTGGACGTTAAGCAACCAACGATCAATCAATCTATATGAAATACAACTCAAGAAAGAAGAAATATACCTTTACGTCAAAATTATTGTTTATTGCAGAATATTGATACAATGATATCTTCATCCATAATTGTGGTAAATTTAATAGGAAAAAATAATTAAAAGTCTGGAATGTCTTAGTGTAAGAACTTGTCGTATATTACACAACAATTCATTTCATTGATGCTAAAGTTCAATCCAAATTAAAATTTTGTCCCAATTTCTATTCCAATGCATTTGTAATGTGAAGGGACGAGTTAATATTTAATTCAGTAGTGAACTCATCGTGGTTGTACTAGATTGTTATTGCCATTAATGGTAATATGAGATACCTTCATAAAGGACCTTCAGTGTATTATTTCAGCAAAGATTGGCAAAGTAAACTGGGAAAAGATCAAATATATGATTTACTATACGTTAAAATTGCAAACTAGATACTAGCAATATTGCCACTAAGAATCCCACTCGTTCGTGACGAAACATGGAATTGTGCAGGTTCTCCTTAACAGTCCTGCATAGAAACAATAAGTTTTGCATTGTTATTGCACAGCCGGAGAAATTTAAACTTTGATCAATCAATAAAAGGAAATGTATTTGGTCATGTTTTGTTTTCTTTTATTTTGTTGATAGAAAATCAATATCTTCCATAAACGAAAAGTTGTAACTGCAAATATTTGTTCAGATTGATTTCACGTGAAAAAATGGTGTCTACCAATCATCTTTCACAATAATTTTGTTCGTTGTCAATCTGATTAAAATACACATTCTGTGTTCATGAATTGTATACAAAGTTTTTAAGGAACATCTGAACACAGGATCTGTATTTGAATCAGACTGGTTCGTTGCTGTCTGTCAACATTTCATATTTTCATAATACATGTATATGAATCTACTCGGTCAATTTGTACTATACTTTTTAAGAGTAGTGCATGGAAAGTCTGACGCAAATTCTTCCGAAATGGCTCAAACGATGGTCGTCAATGACATTTTAAAGCAGGGGAAATATTTTCATAATATAAACTGTGTTGTTCCTACCTTCTTTCTATCAATGACAAGTCTAAAAAAAATAATAAAAAGGCTTTCTTTAAATGTTTTGTGGTACTACATATAAATTCATTATCCGCGTTTATCTCTACTTTGATAAAACAAGCCGAGATATAGTTAATATTGATTTTAGCAGCGATAAGAAATTTTAAATCAAATGTTCATGGCTTGGTAATTCTGATCTGAATGTAATGAATGTCAGTTAGATCAGATGGCTAATGGCTAAACATTCCCTACTTCAAGTCCATGTGATTAGGATTATTTGAAATATTTATTCATTTCGCAGATAAATTCATCTACCGTCTCATGAAATTTGGTGCATTATGACAAAAAAAAAAAAAAAAAAAAAAAAAAAAAAAACACAAAAAATCTTTTATTGGTATATTTATATGTTGTTTCTTTTTATCTCATGATATCTACTTTTGACATGTCGACGGTATGTTATCTAAAGTTCGTGAAAAGCAATCTTTTGCACTAGAAGCCAAATAAAATCTTTCAGTTACTATAAATTGAACTAATAACTCTATAAAATTGATATTGAAAGTGACATTTTCAAAATTAATCTGATTCTTAAGTTTCCAAAATTTCGCTACTATAATCATGATATTTCTTTAAAAGGCCTGCCCTTAACACCGAGGATCATATTTCTCACTTGTAGAATTAATTAATATGTCAATTATAGTTTTGTGAATAAAGCGTTTATTTTGGTTATTAATGGATCTTAGACGATGCGTTTGGTTTTAAAAGTGATGTTTGCAAAACTGCAGTTGCCTTGGAACAAGACATGCCGAAATCGGTGTAGTCTAAAAAGGTGTATATAATGTTAAATATTAACTTCCAATGATTGTTTTATTTTGTTTACCTAGCTTGTTTTAAATAACACCAATACTAACATCAAATCAGTTTCCCATTTTATTCCAATTTAAGCTATAGATGAAATCTTAAATATTCTCAATTGCTATATATTTTATGTTTATCTAAAATCTATTTTTTTCTTAAAATGTGTGCATCATTCAGAAACCATAAAAGTGGAATGTTATAATAGAGCAACCGTGAAAAGAGGATTGTAGCTATAATCAGTTAAAGTATAGATTAAATAATATAATACTGTTTCTGTAATTTAAATGTCATATAGTGGGCCTCCTAATGCCTTAGAACACTTGTCTAACTAGGTTATATAAAGTATTTATTAAAGTTCTTTAGAAAAGGGAAGATATACAAATAAGGAGATGTGGTAAATTGGAAATAAAACAATTATTCACAAGCAACCAAAATGATGTAGATGTAAGCAACTAGCCTTCAACAATAAACAAAACACATACCCGTAAAGTGAGCTATAGTAGAACCCAACATGACAAAACGTAAAACAATTCAAACGAGAAAAACCAACCAAAACACATACCGTAAAGTGAGATATAGAAGACCCCGACATGACAAAACGTAAAACACTTTAAACGAGAAAACCAACCAAAACACATACCGTAAAGTGAGCTATAGAAGAACCCGACATGACTAAACGTTAAACAATTTAAACGAGAAAACCAAACAAAACACATACCGTAAAGTGAGCTATAGAAGACCCCGACATGACAAAACGTAAAACAATTTAAACGAGAAAACCAAACAAAACACATACAGTAAAGTGAGATATAGAAGAACTCGACATGACAAAACGTAAAACAATTTAAACGAGAAATCACAACCAGAACACATACCGTAAAGTGAGATATAGAAGAACCCGACATGACAAAACGTAAAACACTTTAAACGAGAAATCACAATCAGAACACATACCGTAAAGTGAGATATAGAAGAACCCGACATGACAAAACATAAAACACTTTAAACGAGAAATCACAACCCAAACACATACCGTAAAGTGAGCTATAGAAGAACTCGACATGACAAAACGTAAAACACTTTAAACGAGAAATCACAACCAGAACACATACCGTAAAGTGAGCTATAGAAGAACCCGACATGACTAAACGTTAAACAATTTAAACGAGAAAACCAACCAAAACACATACCGTAAAGTGAGATATAGAAGAACCCGACATGACAAAACGTAAAACACTTTAAACGAGAAATCACAACCAAAACACATACCGTAAAGTGAGCTATAGAAGAACCCGACATGACTAAACGTTAAACAATTTAAACGAGAAATCACAACCAAAACACATACCGTAAAGTGAGCTATAGAAGACCCCGACATGACTAAACGTAAAACCCTTTAAACGAGAAATCACAACTAAAACACATACCGTAAAGTGAGCTATAGAAGAACCCGACATGACTAAACGTAAAACACTTTAAACGAGAAATCACAACCAAAACACATACCGTAAAGTGAGCTATAGAAGAACCCGACATGACAAAACGTAAAACAATTTAAACGAGAAAAACCAACCAAAACACATACCGTAAAGTGAGCTATAGAAGAACCCGACATGACTAAACGTAAAACAATTTAAACGAGAAAAACCAACCAAAACACATACCGTAAAGTGAGCTATAGAAGAACCCGACATGACAAAACGTAAAACAATTTAAACGAGAAATCACAACCAAAACACATACCGTAAAGTGAGCTATAGAAGAACCCGACATGACTAAACGTAAAACAATTTAAACGAGAAAAACCAAACAAAACACATACCGTAAAGTGAGCTATAGAAGAACCCGACATGACAAAACGTAAAACAATTTAAACGAGAAATCACAACCAAAACACATACCGTAAAGTGAGCTATAGTAGAACCCGACATGACAAAACGTAAAACAATTTAAACGAGAAATCACAACCAAAACACATACCGTAAAGTGAGATATAGAAGACCCTACATGACAAAACGTAAAACAATTTAAACGAGAAATCACAACCAAAACACATACCGTAAAGTGAGCTATAGAAGAACCCGACATGACAAAACGTAAAACAATTTAAACGAGAAATCACAACCAAAACACATACCGTAAAGTGAGATATAGAAGACCCCTACATGACAAAACGTAAAACAATTTAAACGAGAAATCACAACCAGAAAACATACCGTAAAGTGAGCTATAGAAGAACCCGACATGACTAAACGTAAAACACTTTAAACGAGAAAACCAAACAAAACACATACCGTAAAGTGAGCTATAGAAGACCCCGACATGACAAAACGTTAAACAATTTAAACGAGAAAACCAAACAAAACACATACCGTAAAGTGAGCTATAGAAGACCCCGACATGACAAAACGTTAAACAATTTAAACGAGAAATCACAACCAAAACACATACCGTAAAGTGAGCTATAGAAGACCCTGACATGACAAAACGTTAAACAATTTAAACGAGAAAAACCAAACAAAACACATACCGTAAAGTGAGCTATAGAAGACCCCGACATGACAAAACGTTAAACAATTTAAACGAGAAAACCAACCAAAACACATACCGTAAAGTGAGATATAGAAGAACCCGACATGACCAAACGTTAAACAATTTAAACGAGAAATCACCACCAAAACACATACCGTAAAGTGAGCTATAGAAGAACCCGACATGACAAAACGTAAAACACTTTAAACGAGAAAAACCAACCAAAACACATACCGTAAAGTGAGCTATAGAAGAACCCGACATGACAAAACGTAAAACAATTTAAACGAGAAACACCAACCAAAACACATACCGTAAAGTGAGCTATAGAAGAACCCGACATGACAAAACGTAAAACAATTTAAACGAGAAAACCAACCAAAACACATACCGTAAAGTGAGCTATAGAAGAACCCGACATGACTAAACGTAAAACAATTTAAACGAGAAATCACAACCAAAACACATACCGTAAAGTGAGCTATAGAAGACCCTGACATGACCAAACGTTAAACAATTTAAACGAGAAAACCAACCAAAACACATACCGTAAAGTGAGCTATAGAAGAACCCGACATGACTAAACGTAAAACAATTTAAACGAGAAAACCAACCAAAACACATACCGTAAAGTGAGCTATAGAAGACCCTGACATGACTAAACGTTAAACAATTTAAACGAGAAATCACAACCCAAACACATACCGTAAAGTGAGCTATAGAAGACCCTGACATGACTAAACGTTAAACAATTTAAACGAGAAATCACAACCAGAACACATACCGTAAAGTGAGATATAGAAGAACCCGACATGACTAAACGTTAAACAATTCAAACGAGAAAACCAAACAAAACACATACCGTAAAGTGAGCTATAGTAGAACCCAACATGACAAAACGTAAAACAATTCAAACGAGAAAAACCAACCAAAACACATACCGTAAAGTGAGATATAGAACAACCCGACATGACTAAACGTAAAAATATTTAAACGAGAAATCACAACCAAAACACATACCGTAAAGTGAGCTGTAGAAGAACCCGACATGACAAAACGTAAAACACTTTAAACGAGAAAACCAAACAAAACACATACCGTAAAGTGAGATATAGAAGACTCTGACATGACAAAACGTAAAACAATTTAAACGAGAAAACCAACCAAAACACATACCGTAAAGTGAGCTGTAGAAGAACCCGACATGACAAAACGTAAAACAATTTAAACGAGAAAACCAAACAAAACACATACCGTAAAGTGAGCTATAGAAGAACCCGACATGACTAAACGTTAAACAATTTAAACGAGAAAACCAAACAAAACACATACCGTAAAGTGAGATATAGAAGAACCCGACATGACAAAACGTTAAACAATTTAAACGAGAAATCACAACCAAAACACATACCGTAAAGTGAGATATAGAAGAACCCGACATGACAAAACGTAAAACAATTTAAACGAGAAATCACAACCAAAACACATACCGTAAAGTGAGCTATAGAAGAACCCGACATGACAAAACGTAAAACACTTTAAACGAGAAAAAACAACCAAAACACATACCGTAAAGTGAGCTATAGAAGAACCCGACATGACTAAACGTAAAACAATTTAAACGAGAAATCACAACCAAAACACATACCGTAAAGTGAGCTGTAGAAGAACCCGACATGACAAAACGTTAAACAATTTAAACGAGAAAACCAAACAAAACACATACCGTAAAGTGAGCTATAGAAGAACCCGACATGACAAAACGTAAAACAATTTAAACGAGAAAAACCAACCAAAACACATACCGTAAAGTGAGCTATAGAAGAACCCGACATGACAAAACGTAAAACAATTTAAACGAGAAAAACCAACCAAAACACATACCGTAAAGTGAGCTATAGAAGAACCCGACATGACAAAACGTAAAACAATTTAAACGAGAAAAACCAACCAAAACACATACCGTAAAGTGAGCTATAGAAGAACCCGACATGACAAAACGTAAAACACTTTAAACGAGAAACACCAAACAAAACACATACCGTAAAGTGAGCTATAGAAGAACCCGACATGACAAAACGTAAAACAATTTAAACGAGAAAAACCAAACAAAACACATACCGTAAAGTGAGCTATAGAAGAACCCGACATGACAAAACGTAAAACAATTTAAACGAGAAAAACCAACAAAAACACATACCGTAAAGTGAGATATAGAAGAACCCGACATGACAAAACGTAAAACAACTTAAACGAGAAATTACAACCAAAACACATACCGTAAAGTGAGCTATAGAAGAACCCGACATGACTAAACGTAAAACACTTTAAACGAGAAACACCAAACAAAACATATACCGTAAAGTGAGCTATAGAAGAACCCGACATGACAAAGCGTAAAACTATTTAAACGAGAAATCACAACCAAAACACATACCGTAAAGTGAGCTATAGAAGACCCTGACATGACAAAACGTAAAACACTTTAAACGAGATAAAACCAAACAAAACACATACCGTAAAGTGAGCTATAGAAGAACCTGACATGACAAAACGTAAAACACTTTAAACGAGATAAAACCAACCAAAACACATACCGTAAAGTGAGCTATAGAAGAACCCGACATGACTAAACGTTAAACAATTAAAACGAGAAATCACAACCAAAACACATACAGTAAAGTGAGATATAGAAGAACCCAACATGACAAAACGTAAAACTATTTAAACGAGAAATCACAACCAAAACACATACCGTAAAGTGAGCTATAGAAGAACCCGACATGACAAAACGTAAAACAATTTAAACGAGAAATCACAACCAAAACACATACCGTAAAGTGAGCTATAGTAGAACCCGACATGACTAAACGTAAAACAATTTAAACGGGAAATCACAACCAAAACACATACCGTAAAGTGAGCTATAGAAGAACCCGACATGACAAAACGTAAAACACTTTAAACGAGAAATCACAACCAAAACACATACTGTAAAGTGAGCTATAGAAGACCCTGACATGACTAAACGTTAAACAATTTAAACGATAAAACCAAACAAAACACATACCGTAAAGTGAGCTATAGAAGAACCCGACATGACTAAACGTAAAACAATTTAAACGAGAAATCACAACCAAAACACATACCGTAAAGTGAGCTATAGAAGAACCCGACATGACAAAACGTAAAACAATTTAAACGAGAAAAACCAACCAAAACACATACCGTAAAGTGAGCTATAGAAGAACCCGACATGACTAAACGTAAAACAATTTAAACGAGAAATCACAACCAAAACACATACCGTAAAGTGAGCTATAGTAGAACCCGACATGACAAAACGTAAAACAATTTAAACGAGAAAACCAAACAAAACACATACCGTAAAGTGAGCTATAGAAGACCCCGACATGACAAAACGTTAAACAATTTAAACGAGAAAAACCAAACAAAACACATACCGTAAAGTGAGCTATAGAAGACCCTGACATGACAAAACGTTAAACAATTTAAACGAGAAAAACAACCAAAACACATACCGTAAAGTGAGCTATAGAAGACCCCGACATGACAAAACGTTAAACAATTTAAACGAGAAAAACCAACCAGAACACATACCGTAAAGTGAGCTATAGAAGAACCCGACATGACTAAACGTTAAACAATTTAAACGAGAAAACCAACCAGAACACATACCGTAAAGTGAGCTATAGAAGAACCCGAC
The DNA here is from genome assembly GCA_017311375.1 of Mytilus coruscus. NCBI lineage: Eukaryota > Metazoa > Mollusca > Bivalvia > Mytilida > Mytilidae > Mytilus > Mytilus coruscus. Next base: position 95,648,262 of record CM029601.1, read on the forward strand.
ATGACAAAACGTAAAACTATTTAAACGAGAAAACCAAACAAAACACATACCGTAAAGTGAGCTATAGAAGACCCCGACATGACAAAACGTTAAACAATTTAAACGAGAAAAACCAACCAGAACACATACCGTAAAGTGAGCTATAGAAGAACCCGACATGACTAAACGTTAAACAATTTAAACGAGAAAACCAACAAAAACACATACCGTAAAGTGAGCTATAGAAGAACCCGACATGACAAAACGTAAAACAATTTAAACGAGAAAAACCAACCAAAACACATACCGTAAAGTGAGCTATAGAAGAACCCGACATGACAAAACGTAAAACACTTTAAACGAGAAAAACCAACCAAAACACATACCGTAAAGTGAGCTATAGAAGAACCCGACATGACAAAACGTAAAACACTTTAAACGAGAAAAACCAAACAAAACACATACCGTAAAGTGAGCTATAGAAGAACCCGACATGACAAAACGTAAAACAATTTAAACGAGAAAAACCAACAGCCTGAATTACGTGCAAGGCAATAAACGAAAACAAATATGACAGACAGCAACCAACGACAACAGCTGAATTATAGTCCTGACTTTTGACATACATATTGTGGCAGGTTTAAACATGTTTGCGAGCACTCAAGCTCCATAACCTAGTATAGGCTATCGGGCGGGTTTTCTCGCTTTTTCACGTCGTTTGTTTCTCGGGTTGAAAGATGTACTGAATGTATGATGGCATGTAGATAGAAATAAGATGATGTGGCATTTTTTTTTTTTTTTTTTTTAATATAAAGTTATTTTTTGAAACTACAGTACCATATTTATTTGGAGTTTGAAAAAGCCATCAAAATCGTTGACAGGTTGCGTACAAAATGTTGTACTCACGAAAATTGTTGGTTTGCTTACAGAATGTTGTTGTACTCACGAAAATTGATGGCTTGGATACAGAATGTTGTTGTACTCACGCAAATTGATGGCTTGCGTACAGAATGTTGTACTTACGAAAATTGATATCTTGCGTATGTCATGAGAATAAGAACTTTCACCAACACATAAAAATGCACAGTTTACATTGAAAGGTGTTATACAAAATAGTATACAAATCTCCTACTTCCTTGTTACATATTTGATAGGGTTTCTTCTTTTTTTTTTATCAAAATATCGACTGAACGATGCAGAAATTCCAAGGTGAGTGAAAGCCCTTAAGGTGCAATTTGTTTTAAAAATGGAAATAGTCTTATATATCAAAGTTTATTTTTGACAGAAAAAACGGTAAATAAATTATTGGATAAAAAAGTCCATTTATGTTGTTTTATTGTCAAAAGTGATATGTGTTACTCAAAATAGAACTGGGTTCATTGTATTATGCAAAAATAGCTGATGTTTATTAGACAAAGGGGATGACTACTTAATTTTCTTGAGGGGTGGATGGTTTAAAAATGATCCTGGCCTGGTAAGAACTGAAAATGAACATTCTGCAAAATAAATTTAAGGAATTAATTGTGTGCGAAAAAAATATGCAGTTGTTAATTACTGTGTCATTTGGTCTCTTGTGGAGAGTTGTCTCGTTGGTAATTATAATACATCTTCTTTTTTTATGTGTAGCAACAGATGAAAATAGATATTGAATCCGTAAAAGATACTCTTTCTTTCCCCCTCCCCTGTATATCAAATGGTAGTCCATAACTTGTATAGATTATAAATAGGTATTTGTGAAATCTCTCATTGTATGTTTACGGTTTCTTTTTTTCCACTTATTAACAGTTTACAACATGCACAACTAAATGTCCCATTTCTTTTCTTTTTTTTTTTCATTGGATTGCAATAAATCTATTTGGCCTTTGCACAAGATCGTATTTTTTCTGCACAGACGTTGTTGTCTTAAGTGCAACATCGCTGTTTTATATGTTATAAAGGTATATGCAGTTTTGGAAATATAATTTGTACAGAATGATACAGTGAAAATAGGTAAATTATGAACTTATTTCAAATTTAAGGATATTTTCAAAGGGAGACTTATCTAAATGTTGTGAAGAATTTTTAAATTACAACGCACCTCACACAAATGGGAATTAGTGCTCATAAATTAGCTATTGGGCAGGGTCGTTATAAAAAAGATTGACAAAGATAAAAGAATCTTAAAATTTTGTTCTTTTAATTCAATTGAAGATTAAATTCATTTTCTGATGGAATGTTCAGTATTCGAACAACAACGGCAAGTTATGTTAGATTCTGCTTAAAAGATATGTAATGATTTAAAAATTCTAGATACAGAAACAAATATATTGGCTTCTTTTATGTTAACATGAAGAAATATGCAACAACTTTGGCTTTGATTTGTGATAAATGTTTTACAATAAGAAAACAACTGCTATAGTTTACTTCATATTATTATAAGCATTATCATTATTGTTTCTTTACTTATGTCTATTTGTATTTATTACATGTAAAATGCCCTGTATAGTGCCGATGATTGGTTTAATGCCCTGTATAGTGCCGATGATTGGTTTAATGCCCTGTATAGTGCCGATGATTGGTTTAATGCCCTGTATAGTGCCGATGATTGGTTTAATGCCCTGTATAGTGCCGATGATTGGTTTAATGCCCTGTATAGTGCCGATGTTTGGTTTAATGCCCTGTATAGTGCCAATGATTGGTTTAATGCCCTGTATAGTGCCGATGATTGGTTTAATGCCCTGTATAGTGCCGATGATTGGTTTAATGCCCTGTATAGTGCCGATATTTGGTTTAATAAAGTATTCGTATTTGCTTAAGATGCCAAATGTCGGAGGAGGTATTTTAAAATCGCATTGCAACGGTATTGTAATGTAAGAAAATGTTATATAATATTATGAAAAGGTTAATGTACAAATATGAAGTAATACAACATTTCAGCATATCATATTGCATGATATCTTGTCCAGACAATATTACATATGTTTAGTGCAGTATTCTTATAGTATGTGTTTGTGATTTATAATTATTGTTTAAAATACTGTAAATTCAGAAATTATTGCGTGCATTTATCATTGCGATTTTTGACACACAAAAATACGAGATTAATTATTGGGATTTCGCGAATATCTGCAAACAGATATATGTATACGATATCAAAATGCAAGATCTCAATTTTATTGTGATAGTCACCCAGTCACACTATTCGCATTAATAGAAACCTCACAATAATTTCTGAATTTACAGTAACATAGTTGTCATACACGTAGATGTAACAAGACCTGCTTATTCCGGATATAGATTTTCAAATAAAAAATAAATTTTAAGAAGTTTGAAATGTGTATTTTCAAAATGTATTAAAGGACTTATTACTTATTTCGCCAGTATTGTAACTAATGAATTAGCAGACAAAATTTGTACATTTTATGCTCTATCTGATTAAAATTTCATTGGTATTTAGATTCCTTGTATAATTTTCATCAGCTGCATTATAAAGTGTTTCCTTATTATTTATTTCTTAGGTTGAGTTTTAGTTTACCTCAGTACCTTTGAAATTTGAATACTTTTGAGCGAATTATCAATACACTATTATCGTACAAAAGGTTTTTAATCGCTCATATTTTCAATAAAAATACCTAAAAACAACAAAAGGTACTTAGTAACGAATGTTTAATTTAATTACTCTGAAAATTAAATTAAACGAAAAACGAAAAAAAAAAAAAAAAAAAAAAAAAAAGAAAATTAAAAATGCATAAAGCCCTTACCTTAACGGAAAAATCAAGTAACGACACTATTTAATCAAGATCATCTAAAAGCTTGGTATTATCCAAGTGGTGAATATTTATAGTTGATGATTCTTAAACTCCCACAGCCTAGCACGCTGAATATATTTACTGCTGCAGAGCTCCGGATGTAGGAGGATTGAGAAAACATATCATTTAAGATTTTCACTGTAAAGAACACTTTATCATTGAAGAACACGACCATTGATTGTTTTGTGTTGGTTTCTCAGAGCATTACACCTTTTAACTCATACAAATATGTAAAATCGATTTAAGATAATGACATTTAATGATAGATAAATGTTTGGATTTTATTTTGCCAAACTCTACTAATGACTGAACCAGAAATAAGTCTCTTCAAATGATGACCTCATACATTGTGTTTGGACTACTTATAACATATTGTGTATGATACTTTAATATGTTTTGATTGATTCATTAAATGTACACCTTCCTTTTATAATCATGTTCATTGTCATCAAATGATTTCGTAATTGCTATCATTCAGTTTTTATATTTTCCAATATCTAGAGATTAAAAAAAAAGAAGCCCACGTGAAAATATTATCAGTATCCAATTTCCTAAGGTATACAGCATTCAACCTCAAAGTATACAGCACTAAACTGCAAGGTTATAGAGCACTCAATCCCAAGGTATACAGCACTCAACCTTAATGTATATATCACTCAAACTCGAGGAATACAGCACTCAACCTCAAGGTATACAGCACTCGACTTCAAGGTATACAGCACTGAACCTCAATTTATACTGCACTCAACCTCAAGGTATACATCACTCAACCTCAAGGTATACAGCACTCAATCTCAAGGTATACAGCACTCAATCTCAAGATATACATCACTCAACCTAAAGGTATACAGTACTCAACCTCAAGGTATACAACACTCAACCTAAAGGTATACGGCACTCGACTTCAAGGTATACAGCACTAAACCTCAAGGTATACAGTACTCAACCTCAAATTATACAATACTCAACCCCAAGGTATACAGCACTCAACCTCAATGAATATAGCACTAAACCTTAAGGTATACAGCACTCAACCTAAGGGTATACAGCACTCAACCTCAAGGTATACAATACTCAACCTAAAGGTATACAGCACTCAACCTCAAGGTATACAGCACTCAACCTCAAGGTATACAGCACTCATCCTCAAGGTTTACAACACTCAACCTAAAGGTATACAGCACTCCACCTCAAGGTATACAGCACTCAACCTCAAGGTATACAGCACTCAATCTCAAGGTATACAGCCCTCAACCTCAAGGTATACAGTACTTAACCTCAGGGTATACAGCACTCAGTCTCAAGGTATACAGCACTCAATCTCAAGGTATAGAGCACTCAATCTAAGGTAAACAGCACTTAATTTCAAGGTATACAGCACTCAACCTCAATGTATACAGTACTTAACCCCAAGGTATACAGCACTCAACCTCAAGGTATACAGAACTTAACCCCAAGGTATACAGCACTCAACCTCAAAATAGACAATACTCAACCCCAAGGTATACAGCACTCAACCTCAAGGTATACAGCACTCAATCTCAAGGTATACATCACTCAACTTCAAGGTATACAGCACTCAGTCTCAAGGTATACAGCACTCAATCTCAAAATATACAGCACTCAACGTTAAGGTATACAGTACTTAACCTCAGGTATACAGCACTCAATCTCAAGGTATACAGCACTAAACCTCAAGGTATACAGCGCTAATCTCAATGTAAACATCACTTAACCACGAGGTATACAGCACTCAACCCCAAGGTATACAGCACCCAACCTCAATGAATATAGCACTAAACCTCAAGGTATACAGCACTCAACCTCAGGGTATACAGCACTCAACCCCAAGGTATAAAGCACTCAACCTCAATGAATATAGAACTTAACCTCAAGGTATACAGCACTCAACCTCAAGGTATACAGAACTCAATCTCAAGGTATACATCACTTAACCACGAGGTATACAGCACTCAATCTCAAGGTATACATCACTCAACCTCAAGGTATACAGCACTCAATCTAAAGGTATAGAGCACTCAATCTCAAGGTATACAGCACTAAACCTCAAGGTATACAGCACTCAACCTCAAGGTATACAGCACTAAACCTCAAGGTATACAGCACTCAATCTCAAGGTATACAGCACTCAACCTCAAGGTATACAGTACTTAACCTCAGGTATACATCACTTAACCACGAGGTATACAGCACTCAATCTCAAGGTATACATCACTTAACCAAGAGGTATACAGCACTCAATATCAAGGTATCCATCACTTAACCACGAGGTATACAGCACTCAATCTCAAGGTATACAGCACTCAACCTCAAGGTATACAGTACTTAACCTCAGGGTATACAGCACTCAGTCTCAAGGTATACAGCACTCAACCTCAAGGTATACAGCAATCAACCTAAAGGTATACATCACTCAACCTCCAAGTAAACAGCACTCAACCTCAAGGTAAACAGCACTCAATCGCAAGGTATACAGCACTCAACCTCAAAACATACAGCACCCAACCCCAAGGTATACATCACTCAATTTCAAGGTATACAGCACTAAACATCAAGGTATACAGCACTCAATCTCAAGGTCTACACCACTAAACCTCAAGGTATTCATCACTCAACCTCAAGGTATACAGCACTCGATCTCTAGGGAAACAGCACTCAACCTTAATTTATACAGCACTTAATCTCAATGTATACAGCACTCAATCTCAAGGTATACAGCACTCAACCTCAAGGTATACAGTGCTTAACTTAAGGGTATACAGCACTCAGTCTCAAAATATACAGCACTCAATCGCAAGGTATATAGCACTCAATCGCAAAGTAAACAGCACTCAATCTCAAGGTATACAGCACTTAACCTCAAGTTATATAGTACTCAACCCCAAGGTATACAGCACTCAACCTCAAGGTATACAGTACTTAACCTCAAGGTATACATCACTCAACCTCAAGATATACAGCACTCAACCTCAAAGTATACAGCAGTCAACCTCAAATTATACAATACTCAACCCCAAGGTATACAGCACTCAATCTCAAGGTATACAGCACTCAACCTCAAAGTATACATCACTCAACCTCAAGGTATACAGCACTCAGTCTTGCGGTATACAGCACTCAGTCTCAAGGTATACAGCACTCAACCTCAAGGTATACAGTACTCAACCCCAAGGTATACATCACTCAACCCCAAGGTATACCTCACTCAACCTCAAGGTATACAACACTCAATCTCAAGGTATACACCACTCAACTTCAGGGTATTTATCACTTAACCTCAAGGTATACAGCACTCAACCTCAAGGTATACAGCACTCAACATCAAGTTCTACGGCACTCAACCTCAGGGTATACAGCACTCAACCTCAAAGTATACAGGGATTCAACCTTAGGGTACACAGGACTCGACTACAAGGTATACAGCACTCAACCTCCAGGTATACAGCACTCAACCTCAAGGTATACAGCACTCAACCTCAAGGTATACAGCACTCAACTTATTGATATAAGGGAGTCGTTCATCAGTCCGATTTTTCGGAGGATACATAGAATTTAGTCGGTTAAAATTTAGTATTATTAACTCCGTATCACAAACAATAGCTACAGAAGCCATATTACAAAGCATTGGCCTTAAGGGATCTATTCTTTCTGTCTTATCCGTTTTTGTTGTTGTTGCTAATATAGTGTTTCGACCCCATATAAATAGAATCGTAGAAAATTACTCAACTTTGTGAAAACAAAAATTGGACCGATACCGGAATGTAGTTGTACTATATTTGTTAACATTCTGATTGGCCAAAGCAACATTATCCAGAACGGAGAAGATATTTCAATTTATAAATCATTCTGGCATAGAGAACAATGTCACACCATTTAGATGGTGTAATTCGAGACAGCCACCGCATGTATCAGATTCGTTTAAAATCTTTAGGTTTTCATAATATATTTTTAAAACTGTCATTTTGAGTTGATAGAGAATTGTTAACTCATTAATTTTCGCTTGCTATCTTTTGCTGGAAAAGATTGTGAAAGTAGACGACGCTTTACTTTAAAAAATATAGCCTGGAATACTTAGAAATAATGATGTATTACAAGTAACTTCGCTTTTATTGCTGTCCTTTGTCAAGAAAAGTGCCGAAAGGTATGTGAAATTAGAACAAACCCATACATAATCAACACGATTTCTATAGCTATTGTCATTATAAGCAATAAACAAAGTTCTGAGATATATCCATCAATAACTACTATGTTACATATTACCCTGAAGTAATCTAATAACAAGCCAAGTAGAGGAATTAATTTGACACTTTAATAAAAGGAGATGTGGGCTATATGTCAATAAAACGACAACCCAACAATACAATAAAACCATATATGACATATCAGTATAATTGAAATGTATCTGATTCTGATAAAAATGTCATACACTACAGATCTGGATTTATTTTCATTCTAAATTTATAAATGAGGGTGGGGTATAGAATACAAAATAATGTGCAAAAATTTAAGAATAGAGAAATAGTTACCAAAAATACAAAAATAGAGAATAATGAGGTGCTAAAATGTAAAGAATAGAGATAAAAATGGACGAAAAGTATAAAGAATAGAGAAAAATTGCCTATACAATTTGATATATTAAAAAATACAGAAATGGAGGTACCCCCCTTCCCATCCAGACCATCATAAATGGGAAAATGTATTATGAATTTCAAGTGCTCCTATTTTGCATCTGTAGAAACTATAAAAGCAATCGAAGAAAATTTTTAATTTGATTTGATTTGATCAAACTTGTGACATTTATTGTAATGCAATGGTGTATACGGAACAGTTAATGATGTAATAACTCAATTCTTCAACATTTTATTAAGCCTTACTTGGCTGACATGCAAGACATAAAATCATAACAAAAACCTGAAAAAAAATTGCAACCTGAAAGTAATGAAAACACGGCCCACATGTTAATACGTTCTTTCTGAAATTACTAAAGTCACAGCATCGAAATATCAATCATAATTTAAACTTGCAAATATCATTTTTATGATTTTGTGTTGATGGCAGATCTTTTATAGTCTCTGTTGAATTAAATATCCACTCCTATTCTCCAAAAAATAATGGATTTAAATGCAATTAGATTGGTAATTCATTTCGATTTGAATTAGGATAGCTTAATTGTTTATATATTATTTCATTCAAAGAAGAATTAATTTCATTGAATAAGTATGATTAAATTTTTACGAGAAACAATTAAACTACCCTATCACGCAGAGGCAGACTTATAATCAGGTTGCTAAAACTATCCCGCAAATATCAGAGGCACACTTATAATCAGGTTGCTAAAACTATCCCGCAAATATCAGAGGCACACTTATAATCAGGTTGCTAAAACTATCCCGCAAATATCAGAGGCAGATATATAATCCGGTTGCTAAAACTATCCCGCAAATATCAGAGGCAAACTTATAATCAGGTTGCTAAAATTATCTCGCAAATATCAGAGGCAGACATATAATCAAGTTGCTAAAACTATCCCGCAAATATCAGAGGCAGACTTATAATTAGGTTACTAAAACTATCCCGCAAATATCAGAGCCAGACTTATAATCAGGTTGATAAAATTGGTTGATTGATTGTTGGTGTTTATACATGTATCGTGGCGGCCAGTTTTTATTGGTGGATGAAGCCGTAGTGCCTCGAGACAACCACTAACCTTCGGCAGGAAAACTAGCAATCCTAGTCAATTTAGATTATAATCGAATTTACCTGCCTCGAGCGGGGTTCGAACTCACGACCTGAGTGTTGACAGGTTAGTGATATAGTAAATTTATTACTTAGACCACGGAGTCTCGGCCACCGAATCCCTTCAGTTTACTAAAAGAGTAGATACTCAATTATTCATACATTTAACTGCAAAATGCTAGAATCATTTAAAAAAATGGTCTCTCCGCTCATAAATGTTCTTCAACTTTGTATTTGATTTGACCTTCCAACTGTTTTTATTTGAGCGTCACGAAACACGCGTCTGGCGTACCAAATTATAAGCCTGGTATCTTTGATTAGTTTTCACATATAGCAAAAATGACAAGGTCTTGGTTAAAATTTGTGACGACCTACGGTTTTATAGTTTACAATGAAAATATTTTGTTGAGGGTACTGAGGTCAATGATACCATATTCTATTATATAACTCTATGGGTAGTGCTTTTCAAAGTTTAGTCGTACTGGAATTAAATAAATAAATAAAATAGATAAATAGTTGTTTATCATTTAGTTAACATATTTCTCCGTTATGCCGATCACATTTTATGGCATGATTCTCAAAACTAAAGTAAACAACTCTTTATGCTTTTTGTTCATATCGGATAAAAAATGTCACAAAAGCTAATACCGGTAGCTTATTTATTACAAGATTATTTGACGGGAAACAAAATCTAATGTTCATCCTACATACAGCAGTTTAAAAAGATAACAGATGAGCACGATTTTTACTGCGTAATTAATTAATATCGCTTCTGTAATAAAACTGAGAAACTGAAAGTTGAAATTAGTTAAAGCCTATTTATTATACAGAATTTTTGTGTCGATACAAAGTTATATACGAATTGATGTATTTTTTAATGTTTGCCATTGAGCGAACTTGTTTCATTCAACATGATTTTATTTATAAAATTATCAAAGATGTCAGACCACCAATTCAAAACCTAAATTTATAATCAATATAAAAATAAGAATATGTGGTATGATTGCCAATGAGACAACTCTCCACAAGAGACCAAATGACAAAGAAGTTTACAACTATAGGTCATCGTACGGCCTTCAAAAATGAACAAAACCCATACCGCATAGTCAGCTATAGAAGGCCTCGAAATGACAAATGTAAAACAATTCAAACGAGAAAACTAACGGCCTGATTTATGTAAAAACAATGAACGAAACACAAATATGGTATACAGCAACAAACGACCACCACTGAATTAAAGGCTCCCGGCTTTGGATAGGCACATACATAATGTGGCGGGGTTAAACTAGTTTGTTGCATAACCAACCATATTTTTCAATTTTTACAGCTTTCTGAATATTGTACCTTAAGTTTTACTTCATAGAAACCAGGTATATCCTAAATTGTAGATGTATCACCTTTCTATATGCTAACTTTTAACCAAATTGAATGTTTAAAGCCTTGTAGTGTTATGATATTGTAACTATTATATTTATTTACTTGGCCTAATTTGTTTTGTGTGGCCTAAGAATGTTTACATTGTTTTATATACATTGTGTACAAAATAAAATACATTGTGTTACAACTATGCAGTTTAGAATTCACTGGAACATTCATTGATACTCATGGAATGATTAGAACTTTCTATTTCACTTACATAACGTTTCCAGAATGATCATAACAAAGATGCGTAATTTATATTTCTAGCGTTGTCTAGAAATTTCCGTTTGAGTATTTAAATGCAGACCCAAAAGTTAGTTGAATATAGAGATTTAGAGATAGACATAGATAGACTTAGACATCGATAGACATCAACATTCTCAACAGTTGGATTGACACTTTTATTTACAAACTACATCATACTAGATTGTGACCAATTGGATATAATATTCTGTGGATTCCGTGAAGATTTCCGGATAAAGAAAAGATAAAAGATTCGACTCATATTTTGACAGTTAAGTTGACATTTCTTTTGTGTAATACTTTTGTAAACTAGGGTATAATAAATCTTGTTAAATTTTATTATTGATTTGTGTCTTTTGTTGGCTACAATTAAAAGGCGATTTTCTGGCATAACAGAAATTGGGGGCTCGTCCGGGATAACGTTAATATCTTATTTAAAAAAAAAAATTGTTTCAGTATTTTTATTTAAGCTAGCCAACAAAATTCTACAAAATGGCATTTGATGCCGGTAAATTTTTGAAAACGCCAGACCTGGAGGGGTTTGATAATTTAAAGAAAGAGGAATTAGTGTTGCTTGCTAAACATCTGAAATTAGACTTTAGAGTATCTATGAGAAAACAAATTATAAAAAATTTGGTAATAGACAAATTAGTTGACGCAGAAATTTTAGGTGAAGAGGCTCTTGATCTTAAGGTCGAAAATGTTGACGCTATCAAATTAAAACAGCTTGAATTAGAACATGAACTCAAAATAAAACAATTGGAAAAAGAAGAAAGACAAGCAGAACTTCAAATGAAGGAACGGTTAGAGATGGAGAAGATGAAAGAAAAAGAAAAAGAAGATGACTTTAAATTAAAACAGGCAGAACTTGAAATGAGAGAAAGGTTAGAGATTGAAAAATGAAAATTGAAATGGCAAAAGAAGAAAGCAACACTAAATTCCAGTCAAAATCAGAACATCTTAATTTTGATGCAGCAAAAACATACGTTTGGTTCCCAAATTTTGTGAAAAACAGTTGACAAATTTTTCCACAGTTTGAGAAAATTGCTCAAAATTTGAAATGGCCGAAGCCTTTTTGGACTACAATGCTGCAAAGTGTTTTTGAGGGCAAGGCCGCTGAAATTTACTCAGCACTTTCATCAGAAAATAGTTCTGATTATGACAAGGTTAAAAAGGAAGTTTTGAAAGCCTATGAGCTAGTGCCAGAAGCATATAGACAGAAATTTAGGTCTTATAAAAAGTTTGATTCACAAACCTATGTTGAATTTGCTAGGGAAAAAGAAGATCTATTTGATAAATGGCTTACGTCAAAGAAAATAGATAAAACTTTGATAATTTAAGACAATTGATGTTATTAGAAGAGTTCAAGCAGTGTGTTCATTTAGACTTAAAACACATTTAGATGACAAAACTGTTGAGACATTGCAAGATGCAGCTGTTATTTCCGATAATTATACCCTTTCACATAAAAGAAGTTTCAAAGGTCAAAATTTTAATACTTCGAGTGGAAATTACAAGAATCAAAGCACTGAGCGTATTGATAGTAAGCCTGTTGCACAGAATAAGAGCCAGTCTAGTTATAATATGTCTAGTCCAAAATTTGATACTTTTGAGAAGAAGTCACTGACTTGTGCTTATTGTAAGAAGAATGGTCACCTGATGGCTGATTGTTTTAGACTCCAGAAGAAGAATGAAAGAGATAATAAGCCCAAGACCAGTGCTTGTACGACACCCCGTGTTGCCAATATCTTGGAATGTCCTGCGAGTCAGGCTTTTAAGTCCAGTTTTGTGATAACATGGAGGATTATAAACCTTTTATGTCTGATGGGTTTGTTTCTATTGTTGATAATACTACCCTCAGCCTATTAAGATTTTACGGGACACTGGAGCTTCTCAGTCTTTATTGTTAGAAGGTGTGTTGCCTTTGTCCGAGGAGACTTCTGTTGGTGCCTCCGTTTTGTTACAAGGTGTGGAGTTAGGTTGTATAGATGTTCCCTCCATCGTATTTATCTGAATTCAGATTTGATAACTGGACCAGTTGTTGTGGGTGTTCGTCCTAATCTCCCTGTTGAGGGTGTTTCATTATTGTTAGGAAATGATCTAGCTAGGAACAAAGTGGTTGCTGAACCAATTGTTACCAGTGAACCAGTGGTGGATGTTAAATCACCTGAAGATGATGCTGAACTGTATCCAGCTTGTGTCGTTACTAGGGCGAAGGCTAGAAAACAACAAAATGAGGATTTGCAAGAAGACCAGTTTGATTACATGGACCTTTCTGACACCTTTCTAGCCAACATTGAAGGTCCCGGTAGCTCAGAGAAGGCCATAATAAGACCACCTAGCATTAGCAAGAATGTAATTATGCCATGGCCAGACGTAAACAGCCATTCATTAGACCGAAGGAAATTTGTTGAAGAACAAAGTAAAGACCCTGAGGTTCTTCAGCTCTGCAAGAGGGCTCAACCACAGGAGGAAGCAGACAAAGTGGCCGAATGCTATTATCATCAAGACGGTATTTTAATGAGAAAGTGGAGGCCCTGATGCTACTCCAGAGGAGGAATGGAGAGTGGTATACCAAGTGGTGGTGCCTAAAGTCTATAGGCAAGATATTATTGGTCTTGCCCATGACACCCCCTTGGCTGGACACTTAGGCATAAGGAAGACTTGCCTTAAGATCTTGCAGCATTTCTACTGGCCAAGACTAAGAAGTGATGTCGCAGAATACTGTAAATCATGCCATATATGCCAGGTTGTTGGTAAGCCTAACCAGAAAATACCACCAGCACCACTTCTGCCTATTCCAGCCTTTGAAGAACCTTTCAGCCGAGTACTCATTGATTGCGTTGGACCTTTACCGAAGACGAAGACCGGAAATGCGTATTTATTGACAATCATGTGTACCTCCACTGCTTTCCTGAGGCTATTCCGTTAAGGAATATCAAGACACCTACTATTGTCAAAGTTTGATCAAATTTTTCACGCTAGTAGGACTTCCAAAGTCTATACAGTCCGACCAGGGTTCAAATTTCATGTCAGGTTTATTTCAGCAAGTCGTGTACCAGTTAGGGATTGCTCAGTATAGGTCAAGTGCTTATCATCCCGAATCTCAAGGTGCCTTAGAACGTTTTCATCAAACATTGAAGAACATGATTAGAACTTTTGTCTTCAATTTGACAGGGATTGGGATGATGGTGTTCACTTTTACTTTTGCGGTCCGAGAGGCTGTTCAAGAATCCCTTGGTTTTAGTCCCTTTGAGTTGGTATTTGGTCATACTGTAAGGGACCTTTAAAATTGATAAAGGAAAAGTGGCTTACTGAACACACTGACTTGAATCTTCTAGAATATGTATCTAGATTTAAAGAAAAATTGTATACTGCTTGTCAAATTGCTCAGAACAATTTAAAACTGTTCAGAATAAGATGAAAATATGGTATGACAAAGATGCCAGGGACAGAGTTTTTGAGCCAGGTGATAAGGTACTTGTATTTTGCCAGTCCCTGGACATCCATTACAAGCTAAATATTGTGGTCCTTATACCATTGAGAGTAAAATCAATGATTTGAATTATATTGTAAAAACACCAGGTCGGCGTAAACAAAATAGAGTGTGTCACATTAATATGTTAAAACCATATTTTGAGCGTACTAATGAAGGTGAGAGTAAACCAGTTGCCACTTTAGCCATGGTTAAATTGGAGAACAATCATGACAAACCAGATATAATTGAACCTCCTTTTAGTTCTAAAACTATGGAAGAGACAGTTAGATTGAAAAATTCAGAAATTTTGTCAAATTTAGATTCAAAACTTGCACATCTGTCTTTTGATCGTAGAGAAAAATTAAAAGCCTTGGTATTTTCTTTTAAAATCTTTTTCCAGATGTGCCAAACAAAACCACTGCTGTTTGTCATGATGTCGATGTTGGTGATGCTTCTCCAATTAAGCAACATCCTTACCGGCTCAATCCACTCAAACTTGAATTTATGAGAAAAGAAATTAAATATATGCTTGACAATGATATTATTGAGCCGAGTAACAGCGAATGGAGCTCTCCTTGTCTGCTTGTGCCCAAACCAGATAAAACCTTTCGTTTCGTAACTGATTTCAGAAAAGTGAATTCTGTTTCAAAATCTGATTCCTATCCGATTCCCAGGATAGACGATTGCATTGATAATATTGGGCAAGCAAAATTTGTGAGCAAATTTGATTTATTGAAAGGTTACTGGCAAGTCCCATTGACACGGAGAGCTCGAGAAATATCAGCTTTTGTCACACCAGATGGCTTATTTCAATATACTGTAATGCCGTTTGGCATGAAAAGTGCTCCAGCTACATTTCAAAGAATGATCAATAATGTTATAAAAGATTTAGACTGTTGTTATGCTTATATTGATGATCTTATTGTATGTAGTGATAGCTGGGAAGAGCATTTAACACATTTATATGATACTTTTGATAGATTGTCACAATCAAATTTGACTGTAAATCTTGGTAAAGTGAATTTTGCCAGGCCACTGTTGATTATTTAGGGCATACAGTTGGCCAAGGTCAAGTGAAACCTATTATGGCTAAAGTGGACGCAATTACTAAATTTCCTCCTCCTACAAATAAAAACAACTTATGAGATATTTAGGCATGATTGGATTTTACAGAAAATTTTGTTCAAATTTTGCTACTGTTGTTCAACCATTGACTCATCTTTTACGGAAAGATTCTAAATTCATCTGGAGTGAAAATTGTCAAAACGCTTTTGAAAATAGCAAAACACTTTTAATTAATAATCCAGTTCTTATCACTCCAGACTTTGAAAAACAATTTAAACTTGCCGTTGATGCAAGCGATGTAGGAGTTGGAGCTGTTTTATATCAGGAAACAGATGATAATGTTGAAAAACCTATATCATATTTTTCTAAGAAATTAGATAAACATCAGAAAAATTATTCAACTATTGAAAAAGAGTGTTTTGCACTGTTGTCTGCACTTCAACATTTTGATGTATATTTAAATCCCACTGTCCATCCTATTCTTGTTTATACTGATCATAATCCTCTCACCTTCATACATAAAATGAGAAACAAGAACCAGAGATTGACTAGGTGGAGTTTATTGTTACAGGAATATGGTGTTATTGTAAAATATATTAAAGGTAAAGATAATGTAATAGCAGATGCTTTATCTAGAACTTATTGAAACAATTTGTATATACTATGTATCTTTGTACATATTATTCATGAAAAGTTTTGTTACACTCAAACTTTTTTAAGGGGAGGTGTTATGATATTGTAACTATTATATTTATTTACTTGGCCTAATTTGTTTTGTGTGGCCTAAGAATGTTTACATTGTTTTATATACATTGTGTACAAAATAAAATACATTGTGTTACAACTATGCAGTTTAGAATTCACTGGAACATTCATTGATACTCATGGAATGATTAGAACTTTCTATTTCACTTACATAACGTTTCCAAAATGATCATAACAAAAGATGCGTAATTTATATTTCTAGCGTTGTCTAGAAATTTCCGTTTGAGTATTTAAATGCAGACCCAAAAGTTAGTTGAATATAGAGATTTAGAGATAGACATAGATAGACTTAGACATCGATAGACATCAACATTCTCAACAGTTGGATTGACACTTTTATTTACAAACTACATCATACTAGATTGTGACCAATTGGATATAATATTCTGTGGATTCCGTGAAGATTTCCGGATAAAGAAAAGATAAAAGATTCGACTCATATTTTGACAGTTAAGTTGACATTTCTTTTGTGTAATACTTTTGTAAACTAGGGTATAATAAATCTTGTTAAATTTTATTATTGATTTGTGTCTTTTGTTGGCTACAATTAAAGGCGATGTAGGGAAACACGACCGTTCAGAAGTCAACTGCTACTAAAAATTACCCCTGGTTTTCTGGAAATCTTAGATAGGTCTTTTTACGAATTTTAGTTATTTTGTATAGCAATTTCACTAAGGTTACGCTTCCGATTTTGAAACTAAAAGGCAGAAAGTTTTGTAAGGTGACAATGTTAATTTTTTACAAGAACGAAAGGCAAAAAAAACTTGTACAATTCACTTACATGCGGGCAAATTTTTGGCGCGACTAAGGAAGTTGAATTTTTGCATATTTATTAGAGGGACATGTATAATCCTATTGAAAAAGCTGTCGTCCTAATAAAGCAAAACTGCTACTATGCAAATTAACTAACTTCTCAAAATTTTGCCGTATGGACAAGTAAATGTTGGCTCAAAATGGTCTAAAATTTATTTCTCTTTCGCCAAAATTTTCATTTCTGCAATTGTGTTTGTTATATTAAGTAACAAATGACATCAAAATGACTTTTTTGTCAGGGATGGCTACTTTTACATGTTTTCAAAATCGGAGTGGTGTGAATTGGTGGACACCTTATTTATAGTTCGCCGTACCTTAGAGATCAAATGTTAAATGTTTAGATCTAATGTTGTTGTTTTTTTTTTTTAGTGTTTTGATCTTTCTCTAGTTTCTTTCTCTACACAGATGTTTCGGAAGTTCCCTTAAAAGTTTAGTTTAAAATGGAAGTAGACACAAGGGCTTGGAAGTGGAAGGTGACACTAGGGCTTGGAAGTGGAAATAACTGTATATAGAAAGCATTTTTATCATTATTTTCCTTATGAAGAATTAACGTCTGATAAAGAATCTCTAGAGTAACATAACAGATGTGTCCTATACCTCCGCAAGCATGTTTCGTGGATAATTTTTATTTTATTTTATTAGAAAGATGGAAGGAAGTTACAGTTAAAGCCATCTCATGTGTTTATTCCAGACAACACGCAGCCGTTCCTTTCCTTAGTAAATGTCAATATTTACAAAGTGCAACTTGTTCTCTTAATTCACTGCTTTATTATCCCGTTATGATATCTTAATCATTAATAAGTGTATCATGATATAATTCCATGTAAATTGTTGTTTCCACTTTGTTTCATATCAATAAAGTTACCACGCATCCTGGTATAAGAGGTAGGGTCAATTTCCTCTGAATTCATTTCCCACTAGAGCCATTTTCAAAATGTCGTTCAATCTTGTCGTGTACGTTAACGTTCTAACAATACTATGGCTTATTTCTAAACAAATGACGGAATTATTAACGCTTAAGATAGATAAAAACCATAATTTTGACCTATTTTTCATTTAAAATGTATTTAACGGATATTGACTTAATGGTAATATATAAAATTGTTGAAAAATATTTTAAGCATGATATTATTATATAGGCTATTCCAGTAGAATTTTACAACTTTTATATTTTCTCTCGTGTGAGTGAAGCAAATTAGTCCTAACCCTTTATTCAGTTGAATAAATGGTATAAACACTCATGAGGCGCATTTCAAAGGAAAAAAATGAATACATAAAGTATACCGTATTTGGAACTGCATTGCACTGTGCTGTCTTGAAGAACAGCCTTAATCGCCTTAAAGATTAAACGTTTAAGAATTTTGTAATTTGTCATAGATGCAATCAAAGTACATGAATATAGTTCCCATGTTAGTTATAACAACTCAGACTGGAGAATGGTTATCAATTGCACGGACAGAAGTCAGATTATAACCAATTAGAGCAAGATGTGAATATTCTGTAGGGTTTGTCTCTCAATTGTTAGGTTTCTGAATATAGTTATCATTGGAATATCCAGCCCCATAATACAGAGTTTGAATAATGGAGAAACGTACAGAATGGAAATTAAAAAATAAATCATTTAAATTTGTCAAAAATATAGAAGATTCACAATTTTTAGTCTGTGTAAAATTTGATAAACTGTCGAAGGAAAGCACTTATACTAGTAATTAAAGATAACATAAACTAAAGGTATCAATGTTCCATCTTCAGCATTCAATGACAAAAATGACAAATGCTACACATGTGAAACCCGAAAATTCAATTAAATAATGTCTTTAAAAGAGTGTGCACATTTCCAATGTAGTCACTGTGCAAAGTTGGAATAATGTTGAAGGAAAACATTTTGAGCTACGCATGACACAAGTTATGTATTCCCTTTGGGCATTCAAAGACAAAAACTACAACGTTCTACACATTGTAAACATAAGAAAAAATAATTCAATTGGTCCAAAATAGGACGTGCACTCTGAAATACGTGAGCACAACTTCATGATGTTGTAGTACGAGCGATTCTTATTAGACTTGCGCTCGCCTCTTGTAACGTAGGTAAACAGATAATAACACTAGTTGAGTAAATAAGCATTTAGAGCAATCTGATAAAAATTCAGATCTATGGGAACTCGCATACTCGTCATATGAGCATAACAAAATCAGAGATCTATATTTTAATTAGATTACATTTAGAGATTAAACGGAGTTAAACCATGGGAAACACTAGAGTAACCTTTAGTTTTTATAGTTTGTTCTTATATTTAACTGTTACACCACTGTCCAAGGTTAGGGGGAGGGTTTGGCGCCAGCAATCTAGTTTAACCCCACCACATTCATTATGTGCCTGTCCCGAATCAGGAGCCTATAGTTCAGTGGTTGTTGTTGGTTAATGTCTGTCATAATTTTTTTTCGTAAACTGTTTCGTAATAAATTATGCCGTTAGTTTTCTTAATTGAATTGTTTTCATGTCGGGGCCTTTTATAGCCGACTATACAGTATGGGTTGTTCTCATTGTTGAAGGCCGTACGGTTGCCTATAATTGCTTAAATCCACTTCAACTGAACTTTGTGGATAGTTGATTGTTGGCAATCGTACCACATCTCCTTCTTTATATAGGTTACTCTCTGTTTTGAAAAGTTTTAAATGATTTTAACAAAGACTACCAAATATCAAACCCCAACACCATATTTTCTATTGGAAGAAATCAAGAAGACTTCTCAGGGAGTGTGAGCACATAACATTAGTAGCAGAATTCGACAAGTTTTGTCAGCTCTCAATCTTTATATATAAATACATGTAAAAAAAAGGTGGAAGATAACGAGGGGCGTCAAAAACTCATTAGTCAAAGAGAAACTGACAATGCCATGGCAAAAAAAAAGAAGAAAAAACGACTAAAAGACGAATCCACAAAAAAAAAAAAAAAAAAAACAATTCTAATTCCAACATACACCGAAACCAAAACAAACAATTTGTAATTCCAACATACACCGGGGTGAACTTAGGCGCTGCTGAAAGGTTCGTAAAGGTTTACCAACTCGTGATGGCGTCTGCAAAACTTTCGAAGGAATGACTTTAATTTTACCACTTTGAACCCTTGGTGCAATAGCTTCCTTGTAAACATCATGCTAATGTATGAAAATAACAAAGTGTAACAAAAATGAATTATTTAAAGCAAGCTAAAATACTTTATTAAAGCATCCTTATTAACTGCATTTATCTGTGTTTACCTGTAATATGAATGCGAGCAAACGTATTAATACAAAGCTGCGCGCAAATGTAATGATTTTACGCGCAAATATAATGGTAATGTGCACACATGTAATGCGTCGGTTCAGGCGTACACCCACTGGAATTTCACAACCAATTTAAAAATTATTACAAAGTAAAAAGAAATACCATCCTGTTCCAGGCAGTAAGTACAAAACCTGTATCAATAATAGCAATCATTATTGAATTAAACATATTTTTTGCCTTCTTGTCATTTAAAAGAATGATATCAGATTTTGATTGGCTATATCAAATAATTTCGTTCATGTGTACTAAAATAAATTCATGAGTACTAAAATTAAATCACATGTCATCCATTTTGTCGATATTAGCATTTCACATAGAATATGTAGTCTTCACTAACATCACAAACTTAAAGACGTTGATTAACTTTTTTAAGATGTAAACAGTTACTAAAATTCCTCGTTGGAAGATCCTGTCTTATTAAGTAGACATTTTAGCGTTGGCGAAGCAATTACTAGAAACTATTATTCGACAAAATTGAATGAAGCAAGGAAAGAAACCATAAAAGCACGATCTGACATACCTATTAATTCGATGTTTGTCAAGGCATGGACGAGGATGTATTTTACGACAGAGTCATAATACTGTTAAAATCTTTTTATTAACTGAAAGATAGTTTAATAAAATTAAGATACATGTATATCACGTACAGTTAGGAGCATCTAAAACTGATTAACAAGACTAGACGATGCTCCTTTGCAGATATTAAAATCATGAAAATTGCTTACTGAAGAATAATTTACTTCATATTTAAAGATTAAGGAAATTGGAAGAAGTTATTGAATATTCGTCAGCAGGAGTCAGTTATTTTCAAAATAGATTTATAATTATTATAGGACTTCTGAAAACATGAATCTAAAGATGTGACACAGAAAATATTTCTATATTCAGTTACTGATGTCTCATGTTGCTTGCTAAATGTGGACATGTCGCTGGGTAAAGTAATTTTGTTTTTTTATGAAACGAGGATTGTAACATGTATACGCGAGGGCTGATAGGTTATCTTTTGTATACGAATTAAACTTTGTCGAGCACATCTTTATTTCAAGAGGCAGTCAACTTTTTCTTCCATGTGCCCTAAAAAATGCGTTCATTTTTGTTTTAAATAGCCATGGCTTTAAATAGAGTGTAAGAGATAAGGTATTTATAGTCCATTGTAATATACCGTAAATAATTATGATATTTAGATGTTTGCTTTCTTTGTCTTTGGTCTCTGGTGGATAGTTATCTAAGTTGCAACCGTTCAACATTTCCATTTAGTTATACCAATCAGCTAGTCTTTTGTTTATTTATTCATTACATTTATTCATATCTGTTTATAATAGCTATATTGTTTTAGGATCATTACTAAGGCGGTTGAACTTGAGAAAAATACAATAACATCAATTTATCATTATTAAATTTTTCTGTCGTGTATATTCTATATCCCTATTGATTTATTAACAAGTGATTTTACACATCACTTTCAATGTCGTTTGAACATGAACATATTAAAACAGAAAATACATTCAGTAGAAAATGGAAATAACAAAATCTGCATCAAACTTCATTGGTTTTGCTCCTTGTTGAAGGCCGTGCAATGACCTATGGTTGCTAACCTCAACGTCATTTGGTCTCTGATGGAGAGTTGTCTCATTGCTAATCATAACTTATCTTCTAACTTTTATAACCAAAGTCCAATTACATCAGATATTTTTATTGTATGAACCAGGTCTAGCAAATGATTTTCTTTTGATAAAATCAGGTAAAGAACAAAATTGATGACGTTGTTAAACGACTGATTTTCTGTGTAAAAGATATTCAAACATTAATTCAACTGGGATAAAACTTGTTATATTTTTTATTACATGTTTATTTGTAAGATGTATTCTATCCGATCGGTTTTAATTAGAATCACTTTAGCTGAATTTATGGTACTAGTAAATATAAAAATAAGCAGATATGGTAGGATTGTCAATGAGACAACTATCAACCAGAGAGACAAAAACACTGGAATAAGCAATTATCTATAAATCTTTAGATAACGAACACCAAGATTTAAATGCGAATTCGAACAAGTATTTGTTTAAAGACAAAAACAGAGGGGGCATCATTTATTCCAAAATGAATGCATTGGTTACAATAAAGCAATAGTACATGCCAAAGGAGGAAGAAAGATCATTAAATTTTGTTGCCCATCTAATGGCGGTTAGCCGAATTCTAATTTGATATAAAAGCATTTATAATAATATAACATAAAAAAAAAACCCGAAAGACTGGTTCGATTTTTCTTCATTGATTAATTCTAACTAGTTGCTATCAAATAGCTTATAAATATAGAGGAAGGAAAGATTATGAAAAATACACTGATTTTGCTGTTTATATCAACCTTTTCTCTCTCAAAAAATATGTGTTTTAGGTTATTATCCAAATGATCCAATATTAACGGATTCACAAACGATTCTTCTAAAATTCTAATACTGGATTTTGGTATAATTTTGTTCATGTCATTAATGTAAAACTTGTTGAAAGAGATTGGGAAGTACATTTCTACTTTGTAGGACGTCATTGCTAACATTCAACTTAATTAGAAATAAAATCAGCCGAGTTTGTTAAGAAAGCTTGAATATAAAACTTTCACATAAGAAGTCTTACAAAGTTAATTCTTCATTGTTGATAACCCTGTCCAATGATTGAATGTGAAAAGCTTCACGAAAATAAAAAAAAATTAAAAACTTGACTTCTATTTTACCTTAAAAAGATCTAGGTCAAACAAAGCAAAATAGTTCAGTAGTTGGTGATATGATATGATATATAAATAACACATAGCTGAGAGGGTGATAGAAAAGATTGTTACCTCGAGAAAACATTGTCAAGCCAAGACTGACAATGTGTTATCGAGTGGTAACGACCTCTCAGCTACGTGTTATTTATTATTATTTTTTTTATTCTGAATGTTCTGTTAGTATTGTCTTCTAAATCTTAACTATGACGTACAATAGACGTAATAAATTGTCATTGTTCGATATATGTTTAGAATGTACACTAGATTAATCATTTAAATTCAAAAACTGGACAATGAATAACTCTTTGAAGTCTTTTGGAATAACGCGAAGGGAAAAGTTACTAAGAGGACGACCATTTGATATTCTTGGAGGTTTTCAACTAAGCAATAACCAAATATCACCTGGAAAGAAAGTAGTATGGCATAGTACGCATAATATGTGTTCAATTAATCAAACGGGTTACAAGATTCGTATGTTGCATTAACTCTTGACACATCCTTTTGATACCAGTACGGGTTACAAGATTCGTATGTTGCATTTACTCTTGACACATCCTTGTGATACCAGTGCACAGGAAACAAAGTAAGAAAAAGTCTAAAACGATATAACTTTTGTGTGTAAATCACATTAAATAAATTGCAACAGAAAAGAAAGTATTGACAAAATAATTGGAAACACAACGCATATGGCAAGGACGTATTTTTAAGAGGGCATCCAGAACGAGCATAGTTCTGTTTTATGTTCCTTTGATATTTCTGTGCACGTAAAACTTGTTTAAACCTACCACAGTTTATGCCTGTACCAAGTCAGTCTACCTGGACCATGTGCCTGTACCAAGTCAGTCTTTCTGGACCATGTGTTATTCTTGTTTTGTGTCTCTGTCAGTTTATGTGTCTATTCCCTCCGGAGGAGTCGGGGATTGATGGTTGGTGTGGTTTTGTTGTGCTATCCATTTGTGTATGTGGGGGTGTAATTCTTGCTCTAATTTATATTCATTACTGTATCTAGGACCTTGTAAAGATAACAGAGAAAATAATATCGTTACAAGAACAGAAATTTCATTCTCCTATAAAACGATCAATGGCTGTTGATGGAAAGTGGTAATATAGTATATTATTATCTCCCACAAATCTCTTGACACTTATTTCTCAATTAAAAAGCTAAGATACAGAATATTAAACAGTTATCTTTTTGTGAACTATTTCGTTTTTATACGATTATACATAACATCAAATAGAAATATTGCAGATAAGAGAATTTCATTTATTCATTTGTCAGTTTTGTATCCTATTGAGTAATGTTAATTCCATTTACCAGCGGCCCTGGAAGGAATAGCAATGCATCATTATATCTCCAATTTAAATTAGACACTACAGATCGTTGAAATTGATTGGATTTCCTTCGATTTCTGAATACTTAAATTCAAGAAAAGGTCACTAATCGCATTGTTTGTTTCACTGTTTCAATTCATTAGCATCGAAAGAATGAGGCCATTGATACAACTGCTTCATGTTCATTTCTTATCCCCAGTGGTTGTTTTCCTTTTTTATTCATCATGCGTTGACGGTAATATTGTCTGCTATTTTTTTTTTTTTTTTGGTTTCTATTTTTTATGTTTTAAACTTTAAAATTATACTCACTCTGTTTATAGTCATACGAAACTTCAAATCTAAAAAAAGTTGTATATGTTTTATATACTTGAATGACTAAGTTTTATTACAAAATAATTGACGTGAACTTTCTTGTAAGCGAAAATCCTTTATTTTATCAAAATCTTCATAAATGTACTGCTACTGAATTATTGTCTTCCCGTACACTAATTCGCCGATATTTTCCCATATGGAGTGACCTTAACTATGAGACCTCTCGTTAGAACTTCGATCACCGCACAGCGCAAGTGCGAGGGGAAAACTGTGATGAAAGAATGTAAAACAACGTGCACTGGAAGGTAAATAGTAATGGCTAATTCTTAAAGAACAAATTTGATACAACAAATCATCTAACAACTGTTAAGGACAAGTTAAATTAACAAATGGAAACGCATGGAAAATATAAAAAAAATATCATTGCTCTATCAATTCACTTATTTGTCACGTGCTCCACTTGATCTGTGTTGATTGTTTATCAATGTCACGATCCGATAAACTTCGGCAACACACTTAATTAGCTTGCGATCAAAATTCACTGATTAAAATATTGTTTGTCGATAATACGTTATAGATTCGTAATGAATATATAAAAAAAAAAAAAAAAAAAAACGTGCATAAGGACTTAGTCTAGTATATATGCATGCATTGGTCCTATAACTTCGATAACATTACAATTACAAGAAACTCGTTTCATGTGACTTTAAGCTAAAACCATGGAAAATTTGAATTATTGGTTTATCAAAGTTGACCGTTATATATATATATTGGGAATGTATTTCCACTCAATCGTTGTTGTAACATCGTAACTGTCGTCACCTTTTAGATTTTAGAATTGTACCAGTTCATATCGCACATTACTATTCTTATTTAAAGCATATCTTTGCAGACTCTGTTGTCAATAGCTATCTAACCTACGTCATGTTTACAAAAAAAAAAATAGAATTGTACAAGCGTCTCTATGATGTTCGGGTTTAACTGTTTCATTGTATAAATTTCAAGATTGTTATAGTTTTATAATCAGAATAGATTCATTTTACATCATATTCATACTGATGAAGGATATCTGTTATCCGAAATATTTAACATTTTTTTTCATTTTATTGTTATTTTTTGGTGATATTGTACCCTTTTAGACTTGTTATATATTATATTTTGTAGTGTACTGTATCATAATTATATGATCCATCGCCCCGTAAGATTTATCGTTGGCTATTATTCAGTCATTAAATATATATATATATAAACAAGTCTAAATTGAAAACAACGTTCAAACCTATGATTGCGTTGGATAAAAACCGCAATTTTTATACGTGTGCATGCAAAACAAATTTCTTTAAGAGGGGTCTAAATTCAGCGCAAACAACATTTTCCAGAAGACCGAAAAAGTGAAAAAGTATATTTTAACAAAACGCATTTGACTAGCAGGTCGAACAACGGATGTTCTTAAACTCTGCTATATATATATATATAAGTCTAAATATGAAAACAACGTTCAAACCTATGATTGCGTTGGATAAAAACCGCAATTTTTATACGTGTGCATGCAAAACAAATTTCTTGGTAGAGGGGTCTAAATACAGCACAAACAATATATATATGATGAGTACGTCTAAACAAGTGACAACTCTACGACAGATCCATGCACTGGATCACCAGTGAAGGTGATACACGGCTGAAGACACATATTATATTCATAATTACTCTAAATATCAGCACAACAATGTTGTGCTTCCCTCGCCGGGATTCGAACTATGTGTATATATATAGATTGAGTGAATATTTTTGTTGCAATCCCTCGTATGATTAACATTGCCGTTTGTTTGTGTTATCAATTCCTCCCAAAATTTTCAATCCAGCCCCTTGAAACTTTTCAGAAACATTGCACAAATGTTAAACTAGTGGATCTGCTATTTAGGAATTGTTTTTGGAATGTTTTCCCTTTCTTCCACACATGGGTACTAAGTCATGTTTCAGCAAAATTAACAAATTTAAAGATGGTACCAGTTTTGTGTCATCAACTCCTCCTATGAAACCCGGTCACTTGTGTTATTTATCAATTTGTTTTTGCTTCTTTAAATAACACTGAAGCTTATTTATATTTCCTTTCATCGTTCACTGTTAAAAGTGGGAAACACGTGTATAATCGTTCAAAATTCTATCTTTATATTTTTCTTCGAATACAGGCATACATACTTCTTGTGAATTTCAACTTGAATAAAAGTAAATGTGTAGTTTACGTCAATGCTAAAGGAACCAAACGACAGCATAAATAACCAAAAGACATGGAAAGGTCAATATGCATTCATAAAAATGGACGTGTTTACTTGAGTTATCTTTAAAAAAAAGATCCTTTTAAAAAAACTCTATCAAGTATTGGTATTTTATTTTATTTTAAAATGGAATATAATTTACGTTAATAACCCATTCCTTACCTTTAAAATGAAGTCCATTAATAAATCTAATATCTTTATAATATGATAATGTACACATCTGAAAAATATCTAAAGGTTAATGAAGCTAAAACAAATTCAATAATGAATTCAAAGATATATGGACTAGTAACTACATCTCGAATGAAAGAAAAGCCCACCGACACAAATAATAAGAAAATACAGCAGGCAACATACTGTCTTCAACAAATGACAGGTTTCTAGGCTTAAACCGTTAGTTGTGTCAAAATCTACCACCAACAGCAAATTCTTCAGAAAAAAAAAAAAAAAAAAAAAACACAAAATCACAAAGACCAGACAAAATGGCAAGCTCTAACAAGGTTTATGATTTTAGGCAGTTCATGTTTCATGTAAACATGCATTGTGTAGGAGATTATCTCAGTAAAAATATTTTTTAACTGTTATCTACATGTTGAACCCTCACAAACATAATTAGCTCGGCGACATTTTAATGTGCTTGTTCTAATCCCGGGTCATGCAGTCCAGTGGTTTAAGTTGTTTGTTGTAGTCTGTCCTAGATGTTTTATCATATAATGTTATTAGCTTAAACAAGACCTTTTGTTTTCTCCTTTAATTCTTTCATATTTTGCTATCTAGACGCATTTTACAGCTTACTAAAATGTCTACAGTATGGATTTTGGTCATTGTAGAAGGTCGCACGGTGGCTTGTAGTTGTTCATATTCTTATACTTTGATCGTTGCTTAAAAGTTGTCGGGTTGAGAGTCTTACCACATATTCTTACTTCTAAAATAATCGTATACTAATATATAACGTATAAACTTCTACGTCTAGATGGCCTTGTACTGGTCGTGTTCTTGATATGAAATGGCGAAAAAGCGTAAGCGAATCGAAATACGGAAAAACGCTAAACGAAAACCATTTCAGCTTTTTGCATATTCGCCTTGGCCATGTATTGTTTGTTGTTATTTGTCTTTCTTTGTATGTCTGTTTTTTCGGAGGAGTCTTGGTTGATGTGATCTGTTGAACTTTGTGATATTTTTGAAGATTCTTGTAATCCCTTTTTATGAATTATATATTTTAGGATGTTTTGTAAATTCATTGCACGCTATCTGTACTTTTTAACATCTTGCTCATAAGCATGTTGGTATTGTACTTGATACATTAGAATCTTTTTGAAAACAACTCAGGCAGCTATTTTCATTAGAATTCAAAGAAAAAATGTATCAAAAAAAGGCAGATGATACCAAGGGGGAATCAAGAAATGACAAAAAATAATCAGAAAAAGAAATACAATTACATTCTTTGTTAAGGTGCGACATTGGACAAATATCTATAGAAATTTAACCGAGATAATCTGTATTATTTTAGGAAGTGGAAATGCTACGTCAAACACGTTATCTGCGATACCATATATTGAATTAACAATAATTGACAGATAACCATTTAAAAATGTTATAGTGAAGAAATATAATGAAAAGAAACCAGTGAAATTACATTCTCAATGAAATTAAGAGAAACCGAAAAATAGGTCGTTTATTCTGTAAGGCATATACAATAGACTACTCATTCTTTGCTGTTTATGAATACAGCATTGTTATGCCTTCTCTGTTGTTATATACTACTGCCTCTAACTATAGACGATGTTTGGAAAACAATTTTTGAAAAAGTAGCTTATTTATGATCATTGTAACCCAAAATTTACTAATTGCATAGGTTTTAATCGATTTCTATGTGAAGATGTTTTTGACCATGATGGAATACTCAACACATTTAAAAAGGTTGTTTTTTCACGATGGCTATCAATTACACATCAGGGTTATAAACTTCCTGGTCAATATCCATTAAAACACTGTAGAGATTTTTCTATCGCTTCATCGAGACGAAATCGTGACATTCTGACTGAATATTCAAAATAATCGTATGTTTCATCGTTAATCATTCAATTGAAAACAAGCTGCTGGGCTATCTTTTATTTATATGCAACATTATTGTGAAACAGCATTGTTATGCCTTCTCTGTTGTTATATACTACTGCCTCTAACTATAGACGATGTTTGGAAAACAATTTTTTGAAAAAGTAGCTTATTTATGATCATTGTAACCCAAAATTTACTAATTGCATAGGTTTTAATCGATTTCTATGTGAAGATGTTTTTGACCATGATGGAATACTCAACACATTTAAAAAGGTTGTTTTTTCACGATGGCTATCAATTACACATCAGGGTTATAAACTTCCTGGTCAATATCCATTAAAACACTGTAGAGATTTTTCTATCGCTTCATCGAGACGAAATCGTGACATTCTGACTGAATATTCAAAATAATCGTATGTTTCATCGTTAATCATTCAATTGAAAACAAGCTGCTGGGCTATCTTTTATTTATATGCAACATTATTGTGAAACAGCGGGGAAAATAATCAAATTATATTTGCCACTTCATTAAATCAGAATCGCCATTGCTGACCGAGTAAATAGAAAAACAGTGACTTAGACTCTGGCAGTAAAACCCTTGAGGAAAATTCAAAGTGGTCCATTTATCTGTTAACGACGTGAAAGACCCTCTTTGAAGCCTGCAAATTGCGTGTACATCTCCCAATTGATACATGCATGCGTTTCTTATCATGATTTGTTTAATAATGGGTTGCTGCTTACAAGGAAGCTATTTAAATCAATTTTCCCAAGTGGTAAAGTTGAAGTCATCCCTTCGTAGGTTGACGGACACCATCACGAGTTGGTTCACCGTTATGGAACATCTGTGTTACAGATGACCATGGATATGTTCTAATTATCGTAACCAAAATCACGTTCTCTTTTCCTCGATTGTGACATCACCGAATGAGACTTATTACCAAATTTTTAATTATCATTAGCAACATGACGAGGCCACTATTTGCAAAACATCTGCTTAACTATACTGAGCACCTAAGATCCCCCCAGGATCTTGGTGGGGTTCGTGTTGCCAAGTCTTACGTTTTTCATCTAGTGTTGTGTGGACTTGTTAGTCTTTCCATCATTGTTTGTTTTGAGTCATGGCGTTGTCAGTTTCTCTTCGACTTGTGCGTTTCAAATGCCCCCTGGTATCTCTCGTATTTTTAATGAATTTATAGCTCGTATCAATTATTTTTTTCCTTTGCTGTCGGTCTCATTTCATTTAATACAGTAAGTCCACTATTATTATCACAGTTCTACAAAAAATTATTGTAGCAGACTATAATTATTATAAAAAAACGGTATGTGACTTGAAAGGACTAATTTTTGTCGTCCTACTCTAAGTATTTTAGAGATTTAAAGTATAGAAGTATATTCATATTGATTTGTTAACGAAAAATCAATAGCCAAAGCAATTACGAGCTGGGAAAACATTACTTAAAAGCACTGACAACCACACCTTCCGTAAAACCATGTGTGATATCAAGCGACAGTAGCTACGGGCTATAGGGAAATTATATTCATGACAGTTCTTAATACAAAAAATCTTCTTTTTGTCAGTTAATGTTACGATGGAATTTTCCTTTTTATCTGTTCATGTTATAAGCTACTTACATAGTCATTACTTTGGTAAATATTGTTTTTACAAGATGACAGTTATTCCGGTATATATGATCATAAACACAGACACTATGAGGCTTTACTACAAAATTCAATTAATGCGTATCTACCTAATTATGAAAAAAGAAATGAAATACGAATAGGATCAATCAACTATAAGCCGAGGAAAGACAAAATACATCATGACCAATTAAAACAAATGAAATGCTGGCTGTGCCAACTGATGCTCACCGATTTGAACATTACTGGGAGAAAAATTATTTTAAGAGTTTAGAATGCTGCTGTGCTTGGAGGGTTAAATAACTTACCTTTCCCGAAAAAGGATCCCTTGCTTTTCCAATTCTTTTTGTCCTGAATATGCATTAGATTTACCACTGGACGTTTTTAACATCTATCCATGATCAGAATAATCATCCCTTCCCAATAACTTTCATCTTTGTAAGTTTCATTCGAATCAAGCAATGAGAACTCGAGTAACTATTCGAAAACCATTTTTTCAAATAACTGAATCTGTGGTTTTTTTTTTATTTCAAGTTAATTGGATATATACGATCAACATAGTCAACAAATTTTGAACTTGATGACATAATTTAAGTCGATCGACAGTAATAAAAGCTTTGGAAGTGTATACAAAGTAACAATGAAGTCGCTTTTTAACAGTTGATTGTTTAAAATATAAGAAGTCAAACAGTAAAACATCAACATTTATGACAGGACGAAGGAAAAGTAAAGCTTCAGTAACATACTTTAAGTTACCTCATATGGAGCAGGATCTGTTTTCCTTTCTGAAGCTTTTTTCATTGCATTGTACGTTCGTTTTCGACTTATGAGTTTGATTATCCTTTTGGTATCTTTCACCTCTCTTTTACCGCACAAACGCTGGTTTAATAATTGAACGAACAATAATCCAAAGTAACAGCATGGCTAACAATCTGTATCTTCCACATTGTCTATTGAAAAGGTCGTTCATGTCGTACATGCAGACGTAAAAGACCACTACTGTTCCGATAGCTGTCATTAAAACGTGGAAAAGTCTGAGAAAACATTGTTTATTTATTAGTTGAAATTATCTGTGAATTAGTTTTCATTAACTATGAGTTCTCAATTTTTTTATTTATTTTTTTCAATATTAAAGCCAAAATATGCAATCTTTAATGACCTGACAACAGTATCGTAACTATATCCTTCTTAATAAGTCTATTTAAAGGTTTTGTTAGCTTCTGAGGTGAATACTGTTTTGTTTTTTGTTTTAATTGTTTTTTGCGTGTGCCAATCTGTTCATGATGAGTCAAGCGCTTTCTATGTAATTTTGTAGTTTTCGTCTTATGATACCAATGTCCCAGGTTGGAGGAGGAGTTGATCGCTCATAAACATGTTATACCCCGCCACATTATTAAATGTGCTTGTCTTAATTCAGAAACTTTTTAATTCAGAGATTTTCGTTGGTTGCTGTCTTCTATGTTTGTTTTTAACTCATAGCTAAAGTATAAATCAGGCCGTTGGTTTTTCATATTTGAATTATTCAAATTTTTATGATGCCAATATGGTGATTTCAACTACTTAATTTTCAAACTTCCATTTGTAGTAGTAACATACCCTCTGTTTCATCGTATGGCGAATAAACATCTCAAGTAATACGCTACGCTCATGCATGTTATCGTTATACGGCTCCTGATGCACAAACAATAATGAAACAGCGCTATGATGAACAAAGACTTAAATCGAAACTGCATAAGATTTACGCTCACCATTACAAATTTGCTGACCGATAAAATGTGTCCAAAAACCAGCAATATTTTCGCAAACTTAGATTTTTAGATACCAGGATAGTCTTCAGATCTGTAAAACTGAAAAATTGTGTCCTATTCCCGATTGTGACATTATCAGTGAGTTAGGATTCTCCTGGCGGGTGATGCATGCATAGCAGGGACGTTTACAATGTCGATGCATCCGGTCTCGCTCCTTTTTCAGTTTACGTGACTCTCTTAGTTTTCTCATCTTATCTAAAAGCTTTAATATTTTTATTGTAATTTCTTCATGAAAGGCAACACAATACTTTTCAAAATAGATTTGAATTCAGACAACAATCTACTTGTATCTATTTCTATAGATTGTTAGAATTAGTTTGGTACCGGTACTTATTTATTTTGTTAATGTTTACTCGTGGAAACTCTATAAGCATGTAAATCTATTTAGATGTATCTTGAAGCAAAAATGGGTTCATTTTTACAATAATATTAAAACTTTAGATTTTTCTACGCTTTACACTACTATTACTCATTCTCAATTGAAAGAACGAATACATCGTCTCATCACAGCTTTTTCTACAAGAACGGGAATCGTAGATACTCATTTCTTGTTTTATGTCATGGAAAAATCTTACTTTGTGAAGAACCAAACTGATTCTAAAAGCAAATACACCAAAGATGAAATCATCAAAATGCTGGACTATTTGATTGACAACATATTTGTTGAGTGTAATGGATTGAAAGTTTAATAGACATTCGGTATCCCAATGGATACTCACTACTGTACATCCCTACTGGCAGGCTCGTTTTGTACTAATATGATGCATTCATACAAAACCTCTTCAAAAACAAAAATGAAAAATAAACAAGTTCTTAGATTCCATTTTCCGATATATTGATGATGTCCTGCCACTCATCATTAAATAAGCTACATTTCAGTAAATACATACATCTCATATTCCCCAGTGAACTTGAGATTAAGGATACTACCGAAACTAGAAGGTCTGCTTCATATCTTGATCTTTTTATTTATATTGACAAATATTGACGACTTAAAATCTATGATAAACTTGATGATTTCAACTTTAACATTGTCAACTTCCAATTTCTCAGCCGTAATATTACCTCTTCTCCGTCATATTGAGTTTATTTACTTAAGATGATATGTTACACTCATGCATGTTTATGCCATAAGTACTTCATACGCAGGAGTATGCTCCTTACACAATAACTGCTAAAACAGAGTTATGGGGAAAACGACTGAAATCGACACTTCATAAGTTATACGATCAACGTCACGATTTGGTTGACCGATAAAATATGGATGTGTCTCAACTTACTAGCGACATGTTTTCGCAGTCTTAGATCTCTAGATACCAGGATAGTCGTCTTATCTGTAAGTTTATCAAGTTTGTACTATTCACGATTGAGAAATGTTTGGACTGAGTGTTAATTCGCATGGCGGATGGTGCATGCACAGCAGGAGACACCCTGTTCAACCTGTCTGGAGTTCATGCGACTCATAATATCACATTTTTCTGCTATCTATTTTACTTAATGTCGTTCATTCATGTGCAAATTGAAAAATTCAAAAAATTATTTTGTTTATATTTGAAAATACACGTTCCCTATTAGAGCGACGGATATCATTTCAGGTGTTTGAGTTTCATATTATCTCAAACATCAATGGAAATATGTAAGTTAAGTGTGATTACCAATGAGTCAGCTATCAATCAAGGGTGAAACATCTTCAAGTCAATATCAATCAAGGGTGAAACATTTTAAAGTCAATACTTTAATGGAATAGTTGATTAAATGAATTAATTTCTGGAAACCTTCAAGATGATACCAGGCAATATTTCTTGATTTTAAATTTACGCATTGTATCGTTAAGCAATACCAGCACGTTTTCAGTGTCAATGTAAATAAGAAATATATGAAATGTTATTACATACTAATTAGTCCTTTGTCATGAAACACACACCATCGTAGTCAAGATAAAAACGACGAAAAGGCAAATAATAGTAAACGAAAAATTACTACGGAAGCGAAAGATTTGAACAACATGAGTTCACCAACACCCGATATAAACTCAGGTGGAACGCTGGAGCAAGTGAAATAACAGTGATATGTCACATTCGATGATCTTATAATCTTGGAAAAAAAGAGCCGGATTGTTGCTAAAAGTGGAACAATTCCATGGTCATCTGAAACAAAGATTCTCCAAAACGGCCATTCAAATCAGTATTCAAATATCATCCGTAAAACAATCGAATTGATGGAATTTATCTTTAACAGGGAGATATTAAATATACATTCCATATGCAGTGTTGCTTGATGTTGCTAAATAGAAAGAAAAACACAAATTTACAATTGGAAAATTGAAATTATTTTATTTGTAAAGTTTTGTACTCTCCGACCCTGCTGTCAATTTCTTGCTGTAAGTCAATATGCATAACAGACTTAACTGCATTAACATTAGTGGTATCAATGTTACGGCACCAAGTGCACATTTCTACAATTAATATCTCTTCAGTGATGCTCGAGGCCAAAATCTTCAAAAGTCTGAAACCTAATATACACGTTAAAGTGTTGTTACAACCAAAGAGGACCAAAAATAAATCTAAATCCGGAAAAAGGAATCAGAGATATGCATGAGGAAGATACATTCCTTGAGTTAAAATTATTTAAAAATTTTGAAACAGCAAATTATGTCAAACAAAATCAGTATGTTTTTGCCAATACCGAGGTTCTGGCTTCTGATTTGGTGATACACCAGGGGACTATCAGTCCATCTGCAGAGGTATCGACCCAGTTTAAGTAATAACATTAACGATACCAACTTTACTGCACCAAATGTGTATCTCAACAATTGATATAAACTGCGCTTTCCTTTAAT
This sequence comes from Mytilus coruscus, assembly GCA_017311375.1. Taxonomy (NCBI): domain Eukaryota; kingdom Metazoa; phylum Mollusca; class Bivalvia; order Mytilida; family Mytilidae; genus Mytilus; species Mytilus coruscus. The sequence goes on from CM029601.1 coordinate 95,683,920, forward strand.
TCATATTTAATTGGGTAAATGCCATCAACAGTCAACACATTTTAATTATTCAGCGAGAGGACGTTTATTGGGAAGCTTTTGTATGGAGTATAAATTACAGAAGTTGGAAATAACATGCTTACTATTTTGTCTTAAGTTTAACGACTCTTATTCTGGCTTTGTAGAATGTTTGAAACTATCAATTAGTGAATGGGTTTCTTTTTTTTTTTTTTCATGTGGTACAAGTTATCCTTGTTCGTGTTGCTCAGTCTTAATTTTTTCTATTTAACGCTTAGTGAACTTGTTCGTCTTTTTCTGTTTTTTCCTATGGCGTTGTAGGTTTCTCTGGATTTTGGAGTTTTAAATGTCCCTTTGATATCTTCCGCCTATTCTTTATCATTACTGTGAATTTGTTGTCTAAGCATATAATTTGTTCAATGTTCCGTGTGATGACCTGGTAACAAATTGAGCTTACAAAAGAAAATCTTCATATTGTTGACGAAAATGGTTTCAGTAGTTCCTCAAAATACAAAGGGCCTGCATTGAATTATAGTTCAAAACATATTTCTTAGTTTCAAACCTGATCATCAGATGTAATCATCCAAGCATAAACGATTGAAATGAAGTTCTAAAAGAATACTGTTTAGACGGCTGAATGAAATTAAACTCAAAAAATCATATTTTATGTGTAGTAAATCTACATTTTAAAAAAATCATTATTTGGGAGCGCATTCCCGGTCAGTATATATGAAAGCTGCCGACTCTATGATTAACAGAGGTTTGCGAACGACGATTTGTCAACATCGCTGTCTTAAATTGATATACCACTGAACATAGCAATAAGATATGGATATTTCGATTGTTTATTGCCGTGAAATACCAAAAGACAAAGTTGTGAAATATTACAGGTCACCGTACTGCTTTCAAGAATGAGCAAATCCCATCCCATATATGACGATGTAAAAGTCTCTGGTATGAAAAAGTGTGTAACAATTAGAAAAAAGCCAACGGCTTCATTTAAACTACACCAGTAAACGAAAAACTATTATGACAGAGAGTAATCAACGAAAACCACTGGATTATATGCTCCTTGAACGAAAGTTCCTTGATTTTATACAAACAGATTCATGTTCGCTTTCTCCAGATTTGTTTAAACTTGGATGGATTATGTTCTTAACATATGGCATTATTACCTCTAGTTTTTGGTAGGGTTCTTGTTGCTCAGTCTTTCGTGTTATGTGATATTTGTTGTATATTTTTGTGTGTCTTTTGGTCGTTTTTTGTTTTGTTTTTTTATTGGCCATGGCGTTGTCAGTTTTTCGTTGACATATGAGTTTGATTATCCCGTTGGTATCTTCCGTCTCTCTCTCTGGTTGTTGTTCTTTTGTCTTCTGCTTTCTTTTTTAATAACAGCGAAGCACTGACAACTGAAAATGAAATATTTAAATTACATTCGATATCTTTGAATAATCACTCGTAAATCCTTAACAACCGGGAGTATAAAACAAATGTTATGACTACATATTTTTTTCTGATTTGACATAAAACTATTGTTAAAAGCCATTAAACAATACTTTCATTGCTATAAAAACACAAAATGTTTTTGTAAAAGTCACGTGGAGACATTTTGTTATTTGAACCTTTATCTTGGATGCTTATATATTAATCGCACTGCCAATGTGTTTGTTAAAAACGTGAAATGGAGGCAGAATAATTAAAGGATATTCGTGCTATATTGAATAAAATTGCCCTAATGCGATTATGTTATTATCACTTTGTTATCTCACTCCTGACAATTTTATCACAATTATGTATTTTAGCACCTTATTCACAGTATTTGATATAAAACTAAAAAAACACATTAGGAAAGTAATGCCTACTAATAGATTCATCCAGCTAAGAACATAACACTTACAACACGAATTTTATATAAAACAAATCAATATTCATGACAGTACAAAGAACCTAATATGATTTAGCAATGTTGAATGCTTTTGGACTGGCTGTGGAGGCATCTTATAAGTACATGTAACCACCAATGAAATTATTTTTGAGACAGTTTATGTTTTAATCCAATTGAAAATCGAGAAAACATAAAGTGCTAATGGGTTTTGTTCAATACAATGATATTCTGTGTTTCTTTGATATATAAGGAAGCAGGTAGAAGACTCGTAGAAGATACCAAAGGGACAATCTTTATTTCATATACAACACCATGTCTAAAAATAAAAGACAATACAACTTTCACAAAACAGTTATAAATTGGTAGATTAATACGACAATATTATGCATCGCGTACAAAAATATATGCATGAGTATTTACAACCACTCAGATTCCTTTATCAATGACCGTTTCATGGTATCAAAGATAAAAAGAAAATCTATTCACGTAGTTATTTCTGTTTTGTGAAAACAACTATTTTAAGGAGGAGCCGGTGTTGGTGGTGTGTGTTGTCTGTGTATTGTCCAGTATTTCCAATATCTCTATACTTATTATAATGTTAATATGTTTAATATTATGGCTTGATCGGCAGACATTGAACTTGGTGTCAAGATTAAAGTCAAAGCTCTCAAGTTTAAGACTAATACAGACCGACATTTTATACTGCTAACCCCGAGGGTACCCCAGCTCAGCTATCAGTGCTTCGGTACTGACATCAATAAATATAACCATCTTAAGTTGGTAAAATTAAAAATCGTTTTGAGTCGAAGTTCCGTCTCCCTCAGACAAAATGATTGCAGATGGATTAAGCTGTTCTTTAAAGGACTCTTTTGGTCGTTTAGCTGTTAACATTTTCAAGTACTTATACTTCAATTTCGTACTTTATTTGGCCTTTTAACATTTTATTATTCGAGCGTCACTGATGAGTCTTTTGTAGACGAAACGCGCGTCTGGCGCAAATACTAAATTTGAATCCTGGTATATATGATGAGTTTATATACAGCATTGGCGTTCACATATTTGCATTTTTGAGTGGTCATGTAGGAAGTAAATCAAGGAATGGACGTTTAGAATTATTAAAGTGTTATTTTCATTTGGTGAATCATTTCCAGCTGGAAGTGATATATCTTTCTTAAAAATCATAAGATTGGCTCTGAGACGATTGTTTTTTTTTTTTTTTTTTATTTTATCTAACTATGATTAAAATTTTCCATGTTAAAACGTTTTTGTATCGAAGTAATTCAAAAAGTTTTGTTGGTCTGCCGTGATAAGTTTATGTATTAGGTATGCTCGATGTATAATATCGTACACCGGTTTTACGTAAGTCGTGTTACTTTGCCGTCAAACATTTTAGTTAAGTTAATTATTTAAAATAATGATAATACTGAGGATAATTAGAACAAATGTAGAGAGATTGTTTAAAAGGAAACAGGAAACATAATGACGTTAAGAACTGATATATCAATAATTAAAATATTGAAAAAAAATTGAAAACAACACGTTTAATAATTTCATGCGTCCGAAGCGCTTTTCTGGATTTACCTTCATCAGGAACGCTCAAAGCCAAACATTTGAAATCCGGGATGTATAAGTACCGAAATCGTTGAAGAGCTATACGACAAAAATGCCTAAAATAAATAGCCAAATTCATCTAAAGTCAACTTTGCCTGAGGGAGTTGAAACCTTAGTTTCTTAATAATTTCAAAATTTATAAACGGACAATTTTAGAAAGGTTTGTTAAATCATGTCAGTACCGAAGTACTGACTACTGAGCTGATGATACCCTCGGGGACTGACAGTCCACCAGCAGAGGTATCGACCCAGTGATGTAAAAAATTGAAAACAACACGTTTAATAATTTCATGCGTCCGAAGCGCTTTTCTGGATTTACCTTCATCAGGAACGCTCAAAGCCAAACATTTGAAATCCGAGGATGTATAAGTACCGAAATCGTTGAAGAGCTATATGACAAAAATGCCTAAAATAAATAGCCAAATTCATCTAAAGTCAACTTTGCCTGAAAGATATGCGCAGATGAACCCGTGTTCAACTTAAACTACATTTACGACCTGACTTTGTCTTAATCGGTAAATTGAAAATGAAAAACCAATCTCAACCTGGGAGAAGGCAATTAATACAAAAGCATCGTAGTCTAGTGCATTTAACAGTGAAAAATTGAACAAGTCAATAAAATGTTATGACTACAGTTTTCAAAACAGTATCAGAAAATTACTGAAACTTACGTAATTCTTAATTGAACACACATGAGTCCGGGTGTAAATTGTATCGTTAGTTTACAGACGTTCAAATCTTATAAATCTATTAAGAAGGTACAAATCAATGTATCAAAACAAAAACGAAGATAGGAAGACAAAAGTAGAAAGACCGTGTGCGTCAACAGGGTAAGCGTCTCCTGGTATGCATGCATCGCCTGCATCATAAATCCGGTGTTAAACAAATACACATGGGTGTGGAAATAGCCTTAAATGGTTTTGGTTAGAAATAGGGTGCGTGTCTTTAACAGAGGCAAAATGTCACTTTGTTGAGTTAAGAGTGTACCTAGTGTAATGGTTATCGTGTGAACAAGTAGATATAGGAAGATGTGGTATGAGTGCCAATGAGACAACTCTCCATCCAAGTGACAACTTATAAAAGTAAACCATTATAGGTCAAGGTACGGCCTTCAACACAGAGCATTGGCTCACACCTAACAGCAAGCTATAAAGGGCCCCAAAAATTACTAGTGTAAAACCATTCAAACGGGAAAACCAACGGTCTAATTTATATACAAACGAGAAACGAGAAACACGTATGAACAACATAAACAGACAACTACTGTACATCAGATTCCTGACTTAGGACAGGTGCAAACATTTCTGGATTTTTCCATCAACACATATACACAAAGGTCAGAGGTTGAAGAAAATGATAAGGAAAAACATCCATGAGTAATAGTCTTGCATCAACCTACTAATTTTTTTCAAATAAAGGATATTTCCAAACGAACAGTAACATACTATTTCAATTACGATAATGTGAAATGAGTCAACGTGATAGAAAAGAGATATGTCACTATATAAAAAGGATAAGTGGCATGATTGCCAATAAGACATGATCCACCAGAGTTCAAATGAAGTGGATTAAAGCATTTATAGGTCACCGTACGGCCTTTAACAATGAGAAAAAACCATACCTTCGGTTTTAAAAGACTTCAACATGAAAATTGTGAAACAATTTTAACGAGAAAACTGAAGGCCTTATTTATAACAAAACAATTTACAAAAAACAAGTATAACAGACACGAACCAACGACAACAACAGAACGACAGGCTCCTGACTTGGGACAGGAGCACGTAAATTTTAAAATGTGGCGGGGTTAAACATGTTTTTGAGTGCTAAGTTTATATTTTAGAGATAACAATAAAATAAACTCAAGTTTTTCTTGAGAAAAATGATATCTTTTGATTTTCATCCAAAACATACGAGAGTAATAAATGCTAAACAGCAAAAAGTTATGAAGATTGATAATATTCCTGCAAGATGAGCATTGGACATTTGTGTTTACTGAAAAATGAAAGCTATGTGTTTATGGGCAAAAACGTTAATTCATAGCCTAAGAAATAGTAAAAGGCTTTAACAATTATTATATGAGATGGAGATCACAAGAAATGGGAATTTGTATGCCGATATTAAAATATTTAACTCCAATATCATTTTCAATTTTATTAGATCACCTGACGTTGAAGAATAACGCCGAATCATGGAGGGGTGACGTTTTACGTGAATGATCAATACGTTACCATCATTGTGAATGTGCTAATCAATATATCAGCTGCCTTTAGTCCAAACGTGCTAAGTAGTTTAACCGACCTCTTTTTGTGTTAAATGCATCTTTAAGTTTAAATTGTTGAACCAAATTAAAAGAGGAGGTTTTATGACAGTTGAAGTTATAAAGTGTAATTTCAAAATGAGTTTTATATCCTTTTCCTGTCTCGTAATTCTTGTACATTCGTACAATTGGTCATTTGAAGGATTATTCTAAATTTTTAAGATACATTTTATGACATTGTTTTCCTTGCTTTTTAATCAAAGATTCTACTTTATCAACATGAACATTAATGGAATCATATTAAATGTAACACATATATTTGTTTAAATTGCCAGTAATTATCAATAAGAAATGAAACATCTTATTGATGAGAGATTCGGACAACATTTTTGTTAGAACCAGTACAGTTTTTAATGGCGAAGTATGATTTGTCCCTTCTTAAGAAAAGATATTGCTATATGTTTTGCCATTTCTTAAAACGAATACGCCATTACTCCTAAAGACTTAATTAATAATTATAAAGGTTAATAGTTCATAAAATATATAAATATCAGTCATTTAAGTCATTATAAACTGATTCATGCAAAAGGAATAAAGTTTCAATAATTTCTCTTCATCGTCCATTGTAACTTGTTTACTAGAGTCGATAGTAAAGACGACCTTGAAAAATGCAATCGACTGGCTATTGTATTGTCCAGCTGTTTTGACATGGGTACATATTAGGGGTTGTTTTTACAGTCCAACCTTTGGCTAGTTTACTTGTTCAGTGGTCACATTTAGCTAGGTCAAGTTCGTCCTTTACCACTCCTCTGAAGAAGAAAAAAACATTATTTGACAATAACACATGTATTATGACTATAATATCATGAAATATCCATGAACCTAGAACGACTTACAAGATTTATTTTTTAGCTTCGACCATATATCTTTTTGACTTACAATTTCTTATTGTTTTATGAATGAGGAGCACTACTGATTTTAGATTAGCACGAAAGTATTTTCTAGAAAGTTTTTTTTAAATAGTTTCAATCAAACAATGAAGAAATACTACCATGGGTATTATTTTCCATTATTTGTTATGCCCTAGCTGTCTAGTTTTTCCCTCTTATAAATCTGTCCTAATGAAGTTTTAGGAACGCTTTACTACATAAGGTGGCTTTAAACTCAATCGAACCAAGTATCAGCGAAAATAATTTTTTAAAAGATTTGTGGGAGGAAACTATTTCGAGATAAAAGATGAAGATAAAGGTATTTTATTGGTTTCAGATCCAAATATAACAGGATTGTTACCAAAATTTCACAACATACAATAAATATACAGAAATACAAAAACACACATCTATTAACATTTATAACTTAGTATTCATATATCCCCTCAATAATTAAAAAGATAATATTGTTACATTGATATACATGTATAATCTGGTCTCAGGTGCGGAGGAGGTTATTTATTACTCAATAAATCATTTCAAGAACATATCACTAATGAATTTTACAATCACTCAAATTATTTCGAAATTGCAACATGAAACGAATGAATTGATTATATAGGAAATAACTATGAATTTAAATCAAACTGAACAGTTACTCCGTTTGTTAACGCTTTGCCTAATGAAATGTGAGAAAAATGTACAATTCGAATATTTTTGATCGATAAGATATTTGTCGAGATTGGTAGATTGATCTTTCAACAACAACATCGGTAATGCAAACGCAACTAGTTGTGGAAACATAATGGCCGACGATTCATAATTCTTATAAAACTTTCTTCAAGTAAAAAAGGAAAAAAAAAAACATCTTGCCAATTACTTTAATTGCACGTCCAGTTATATTGATGATCTCATGTCACCGAATAACCAACATTTCAGCAAATGTTGGCATCTTATATATCCTAGTGAACTTGACATTAATAATACTACTGAATGTAAAAGATCTGAATCATTCCTGGATCTTTTCTTTTTTTTTTTAATTGAAACAGATGGACGACTTCAAATTAAGAAAACCGTAGTTTGCCGATCTTCAAATCTCAAAATCTCACAAATCGATTAAGTAGACAAATGGAAGTGACAAACAAAAATTAAGGGAATCGCATACACTATCCAAAAGGAGCGATACCGGGGCGTTGACAGGGTAAAAGTGTCATGTTGTGCATGCATCAACCGCCATGCAAATATATATACTTAGTCAACATGTTAAAATCGAGAATAGGAAGCAATTGATAAAAATACAGATTACACGACTACTCGGTGATAATTAGATACAAGACTGCAAAATAAAATGGCTCTAATGAGTTGAAATTGTTTTACCCCCGGTATTTAAATTTGCTGTGATAATTTGTACTTAATTGAGGAATGTATATCTCGCAAGCATTGCACTGGTTCCTTGTCCGGGTTATATTGCTGGGTGCTATACGAAACCTCTTTCTAAATTAATAACATCAATTTTATCAGCAATCAAGGCAAGGCTTCAAAGTTATTGTGAAACTATCTATTCTAGTGGTGGCGTGAATCAGATGTGGATAATGAAAAATTAATTCCAAAGATATTTTATAGTACACACTATCTTAGACTCTTTCATCTTGCAATAGTATTAAAACATTTGACTTTTCTACACTTTACACAAGTATTCTCCATTCCAAACTAAAAGACAAATTGAAAAAGATGGTTCTGCTTTGTTTCATAAAAAAGAATGACAAACGTAGATACAAGTATCTTGTCTTAGGGAGGGATAAATCGTACTTTGCAAAAATACCTGTCTGATTCAAACAAACAATTCTCTGAAACTGACATTATCAAGATGCTTGATTTCTTGGTTGACAACATATTTGTAACGTTTGGAGGACGTATTTCTCAACAAACAATTGGCATTCTCATGGGAACCAACTGCGCTCCTCTTCTTGCCGACTTGGTACTTTATTCATATGAGGCTGACTTCATACAGGAACTTCATAGGAAGAAAGAAAAAAAGTTAGCAATATCCTTGAAATCATTCCTTCGTAAATTTTACGGATGCTATCACGAGTTGGTTGACCATTATGGAATATCTGTTTCATAGATGACAACGGATATGTTTCAATTGTATTAACTACAATCCCGTCCCCTTTTCCCCGAATTTGACCTGCCGAATTAGACTTATCACCGGGTTTGTACTAACATGAACAACACGAAGGGTGCCACATGTGGAGCAGGATCTGCTTACCTTTTTGGAGCACATGAGATCACCCCCGATTTTTGTTGGGGTTCATACTGCTCAGTCTTTTGTTTTCTATGTTGTCTGTCTGTTTGTCTTTTTCCTTTTTTAGCCCTGGTGTTGTCAGTTTATTTTCGACTTTCGAGTTTAAATGACCCTTTGATATCTTTCGCCTTTCTTTTAAGAAATTATTAAAAGATTAAGGTTTCAATTCCGTTAGAAAAAAATTGACCTAAGATGAATTTTGCTAGTCTATTTTAGGTCATGTTTTTAGTTTTGTCATGAAGCTCCTAACATTTCTACGTATTATTATATCACTGGCTTTTAAACCCTGTTGATATATCCACAAAAGCAATTCGGAAGCACGAAATTCAAGTGTTAATTGTATTTAGTAACATATCCTTTGTTCTATCGTATCTCATTTAATCCCTTACGTTATGCGCTTTGATGTTGACATTGTACCAAATACATTAACAGGGATATGTTCAAAACCCATGAACTTCTCCAGCAGGGTAATGATGAAGAACAACTGAATCGGCTATGAATTGGTTGTCCGATACGAGAAAGAAAATGCTTACCAGTGATTCGGAACTTTTTAAAAACTCTAATTTGCTGTCTCATGTTAAACTGGAATGATACGTCTGAAACTGAAATAAGACAAAAAATTTACCCAGGTTGTGTTATCATTTCATTTAAATACAAACTGTATTATTGAGAGAGAAAAAATCAAATTCTTGAAAGTTTTATCATAAAAAAGGAGAGATGCTTCTCCCTTGTGGCTTCACAACCTTCATTTTAACCTTTTTTTTATGACGAGTAATCAGTATTAGCGTAATAGCTGAATAGGTGAAGCACTTTGTTTTTAAAAGGTTTAACCCTCCCCCTTTTTCACTGAGAAAAGAAACTATCTTGTGCTTTATTACTGAGCATTAAAATACAGCAATTCATGCTTTTCTTAAAATATGTTTTTCTGTTTGTTTGCATGTTTTAGTGACCAGCTGCTAATTAATGGTCAAATTATTGCTGTCAAACACATGTATCAAATTATAAGTGTGTTATTTCCCTTGATTATCAGCTATCCCTTTAGCATGTGTAGACTGGAATGATAATGATATAACAATGTCTTCAGTGTGTCATGTTCACATACAATTTAACAATATTACTGTGACTTGGCTAAAGTGTTGTTGTTTACCTTTACCTATTGTTCAACCAGATTGTAAAATTGGCAATACAATTAGGACATTTAAATTGACCAGTTGGTATTGTTAGATGATCACTCATGCATTAAGAGTCTACCTGGATGCTGTCCCATCACTACACCTGTTCAATTGTAACTGTTTCACTGGGATGTCTTTTTTAAAAGTTATCCATGTGGCATTAAGGCTTCAATTTTTATCTTTGTTAAATAACATAATATGCATATAGTTTAAATCAGTATATTTGGTATGAAGCTAGAGTATGACCACAAGATGCAAACTTATTTCATGTTCTAATATTTGCTAAAAACTCCTTAATCTAAACAAAAATATTTACCTATGTTTTTCATTAGAGAATCCTAAAACAAGTAAAGGAAATAAACATTGTAATTACAGGTTTTTTTCATTTAAATAAATGTATTCCTCGAAGTAATTAGCCTTACAGTTGCCAAAGAAACACAATATTTAACAGGAAAAAGAGAGATTTTTATTTTACTGTCGTTTCAATTTTTGGAGTGAGCAATCCATAACAAGAATGTATATGTGTATGGGGTTTTTTTTTTTGCAGGGTATTTGATTGCAAGTGGTAAAATGCCCTACATTTCCTCTTAATGTTTTCATAGCCAAATACTATGAGTGCAGAGATTTTTATTTTACTGTCGTTTCATTTTTGGAGTGAGCAATCCATAACAAGAATGTATATGTGTATGGGTTTTGCAGGGTATTTGATTGCAAGTGGTAAAATGCCCTACATTTCCTCTTAATGTTTTCATAGCCAAATACTATGAGTGCAGAGATTTTTATTTTACTGTCGTTTCAATTTTTGGAGTGAGCAATCCATAACAAGAATGTATATGTGTATGGGTTTTTTTTGCAGGGTATTTGATTGCAAGTGGTAAAATGCCCTACATTTCCTCTTAATGTTTTCATAGCCAAATACTATGAGTGCAGAGATTTTTATTTTACTGTCGTTTCAATTTTTGGAGTGAGCAATCCATAACAAGAATGTATATGTGTATGGGTTTTTTTTTTTGCAGGGTATTTAATTGCATGTGGTAAAATGTCCTACATTTCCTCTTAATGTTTTCATAGCCAAATACTATGAGTGCTTGAATTTCTTTTATATCGTCGAAAAGACCTCTTTTATTTTTCTTTGGCTTTTTATAATGGGAGATAACTCAAAATAGTTTTCTTTTACTCTTGTGTAAATCTTAATTATTTTATAATTTCCATAATTTTCCAGGATTAATAAAAACCAGAACAAATGTGTGCATTCCTTCATACTTATTGACATGAGCCTTGTCCAAAGTGTTTATGCAAAGTGAAATATATGAAATAAAAGTCATGAATAAACTGTTTTATTTATTTATTTATTGACACTGATACTTGATATCCCATCCAGTTTTCCAGTTTCACTATTTGAATAATTTCAAAATATTTTCCCAATTTTATTAACTTTTTGGAATATTTCTTATATATTTCACTATATCACTAGATTTTCTTCTATATTCACAGTATTCTGTTTAATTTTCCATGATATATATCCCAATTAAACAGGTGCAGAGTCTTTTATTATGTCCAGAATTTTGTATTTTTTTTATTTTATATTTCCAATATCACAAAATAATTAATTTTTTGGAATATCTTATTTATATGTTTCATTATATCACTTTATTTTACTTTATCCACAGTATTCACATTCTATTTCATTTCTATGATATATATCCCATTTAAACAGGTGAATTATCTGCATATTAGATCCAGAATTTTATAATGATTATTTCCAATATCACATTCAAAATAGTTATCCTGACTTTACAATTTTTTTTGGAATATTTTACTTTTATTTTCACGTTATCACTAGATTTGACTATATCCGTTGTATTCATATTTTATTTTAATTCATTTCCATGATATATATCCCATTTAAACAGGTGAATCATCTTCATATATGATCCAGAATTTTATAATGATTAATTTCAAAATCACATTTAAAGCCACAGAAACATGTTGGATGAACTTATTTCTCTTACTTGCATTCCAGTTTTGAATGTTTTTTTATCTTTGAGATTAACTAAATTCCATCTTAAAAAGTAAATTCCCTCGAGTGAATACAGTATTTTTATGAACAAAAATCCTATTAGTGACAGATTTCAAAGAAAAACACTGCAAAGTAACTGGTATACTCCAAAAATATTTCGACTTTTACATGTACATTATTTTCTCTTTGATACATTCATGACAATCCATCCATTCTTGGAGAGAAAAAAAAAAACAAGTCACATTTTAAGAAGCAAAATTAAATTGCATCTAAGAAGTGAATTAAGACAAAATAAATCCCAATTTTTTATGCACATTGATTCCAATATATTTCAAACACTGCGAATGATACTCCAAAATGAAAATGTTGAAGGGATATATGAAGAAATACATAACATATCCATCTGAAAACTGAAACTGAAAACACCTGAATAGCTATTTCTTGTTTCACTGACAACTCGACAATACTAAGTATAAGGGTTATAAATTTAAAGATTCATTTATTATGTAAAAAACATTTTCATACATATTAACATGCAGTTAAGAAAATCTTTTACTGATTTAGATTTTTGGGTCAAAATTAGATTAATCATCTACATTGGGGTTTAAAACAACGAAAGTCAATAATATTTTCTTCCCTATCAATTTTATAATAGAATAACCCTAAGTGAAGAAAAACTTCAGGAAAAAAGCATGCTGTAAGGTTGGGTTAGGTGAATAAAAAATAAGACAGGTGGCATCAAGGTAGTCTCAATTCTAACAGTCTTACCAACTGGTCAATTTAAATGTCCCAATTGTATTGTCAATTTTACAATCTGGCTGAACAATAGGTAAAGGTAAACAGCAACACCTATAGTCAAGTAACAGTAAATGTTTCCATAAGAAGTTAGTCCCTTTTCAAGTCAATGATATGTGCCTTTCAGCGTCTCATGTAAACAAAGTTTTAATTGTGCCTAAAAGCAGTGCTCCAGCCCCGTGCCAGTAAAACATTTCAAAAGCGAACATTGATCTTTATAAATAATGTTAATCCAGAACCAGCTGTGATAGAACCAGCTGTGATAACTAGGTATTTATAAAAGACAACTAACCTTCATTTTCACAATTTTCTCTGGTGTACAAGATGCAATCATGCATAAATCAGTCTGACAACTTCTAAAATGCATCTTATAAATTGGGAACAGATGCGCAATTCAGGTAGGCGGTAATGGTAGCCTTTTTCTCAATTCTTATCGTAAACTTGGATATGCATGATGGCTCGTTTCGAAGCTGAGACATTTTCGGGGTACGAAGTGAGATTCATTTTTCCGTAAATTAGCACACCCCGAAAATCCTTTCGTGATGCGGCTCCTCGTGGTAAAAAATCCCTTTTTTCACACAATAGGTTCATTGAAAATTTAGTTCTTTGCATACATTTAATAACTCCGTAGTTTTTACATATTTGTTCTATGGTCCTCTACTTTCCAAATCAACACAAATGGTTAAGCTTAGTCACTTGTTAAAAAAGAAACATGTCCAATATCACTACACAGAGATTGTTTGTTTACGCACAACTTTTGTGTTCCTCAATTTGAGGCACATTAGGGATATTGACCCAACTGTCAATAAACTAATCATAGAAACCAAAGTTAAAATTTTGTACGACAGACGCGCGTTTCGTTTACAAAAGATTCATCAGTGACGTTCGAATCAAGATACAGTCAAAATTGCCAAATGAAGTACGAAGTGGATGCACATTTTAGACCCATCATTTTGTAAGGTTTTGCCAAATAAAGCTGAGGTAATTTATACCTTGGGTAGAAAAGCCGTAGTATTCCGAAAAAATCTAAGTTTTGTAAACAGTTAATTTATAATTGTGACCATAAGGTATTGTTGCCTCTCAATATTATTGTTTCGACTAAGTCTGCAAAGTTTTAATTCTTTAAATGCGATGATAAAAGTGTTGCTTACACCGATGGTTAATACAGTCGACCGTTTGATTTTGTCAGGTGTTATTGACCTTCCCTTTTTTTAATTTACCTTGGAGTTCGTTTATTTTTTTGTTAAATCTTTTTTATCACAAAGATTTTTTCTTGGTTTCTGTATTTTCTCTTTTATTTGTGTTTTATTGTATTGTTTGATATGTTCTGTTTTTTTTTTGTTTTGTATCGTGTTTTTTTTCTGTTGATGGGAAATCCGGGTTGTGTTTTTTTGTTTTTTTGTTTTTTTTTTTTTTTGGGGGGGGATATTTTTTGAGGGACATCATTTAAAAATTTCTTTTAGCATTAAAAATCATTAATTCTACCTTAAAAGTATTTTCCTGAAAAGACACGTTTTATAAATTCCAGTGACTTATTTCATAATATTGAATTATGACTTACACGATAGCAATTTGATCAGTTTAATTAAAACAGAATGTGGAAATTTGATCACGAAATGTATATATTTATTTCCCTTGTTGATGAATATTCTAGTCATTAAAATTGCTATACTCCCATATTTTTTAATCAACAGTTAAATAATGTTGATAGGAAAGACAATCAAAACCAATTTTCGTTTACATCAAATAATAATCTGATGACTAGTATATAGCTTTAGTATAAATCTCGTCAATGTAATGATGTAGGAATTCAATTTTGAAACGTTAAATGTGAATGTGTATCAACTGTCAATAGATAAATAATTGAATTACAAAATAAAAGTACAAAATGAATCATTCATAATGAAATATGTAAGCAAGCAATATATTAACAATTGTTTCAGTAGTCTTTAATCGAATTTTGTTAAATTGAGAAGAAGACAAATATTATTCTAAACCTACACATTCATAAATAGAATTTTGTCATTTACAAACAATTCGTGTCTTTCATGATTGTGAATTTCAGTATCGTATTTCAAAAAAATATATAACAAAAATACCGAAATCCAAGGCAAATTTAATAAAGGGAAGTCCATTAAAACTGACAAAAGCACAAGCAAATGTTGTATAACAATGTTTGAAAACGGTGATTTCTTAGCTGCATACCAAATAAGTTAATATCTTCCTTACAAATTCCCTTAAGTCAAAGATTTTATTTCAAATAATGTTTTTCATCAACTCATATTTTATTGATTTAGATTTATATTTGGAATCTACTTTACCAAAATGGGATTCTTGCAATTTGATTGTATCTAGAATGTTTCGACGGGTTAAACAACCTCTTCAGATTAAGTCGGTTAGAACAAAACATTTAGAACGCCCACGAATTAAACTGTATCAACATTGAATTGTATGCCAGCAGCAGTACAGGTGGCTGCACTTTAAACTATATAATGTACAAAAAAATCTGTGATAATTGTGTTGTAGACTGTTTTTTTATCCATGTTATTGTCAGTTTGTTTTTTTTGATTTAGGAGTTTGATCCCTTTGGGATCTTCCGTCTCTATTTGACATAATGGATTTCACACTCAAGCAAGCAGAGCTGTATGTGACTTATAGGCCTCGTATAAGTCACGCATTGAATTCCAAGTCATTTATTTTGAATCTCCCGAAATTGAAAGACAGTTTTATTGGTTTATTAAGAGGTAGATCTTTACAATTTTAACCTATATGACCCTTTTTAACGTCTGAGAGGATTGAATTTAATCAAAAACCGACGTATTAACACCTAATAAGCACTTAAAAAGACATCCAATATATTTTAATTTCATTTCAAGTTATAAATTCCTTACAATAAAACCGAAAGCATATTTCCTTTAAGGTTTCAATGAACACTTTCACCTTTACTGCCGGACTTTTTGAATTTATGATAGGTACTCAATTTAAAAATTCTTGTTAAAGAGTCTTCAAGCAAAAATATCTGTCATGTTTTGTTCCAACTCGTACAACTTTTAAACAAAAGAATTTAAAAAAACACACGTTTAAAAACTAAAATAAGCATGAAATGACTAAAATAAAAAAGACGAATCGACATTAAAGTAACAATACTCAGAATGCAAATTTCTGTCGATTAGTTTTTCATGCTTTTAAAAGTATCTTAGAAAGAAAATTAAAATGTTAAACAGATAGACGAACAAGGACACGAGGCGATGTGATGACAATATCTTAATTGCCTTTAAAGTAGAAACCTTTGTGTGAAATGCCTGTTTTTTAAAAATCCCTACAAATTTGATCATATTATACAGTAAGTATAAATATTTAGAAAAAGTAGAGTATAAAGCTTGACTACATTATGGTTTCTATTGTTTTATAGTAATCCAAAATAGTCTAGCCTCCTCAATTCAAATAAGTCACTACTAACACGAGCATAGTTTAGCATATTGAAAAATAAGCCAATTGAACATGAATATCAAGGAACTAATAGTTAACTATGACTAAAGTTAAAGTTATCGCCATGAAAGTAATAAATTAAGGTAAGAACATTCAAAGGGTCATATAAAAGTACGTATAAATGCATAGGAATCTAAAATCATTCATTAAGTTATATAATCAAATCAAAGTGATCAAAACGATATGACTAGCCGATTAGGTTTGTTTGCCTCTGCATTTGAAGCAATTTCACTTAGAACATTTTAATCTAGAAATTTTCGGATAGATAAAGAATGCGTTTTAGATTTCAAGAAATGCCGAACCAAAATATAATTAAATGTTAACCCGTGAAACTTTAATTCTCCGGTTCTTTTTAAATTTTTACACTTCAAAAACAGTCAAAATTAGCAGTACTTTAAAAAAGCAGAGATCAACTATATAATGTTTATTTATAGGTTCTTATTACCAAACATGGTTTAATAAAAAGGTGTTTCGAAGAATTAGCAAATTTATAACATCCATGGCCAAGTACATTTTACACTCAATAGAGATATATTTTACTTACGTCCATACAAACATTGTGTCCATTTGACATTTCGATTTGAGGCTAATATCTTAAAAAACTGATTGAAATGTCACTATAACGTCCACAAAATGTATTTATTACTTGTTTAGGAAAAGTAGTAACATTTTATTTTATTTCATTTTTAAGACAGAAAAAATATTTATTCAGTATTTTTCCATTTGTAACTCAAAATTAAAAACAAAACATATGTGTTGCTTAGACACTTACTGAATTTATTGTATCTTATCACAATCTTTAAGGATATTTAGTCAGCTGGTTGTTTTTTTGAAGAAAATCCGGTGTCTCAATTGCTACTTAAGCGAGATAGATGATGGTAGTATTGACTTAATAAGTGTTTATAAATCTTATCTATTACGCTCTGTTTCCCAATCCTTATTATTTACCAAATAAAGACTTTTATGAAGAAATGTAATTCACTTAATGTTATAAAGGTACTTTTAAAAAGCATTATTTCAAGCCTAAGGTAAGGACGTTAATAGGTTTATTTTGAAAGTTAAGCTGTACTGCAGAAAAAATGGGATTGTATAATACTTGATACTCTACACTCCTTGTCAATAATTGGCGTATTTATCCAAACTAATGTTTGGATAATTCTCCGGCTAAGCAGCTGCTTAAACCGTGGGAGTGGTCAAGGGTACGAGGGTCAATGTGGTATAGTTTTGAATTCCCTCTGGAATGAATAGTTAGAACAAACCCGCCTAGGCTTATTTTCATTCATGAAGGTGTCAATAATGTTAGCAAGTCTTTCTTGTTTAAAAATGAGTTCAACCAGTTATTGAGTACAAAACAACAATTTGAACATTTAGCACAAAGCTACAGCGTACGTTAGAAAGTGATAGGCACGCATCTACTGTATTATCTTCGATAATCATGTGTAAAGATGAAGCTTTAAATGCAAGATCGACCATTATTAATGAAAATTTATGCAAGCGTAATTGTTGGATGTTCATGGATAATTCAAACATCAATTGTAGACATAATAATTTTTGAGAGATTGTGTACACTTGAATGAATAAGGTCAATCAATTTTTCTTAACAATTTATATGCTGTGTGGTAGCAGAGGGCGACCTTGGTTTATTGACTGCAGACAGATGTTTTCAAATACCCGACCCGGAGAGAATTGTTGTGTCGCAAACAGCTGTAAAAGTCACCACTTTAGATAATCCAAGAAATTTCATAGTTCTTACTCCAAAGGACTCAGATATTTTTCCGGTCAAAAACTTTAAAAAATACATCATCAACACTATGGAGTTAAGCATTACTTTTACTGAAGGGTATGTTTTCAGTAAACGAGATAAAGGGTCACGCAAAATTGTAAATGAACCAGTTACTTCATCTTCCATGACAGAGAGACATAGTTGAAGTTATATGAAGGGGTGAATTCCAACAGCAGTAGTAAAGTATATGAAGTTACATTACGTATCATAGGGTTAATGGTGAAGGAATTAATCAACACGTAGGGTGGGGCACAAAGCATATAGTTGATTATTATGCCAATGTAGGAAATTGATAAGTCCTAAAGGGCCAGCTTTAATTTGTCGCAGACTGTGGACAATTTGACATTACAGGATATGAAAATTATATATTCGTTAGATAACAATACAGCTAGTATTGTCTCTTTTTATGTTATTGTTCTAGCTCGTTGTAAAAAACAGTTAATAGTGATAGTTCAGATCGTGAGTTTAAGTATATATGATTTGAAATACAGTCGCACCATAACTTATTTGAACATTTAGAAAGGCTTGTCTTGGCATGAAGCATGCAGTACTTTGTATTTTCTTTTCGAAACTGAAATACGCATGCAATACATGTATATTCATACATGCAAATGGCAGAGTGTATGGAAACAGTTGCAAACAGGGAATGTAACACAAATGCGAGCCAATTAAAACGTTTATTTGGTTGATAGATAACTAAGAACGAGTTAATAGATCGTATTAATTATAGTTCACTTGATTCCTTTCACCCCTTTTTCAAACCTCTTATGGTTTGTTGAAGCCAATATCTTATATATGAGAGGAACCGTTGTGAACTTGTAATATTCCACTGTACAGCGGAAAAAATAGGATTGTATAATAGTTGATACTCTACACTCCTTGTCAATAATTGGCGTATTTATCCAAACTAATGTTTGGATAATTCTCCGACTTAGCAGCTGCTTAAACCATGGGAGTGGTCAAGGGTACGAGGGTCAATGTGGTATAGTTTTGAACTCCCTCTGGTATGAAAAGTTCAGGTACTATTGATATATTCAATAAACTACATAAATGTATTGTTCATACTTCAATAATAAATCTGTTAATTATCTCTTATTAATTCCAAATACTCTGTAAACAAGTGACTCTGAAATATCTAGAAAGCATAAGCAACATTATTCTAATTGTAGGCGTTTATCGTCTAAAACAAGTTTGACAGGTTACAAATAACTTGTGTTCAGCATTGAGAAACCCTATTAATATTCATCTGAAAAGAAGAAAATGGGGAATAATCAAACTTATCTTCTACTCTCACATGCCATTTTGATCATTTGTTATTAAATAGAATTAATGAGTAGTTTGCTGGGAATATAAGCCAGTCGAATTCATGACAAAATCAAACGTTATCAACCAACGGAACGAGTGAAAAACAATTGTCATGTGCCTGACTTGGTACAGGCATTTTCCGAGGAAAATTGGCACTACCTCTTTCACATTTTTCTGTATCCTTCATTAAAAATTCTTTCGTTAATGCAGTTGTGTTTTTTTTTTGGTATGGAGGTAAAAATACTATATGGCCATGTCATAAACCGTTCGAATCGACAAACTGTATGTATATTTTGAATATCCATGTCATCAAACTAATTCGGATGTAGATTTGCATAAAACTAGATCAAATGTTATTGATAATTTTTAAATATTGTTCATTGATCTTAATGTTTAATAATTTTATTGCAATGTATTGAATTTTGTACTTATGATTTCTAAACAAAAGTTATGAAAAATAGGGGGAAGTTACAAAATGGATAACCAAACTGGTAAGTCGATGACAAACTTGATAATTCCACGGCAAAAAACAAACAACGACCAAAAGACAAATTACACTTTACAAAGCACAACATAGAAAACTAAAGGCTAAACAAAACAAACCCAACGATAAATATGAATTTGTTATATTCAATTCCTATTCGACCCTCTTCTTTACAAATGGAAAGTTCTTACAATGCGTGTATGTGGTAAAGTGATGCAAGTGACTCTTTTCTTATTTGTTTCTGGCAGCCTGCTTGCCATTTTTTTTTAATAATTATGTGTCCGCCAGAAAAAAAAAACGGCTGTAAAAATCAATATTTTCTAAGAACAAAAAGTAAGCACAAAATACCAACTTGTAGACCTAAAGAAAGAACATATAAAAATATTATTTTTTTTTAGAAAAAGAAACACAGGAAATAAAAAAAAATACGACAAAGTTGGTCGTATCTAAAATTGGTAATTACCTCGTACATTTCAATAGGGTTAACTGAGAATAATACACTGTGTGGACCACTATAAATATATGTCAAAAACAGGAAAAGCGATGGAGGAAAGAATGAATTAACGGAAACAGGTAAGACATACATTTTCATTAAAGAAAATGTATAATACAATGAACAAGTCTAACTTGAGATATTTAGACAAATGTATGTGGTCAGAACATCTGACCTAATAATAATCCCTATACCTTATATTTATTGAGATACTGTGTCAAATTGCTGATTGGCGTTTTTAGCGGTTTTTCTATTGAATTTTCAAGCATTGTTCCATAACGTATTTTTGAAACAAATCAGTTGCTTTTTATTGAAAAAATATATGCAACAGCTTTGCTCCATCTGTAAATACTATACATCTCTAATAATAATTAATCGATCAAGAACTATTCTAGTCATGCTTTATACCCTCTTGGGATTTATTGACTGGAATAATTTGAAACACAACACTAGTAAAAGAGCTGTGACTGTCTATGGCTTCAGTTTGTAAATGTATATCAAATCTCTGGCATAAGATTCAAAGAATTGCATAGGTAGTGTGCTCATATTTATTTCCGCTAAGTCTATTAACATAGTGTTATTTACTATAAAATGCATGAAACGAGAATCAATATACTGATGGAAGTTAAAATGTCTCTAACTCCCTGTATAAAAGAAGAGATTAACACTGGAACTGGCAACGCAGTGAGACCAGGTGGGTCATATATCCTCTCATTTGCTTGCACCACCCATCATACGATTCCAACGTTATGTGGCTAGGAAAGTGTGCCCGATAAGTATATATGTTTGTAAATTGTGGCAACTTTAGTGATTCTTAATTGCAAAACTGCACACAAATTGTAAAACTATAGCTTTCGTAATAATAGGCAAATAGATATAAAAGATATAAGAAGATGTGGTATGAGTGCCAATGAGACAACTCTCCATCCAAGTCAAAATTTATAAAAGTAAACCACAAGAGAGTTAATTGGTGCATGCACCAAATTTTGGGGCCGGAAGTAAGGAGGTTTTTGTTGTACAAAAGTGCAAAATGCTTATATAAACAATCTGTATATTGAGTTCACTTGAATCCTCAATTGCCAGAACTGTTTCAATCCAATTAGTTATGATAATGCTATAACATATTACTAAATTGTGCAGTTGATGAAATCGAATATCATTTAAGTGTAGTTGATGAAATGGAATATCATTTAATTCATTTTCAAAACTTGATTTTGAAACTCTTGACTATCAAAGTTGCATCTACTGATAGTCATTTGTATTCCTCATCTCAGATATGGACTTTAACGGAGCCTTTCACCTCATTTACTCATCCATGAATTTTATGTCAAGATGACATAGTTTTAGGACCCTCTCTGACTATTAAAGACGCATCTACTGACAAAATATTATTACTCCACGAGTTGTATCTCAGATATGGACTCTAACGCAAACTTTAATCAGTCACTCATAAATGAAATGTAGGTGAAGATGACCTTATTTTTATCAGGACCCCTTGGTTATTCAAGACGCATCTATGAACAAAATCTCATGAACTATGACTTATACTTCCACAGATAGATGGACTTAACTTTGTGAAGGACAGATGAAACACTATATCCCTTCCCCAACTTCGTTTGACAAAAGATATAAAAATTTGGAAAGGTTTCGCAGAACCCAGTGTCTTGCCTACTTTTGCTGTTAGTCGCAGGCTCAACAAAAATCGGGAAAAAATATTAAAAATTTCCCTCTAGATACTATCTAGAGGGAAATTTTTAATATCTATCTATCTATTTTTTTATTGTAAGAAGCTTCTGTCCAAGTTTGGTAAAAGTCACGGGGGGTTTATGAATCTAATAAATGTTTTAAAAGTTTTAACTGCAGACTGTATGTATGTTAACTGGAAGAAAAACTAAGTCCATTTATAAGTTATATACGGAAAAACAGGAAATAAATTTTACCAAATTTCCTTCTAAATACTAGCTTTTGATCATAAACAAGCTTCTGTCCAAGTTTGGTACAAATCCATGATAGTTAATTTAAGAAAGTTATTAAAATTTTAAAAACTTTAACCATAGAGTGAATGTAATGTTAACTGGCAGAAAAACTAAGTCCATTTATAAGTAAAATACGGAAAAACAGGATTTTTGTTTTACAAAATTTACTTCTGGATACTATCTTATGATCATAAACAAGCTTCTGTCCAAGTTTGGTAGAAATCCAGGATAGTTTAAGAAAGGTATTAAAATTTCAAAAACTTTAACCACAGGGTGAATATTTGTGGACGCCGCCGACGACGATGACGACGCCGACGGAATGTAGGATTGCTATGTCTCGCTTTTGCGACAAAAGTCGCAGGCTCGACAAAAATCTTAAAGCAAACAAATGTCAAATTATTCCTCTCAGTAAAGGTTCATAATGTTTTCATTTCTATTCGGTTTTGGTGAAATTTTAAAGTATCATCAAACAGACCTAAAAATATGAATGTAGCTTTGTATGATATTTAACAATGAATTCTGCTCAAACCGATGCGAGGGGTTAACTTGAACTTTCTACTAGTTATGAAGAATATTGCTCATTGTTGAATGCCTCATGGTGACTTGAAGATGAAGGACAACAATGAAAACGTTCCATTTTTGGGTTTTACTATGTATTGATATTAATATTGTCTCATGTACATCATTTACTTCATATCCCTTCGTATTTTCATTGGGTATACGACAGTCTAAAAAACTGCTTACATACTACAACTAAAATCAGAAAGCTTCAGACAGTATAGCAAGTTATTCTCTTCGTTACAGCTGTGAAATCCTTGACAAAATGTTTTGATTTCTGTTGGGTTGCAGTTCAACTGCAAAGTATTAACAAACACCAAGTGGATACTTGAGAGGTTGAAAATCACTTTCAGTTACTGTCATGTATGCTAAATGTGTATTCTATTTATACTCGGTTACCGCCTCTGTTTGATATATGTACACGCATGTTATAGATATAATTAAACGAGATCTTCAAATGAACATGCCTGTTCACTAAGCCATACGTAACAGTTACTGAAACATTGCTACCTATAAAAACTCGAGATCGTTTACGTTGTAAGTAAAGATATCTTTATTATGATTATTTTTCTAAATGATGAAAACTGTCGATATAATAATTAAAATAGAATATAAAATAACTATTTTGAGAAAAAAAAACGCAATCTATAAATCATTTCCCATGTTCCGACGACGAGTTGTTGTAAGAACATGGTACCTTGTTTACATTTCTAAAAATAACCTGGTTTGGGAATTTACGCAAATATGAGTCACGCATTCTGTGCATAAAACATTCATTGTTATAAATATGTTTTAAGTTTTTTTTTTTTTGGCATCTTCTTCTTTTATAAAAATTAATAAAAATGTATTTATTTCAATTACCTAAAATCTTTAATTTTGCATATACAGAAAATAATAATATAGATCCGCAGAAAATCATGTAACAATCTCAAACCCATATCATATAATGGACCGGCTTAGTGCCGGCCCATAATTATAGGTCAAAGTAAAGCATATTATTCGGATAATTTGGGTTTTTTTTACATTGAGTATGATGGTTTTCACACAGAGGATTTAGTGTTCGTGTTTACATAAGATTTCTAACGGAACATATTTAAGAAATCTAGCCCTGGTCAGAAATAAAATGTTAACAAATAATTACACGATGGTTTCCAGTGACACAAAATTAATGGGCCCAAACACATTTACTCAAAAGTTCAAAGGGAAGAATACAACGATCGCGTTTTCTGATTATTTATAACATGCAAACACCTTGCTAAGTCTTTTGTTTTCTATGTTGTGTTTTCTATATTATTGTTTGACTTTTTTGTCCCTTTTCGTTTATTTTACATGGTATTGTCAGTTCTATTTTGGTATCTTTCGCCTCTCACAAAAATATACTGCAGATGTTCCTCTCGCGCCTTTTTCTTTACTCTTTTATGAAGTTCTGTGTATTCACTTTGTAACTTTTCTTTCAATCGATCTGATTTTGTCAGTTAGTACTTCCTTGTTGTGAAGCACCTCTTTTTTATAACATTTCAGAACAATGGAACTATCAAAGAACTGCTTTTTGCAGACTTCGACCAATATGGAAAGCCTTGGGGGTAATAAAAATCCGTCTTCAACGTACTTTTAACATTCCACAAAACATTTTCACGTACAATCTGAGAGATCTTCTGGCAAAAAACCATATGCAATAAAGAGATATATAAAATAACACAAAAAGGGACATAACATTAAAAATCAAAATAAAGCGTTGCACATCGATTGACAATGTAATAGGGAAAGACAAAAAATATTTAATAAAGATATCTCTTCGTTGAAGACTAGATCAGAAAGAAAAAGAGGAATACCAAAATGAACATGGCGACGCACAATAAAGAGCGAATCGCAAAGCAGTATAGTAATGACACGGGGAGAGGCAGAAAGAAAGCACACTATAGGCAACAGTGGATGACAATGGTGATGGTTGCATGTACAACTATGCATGAGGAGGTCTAAATTAAAAGTAAAATAACAAAAATACCAATCTCCAAAGAAAATTCAAAACGGAAAGTCCTTTGTCAAATCACAAAATCAAAAGCTCAAACACATCAAACGAATGGAAAAAAAACTGTCATATTCCTGACTTGGTACAGCCATTTCTTTATGTTAGAACATTGTGGATTACACCTGATTTTATAGCTAGCTGAACCTCTTACTTGTATGACAGTCGCATAGAATCCCATTACATGTGAGCAAAACAAACAGACATAATAGGTAAAAATGTCAAAAATTGGGGTACAGCAGTCAACATTGTGTTTTAATCTTAATCATTATAAAAACAAACAAAGAAAAACAAAATGGCATATACGCAAAAATGAAAGACAAGAATACAAATAAGTAGGAATCAGAAAAAGCGATGTCCTTGGTAAAAAAAATAAATGGAAACGTTGAAAGAAGCGGAACATCGTCGCGTTGTAAAGCTATAAACGTCGTTTTCGACGTTTTTCATGACAGACATGGTAACAGACTGGTTAATTCTACATGAAATACGAAGTCCGTGACCTTTTGATTTTTTAATATGAATAAAACAAAAAATTATTTATAATTATATATAAAATTATATTTAATGAATAAATGTTTCTTTTATGCATTTTTCTCCTGTTAAAACTTTTTATTCCAATCAGAAATTGGCTTTTCTTTCTTTATGTATCACACTTGTTCATGGTACGATAAAATCATAGATGTTTACAGTGTCTCTTTTTATTTCATTCTTGTGTTCAAGGTAATATCCAAAAAGGCTAAACGGTCATATAAAACATAATTAAAGGGCAACACATTCAATAAGGAATCGTCTGACAATTTTTGATGAATATAAATTTTCATTACATCTTGACATTCAGGGCATTTTCTCCCGTCATCTTTCTTTCCTATCTACTAGAAATTCCAAGATGTCAAACGATTTTTTTTTTTGTATATCCAATCTAACAACCAACATGACCCCTATGACTGTAATAGAACATATTCTGGTCTATCTACCAACATTACCACCATGACTAGTATAGAGCAAATAATTGTTTGAATAAATCATACACACCAAGGATCAGTCTAGGTAGACTTTAGTTCAAATTAGGTCGGCAGTTTAATAGGTGGACAACAGCAAATTATTGGTAAAAGAAATAGTCATTTAAGAACAATGACTCCAATACACAATTAACAGGCAGAAATGAGATTCGGTTATGTGACTTATTTGCATAACTTGCATTTGTGGTCATTTCTGCTGTTGAAGTTTCTGCCTTTCTAGAACAGTTTTCAAGACAATAGACAAAACGTTAAAATTGGTCGAAAATCGTCATTTAGGAGTAATAGCACCAATTATGGTTTTTTTTTGTTGTTGTGATTTTGGCATTTTGTAGATATTTTAATACAAGATCAGTTTGCTGTTTACTATTTCTGTATGTCTAGTAAAGTCATTTAAAGGTGATACCTCCCGAATATATACATATATCAAATAGCCAGTTGATGATGCAGTCATATTAGTATTGTGTATATCTTGTATAACTTATCATTCTGCTTTTTCAGTTTCTGTTCATCAATTTTGGTTTTCAAGATGATTGGCAAACATACTTAATGTTAGTATAAAAAAAGATCCTTTAAGAGCAATAGCACATAATGGGAAGCAATGAAGGTTTCATTGATTTGGTTTTTATTTTTTATATCTTGTATTGCTGGTCATTTTTGTTGTTTGCACTCTTGTTTTATCTATTATAGTTTTCGTTCAAGATAATATGGTCAAAACGCAAAAATCTTTAAAAAAATCCTTATTTATTGACAATCATTCTTATTACTCATATAGGTAGTGAATTGAAGCTTTCAGTCGTTATACCATTTTTGTAGATGATGTAATTTTTAACAGTTTCACACGTCTACCTATTATAGTTTTTCTGACAAAAAAATGTGTAAGTATAATGTATTTACACAGAGGATTCAGTGTTCGTGTTTATATTAGTTTGCTCGAGTTATATTTATAAGACACATAACCCTGATCATAATCGGAATCACATGATAACATATAAGTATACGATTGAATACCACTGGGACATATGTTAATGGTACCAAACACATTTAAGAAACAATTCTAAAGTAGGAATCGAACAATCAGGTTTCGTGACTATAAAATTCATTACGCTTGAAGGAAAATGCTTCTCAAAGGACCTCTTTCTGATTAGGGTTATAGTTCTTAAATGTCATCTCAGGAAACTAATATAAACAAAAACAATGAACTCTCTGCGGGAATGCGATTATACATACTGTAAAAAACCAATGCATGTGTCCATGGAGAGTCTGTGGATAAAGCAATGCGAATGACACATATAAATTATCTGATGTTCCCCAAGGACACCAGTGCTTTATATCATTGTATTCCCGGGAATCTGTATATATTTTTCTTTAAAGGTAATAAGTATTTTGTGCATTGTAGTTCATTAGTTTATTTTCGATTAAGTCATAATAAACATTTTTCGGTGTGTTTTGGGGATTTTTAGGACATAACCGGCTTCGTGCAATTAGGGTCATGCACCATGATTATCATAGTGGATCGTACATGTAGATGTATCATTTTACTAAAGTTTTATAAAAAAAAAAATGGTCATTCGCATGATTTTTTGAATTTTTCTAAAATTGTTTGTCAAACTTTCTATTTTTAGTACAAAAGGACATCTTGTAGACGTTTGTGTCATTATCTATAATTCTAAAAGGGGACCACAAAGATATCATTTTCTAAGAGATTCTTTAGAAATTTTTTTATTTCATTTGTTTGCCTATATTATCTATTTGCCTTCAACTGTTTCGGTTCTTCTTTGGCTTTTAAATATTCGGTGTAGGCTATAGCTAATTTACACTGATTTTACCAAAAAGACTACACCTTTCGATTTTTTTGACAAGCTGAAATATAAAGAGCAGAAATAACATTAACGGTACCAATTTTACTCCACAAGATGCGCATTTCGACAATTAATTCTTCAGTGATGTGCGAGGCAAAAATTTTGAAAATCCTAAACCTAATACCACTGGCCATATATTCCAAATACGACCTTTTCTACATTGGTCATTGTACTACTTGTTAAGGGATGAGACACACTTCTAAAGTAAAACACTAAAGTAAAACAGCATGATAGATAGCGTGTTACTATAACATATCCAGTAATCCATACAATTGTGTTTCAGTAGCATAGATCAAATGGTAAATGTTATAAACTATGTTTCAGCACGAATCACAGGAAGATAAAATCTATTCATAACAATAAAACTGTCAAATATTCCTGAAGTTGTCTATACTAAAGTTTATGCTAAACTAAAAAAGAACTCTTAATGGTATCTTCAGCGATGTGTTCATCCTATTCTACTTAATAACATATAACAGTGAAACAAAAAGATATTTTTTTTAGTCAGGAGTATATTGTTTTCCAGATATAGTAAATGTGATCTCTTTTAACACGCACTTATAAATGTACCAATATGGAATACGATACGGGAAGTTATTTCTACGGATCTATTTAACGCATTGTCATTCGCTGGAATGTTGCTTTTTTCTCTAGTAGAATATGGCAGCTAGGAAAGTGTGGGATAATTGTCACATGATCCCAATTATTAATGGAAAAGAAGGTCACCCTGTAGCAAAAGCATACTTGGTGTAAAGCTTAATAATAAATTTGCTAACACTCTAAAGGAAAGACCAACGAGTTTATTCAATTGATATTATTTATACTAGTGTTTGTTAGAAACGAGACCAATGTAGACACCGACCTACAAGTTGTTGGTTTGAAATCGTCAATTTTTTCAATGTAGCTTGTGGCGGTATTAAACTTGTAGTGATAACTCAGTATCCCAAACCAAAGCAAGAACTGTGATAAACGCTGTCAGACATGTACTCTGATCAATTATTTGCTTAACAGGACTGCCAAATAGAGACCTAATTAGAATTGACAGGTTATCGTTTCATAAAGTTTCAAAATAGATATGTAGCAATATTCCTTGCAAACAAGACTACTAGTTTTGACAAAAGAATAGTTTAAAGGTAAATGTAGAACGTTTCAATAATTTGCTTAACAGGACTGCCACATAGAGACCTAATTAGGATTCACAGGTTATCGTTTCATAAAGTTTCAAAACAAATAAGTAGCAATATTCCTTGCAAACAAGACTATGAGTTTTGACAAAAGAATAGTTTAAAGGTAAATGTAGAACGTTTCAATAATTTGCTTAACAGGACTGCCACATACAGACCTAATTAGAATTGACAGGTTATCGCTTCATAAAGTTTCAAAATAAATATGTAGCAATATTCAATGCAAACAAGACTACGAGTTTTGACAAAAAATAGTTTAAAGGTAAATGTACAAAGTTTCGATGTATGAGGAATTATAAGTTTATGTACTATTCAATGTACTTGCATTACAAATTTATCACTCAAAATATTGTACTACCTGTTTGATGAACCTATCAGTGTTTCAATATTTCACGTATCAAAACCACACCTCACCATAAATTCACTACGTACCGAAATGATATTAACTATTTTTAATTGACGTGTTTTCCTTCTGAAATATTCCCAACCTTACTCAATAAGCAGTGGGGTGGATGGTAGAAAGTAGCTGTGTTTACTACATTACATCGAGCAGTGTGGATGGATGGTAGAAAGTAGTTGTATTTACTATATTAGATCGACCAGTGGGGATGGATGGTAGAGAATAGTTGTGTTTACTACATTAGATCGACCAGTGGGGATGGATGGTAGAAAGTAGCTGTGTTAACTACATTAGATCGACCAGTGGGGATGGATGGTAGAAAGTAGCTGTGGTAACTACATTAGATCAATCAGTGTGGATAGATGGTAGAAAGTAGCTGTGTTCACTACGTTAGTTCGAGTAGTGTGAATGGATGGTAGAGAGTAGTTGTATTTACTACATTAGATCGACCAGTGTGGATGATGGTAGAAAGTAGCTGTGTTTACTACATTAGATCGAGCAGTGTGGATGGATGGTAGAAAGTAGTTGTTTTATAAAATGACCATAAACCCACTTATTCATGGTATGGTATCAATATTTCTGACCTGACACTACGTACTTTTATTGCTTAATTCTTTAGAATTTAATATGCAATGTTTCGGGTTCTTTCGGGAGTATTCCCAGGTAAACCCTCATCAGAGGCCGACCTTTAGCTATTTATTTCGTATCTAGTATCATAGATAGATGTGTGTCTGTTTCATACCAGTTTTTTAATTTATTAACTACACGTGCATATAGGTCTACGTTGTAGCTAGTCTTTTTACAGACTGAAGAAACTGACCAAGTTGATCAGCATTTATGTTTAATTAATGAAGAGACTTATTGTCTTTATTTTTATCACTAATTACTTCAACATATGTCTACACGGGATATAGTAGAGATAGTATTTATCAATGTCATATTGTTGAATTCAGGGTACACTGGCGTGTTTGTTTTATCATCTATATGATAATATACAAAAGTCTCCATGTTTAGCATTTGAAGAAATATGTGTAGGTACCCTGCCGGGTAGCAACATGGACATATAAGAAACCGTCGGTTATCTCAGATACGTGATCTATTGAAATAAATCGGTGTCATGTCTTTATTACATCTGTTTCACAGTATACAATATATTATAAAGTCTCCTGTGGAGTGGTTCTTCGACTTAATGATTAATTATCATGTCGCTAATATTCTTATTGTTTTGAAACCCATATCTGGTTTATATTTAAATATTTGTTTGGCAATCGGATTTTCCGTATTATATACCAGAACTTTGTTATAATCTTTTAAGATATTCAGCATTATAATGATACGTTGTAATGAACATATTTCTGCCTGTTATTTTATTCTTATATTGTTTCTTCCGAAGTTTTAACTGTCTGTCTTCGTGACGAATTTTATGCAATATTTGACCGACGATTTCTTTCGTGTATCCCCGTCTAGATAATTTATCTATAAACAGTTTAATACGTTTATTAAATCCGTCCTTACTGCTGGTGTTTCTGAGAATTCTAGTCCCTTCTCCTTTATTAAAGAAGAGAAACATATAGGAGCATGACTCGAGCTTCTATGTAAATATTGAAATTTTTAGTGGGTTTGGTGTATCAATTCACATCTAGTATTCCAGATGAGGTGAATCGTTTTCCTTATTCAATACAACATCTAAGAATTTCATAGTATGAGTATTTATTTCAAAAGTGAATTTCAGCAGGTTATGTTTCTTATTTGCTATTTCAAATAGCTGTTTAATTTGCTCACTGCTTCCATTAAATATAATAAAGCCATCATCTCTCATTTGTTTATGAAATTTAATATTATCTTTATATGGATATTGTTCTATAATATTATTTATATGGTCAAATATAGCAATATCAGATATTTCCGGGGAAGCAACTCCGCCCATTGAAACGCCAACGATTTGTTTATATGCGTTTTCATTAAAAGTAAATTCATTTTTTGTCAGTAAAATACTAAGAATATCAAGTAGACTCTCTGTAGATGGTCTTTTAATATCATATTCTTGATTTACATGGTCTGTAAGCGTATTTTCTATAGCCGTTTTAATTTCATTGAAATTAAGATTAGTATATATAACGATGCTATATCATAGGAAACAAGTAAATCACTCTGTTCCGTGCGAGTATTTTCTATGTATCTGATAAAATCGCTAGTATCTGATAGATATGTATCTTGTGTCTTCACCAATGGAAGAAGAAAATAATCTAGGTATTTTCAATATTTAGTAGTGGTCCCGAGCATTGGCTAATAATCGGTCGACCTGGTACATGTACTTTTCTTTATTCACACATTTATTTTGGTACATTTCTAATGTTTCCGTACTAAGTTTGTGAATCTTAGGAAGGAAGTAGGCTTTTGGAGTTTTAAATGTTTTACCTTCTTCTCGTAAGAATTTGAAAGACATTTCGTCTATTTCATCATTTTCTTTCATACGGTATACCATTTTATTGACTATTTTCTGGTGTCTTCTATGTCAATATTTATTATTTTAGTATAGTGAATACCGTCATTTAATTGGGATTCGCCTTTAGTAGGATAATCACGTTTATTCTGTATTACAGTAGTGTTATTTTTATCGGCTTTATGAATACATATAGTATTGTCGATTTTAATTTCTTTATGCATTCACGTTCCGATTTAGACATATTGTATTTAATCTTCGGCATATATTTTGATAATTCGTGTTTTGTGTAGAAAATGTATTTTCTATTGAATTATCGCCAATGATTGGAACTTGAAAGTTAGACTTAATTTTGAAAGGGTGATTTTTAGTTGCTATGCGTACATTAGTACCGAAATAATATTTCAGTCGCAACGACCTCTCAAATGATTGAAAATCTTTTATCAATTGTCTGTGGTTACATTTGTTTGTAGGAACAAATTTTAAACCTTTTGCTATAACTTTAAATTCAGTTTCAGTTATATCTCTTTTAGATAAGTTAAGGACGAACTCTTTATGAAAGTTTAGGTCCCGTTTCTTATTTTCAATAGCAAGATTGTGTTTAAATCTTATATGCTTATTCTTTGTTTTATTTCTTTTCTTGTTTTATAATATCTTCTAGTATGACCCATGATTATCAATGGTGTCAGTGATCAAAACAGAATTGCGCTTTGTTGAAATAAAGGTCATTATTAGAGCCTTATGTAAATTGAATGATAGATGATAATTATTACGGCAACCAATCGAATTCTTCGATTTGGGAATATAGGCGTAGCCACTGGTAGATAGGCATACACTTTTTATTTCTGTATTGGTGTTATTATTTATATTCCTTAGGAATATTAGCTAGTGACTTCTTTTAATTTTCACTGCCATGTATTTCATTTGTATTTATTAAAACACTAATTGTAAGCTTTCTCAATGAGATACACTGATGAATGATCTATTGTTTGTTTCTTGATGTCCAGTGGCACATATTTCATGTATCTTTAGGACGATGATAATGGGATGACATAATTTCGTCTGCTAGTATAATAGCATAACTTCCGTTGATATCATGATGTATGTTTGATTGTTGTTTGTTTAACGTCCAGTGGCACATATTTCATGTATGTTTAGGACGATGATAATGGTTTTATAAAGAGACCATATAAACCCACTTATTCATGGTATGGTATCAATATTTCTGACCTAAACAGATTTATCCATCGGATCACCAGTAGTTTGTAATTAGTTTCCATGTTACCTTCTTAGGTTTGACATAGTGATGTATTATTGATTGTTGGTTGATTAACGTCCAGTTGCAAATATTTCAAGTATGTTTAAGGACTATGTTATAGTGATGACATAAGGTTGTTTGCTAGTATTATAGTATAACTTCCATGTTTTAGTCAGATATGATTCGGTATCATTTTCCAGTATATATATATATATATCAGTGTCTTGTATGTTATATACATACATTTTGTTTCTGTATTATTTTATTTTATTTTTATTCATTTCTTTATTGTGTCCAAGTAGATCTTTGTTTCTTATGTAAATAGTAATAGCTATATAGTAGATCTATGTTATTTACATAATTAGTTACATGTACATGTATATTGTATAAGATGTACAGTATTATATACATAAAGAAAGATGTACAGTATTATATACATATAGAAAGATGTATACTATTACATTGTGCATATAGTATAGTGTCGTACGTAGTTTCTCGATCAGAAATACGTCGTACCATAGCATAAATAAGGATCAAAATTCTATATTTAAATAGAACCTGATTCAACGGGTGAGATCACAACTAGTGAAATATTCACCGTATCAAATTGTTTTATAAAATGACCATAAACCCACTTATTCATGGTATGGTATCAATATTTCTGACCTGACACTACGTACTTTTTATTGCTTAATTCTTTAGAATTTAATATGCAATGTTTCGGGTTCTTTCGGGAGTATTCCCAGGTAAACCCTCATCAGAGGCCGACCTTTAGCTATTTATTTCGTATCTAGTATCATAGATAGATGTGTGTCTGTTTCATACCAGTTTTTTAATTTATTAACTACACGTGCATATAGGTCTACGTTGTAGCTAGTCTTTTACAGACTGAAGAAACTGACCAAGTTGATCAGCATTTATGTTTAATTAATGAAGAGACTTATTGTCTTTATTTTATCACTAATTACTTCAACATATGTCTACACGGGATATAGTAGAGATAGTATTTATCAATGTCATATTGTTGAATTCAGGGTACACTGGCGTGTTTGTTTTATCATCTATATGATAATATACAAAAGTCTCCATGTTTAGCATTTGAAGAAATATGTGTAGGTACCCTGCCGGGTAGCAACATGGACATATAAGAAACCGTCGGTTATCTCAGATACGTGATCTATTGAAATAAATCGGTGTCATGTCTTTATTACATCTGTTTCACAGTATACAATATATTATAAAGTCTCCTGTGGAGTGGTTCTTCGACTTAATGATTAATTATCATGTCGCTAATATTCTTATTGTTTTGAAACCCATATCTGGTTTATATTTAAATATTTGTTTGGCAATCGGATCTTTCCGTATTATATACCAGAACTTTGTTATAATCTTTTAAGATATTCAGCATTATAATGATACGTTGTAATGAACATATTTCTGCCTGTTATTTTATTCTTATATTGTTTCTTCCGAAGTTTTAACTGTCTGTCTTCGTGACGAATTTTATGCAATATTTGACCGACGATTTCTTTCGTGTATCCCCGTCTAGATAATTTATCTATAAACAGTTTAATACGTTTATTAAATCCGTCCTTACTGCTGGTGTTTCTGAGAATTCTAGTCCCTTCTCCTTTATTAAAGAAGAGAAACATATAGGAGCATGACTCGAGCTTCTATGTAAATATTGAAATTTTTAGTGGGTTTGGTGTATCAATTCACATCTAGTATTCCAGATGAGGTGAATCGTTTTCCTTATTCAATACAACATCTAAGAATTTCATAGTATGAGTATTTATTTCAAAAGTGAATTTCAGCAGGTTATGTTTCTTATTTGCTATTTCAAATAGCTGTTTAATTTGCTCACTGCTTCCATTAAATATAATAAAGCCATCATCTCTCATTTGTTTATGAAATTTAATATTATCTTTATATGGATATTGTTCTATAATATTATTTATATGGTCAAATATAGCAATATCAGATATTTCCGGGGAAGCAACTCCGCCCATTGAAACGCCAACGATTTGTTTATATGCGTTTTCATTAAAAGTAAATTCATTTTTTGTCAGTAAAATACTAAGAATATCAAGTAGACTCTCTGTAGATGGTCTTTTAATATCATATTCTTGATTTACATGGTCTGTAAGCGTATTTTCTATAGCCGTTTTAATTTCATTGAAATTAAGATTAGTATATATAACGATGCTATATCATAGGAAACAAGTAAATCACTCTGTTCCGTGCAGTATTTTCTATGTATCTGATAAAATCGCTAGTATCTGATAGATATGTATCTTGTGTCTTCACCAATGGAAGAAGAAAATAATCTAGGTATTTTCCAATATTTAGTAGTGGTCCCGAGCATTGGCTAATAATCGGTCGACCTGGTACATGTACTTTTCTTTATTCACACATTTATTTTGGTACATTTCTAATGTTTCCGTACTAAGTTTGTGAATCTTAGGAAGGAAGTAGGCTTTTGGAGTTTTAAATGTTTTACCTTCTTCTCGTAAGAATTTGAAAGACATTTCGTCTATTTCATCATTTTCTTTCATACGGTATACCATTTTATTGACTATTTTCTGGTGTCTTCTATGTCAATATTTATTATTTTAGTATAGTGAATACCGTCATTTAATTGGGATTCGCCTTTAGTAGGATAATCACGTTTATTCTGTATTACAGTAGTGTTATTTTTATCGGCTTTATGAATACATATAGTATTGTCGATTTTAATTTCTTTATGCATTCACGTTCCGATTTAGACATATTGTATTTAATCTTCGGCATATATTTTGATAATTCGTGTTTTGTGTAGAAAATGTATTTTCTATTGAATTATCGCCAATGATTGGAACTTGAAAGTTAGACTTAATTTTGAAAGGGTGATTTTAGTTGCTATGCGTACATTAGTACCGAAATAATATTTCAGTCGCAACGACCTCTCAAATGATTGAAAATCTTTTATCAATTGTCTGTGGTTACATTTGTTTGTAGGAACAAATTTTAAACCTTTGCTATAACTTTAAATTCAGTTTCAGTTATATCTCTTTAGATAAGTTAAGGACGAACTCTTTATGAAAGTTTAGGTCCCGTTTCTTATTTTCAATAGCAAGATTGTGTTTAAATCTTATATGCTTATTCTTTGTTTTATTTCTTTTCTTGTTTTTATAATATCTTCTAGTATGACCCATGATTATCAATGGTGTCAGTGATCAAAACAGAATTGCGCTTTGTTGAAATAAAGGTCATTATTAGAGCCTTATGTAAATTGAATGATAGATGATAATTATTACGGCAACCAATCGAATTCTTCGATTTGGGAATATAGGCGTAGCCACTGGTGATAGGCATACACTTTTTATTTCTGTATTGGTGTTATTATTTATATTCCCTTAGGAATATTAGCTAGTGACTTCTTTTAATTTTCACTGCCATGTATTTCATTTGTATTTATTAAAACACTAATTGTAAGCTTTCTCAATGAGATACACTGATGAATGATCTATTGTTTGTTTCTTGATGTCCAGTGGCACATATTTCATGTATCTTTAGGACGATGATAATGGGATGACATAATTTCGTCTGCTAGTATAATAGCATAACTTCCGTTGATATCATGATGTATGTTTGATTGTTGTTTGTTTAACGTCCAGTGGCACATATTTCATGTATGTTTAGGACGATGATAATGGTTTTATAAAGAGACCATATAAACCCACTTATTCATGGTATGGTATCAATATTTCTGACCTAAACAGATTTATCCATCGGATCACCAGTAGTTTGTAATTAGTTTCCATGTTACCTTCTTAGGTTTGACATAGTGATGTATTATTGATTGTTGGTTGATTAACGTCCAGTTGCAAATATTTCAAGTATGTTTAAGGACTATGTTATAGTGATGACATAAGGTTGTTTGCTAGTATTATAGTATAACTTCCATGTTTTAGTCAGATATGATTCGGTATCATTTTCCAGTATATATATACATATATATATCAGTGTCTTGTATGTTATATACATACATTTTGTTTCTGTATTATTTTATTTTATTTTATTCATTTCTTTATTGTGTCCAAGTAGATCTTTGTTTCTTATGTAAATAGTAATAGCTATATAGTAGATCTATGTTATTTACATAATTAGTTACATGTACATGTATATTGTATAAGATGTACAGTATTATATACATAAAGAAAGATGTACAGTATTATATACATATAGAAAGATGTATACTATTACATTGTGCATATAGTATAGTGTCGTACGTAGTTTCTCGATCAGAAATACGTCGTACCATAGCATAAATAAGGATCAAAATTCTATATTTAAATAGAACCTGATTCAACGGGTGAGATCACAACTAGTGAAATATTCACCGTATCAAATTGTTTTATAAAATGACCATAAACCCACTTATTCATGGTATGGTATCAATATTTCTGACCTGACACTACGTACTTTTTATTGCTTAATTCTTTAGAATTTAATATGCAATGTTTCGGGTTCTTTCGGGAGTATTCCCAGGTAAACCCTCATCAGAGGCCGACCTTTAGCTATTTATTTCGTATCTAGTATCATAGATAGATGTGTGTCTGTTTCATACCAGTTTTTAATTTATTAACTACACGTGCATATAGGTCTACGTTGTAGCTAGTCTTTTACAGACTGAAGAAACTGACCAAGTTGATCAGCATTTATGTTTAATTAATGAAGAGACTTATTGTCTTTATTTTATCACTAATTACTTCAACATATGTCTACACGGGATATAGTAGAGATAGTATTTATCAATGTCATATTGTTGAATTCAGGGTACACTGGCGTGTTTGTTTTATCATCTATATGATAATATACAAAAGTCTCCATGTTTAGCATTTGAAGAAATATGTGTAGGTACCCTGCCGGGTAGCAACATGGACATATAAGAAACCGTCGGTTATCTCAGATACGTGATCTATTGAAATAAATCGGTGTCATGTCTTTATTACATCTGTTTCACAGTATACAATATATTATAAAGTCTCCTGTGGAGTGGTTCTTCGACTTAATGATTAATTATCATGTCGCTAATATTCTTATTGTTTTGAAACCCATATCTGGTTTATATTTAAATATTTGTTTGGCAATCGGATCTTTCCGTATTATATACCAGAACTTTGTTATAATCTTTTAAGATATTCAGCATTATAATGATACGTTGTAATGAACATATTTCTGCCTGTTATTTTATTCTTATATTGTTTCTTCCGAAGTTTTAACTGTCTGTCTTCGTGACGAATTTTATGCAATATTTGACCGACGATTTCTTTCGTGTATCCCCGTCTAGATAATTTATCTATAAACAGTTTAATACGTTTATTAAATCCGTCCTTACTGCTGGTGTTTCTGAGAATTCTAGTCCCTTCTCCTTTATTAAAGAAGAGAAACATATAGGAGCATGACTCGAGCTTCTATGTAAATATTGAAATTTTTAGTGGGTTTGGTGTATCAATTCACATCTAGTATTCCAGATGAGGTGAATCGTTTTCCTTATTCAATACAACATCTAAGAATTTCATAGTATGAGTATTTATTTCAAAAGTGAATTTCAGCAGGTTATGTTTCTTATTTGCTATTTCAAATAGCTGTTTAATTTGCTCACTGCTTCCATTAAATATAATAAAGCCATCATCTCTCATTTGTTTATGAAATTTAATATTATCTTTATATGGATATTGTTCTATAATATTATTTATATGGTCAAATATAGCAATATCAGATATTTCCGGGGAAGCAACTCCGCCCATTGAAACGCCAACGATTTGTTTATATGCGTTTTCATTAAAAGTAAATTCATTTTTTGTCAGTAAAATACTAAGAATATCAAGTAGACTCTCTGTAGATGGTCTTTTAATATCATATTCTTGATTTACATGGTCTGTAAGCGTATTTTCTATAGCCGTTTTAATTTCATTGAAATTAAGATTAGTATATATAACGATGCTATATCATAGGAAACAAGTAAATCACTCTGTTCCGTGCGAGTATTTTCTATGTATCTGATAAAATCGCTAGTATCTGATAGATATGTATCTTGTGTCTTCACCAATGGAAGAAGAAAATAATCTAGGTATTTTCCAATATTTAGTAGTGGTCCCGAGCATTGGCTAATAATCGGTCGACCTGGTACATGTACTTTTCTTTATTCACACATTTATTTTGGTACATTTCTAATGTTTCCGTACTAAGTTTGTGAATCTTAGGAAGGAAGTAGGCTTTTGGAGTTTTAAATGTTTTACCTTCTTCTCGTAAGAATTTGAAAGACATTTCGTCTATTTCATCATTTTCTTTCATACGGTATACCATTTTATTGACTATTTTCTGGTGTCTTCTATGTCAATATTTATTATTTTAGTATAGTGAATACCGTCATTTAATTGGGATTCGCCTTTAGTAGGATAATCACGTTTATTCTGTATTACAGTAGTGTTATTTTATCGGCTTTATGAATACATATAGTATTGTCGATTTTAATTTCTTTATGCATTCACGTTCCGATTTAGACATATTGTATTTAATCTTCGGCATATATTTTGATAATTCGTGTTTTGTGTAGAAAATGTATTTTTCTATTGAATTATCGCCAATGATTGGAACTTGAAAGTTAGACTTAATTTTGAAAGGGTGATTTTTAGTTGCTATGCGTACATTAGTACCGAAATAATATTTCAGTCGCAACGACCTCTCAAATGATTGAAAATCTTTTATCAATTGTCTGTGGTTACATTTGTTTGTAGGAACAAATTTTAAACCTTTTGCTATAACTTTAAATTCAGTTTCAGTTATATCTCTTTTAGATAAGTTAAGGACGAACTCTTTATGAAAGTTTAGGTCCCGTTTCTTATTTTCAATAGCAAGATTGTGTTTAATTCTTATATGCTTATTCTTTGTTTTATTTCTTTTCTTGTTTTTATAATATCTTCTAGTATGACCCATGATTATCAATGGTGTCAGTGATCAAAAACAGAATTGCGCTTTGTTGAAATAAAGGTCATTATTAGAGCCTTATGTAAATTGAATGATAGATGATAATTACTACGGCAACCAATCGAATTCTATGATTTGGGAATATAGGCGTAGCCACTGGTAGATAGGCATACACTTTTTATTTCTGTATTGGTGTTATTATTTATATTCCCTTAGGAATATTAGCTAGTGACTTCTTTTAATTTTCACTGCCATGTATTTCATTTGTATTTATTAAAACACTAATTGTAAGCTTTCTCAATGAGATACACTGATGAATGATTTATTGTTTGT
Source organism: Mytilus coruscus (assembly GCA_017311375.1). Taxonomy (NCBI): domain Eukaryota; kingdom Metazoa; phylum Mollusca; class Bivalvia; order Mytilida; family Mytilidae; genus Mytilus; species Mytilus coruscus. Next base: position 95,724,473 of record CM029601.1, read on the forward strand.
TTCTTGATGTCCAGTGGCACATATTTCATGTATCTTTAGGACGATGATAATGGGATGACATAATTTCGTCTGCTAGTATAATAGCATAACTTCCGTTGATATCATGATGTATGTTTGATTGTTGTTTGTTTAACGTCCAGTGGCACATATTTCATGTATGTTTAGGACGATGATAATGGTTTTATAAAGAGACCATATAAACCCACTTATTCATGGTATGGTATCAATATTTCTGACCTAAACAGATTTATCCATCGGATCACCAGTAGTTTGTAATTAGTTTCCATGTTACCTTCTTAGGTTTGACATAGTGATGTATTATTGATTGTTGGTTGATTAACGTCCAGTTGCAAATATTTCAAGTATGTTTAAGGACTATGTTATAGTGATGACATAAGGTTGTTTGCTAGTATTATAGTATAACTTCCATGTTTTAGTCAGATATGATTCGGTATCATTTTCCAGTATATATATATATATATATATCAGTGTCTTGTATGTTATATACATACATTTTGTTTCTGTATTATTTTATTTTATTTTTATTCATTTCTTTATTGTGTCCAAGTAGATCTTTGTTTCTTATGTAAATAGTAATAGCTATATAGTAGATCTATGTTATTTACATAATTAGTTACATGTACATGTATATTGTATAAGATGTACAGTATTATATACATAAAGAAAGATGTACAGTATTATATACATATAGAAAGATGTATACTATTACATTGTGCATATAGTATAGTGTCGTACGTAGTTTCTCGATCAGAAATACGTCGTACCATAGCATAAATAAGGATCAAAATTCTATATTTAAATAGAACCTGATTCAACGGGTGAGATCACAACTAGTGAAATATTCACCGTATCAAATTGTTTTATAAAATGACCATAAACCCACTTATTCATGGTATGGTATCAATATTTCTGACCAGTCTGTAAAAGACTAGCTACAACGTAGACCTATATGCACGTGTAGTTAATAAATTAAAAACTGTTATGAAACAGACACACATCTATCTATGATACTAGATACGAAATAAATAGCTAAAGGTCGGCCTCTGATGAGGGTTTACCTGGGAATACTCCCGAAAGAACCCGAAACATTGCATATTAAATTCTAAAGAATTAAGCAATAAAAGTACGTAGTGTCAGGTCAGAAATATTGATACCATACCATGAATAAGTGGGTTTATGGTCTTTTATAAAACACATAGAGACCTAATTAGAATTGACAGGTTATCGTTTCATAAAGTTTCAAAACAAATATGTAGCAATATTCCTTGCAAACAAGACTACGAGTTTTGACAAAAGAATAGTTTAAAGGTAAATGTAGAACGTTTCAATAATTTGCTTAACAGGACTGCCACATACAGACCTAATTAGAATTGACAGGTTATCGCTTCATAAAGTTTCAAAATAAATATGTAGCAATATTCAATGCAAACAAGACTACGAGTTTTGACAAAAAATAGTTTAAAGGTAAATGTACAAAGTTTCGATGTATGAGGAATTATAAGTTTTTGTACTATTCAATGTACTTGCATTACAAATTTATCACTCAAAATATTGAACTACCTGTTTGATGAACCTATCAGTGTTTCAATATTTCACGTATCAAAACCACACCTCACCATAAATTCACTACGTACCGAAATGATATAAACTATTCTTAATTGACGTGTTTTCCTTCTGAAATATTCCCAACCTTACTCAATAAGCAATGGGGTGGATGGTAGAAAGTAGCTGTGTTTACTACATTACATCGAGCAGTGTGGATGGATGGTAGAAAGTAGTTGTATTTACTATATTAGATCGACCAGTGGGGATGGATGGTAGAGAATAGTTGTGTTTACTACATTAGATCGACCAGTGGGGATGGATGGTAGAAAGTAGCTGTATTTACTACATTAGATCGACCAGTGGGGATGGATGGTAGAAAGTAGCTGTGGTAACTACATTAGATCAATCAGTGTGGATAGATGGTAGAAAGTAGCTGTGTTCACTACGTTAGTTCGAGTAGTGTGAATGGATGGTAGAGAGTAGTTGTATTTACTACATTAGATCGACCAGTGTGGATGATGGTAGAAAGTAGCTGTGTTTACTACATTAGATCGAGCAGTGTGGATGGATGGTAGAAAGTAGTTGTATTTACTACGTTAGATCGAGCAGTGTGGATAATGGTAGAAAGTAGTTGTATTTACTACATTAGATCGGTCAGTGTGGATGGATGGTAGAAAGTAGCTGTGTTTACTACATTAGATCGAGCAGTGTGGATGGATGGTAGAAAGTAGCTGTGTTAACTACATTAGATCGACCAGGGGGATGAATGGTAGAAAGTAGCTGTGTTTACTACATTACATCGAGCAGTGTTGATGGATGGTAGAAAGTAGTTGTATTTACTATATTAGATCGACCAGTGGGGATGGATGGTAGAGAATAGTTGTGTTTACTACATTAGATCGACCAGTGGGGATGGATGGTAGAAAGTAGCTGTGTTAACTACATTAGATCGACCAGTGGGGATGGATGGTAGAAAGTAGCTGTGGTAACTACATTAGATCAATCAGTGTGGATGGATGGTAGAAAGTAGCTGTGTTCACTACGTTAGTTCGAGTAGTGTGAATGGATGGTAGAGAGTAGTTGTATTTACTACATTAGATCGACCAGTGTGGATGATGGTAGAAAGTAGCTGTGTTTACTACATTAGATCGAGCAGTGTGGATGGATGGTAGAAAGTAGCTGTATTTACTACGTTAGATCGAGCAGTGTGGATGGATGGTAGAAAGTAGTTGTATTTACTATATTAGATCGAGCAGTGTGGATGGATGGTAGAAAGTAGCTGTGTTTACTACATTAGATCGAGCAGTGTGGATGGATGGTAGAAAGTAGCTGTGTTTACTACATAAGATCGACCAGTGGGGATGGATGGTAGAAAGTAGTTGTATTTACTACATTAGATCGACCAGTGGGGATGGATGGTAGAGAGTAGTTGTGTTTACTACATTACATCGACCAGTGTGGATGGATGGTAGAAAGTAGCTGTGTTTACTACGTTAGATCGAGCAGTGTGGATGGATGGTAGAAAGTAGTTGTATTTACTACATTAGATCGAGCAGTGTGGATGGATGGTAGAAAGTAGCTGTGTTTATTACATTAGATCGAGCAGTGTGAATGGATGGTAGAGAGTAGTTGTATTTACTACATTAGATCGACCAGTGGGGATGGATGGTAGAGAGTAGGTGTGTTTACTACATTACATCGACCAGTTTGGATGGATGGTAGAAAGTAGCTGTGTTTATTACATTAGATCGAGCAGTGTGGATGGATGGTAGAAAGTAGTTGTATTTACTACATTAGATCGACCAGTGTGGATGGATGGTAGAAAGTAGCTGTGTTTATTACATTAGATCGACCAGTGTGGATGGACGGTTGAAATTAGTTGTATTTACTACATTAGATCGACCAGTGGGGATGAACGGTAGAGAGTAGCTGTGTTTACTACATTAGATCGAGTAGTGTGAATGGATGGGAGAAAGTAGTTGTGTTTACTACATTAGATCGAGCAGTGTGAATGGATGGTTGAGAGTAGTTGTATTTACTACATTAGATCGACCAGTGGGGATGGATGGTAGAGAGTAGCTGTGTTTACTACATTAGATCGACCAGTGTTGATGAATGGTAGAGAGTAGTTGTGTTTACTACATTAGATCGAGCAGTGTGGATGGATGGTAGAGAGTAGTTGTATTTACTACATTAGATCGACCAGTGTGGATGGATGGTAGAAAGTAGTTGTGTTTACTACATTAGATCGACCAGTGGGGATGGATGGTAGAAAGTAGTTGTGTTTACTACATTTGATCGACCAATTCGATGAGTAGTGTTTGTAGATTGCTGCGAAGGTTTTAGTTTTATGAGCATAGTTTTGTAGAATGGTGAGATTCTTTACACCATGGTCTTTTTGTCCTTCATTGACTTGTGATTTTTAAGTGCTCTTTATACTTTTGTTTAATAGATTCTTTTAATTTCCCCTTATATCGACTACCACTAAAGGTCTGATCGTTTTCCAAGATGGCCACCAAAAATTCTAGTAGTGTGATCTATTTTCGGCAATCCATCTGAAATAAATTGACCAACTTGACCTTAGTTCGGTAGTAGTTTTTGAATTGATATGACCTTTCCAACAATTCAGTGTGGTCTAAAGAAGCTCTTCAATGCCAAGTGTATTTTTCAATATTTTTTATTATTAAATTACATAAATTGAGAATTTTTCGATAGCCTACTTGTAGTTAAATAAGTAAATCTAATATCTAATTGATTTAATGATAAAAGGCTACATGCCCTATCTTTTTTATACATATATCGTCAACTCTCTTAGGCAAACTTAATCTCAGACATTATTTTTTTATGATTTTGATAGCAATAATTAAGTTACGTGTCAGTGATAGTATTTAAGCTTTTTATACGACTTTTAGAAAGGTCGAGACTAAATTTGTCACAGAAGATAGATGACTATTAGTTATTTACACTCTCAAAATATCTGTAATAAAAGCTTATTGTATCAAAAAAGAGAAACAATTCAACTTATTAGAAAGAAAAAAAGACGTTTTAGCAGATTAGCAAATGAATTTAGAAATACAATACAACTGTTGCCTGCCAGTAGTATAGTATTTTAATATAATAAGGTTTTAAGATAATATGACCCATGGGAAGTTGACTGGGCATATTTGTTGAGTTTCAGTAAATAAATCTTTTTGTAAAAACATGTCAACGGTAAGCCCAATGCGCAATCCGAATCAGATTTATTCGTAAAAATACATTATTTGTCAACATTTAAAGCAAAATCCGTATATTGATTTCCCTAATGTATATTAAATCTGATAAGTAGTGAAATGATGACGATAAATTTTGCTAGACAGGACTAATCTGTTTTCCTGTAAACTTATTCTAGTAAATACCTTTTATCATTTAACGCAGATCAGTAATCTTTCCTTTGGATTCTATGAGAAGAAAGTAATGTTTTCCTGTAAACTTATTCTAGTAAATAGCTTTTATCATTTAACGTAGATCAGTAATCTTTACTTTTGGATTCTATGAGAAGAAATTAATGGCATATAACGGAAAAATAAATGATGTTTACTGATATCTAAGGACAATGTAGCTACTTACTTGTTATAAGTAATGACAAGGGGAATTACCTGTTGTATTTATGTCGTTATTCAAGCAGAATTCATTTGATAAAACTGCTAAAATATTCCATCCATACTAATTTAATCTTACTGCTAAAATTTTGATTTGCTTAATTTTCTATTGTGTGTGTAAGCTTATATTTTTGTATAGAATTGAGAATGGAAGCGGGGAATGTGTCAAAGAGACAACAACCCGACCAAAGGGCAGAAAACAGCCCAATGCCACCAATGGGTCTTCAACACAGCGAGAAAATCCCGTACCCGGAGGCGGGCTTCAGCCGGCCCCTATGTTTGTTTGTTGGAGTTTTTTGTTTTCTGTTTGGGTTTTTTTTTTTTTGGAGCCGGTGGGGTGGGAGTTAGCGAGAAAATCCCGTACCCGGAGGCGGGCTTCAGCCGGCCCCTATGGTTGTTTGTTGGAGTTTTTTGTTTTCTGTTTGGGTTTTTTTTGGAGCCGGTGGGGTGGGAGTTGTTTGGAGGTGGTACATTTTTTTACCTTATACCTTGTTTGATAGAAAATATATTAATTTGTAAAACTTTTTCAACAGAACTTTCTTCTGTAATATTTGAATATTTAATTTTTTTAACACTACTCAATATACTTGCATTGCAAATTTCTTGCTCAAAATATTGTACTACCTGTTCGATGAACTTATCAGTGCTTCGATATTTCACATTCAAAACCAAACCTCACCATATGTTCACTACTACATGTCGAAATTATATCAAATATTAACTGATCTTGTGTGTTCAAACTCTCCTTTTCATTTTGAATAATTCCTAATCATATTCTTGATCTTGAAACTTATCCTCGCAATAAACAGTGGGAAAAGTGGTAAAATGTGGTTGTAGTTACTACATTAGATCGATCGTTTTTGTAGGTTACTTCCTGCAAAGGTTTTAGTTTTGTGAACATAGTTTTGTAGGAGGGTGTTTTTCTTTTCACCGTGGTCTTTTTGTCCTTCATTGACTTGAGATTTTTAATTGTCATTATACTTTTGTTTGATAGATTCTTGTGATTTTCATTATATCAACAAGCATATAAATGTATTATTAAAATACTGAACTAATTTTCAACAGATATTAAGCCACATTTCACGAGACAATTCCTCCCAAACTCCATCCAACATACGCACACACATTCATAAAATGCGTCTTTTTCAAATAAGAATTATAATACATATTATACCTAATGAAGATGATATCATCATGTTCGGACTTACTGTGTTCGTTATTCATATACTGTATATATGATATCATCGGTTGTAGCTATACGGTCTAGAACGTTGAGACGAGGATGTGTTGAATGAGGCTTATACAATTATCATCATGACATTAGTAACAGTAAATCCTGGGCCGCATTTTTTGCTTGCAAACCTCAAAATCTTACAATTGAAACAATAACGCATTAATCGACAACATGACGCTAGAACTCCTCTTTACCACGTTTCTAATGTTGTCGAAAAGCACGTGATCCTGTCTGAAATATTTACAAAACCTCTAAAATTCTACGCAATAATAAATAAAAAAAATACATTTTATTGTAAATTTTCAGTTACGAAAAATCAAGTTTTACACTTACACAGGAAAATTTACCATCGATGGTTTAGCTGTTTCATTAAGTCCTTTTCCGTGGTCCAAAAGGCCAGTCTGAGCTTTTTTTATTGTCACTGTGTGTATGTCATCCGACGCCATATTTTTTTTTTTTTTTTGGAAACTTATGTCCTTCCTAAGGTAGCAATAAACAGTTAGGAAAAAATATTAAAATTTTCCCTCATAAATTTTACCATCCCCTTTTCATTGCTTTCTTGCAATATTAAGCTTACTGTTTGTGTCATATATGTGCATATATATGTAATCAGAATCTTCCATAGATTTTATATCCAGTATATAAAATGGTAAAATATAATTTCTTTTGGGTGTATCCATGGCAACAAGCTGCATTTATTTGTTATAAAATACTGCAAAAAGGGGGGAAAAGATGTCACATATTTCCCTAAAATTTGGCCAAATGTAGAATTTCAATCGCTTGAAGTCATACCTTTCCTGAAACTGTTTACATATATCTTTCAATAAATCCAATGAAAACCATATGTCTTTCGTCTCATTTTTTTTGTAAAATTGCGTCAAAAACTTCGTGTAGAAAAAAAAAGTGTTTGTAAACATTACATTAATTTTTGGACCGATGGCCGGTCTAGCTATGAAAATACGGAGAGTCAAACAGAAAATAGCCCATAAAACATGCAAAAAATAATCTTGATGTTCTTATAAACCATCTTTGAAGGCTAAATTAGTACTCAGCTGTCTAAAAAATGAATTTTATTACACAATAACTTTCATATTTGAAAAATCCACCGGGGCCAAAATGCGAAACCAAACTCCTAACTGTGTATTGCTACCTAAAACACAGGGTAGATTCTTAAGAACAAAGTTGGCTAAATTCGTCCTAAGACTTGCCTTTCTAATTGACATGCAAGTGTTTCTTTGTAAAAGAGAGGCGAAAGATACCAAAGGGACATTCAAACTCATAAGTCGAAATAAACTGACAACGCCATGGCTAAAAAAGAAACAGACAAACAACAGTGCACAAAACACAACATAGAAAACTTAAGACTGAGCAACACAAACCCCACCAAAAACTGGGGGTATCTCAGGTGCTCCGGGGGGTAAGCAGATCCTGCTCCACATGTGGCATCCTTCTTGTTGCTCATCCTAGTACAAACCCGGTATTAAGTTTAATTTGGTAGGTCACATTCGGGAAAAAGGGGACGACAATTGGAACATATCCGCTATCATCTGTGAAACGGATAATCCATAACGGTCAACCAATTCGTGATGGCGTCTGTAAAACTTACGAAGGGATGATTTCAACTTCACCACTTGGAACTCTTGGTTTACTAGCTTCCTTGTGAGCAGCAACCCTCTATCAAAGAAATCATGATAGGAAATGCAAGCCCTGGAATATCGTATCAACTGGGAGATAGGCGCTTCTGGAATGTAACTACACAGAAATGAAAAGTTCACAATTGGGAAGCTGAAATCATCTCTTTTGTAGTAAAGTTTTGTTTTCAGCCGTCCCTTGTTGTCAATTTCTAGATGTAAGTCAAGATATGAGGCAGACTTAACTGTATCTGTTGTATACTTTATCTCAAGTTCGATGGGATAGATGCGTTCAACATAAAACTTTGGACCAAATTAGAAAGTATAGCTTGGTACATCTATATGAAAACCTTTTTTCTTTTTTTTACTTATTTAAAATATAGAATTTTAGTTGGGATTTGTATAAGGAAGCCTCATTTTCGATTTTGAAAATTTTCATGGCAGACTTAACTTTTCCACTTTTCAAATGTCGCATACTAACTCGTGTATATGATTGAATAGATTTGCTAGAAATTTTACAGTTGTTGGGAATGGTAAAAGTAAGCTGTTTTTCGATTTGAAAATCGTACCATTTTGTCATATAATTATTGGACTTTAACCGACAGATATAAGGTAATATTCTAATGTATCTCACAAATTTTAGTATGCGTAATTAAGTTTACTTAACCTTAACAGTATATCAAGTGGCGAATGAATGTAATATAGAATGTAATATAAATTAAGGAGATGTGGTATGATTGTCAATAAGACACCAGAGACCAAAGAAAGAATATATGAACAACTATAAGTCCCCGTACGGCATTAAACAATGAGCAAAACCCACACTAGATAGAAAGCTAAATAACGCCCCGTTATGAAATGTGAAAGATCTTTTTGATTTAAAAAAAATTCTGATACGTCATCCCAAAGTTTTTAGATTATAACGTCAGATAAATTGTAATTTTATATAATGCGCACTAGCTGGAGTTTGCTCGGATAAAATTTATTTAAAGGTAACATTGTTGTTGGTAATGCTCCCTTTCAATTTTGAAATTTTCGGATTTGCTAATCCAGAAATCGGGTTCTATAAATGTTAAGTGTTTAATACACATATCGAGACTCAGGGATGAACTTAGGTGAAATTAAAAAAATCTATAATTTAAAATTGATGCTATAAGTCAGAAGAGCATTAATTAAGAAACAAAATAAGCTAAAAATATTGATAGGTTATGGAGCTCCTTTTAGAGATATTGATTTTTTTTTAATAACAGGAAAAGGCTAACTCGGATTTTACCTTATATTTGCATTGGTATTATTTGGGTCTCAAATCGAAAGAAAAGAAATCTTGGTAAAAATTTTGGTGAATGACTTTTTATGAGCTATTGAAGTCTAATGGGTGTTATGGGGCAAAATATTTTACCCTATATCGTATGAAAAAAACCAAGGAGTCCGAACATCTGACCAAAATTCCTAAACCTGATCTAAGTACATCCTTAAAAAGGATATTGTTTGGGTTGTACATTTAAAAAGAGACAGAAGATACTAAAAGGACAACCAAAAAACGTAAGCCGAAGAAAAACAGATAACACCATAGTCAAAAGAAAAAACGAGGGAAATACAAAACATATCCAACAAAACACTACGCAGAAAACTTAAAATTGCGCAACACAACCCAACCAAACAAACGAGGGTGATTTAAGGTGTTCCGTAAAGGGTTGAATCAGATCCTGCTCCACTAATAAAACCTTTCATGTTGCAAAAGGCATGCAAGTGAAAATCTATAATAAGTGGCCATTCAGAACCCTTGGTTCAAAAGCTTATTAGGAAGCAACAATCCTCTATCATGAAAATCATGATATGAAGCGTAAAGCTCTGGAATATTGTAATTACTGGGAAATTTATATTCCACCAGAATGATTGCTAACTACAACGAAATTGCGATGAAACGGTTTTGTTATATTGTAAAGTTGAAGTCGTCACTTTAAAACTGTAATATCGCAATCATAGCTATGTTGGATTTTACATAATTTTTTAGTCATAAATGATCATTGATATGTTCCGTTCTAGGTATTCGGTCTTCCTTTCATATCTCCCCCATCCCCTACCTCCGTAGTCAGCTTTCTCTTTATTTTTCCTCTTTGTCAAAACAGAACAGGTCTATTTCAGATTTGTGTAATATGATACAATACACGAAGAGTCTTTCTTTTCTTATAAATAAATTGATTATTTTTCAAATGTACAATTTTATAAAATAAAAGTGTGCAAGACAAAAATGATTTCAAAATTAGTTCCTTCTACTTCAAATCTGATTACCACACAATATAGTCATCATGAAAGGGCCTCAAAAACGTTGTTTTCGATCGTTCATGAGAAAAAAATTTACTAAACAGATTCACTAAAATAGATTTCATACGACAGCATTTGTTTTGGGTTTTTCAGCAAATATTATTTTGCTAAAAGGTATCAATGGCCAGTTTCCACTGATTTTATTTTACATCAGGACCATTTTCAAAACGTTTCATAATCTAAACACAGTTTCGCAGCTCCAAACTTTAAACGCCTGGACATAGCTAAAAACTGCATTTTTGTGTATTCATCCAATACATATATGTTCAAATACCTCGCCCGTAACTATAAATTATGTAATTCATTGACCGCTCCCGACATGTGTAACTTCAAGGCATATTTTAGCGGCGATCGATGTCTTTCAAAATTACTTTATTTTTATCAATAGTACCGCTTAAGTCGACGCTAGGGCCGTCTTGACCTTCTTGTAGGGTATGAATGATTTGTTCATTGTTGAAGGCCCTACATCAACTGTCAAGATGAAGAACAGGAATAAAAGCCCTGTTCATTGATAATTTTCTATGTTTTCTATGTATTCTGTGCGATTTTGTCCCATGTACATTTACTCCATATCCTTTCATTTTCTATATAAGACAGACTATCTTAACCAAAACCAAAATACTGTTGAAAGTGAAGTTTTATATTGGCTATTGGAGAAAAATTAATTTATTGTGGTAAGAGACGTCTTTGCACAACTTTGCTAAAACATGTAAAATTTACGATGCATGAAACGGGACTACATTTTTTATTATTAAGTTTTCTGTTGTCTCTCCATAACTGTGTTATCCCCTGTATAACAGGTATAATCATTTAATTATTTACAGCATTTTACAGAGCTTGTAGTTATCAATCTTATCGACATGCTATATTTGTATATTTATATAATCAATGTTTTGATATAAAGTACATAATTTGTTCAGCATACAGTTTTGTCTTTTTGTTACTAGTGCCAAAGCTTTCTTAATAAGTTGTTTCCTTTCAAGACTTCAACAAAGCAATAACATTGTTATAAGAACGATAACTCCACAAATATAACAGGAAACGATTTTAACAAGTATAAACGTTTTCGTTGAACTAGAAAGTTGTGTTACGTCAACGTTGTTATTATTGACGGTACAATGAGCCATGATAGATACGACATGACAACGGCATCTGAGAGACTAGGTAAGGTTTATTTCGAAAAAAAATCTCAAATTTAGAAGGGACATAAAAAATCTAGCCATATCCACCGAATAGCTTAATATCGAATGTAATATACTTCTAAATTAAACGTAAACACAAATTTTGGAAATCTCCTTTTTTACTCTGATTTTGATCAGACTCTAGGCGATCTAACTGTCATATAAAATTAACATTTTTCTACTGTTGAAGACCAAATGTAAAGCTACTTGGCGTTGTTGTTGTTGAGTAGCTGTCTCGTTAAAGCATACCACCATATTTTCCCTTTTTCACCACGCCTGCCTCTGTTAAATCACATTATTTCTATTGAAAATGAATGTACTGTGTCTTGAATATTACAGACAGGGTTTAGTTTATACTATGAGTGTGCCAGTAAGCTTATTTCAACTTTTAATGGAACCATTTGTCTGTGGAAAAATTTGACGCTTTTTTTATGTAAGTGTGACGAGATTGCCTCCCTTGTATAATAGATACTGAGCCAGTCGTAATTACTTCTTAAGCTCATTCGGTGAGGGTGCTGATTTTGAACACAGGGGTCCGGGAGGAGAGGGTGTGATCATCTATTAAGAATCCTGTTCTCCGGTTTCATTTGGCATCCAACTAAAATACCCGCAGTGTTTAGAGGTAATATCTAGCTAGAATATGTGTTGAAAGAGTAATAATGATATGATGACTCTCTAGGTGGGGCAAGAAGCGTAAGCGGTTGGTCAGGGAACAAATTATTTAGCTCATTCGATTAGAGCGCTGACTTTAAATATTGAGCTCCCGGAGGAGAAAATTTGATTTTCTATTAAGAATCATGCTCTCTATTTACATAAGTATGTATTCTTACAAGCCTTATCAGTACAAGCCGTGCAAAAAAGCAAAGGACTTTCATTAGGCTGGCTAAAATGCACGTCGCCACTGATGATAACAGGGGTAGTTATACAACAGAAAAATGAAAATAACATTTGAATTTGGTTCGTCCGAAGGGCTTTTCAGCTTACCTTCATCAAATTTAAAAGGCCAAGGATATATAATAAATATTTAAATACTTCAGAAGCTAAATGACCAAAAGGGACCGACAAAGAAAATCCAGGTGTAGATGTACATTATCAAGGGTTTTTTATTCGCTGCGATATAAAAATAAAAAGATGTGGTATTATAATTGCAAATGAGACAAATCTCCACCAGAGACCAAATAACATAGAAATTAACAACTATAGGTTTTCGTACGGCCTTCAACAATTGGCAAAACCCATACCGCATAGTCAGCTATAAAAACACATTTCTGGTACAAATTCTTATGATTGTGAAATTGAGAAACATCGAAAATTAGAAATGCCATGGATGTTAATATGAATTAGTAGTATTTTGAACATGGCAGTAAAAGTGTAAATGTATTTTAGTTTCGAAATTTACATTAAAATGTAGATGCAAGTAAAATATACATGAGCGTCCATCGACAATCTACTGTAAGCAGACGGAGAAACAAATCTACAGTATTTCTGTTAATACGCTCTTTCAATATACTAGGTTTTGAATTCCAATTTTAACTCGATTATACATATTGCTGTTATAGTATTACAATTATTTTAGTCTATTTTATGACAGTTTTTCTTATAAAATATATAACAATTTCACTACGTTTCATAATCAACAACTTAGATTGCATAACTTATTATGCGGGTAAACGAAAGAAGTATCATTAAACTGGTACTAGAGTGTTTAATATCATTGTATTCTAGACGATGTAATATTATGTTGTTAAATAAAAATATTGTTGTGAGTGTTTTGTATACTTGTATGAATAAAATATCAACTACAAAAGGATATTTATTTGAAGCGCAAATGAAAATATTTAAATTTGCTTTTATTATCATTGAAACATTAAATTAATGTACCTACGTTTTCAATTCACATAAGTAATTGTCCCTTTATTGCGATAACTTCTTTACTTATCTCACATATTTACAAGTTGAAATTTCTTAATATCTTACATGATATGTTCTTTTTAAACTTTCAATTGAAATTAAACCCTAAAATAGAAGGACCAAAGTTTTATCGATAATTGTAAACCAAGTTATCCACAAATGATTGCAGAGAGTATGTGACGCATTTGTCGTGTAGGTAATACTTGCGACTGCCAACATCTACGATTTATTTGTTTCTTACACATTATTTGGAAACGATCCTTGTAAAAGTAAGTTTGCCATATTTTATTCTATTATTCTCAGTTTTTCAAATTTTACTTTTATTTTACTTTTTTTGTGATACATTTTTAAGACTGTTATTTATATTCATAGTCATACTAATTATAATTGGTGTATTATTTCAAACATGCTAAATGGCAAAAATGATAATCATTGGGACAAAGTACAATAAGCAATAATGAAGCTATAAAAAAGAAATAAACGCCAAAGGGTCGTCAAAAACAGTATATACTTTTTAACAACTGGGTGCATCAACACAAAAGCTAGAAATAAGACTGCGAGTAATAAATGGCTTTGTAGAGTTTCTAAAGGTATTCTTTTTTGTAGTGATAAGGGTTCTAGTCTCGTTGAAGTGTGTCCGGCTTCTTCCGCGGATCGTCTGTAGATATTATTCTGAATATGCACATATTTGACACTGGACATAGCACAATCAATCCATCCCTTAATTTGTTTATCATTTGCTAGCCAAAGGTAACGACCCGGTCCCGAAGAGGAGGGTGCCGGATCGTTACCCTTGACTAAAGCGAAGATGTTTTAATTTATACGAAACGAGAATTTAACTCATTTTTGTGTCTTTGGCAATGCATATTTAAAGTTGTATTGACAATAACGACAACACAATGCCAAGTAGGTTTACATAAGGTCTGCAACAGTAGATAATGTTTCTGATATATGACAAGCTAGAAATCGCTTAAGAGTTTGGACAAAATCGGAGTATAAACGGAGATTTTAAAAATGTGTCTTTGGCAATTCAAAATTTTATTGGTTGTAAAAGTAAGATTTTGAATTGACAAACAGAACATTTTGACATAACATAAGGATAATTTGAAAATGTTTAGCTATGTTTGTCAATATAGAGCATGTTCTTTGGAGCTATCGATGGAAGGTTCATCTGTCAAAAAATATTCAAAAATGCACTAGTTTGTACAGCATGTTATAACATATAGAAAAAGTTTTTAACTAGGAAGCGAAATTTATTTTATAGTTAAGGAAAGGTATTTAAGTATCTATCAATTTTATTTGATTATATAATACAATGTACATACTACGTTTGTTAATAAAGTTGATACAAACTTCAAGTTTTCCTTAGTGTTCAAACAGTATCGAAGTAACGAGTTGATTTCTCGAAACCTTTTTGTCATAAAGACGAAACACATCAAAGTGCATATCATGCCTCATGTAAACATTTCACAGAATAGAAAATTAAGACGTAAATGAAGTGAAGTATACGTCCCACTGTTTCCTGAGATATTAGGATCAATGAGACATCCATGATCATTATTAAATGTTAGAGAGCGATTTCATTTTGAAGTTTTGTACTATTGTGACAGGCACACGTGTGTAAAAAATTAAACAAATACCCAAATGTACAAAATGCGCAAAAAGAAAATTCACTTTTTGTGTAATATTCGTTTTGATTACCTAAATTTCATCTCATTTATTTCACAAATGAGAGTGTGAAAATGTGCGTCACATAAATCATTTTTAAATGTATGATTACATGGTGTTAAAGTAAAAATAAGATGCATTGCATTTAGAATTACACAGTATTTTATTTTGCGGATATCAGTTTGCGATTGGATGCTCGTAAATATCCTTTTACGGACCACGGTTGTCTCGCCGTTCTTCAAATACAATACTGTTAAATTCCAATGTTAATGCACTTGAAAACGATAAAATGGTTGGTTGACAATTTGTTTTCAGTTCACACTTTCCATTCATTGTAGAACTTCAAAACTTTAATCATCTATTTTTTTTATAGATTCAAGATAGCTAATTTGAGGGCAATGCAATATTTGATAAACGAGTGTTTACTTTCAAATTATTGTTTCAGAGTTTTGAAAACCTAACACTTAATTTATGGAAACACAATGTTTGTTGGTGGGCATGGCTTGAACGTTTTTGGTGCTTCTAGACAACAAAATGTTCCATCAACTGTAACGACTCTCCATCGGCACAGAGGAAGCATGACAAAACTCCAGTTTCTGGGGAGCTTAGTAGAGGATGCTCAGAAGAAGAAACAAGCAGACTCCAAAAGACATGTAAAGGGTATTCTAAAAAATGCCATTAGTATGCCAAATCTTGCCGAGAACAGTAATAATCCAAAGATTGACCATAAACAACTGCGAAATGTTATCAAAAGACAAAAACTTGGATCTAAAGATTACATACCACAAAGGGCTGTGAAAAAGACAGTAAAATTTAATGACCCTGTTGGTCGCCTTGGTCAAATAGAATCAAAATATAAATTGTGTTCTGAGATTAATACAGATGACAGTACTATAAGAAAGCAAAAAAAAATTCAACAAATTTCTCTTCGAAATGCTCACAACGATGACAAACAAGACAGTTCAAATGTATTAGTTACAGTTGTATACGACTTAAAGTTGAAGGATAATAAACTAATAACAAACAAAGACAGTACAAAATCAAACAACGATAATCAAAAACCAGAAATTCATGCCGACAACGATCATTCAGAAATGTGCAGTCCGGAAGTGACTCCAAACAAACTTTCAGATGGAGCAAGCGCAAGGGATTCAATAGATTACGGACATGCTCAAAACGGCGATACATTTTTATCGCATACTGTTATTGCACCTGTTCTTTCTCCGACGGAAAAGGAAAAACTCAATAATATTGGTAACCAGTATTTAAAACAAACGTCTCCCACAGAAGAATCGTCGAGCTTGAAGCAAAGTGTCGCAAAACCAAAAGACAGTGTTGTTGTTATGCGTTCACGTGCAAAACCGGTGATGTTTACTCGTTGTGTTAACAATTCAATCCCAATTGCAGACGATCCGGTTCATAATACAACAAACTTTTGCGACGAAGAAAAAACATCTCATATTATGCAGTGGCTTAACGACGTCAAAAACGAACAAGAACGTGATGGGTTTTGTACTCTTCTAATATCAGATGGGGAAATCAAGTATTAAAGAAAATCAACCAATTTATGTTTTGTTTGTATGTGTGAGCTTTTGTTATCGTGCCCATGAATTTGACTGCTTAATCTCGTTGATAAAAAAGCTGGCGTATGTCTTATCTAAAATCATTTCCAGAAAACGATGTTTCCAAGAAAACAACTCGTTTTCGATTTAAATCAGCATAAACAGATATTGTTTTGATAAATGATAGTTTACTTAGAAAGAAAACGGAATTGTGACCGTTTCTGTTGCCGGGAGGTGGGGCAGGGACAAATATTTTTTCATAAAATTATACAATAACGTAAAAAGCTATGGTTGCAAATGCCGCATGGAAAATTGATCGATGACGGTTTTTGGTTGTTTTGTTTAGACCCTTTAGTGTTTGTGCTTTCCCAACGTTTTATAATTTTATCTTTCTCAACTTTATGTCCCGAGCATAGCTGATGAAGGTTTTAAAATAAACACGTGTTGTGCGCAAGTCAAGAAAATCGCTGTTCCTTTGGTATTCATACTTCAACTGGTATTTTAACATTTACATAGTTGAAATGCAAAGGGTCTATGACCCATCACGCAAGAACAATTTAAAAAATGTTTCGTGTGCATATCTACCTAATATCCCTTTTCCCTCAATTTTATTTACCTTTATTCTGTAATAAGTAATTCTTCAATTTAAAATTTACCAAAAGGTGAGATCAAGATTCTTTCTGACTTTTCCCTCCTTGCACGTTTTTATTCAGAGGAAAATAACACAAAAAAAGAGAAGATGGCATGTTCCGATGAATTGAACGTTGTAAGGTACATTAAATAACAAGGAGAATGCTCCTGGTTGGTATAGAATATAATACAATATTATATGTCTCTGTCCTTAGACAGATTCATTCAACTGACTGAAATATTTCGTATGTGAATTTGAACCTTAAGTATCGCATTTGCCAATAAAATAATACTTTAATACTTTTATTAATATATTTATGATGGTGAATAGGGACATTAGTACATTCGTCATAGATAATATCCGTATTTATAGTAAGTTTTATTGACATGACATGTCATGCCCTGTGTATTTTAAGACACATTATCGATTACACACAACGTTTAAAATATATTTATGAACTGCAGAGCAACCTTTTAATTTGAAAAGCCAATAATGAATCCATGCATGCTCTTACGAAATCATAATAAAATTGCGATATGAAATACAAATTTATAAGTCAAATATTGATTTCAATTACGTCAACCGATTTCGATCAACAAAATGAAATAATAAGTAAATATATTCTTTAACAATTAAAATTATAAATAACTTCTTCAAACATGATTTCCTGAAATCAGCTGTATATGGGTAAAATAATAAATAAAAATATAACGAGAAAGTAAAAATTGAAAATAACAATCAGAAAATAAAGACCTTGTATACCAACATAGTTCGTATCGGTTCTGAACTATTTAAAATACTAGAATAATTAATTAATTATGTTGATGGTGCAAGTGTTTACGATTCTGACAGCTTCCGTCAAATGTGTTCATAAAAATACGATGACTGTGTAGGCAATTGATGAACAAGTTCATACATGTATCATCAGACGCTCAGAAAAATTGTTAACCTAGAAATACCCAGGCTATCAACTTATTTTATTTATATCTTAACAAAATAAAATTAAAAAAAAAACATTTGATGGTAAATGATATACACAGGAAACATGTAGAAAAAAAACCAAGCGAAATACTAGCAAACTACTTGTGGAATAATGATGAGTCAAATAGGTTCCTGTATACGATGAGTCCATGACACAATCCGGCCGTGTATGGTTAAGATAGCTGTATATTTAGATTTTACCACAAGCTAGAGACATAAATGGTATTCTTTACAATTTATGGGTAACTGGCGTTTTTTTATCGCAGTTACATTGTAACAATTTAATAGTTTCCGGATTTTCAAAGCGAATTTTGTATCTCACATTTTCAAACTGTTGTCGGATGGTTTAATATATATTTTACTGCTTGTACTTTTATCTTTTAAATGGAATTGAAAAGTTATGTTGTAACATAAACGATCCATATATTACTTAGCTAACTATAACTCATATAAAGGTTATGAACACAATGGTCATAGATGACAGTAGAATGATATATATGAATAGATTTATTATATCCACTACACGGCAGTCACTCGGTAAATCGAGAAAAATGATCGTGAAAGAATAAGTAACGGTGGTCAAGTATTGCGACTGGATCGTGAAAGATCTGTTATATGATCGTGAAGGAAACCTTATCGTGAAGACACTTAATGAATTATAATGACAAATATTGGAAAAACAAATCTGTCTGTCAGAAAGGTTCAACATTATGATCAGTATCCGATATCAAGGTTTAAACGTAAACTGTTTTAAATAAAAATGTAAACAAACATGATTTTTTTTCATATTATGAATGCATACACTACTTTTCTTTTAAAAATGTCGATCCATTTTACAGTTTAAATGGTTTTACAGTTATTTTGTTTTAGTTGAATCAGAAACTTGGAAAATGGGAATATTTGTAAAACTTTGATATTTCGGATGGTGAAAGATCGGTATAGCTATTTGATGATCGTAAAAGGATCGTGAAAGATCTATTGCCGCTTATTGTTATTGAAAAATCCACAAAACGATCAAATCATTCTTTTAACACATTATAATTTATATATTTAATTGCTATATCAAAAGACTGGATTGTCATGTCTTATTCCGCTTCATGTTTGTTTGTGAATAGGGATATGATGGTTCAATGTCATTGGATCTCATTATTTGATAATACCACACCGACTAGTTCCCCTATAACAATATAAGTCCGTCTGTCCGTCCTGCATAAGTTTTATGTCGTATGAAAAGTTAAGATTGTCTCATCTGATTTCCATTATTGTTAATGCACAGTCATATCTATAAAACGAAGATCCTTGATGATGTTTGTAAAAATTGGAAAAAAAAACATTGTTTAAAAAAAAATGCAGGAAAACAACTGTCATATTCCTGACTTGACACAGGCATTTTCGTAAGAAAACGCTGGTTTAAACCTGGTTTTATAGCTAGCTAAAACGCCCACTTGTATGACTGTTGTTTATTGTTACCATGATAGCACTGCCAAATTGGGTGAGCAACCCAAACAGGCATAATTGGTTTGCATGGCCATAATTTGGATCCAGCAGTCAAAACTGTGTAAACATACACCACAGACATACAACACAACGGAATTAGACGTCCAAACACACTTACAATAAAATCAAACAAAGACGTCAGCAAAGAAAAGTTTTTTTTAGTTGATAATACAGTCAGTATAGAAAAGCATAATGATATCAACACTTTCCCGATAAAATACAAAAAAAGTAAGATATAAATGCAAGGGTATAAAAATGAAAGCAACACTTTAAAAACCTCATGTGTCCAAATCACATCTCTGGAACCACCCGCATAAGAAACGCGAAATGCCAAAAACCTGAACGCTGATTGCACATATACCGAATCACGTCAAGACTCATGCGACCAAATGGAACATAATAGTACGAAGACAAATAAAGGTAAAACTGTAAAATAGATAAAATTCTACACAGAGTCAGCATCTAGATTCTGTTACTTAAGACCATCCTGTATCATTTGTGAGGTAGACGCTGAATATTAATCTATTAGATCCTGGTACTTTCCAATGATTTTTTTCAGAGAAAAAAGGACGAGACGTTTTTTCACAAAACCCTGGCCCATTAATTGTTTGCTCAGACACTGATGACATTTTACAAATTCTGAGTAGCTGCAATTTCCTGAATATTGTTTGAGTTGAGAAATATATACTCCATACGCGGATGAAGTTGGTAAACTACTGCTAAGGTGATAAAAATTTATAATTTCATAATTCAAATCATCTCATTTGTCATAGACTCTATATTGCGATGACTGCTATAGTCAAATTTCGGGGTATATGTATAAAAATGAGGCTAAAGAAGCTGTATATGTGGTTTCTGTAATCTCTAGTTCAAGACTATTACTGGGACCAAATCAGAAAAGTTTGTATTGTTAATGGAAAGAACATCTTCGATATACCTGTGTGTAAAATTAAATAGAGTCTTTGATCTAACCCTTACGAAATCAAAACCGTACACATTAAGATATTTCTCGGTGAAGACCACCAGACCCCCTCACGTTTCAATCATTCGTGGATGCATCTAGCAATATGAATACAAAGATAATTACTTTTCGACAATTTACGCTCCTGGCGGTCTTATTATCTTGAATGCTTAGTAAGCATTGCCTCTTAAATGAAAACAGGTCTAAATAAGGGTCTATATGTAATATATATATATCAC
Source organism: Mytilus coruscus (assembly GCA_017311375.1). Taxonomy (NCBI): domain Eukaryota; kingdom Metazoa; phylum Mollusca; class Bivalvia; order Mytilida; family Mytilidae; genus Mytilus; species Mytilus coruscus. Next base: position 95,745,498 of record CM029601.1, read on the forward strand.
CAAAAACAAATGAAAGCATTAATTTACGTTCTTATAGTAAGTAATTACACGCTTCAACCAATTACAAGTATATCAATTGGTAAAATAAATGTTGTTTTCTGATCATTAAGTCTGGTCACGTCTTGTCTTTCACGATCAATTTTGATTAAAAATCAACACAATTATACTTTTTTAAGAATGATATGAACTTTTTCAAGTATTAACATTCCTTTATTTTACTATCTGACATACTAAAGATTAAGTTTCAAATATATCATGATATATTGGAATGAAACCTTAATAGATACAAAACGTGAATTTTTCGGAAAGAATCTTCTCATAGGATTATGTCTCGCTTTTTGTGTTTTCTTTAAAAAAGTACTGCATCTTTTGCTTTAACGTAGTGCCTGGAGCGTAGTGCACAGTATTATCAAGGAAGTTGGATGATTTTGACAGACATATTTCTTTTTTTCTGATTTGTTCAACCTTTTAAAAATACAGCAGATTTTTCACAGATTTTGAAATAGATTAACACTTAATTGCATTCACGATCCGATACCAGATCTTTCACGATCCAATCGCAATGCTTGACCGATCCGTTAGTTATTCTTTCACGATCATTTTTCTCGAATGACACCCGTGCACTAGACCTTTTTTTCATGATCGGTATGTTTCCTTTTGATTTTAAAATCATTTATTGCATATCCAACTTCCTATATTTTCACGTTTTGATGTATTTCATCAGTTATACATGCTGATTCGCAAATATCAACATGAAATAAGGAGATGTGTTTATGATTGCCAATGAGACAACTATCAACCAGAGTCTAAATGAGGTAAAGTTTAGAAACACGTAAAAAGTAAATTCTGAGCAAGATTATTCCAAAAAACATTAAAAAAAATTCTACAGTTATTTGTATACCTCGAAAATGAATTGTCATGCTGTTTTTGGTATTTCCGTTTTATTTTAATTGATTGTCCAAGTATATATATTTGACATAACTTACATTTTTTCTTAGAGAAGTAAAGTTCAATTTCTATATTTATAATAAAATAATATGGTTTATTTTTCAAAACACAGTCGACATTCCTAACTAAACCAATTGTGATTCTCTTATCGCCAACTTGTTCTTTTATTAGTGTGACGGGATAGCTTCCTTGCATAGTAGATACCTAGCCAGCCGTTTTAGCTTAGTCGTTTAGAGCGATGCATTGTAACACAGAGGTCCCGGGTTCGAGCTTCGGAGGATACAATGTGATTTTCTAATAGGAAACATGCTGTCTGATTACACATGAATGATATAGACTTGACAATGGCATATCGTGAGGAATGAAAAGAAGAATGCATTTTTTAACTTTACCGTTCATGTTCCTTACTGAATGATTAAAATTTGATTACTAGCTGTTATGAACTCATTTATCCATTCGATTCGAAATAAAAGATACCACAAATACAGTTACGGCTGCTTTATATCCTAATTCATCTCTAATAAATGATAGCGGCGTTCGTTTAACAAATATTTAGAAATCAAAAGAGATGACTTCTAATTTTCCTAATATGAAATTTCAATTGTCTAATCAGAGATTTAAAATTTTATTATATGTTTTGTTTAGGGGCCAGCTGAACCCCGCCTCCGGGTGTGGGATTTTCTCGCTGTGTTGAAGACCCATTGGTGGCCTTCGGCTGTTTTCTGCTCTGCGGTCGGGCTGTTGTCTCTTTGACACATTCCCATTTCCATTCGCAATTTTATTGCATAAGTATTGAAAATATGTACTTGACATTTCGTGAAAATTTGAAAAATTAGTAAATCTTCCCAATAAAGTATTTAAACTAAGTCGATTTAAGTTTCCTTCTGTAAAAAAACTTATGAAAATGTTAAAGCTAAGGCATGAAAACAGTAGGAATAGATTATAATCAAAATTGGTACCCTCTTTCTTTGTTGTTGTACATAATTTTCAATTTTGTTATTATTGCTGGAGGTACCCATTTTGTGTAACCTAAATCTCCATTTTTTAGTACATATAGTACATATATGCAGTCTTCACCATTTAACCGCATTGAATCTTTATATCAGAATGTCCGTATGAATTTGCCTGTGAGTTGGTGCAAAGACATAATAGCATGTAGTGAAAATGATATAATTTAAAAGAAAACATAAATTCGTGAATATACTATCACAATGCTCGTACCTGGAATTTGATGATTGAAATTATAATAGAATTTCGGAGGTGATCATTACTCGTATGTGACATCATCGATTTAGACTTATTACCACGTTTGTACTTACATGAGCAGCACGACGGCTGTTACGTGTGGAGCAGGAACTGCTTACCCTTCTAGAGCACCTGAGATCGACCCTAGTTCTGTTTTAAAGGGGTTCGATAAATTTGCTCTATCTTTAGATTTAATTGTTGTTCTTTGTGCTGTTTAAATTTCCAATGTCTGTGTTTTTTGTACCGGTAACAGTCTTGTATATCCTTTGTCAAGCACATTCGGTCAAGTTTCAGGGTTTTGGAAATTTACAAGACGGATGGTTTAAGAATTTGGTGAGGTCTTTTGGTAATGCGTGCTGTCTAATCACTTGATATAACCATGGAAGTATTAATTTTTCTTCCATGGTATCGCCATATTTTATCAAAGTAACACGACATGTATCACATATGGAGCAAGATGTGCTTACCCTTCCGGAGCAAATGAGACCCCCTTGTTTTTGGTGGGGTTCGTGGCTCAGTCTTTAGTTTTGTATACTGTTCTTTGTCTTTTAACACTGGACACTTTTAATTTGCAAAACACTCATTTGCAAACCGCCGCCTCAAATAAGAGCTACAATGTCATGTATATAACCAAAATGTGCGGAATTACATGGGATTCAATAATTTCATTTGTTTTCTACTGTTACTATTATATTTATTTTGCTATTTGATTTATAAAACATGGATTTTCAATATCCCATGGGACAGGGCAAAATCCCATGGGATCGACCATTATCCCATGGGATTTTGGATAAATCCCATGGGATTTTTGGTCCCATGGGATAATTGTAGTCCCATGGGATATTTGTTGTCCCATGGGACAAAAAATCCCATGGGACTATAATTATCCCATGGGATTTTAATATCCCATGGGACACATTAAAATCCTATGGGATTCAAATTATAATTATATAGATATAAATATATATTAATGTGTAATGTGTATGTTACAATATGTATTCTATTTGGTAGTAAATTATTATAAGATGAATCTTTTAATTGAATATCTTTTTCTTTGGAAATGTTAATTCAACATATTGTTCTATAACTGTTCAAAACTAAACTTTTAAACAACAAAGCAGATAATGTAAGTATCAATATATGTTTATTTATGAATTATAGAATACTTTCTTGAAACACAATTATTTACCATTTGAAATCAATGAAAAACTCTATCATTAGGCTTAACATACTAGTAGCTATTTAAGTAAATCTATTTTTTCACAATATCCCTCCACACAAAACATTAATAGTTTCTTATCATCCAGCATTGTGTGATTGTATAGTCCACTTTTTGGTCATTCAACACAGAACATTGACATTATTGTGGTTTCAATATCTTTTGGTTTTTAATAGAACTTGATTCATTGATCGAGTGATGAAAATAATAACTGATCCAACTTTTGTCTTTGAATTTATTCTGGTCTTGTTTCTATGTTTTCTCCATCTATTTTAGGTGATGAACTTCAATCCTTCTGAAAAGAACCAATAAAATCTGAAGTTATGTATTATACAAAATTGTTTGCATACATGTAGCAATAATATGATTTTCAATAAAAATAGCTATGCTGTATGGATTTTACTGATTTTTAAAAGTTGTCCAGTGTCATCAGTTGCTAACCTCTTACATCCTTTGGTCTCTGATGGAGATTTGTCAAATTAGCAATATACCGCATCTTCCTATTCAAATACTATATAACAATCAATTAATTTATTCTTCTTTATAACATTTGGGTATTTTCTCAGGTTATATATATAATATATATATAAAGATCAATGTTAAAACTTTAGGCAATTATAATAACATTCCATTATTCACAAGAATTTGCAATATATTATACAAAACGCAGACAACAGAAACAATATTTCCTTAAGCTTTTGAAGTTCTGACAGAGTTCAATTTGTGTTTTATTTCAATGAAAAATACGTTGAACTCTTTGGACATATTGAAATTATAACATTGATACAAAAATTATATTGTTTTATCCTTATTTTTGTGTTGTTGGCTTGCTGTCTCATTTTATACACAGTTATACATACATCAATAATCTTCTTCTTTATTAAAGTAACTAGAGGCTCCAAGGAACCTGTGTCGCTCACCTGATATTTTTATTTACAATTGATGCATAAATCAATGCAACTGTTATACTTTTGCTTTAGTTTCAGAGATATAAGCCAAAAACTGCATTTTACCCCTATGTTCTATTTTTAGCCATGTCTGCCATGTTGGTTGGCAGGCAGGGTCATCGGACACATTTTTTAAACTAAATACCCTAATGACGATTGTGACTAAGTTTGGTTAAATGGTTAAGTGTCTCAGTTGTTTCAGAGGAGAAGATTTTTGTAAAAGATTACAAAAATTTACCAAAAATTGTTAAAAATTGACTTTAAAGGGCAATAACTCTTTAAGGGGTCAACTGACCATTTTGGTGATGTTGACTTACTTGTAGATCTTACTTTGCTGAACATTATTGCTGTTTACAGTTTATCTCTATCTATAATAATATTCAAGATAATAACCAAAAACTGCAAAATTTCCTTAAAATTGCCAATTCAGGGTCCGCAACCCAATAACAGGTTGTCTGATTCGTCTCAAAATTTCAGGACAGATAGATCTTAACTTGATGAACATTTTACAAATGTCAAATTTGCTCTTAATGCTTTAGTTTCAGAGATATAAGCCAAAACTGCATTTTACCCTATGTTCTATTTTTAGCCATGTTGGTTGGCAGGCAGGGTCATCGGACACATTTTTTAAACTAGATACCCTAATGATGATTGTGATCAAGTTTGGTTTAATTTGTCTTACTAGTTTCAGAGGAGAAGATTTTTGTAAAAGATAACAAAAATTTACAAAAAATTGTTAAAAATTGACTTTAAAGGGCAATAACTCCTTAAGGGGTCAATTGACCATTTTGGTCATGTCAACTTTTTTGTAGATCTTACTCTGCTGAACATAATTGCTGTTTACAGTTTCTCTCTATCTATAATAATATTCAAGATAATAACCAAAAACGGCAAAATTTCCTTAAAATTACCAATGCAGGGGCAGCAACCCAGCAACGGGTTGTCCGATTCATCTGAAAATGTCAGGGTAGATTGATCTTGACCTGATAAACAATTCTACCCCATGTCAGATTTGCTCTAAATGCTTTGGTTTTAGAGATATAAGCCAAAATCTACATTTTACCCTATGTTCTATTTTTAGCCATGGCGCCATCTTGGTTGGTTGGCTTGGTCACCGGGCACAATTTTTAAACTAGATACCCCAATGATGCTTGTGGCCAAGTTTGGTTAAATTGGTCCAGTAGTTTCAGAGGAGAAGATTTTGTAAAGTTAACGACGGACTACGACGGACGGACGCCGGATGCCAAGTGATGAGAAAGCTCACTTGGCCCTTTGGGCCAGGTGAGCTAAAAATGGATATTTTTATTTTGATATCCCAAAACATTATAGTTCTATCGAATAACTTATTACCAAGTTCACAAACACCAATGTGTTTTATATTAATTTTAAGACATGTATAAATGTTCCAGACCATATCAGTATTTGGACCGTACGTTAACATATAAGTATACTCTTATAGTCCAACCATATGCATATAGTCAGACCATTTGAGTATACTTGTACTGTCTAGTACCAGCTCGACCAAACATGTGTTTTTATTTCAACTGCAATTAAACTTTTTGTATTAATCTATTAAAGATTTCAGTTATGTTGATCTGTAATGTACATTTGTTTCTAATAAACTTGACCAACTTCTTAAAATTGGGCAGACTGTACGCGTACAGACCAGATACTCATATGTTCTGGAACATAAACATGATTAACAAGCATTTGACAGGATGTCTTGCTAAAATCCCATTAATATTAGTACTAAATTTTGCGTATATACATGTAAATCCACAAAATACTTACTGAAATTCATGGCGAACACTCACCAAAAACTTAAAGAGGATACAATTTAGAGGAAGGACTGGACAGATGAATGCACAAACAGAGCATAAAACTTACCAAAAACAAGATGTTTTACATTTATCCTTCAGATGCAGGAAAATTGAAAAGTTTTTTTTCTTTCTCTGCCGTCCATGATATAAACTTTAAATTTATTCATGCAAAATATGGAAATCTGCAAAGGTAGGACCTTGAACCTCAGCTTATCCACATTTTGATTTTTGAACTGCATATTTGTTCTTTTCATCTTGCTGACAACCTAAACATAAAAAATGATAAAAACATAATTCTAGATTAACTTTGTGTTTTATTTTGTTGATACAAACAATTTTTCCCAACTTAAAACGAAAACATCATCACAAAAAGGAGGTCATACTAACCTCCAAATTTTTAAACAAACCAAAATTATAACTGGATTAAGATCTTGTCATAAATTAATAGCATCGATACTCTTATTTTTGAAGACCATATATGTCTATTGCATACTTATATTCCTTTGCACAAGAGTATGCATATTAAGATTGATTCCGAGGACTTTAATGTTAAATTAGCATGATTAATTTTACAGTTTCTCAGCTCCATGTGTACATTTTGAGAGAATCTTTCAATACTGTATATTCTGATATTCAGAACTTATTGTGAGGTTTTATAAATGCAACTGAGATCTCATTCTCATTTCTGATACATACTTATGAGCTGAAGACCAGTGCCGAAATTTTCTCACTGCATTGAAGACCCATAGGTGACCTTCAGCCGTTGTCTCCTCTTTGGTTGGGTTGCTGTCTCTTTGACAAATTCCCATTTCATAACATGTATGCAGATTTTTCTTAAATTACAATAATCAATCACGCAATTTCATCCATTATTGAAAATAAGCAAAATAAATGCACACAAAATTTAACATTGTTATTAAAGGTTTTTTTAAATTCAAAACAGTTGCCTACACCGTTAATTTCCTTGTTTGATTTATTTCATATTTTAAAGCCTTTATAGCTAGCTAGATGGTATGCCGGGTGGATCCAGCCATTTTAAAAGGGGTTCCAAACCCAAGACAAAGGGGTGTTCCAACTATATGTTCCCATTCAAATGCATTTGAAAAAAGGGGTTTCAAGTTGAACTTCCAACCCTGGAATCCTCCCCTGGATCCGCCACTGGTAAGGCTTTTGCTCATAGTTGCATTCATATCGTTACCTATACCTTACTTGTGCATCATTTCGTCTCTGATGGGGATAGGCCTACTGAAGAAGGTTCAACTTGCAATTTGCGGATTATAGGTCTATTTATCCAAAATGTAGAAGACATGCATAATAAAACCAAAATTATGTTCAAACAAGAAGTAATTGTAACAGGATGCTGTTACGAAGTCTCCCAAACAAATCTCACATAACTCGCCATTCCTATTGTCCCATATTCATTTGATTTGTTTTATTGTCTCATACAAGAATATATATGGTTTAGGGGTGGGATCAGGGATCCGGAAATTTGTTCACCTAACCACTGGGGATCTCAACCATTTAAAAGTTTTTCAAACATGTGGGGTGGGGTGACCCCCATGGACTCTCCCTATATTTCATTTGATGTGTTTTATTGTTCCATACAAGAATATATATGGTTTAGGAGTGGGGATCTTGACCGTTTACAAGTTTTCAAACAAGAGGGGTGGGGTGACCCCTAGGGACTTCCTTTTATTTCATTTCATTTATTTATTGTCCCTACAAGAATATATATGGTTTAGGGTGGGGATCTGGATCGTTCACAAGATAATAGCACATTCTCAAATTGAACGGGTGGGTTGACCCCAGGGACTTCCCTTTAATTTCATTTGATTAGTTTTATTGTCCCATACAAGAATATATATGGTATAGGGTGGAGATCTGGACTGTTAACATGATAATAGCACATTCTGAAATTGAACGGGTGGGGTGACCCCACGGACTTCCTTTAATTTTAATTGATTTGTTTTATCGTCCCATTCAAGAATATGTATGGTTTAGGGTGGGGATCTGGACTGTTTACAAGGTAATAGCATATTCTCAAATTGAAGGGGTGGGTATTACCCCAGGACTCACCCTATATTTCATGTGATTTGTTTTATTGTCCTATCATCATTTCTGAAGACTGCGTGTGTCTATCACTTACAGTTTACAAGTTATATTCATTTGAAAATTGTAGAAAATAAAATCCCATAGGGTTCTATAGTAAACCCTCCTTCTTTCTTCCCCAAAATACCCCTTAATAGACCCCAAATGCACAGCTAATTTACATTATTTTCCTTGATTTACACTTTAGAATACAGGCATAAAGTTTTCAAGATAATACAACTGAAGCCCACAGTGGTGGATCCAGAAATTTTCATAAGTGGGGCCTACTGACTGCCTAAGAGGGGCCTGCTCCTGTCATGCTTCAGTAATTCCCTATATAATCAATCCATTTTTCCAAAAAGGGGCCCTGAACTCCTGATCAGCCCCCCACCCTTTCCTCATTTCAATCACCCTGATATAAATTTAATTTTATCACTTACAACTGGGACTATTATACTAATAGTATAATAGTCCCAGCTACAATAGGAATGGTTTAAATTCCCAATAATTCTAGTCGGTCAAATATATGAATAAATTGATTTAACCTTTATACCATTCATTAATATCAACATATTTCATTTTGATAAAAGAAGGGCAAAAGTTTTCTATGGGTAGAAATGGATAGTTAATGGAAGCTTTCAAATTCACAACATGCGGTGGCTGTGTTCAAAGTGCTGGGTTTTCATCACCATCGTTGTTTGCGGACTAACGATTTATGCCTGTGGTGGATAATAGTGTGCGTGCATTAATTTTTGTACCTTCTTAATCAATATTTTCAAATACTGACGACAAGTGTTGTAATGTATCAATGATCATCAATGTCTTATTTGAGGCCAACGTGCTATTTACATGTGCGATCGATAATGCAGGGAAGGAAACTTGTCAATTATGTTTATTTTAAGCCAAAATAAGATGATCCGCCGTAAAATTAACCTTGGGTAATCCTCAAATTGATGCAAGAGTGCTACCGGCCGACTACTAATACATGTCTTTGTCTCAAAATAACTCGGCAGCGTCAAATAGCAGTTGAAGTAAGGATCGTCTCGGGGGGTCTTCTTTCTTTAGCTATAATTTTAATAACTTACACTTTTTCCATTATTCTCTTTCTTTCACTATTCTTTATTCCTTTTTTCTTTGCCCGTTATTCTCTATTCTGTTAATTCACATCCCTACCCTCTTAAGTGGACTTTCGGTGGTTTTTTTTAGTTCTGGTATTACAGTGGCGGATTTACTGGGGGCACAGGGGCACGTGCCCCCAGTCGAGGTCACCAAAAATTTTCTAACATAGTTTTATTGCTACTGTATCTGCTTATTTAGATATCTAGATCGAAAATCAAGACACAGCTTGATTTGACTTCTTAAACTGGTCGTTATTAACCCCAGCTTCAACATGTGATTTATGACAACTTATCGATGGGTGTTAATTTGACAACTTTGTGTATATATAATGTCTATATCCAAAAGCATTTATGTAAACTACATGTACATGTACATGCTGATTGGAATTAATACGAACATATTTATTGGTTTCTAATACAATATTACAGGATCAAGATCGATTAACAAGTGAAATCTTCTGATCAGGAAAGAAATTACCAGCTATAAAATCGGTCTTAAAAGAATATGTAAAATAGATGTTTAGTGTCAGGAATGTTAGTATCGATATGAGATATGTCTTTTTACCAAACACTCACATTGTATACGGTTTCTGGGGAATGTGCCTGTCTCAGAACAGTCTTTTCGGATTTTATTAAACAACAAACGATTTTTTCAATGCATACAGCATTTTTTATACGACCGCAAAATTAAAATTTTTTGGTCGTATATTGGTATCACGTCGTCGTCGTCCGAAGACAGATGGTTTCGGATACAAACTTTAGTATAAGTAAATAGAAATCAATAAAATTTAAACACAAGGTTTATAACTACAAAAGGAAGGTTGGGATTGATTTTGGGGTTATGGTCCCAAAGGTTTAAGAATTAGGGGCCAAAAGGGCCCAAATAAGCATTTTGCAGTTTCAGACAATAACTTGTGTTTAAGTGAATGAATCTCTCTGAAATTATACCACAAGTTTCCATACATATAAAAGTTTTTTCTCTTATTTTTTATGGAAACAAACACTTCCCCTCTGCAAAACATGAATGGTCTGTGCCTTATATATAACCATTAATAAAATTATATTGTATCATAGAAAACCTACTTATATTTGAGATGAAGAACAACAATAAAAGCTTATTGTGTGTTTTTTGCTGTGCATGTGCTGATTTTGTGTCATGGATGGATACCCCATATCCTTTGTTTTTCTATTATAGTACAGTAATATGTGTAGGTCTATATTTTTCTTGTTTTAATTACCATGTATGAGGGTATGAATAGGTTACCGTGAACTAGGGTATGAATGGTTTACCCTGAATGAGGGTATGAACGGGTTTTACAGATTAGAGAATAATGGTCAAAAGGTAAGGCTAGAAAAAATGGGCCCAAAATATACAAAACAGATTAAAGCTGTGATGAACTGTAAAGAATAGAGGACAATTGGCAACAAATAAAAGAGTAGAAAGAAAGAAACGGACCCCAAAATAATGAAAAGGTATAAAATGAAGACCCGACCCCTACCCTCCCTCATACGACCACCATCATCCCCAATACATGACACCACCACCACCCACACTCGCATATATGCATATATAAAAAATCTTTAATTTTGGTTTCATGGTGCCCCTCCCCAAGACATCGAGTTTCTGGATCCGCCCCTGTATTATGCGATAAGTCAATTTTCCATGCAGTTTCATGAAATAATGGTTTTATGCATATCAGCAAGGAATTGTATTTAAATTTACAATTCCTTGATATCAGCCAAGATTGTGCGTGAAATTTTAATAAACAATTCAACACTACACGTTATGTGAATTTGATCAAAATCGAAGAACATGAATTTGACAGCTAGTGCCCTTTAACAGGTAAAATTCAATTAACAAATTCTGATCTACTGGCATTCAACACCAAATTACTTACTTGCTGTATATTGATAAACGTGATTGTATATTGTCAATACCACAGCATCGTGAATACGCCATGTGAGATGTTGGCTATGTTATGGGGTCACCGGTGGCGGCTTCGAAACAGAGAAAAAAATCAAGGTAAAAAAGTGTAGAATTTTGTTGTTGAAAATTTAAGTTGTAAATTCCTAAAAAAAGTACTTAATTCCGTTCAACTGCTAACATGTTAGTTCGATACGAAAATAGGATAAAAAGCATCCGGAAAATTTGTGATCAGTAATTATCATTCGAATATATGAAGAGCAATGGGTATAAAAAAAAAACTGAACAAGAAAAGTATTAGTAAACAGACAGAAAGTCGTTGAATTAATTATTTTACAATTGTTTAAATATATGAGAGAATGTTTTAGGCGAATTGTCTTTATTTACAGATAAATGTATTTTAGTTCGGGAAATGATTTATTCTTCTGGCGGCTTCAAATATTTTTTTATCAATAACTTATTACACAAGGAGACATTTTTGACTTTTGACAGCATGAACCCCAGTTAATTAGCAAACACAAATTAAGAAACAAAATCGTTTACAGTTAAATTTTATAGAAGGAAAAGGGGGGTAAATAAACAATTTTACTATACGCTCACATACTTCTAAAAGATTTGCATATGTAAGCTGTCTATAGATAATGTTAAATTATTTCAGGAGTTTTGAAAAAGAATATATACAGTTTAATTTTCGACGTCTACTGCTACAAAAAATAGTGATTATTTTTATAGATTTGGTACTTCGATCAGTTTCGACTCAAAATTTCTTTTGGAATTGTTAGATGGCAAACTATTTAGGAGAAGATTGTATCTGTACTTTATGTAATTATGGTGATATTGGCGACGAGATTCATTATATGATAGCAAGGGCTTGTACAAATCCTTGATTATAGAATGTTCGGTAATATAAATAGACGAAAGTAGACAAACCCTAATTAAACGGGGTTTTGATCTCCAAGCTGGCCACATCGAATAAGATCTAAATTTCTAAACGTTTTTAAATGAAATAACTTGAATTGAAAAATTTTCCAGCTGTGTGAAGGTTTTTTATATTTCTAAACGTCTTCAATTATTACATACGAAAGAAAAATTATTTAGCATATTCAAATATTTTTATAATTTTTCCAAGGAAACTTTTTTTGGAAAAGTTTACTTCTATGTGTTTATAACCATCACCAGAGACATATTCTCTGCCATCACCAATCAGTCCTAATCATTAAAGATCAATTAACCAAATTCAAATGATGATTGGTATTGAATATGATCATCGGCCATCCGTGACGTATCCCAAATACCGGCGCATGCCGATAGATAGATAGAATGATAGATAAAGATGGTTTGTATGGCAAGCCGTTGTGGAATTTATTCCTATTCATTAATATTAAAATGATTTTTAATATTAATAAATCGAATTTTTAATATTAAAAATGATTTTGTAATATTAAAATTAGATTTATTAATATTAAAAATGATTTTGTAATATTAAAAATCATGTATTAATATTAAAAATCATTTTTAACATTAAATATTCAGTCTGATTTTTAATATTAATAAATGAATTTGTAATATTAATAATACGCTGATTTTTAATATTAAAAATCAACATCAATGTTACCTTAGCGTTTAATATAAGGCACACCAATCATTTGATTTTATCAGAGACATATAATACATGTATTATATGTCTCAATACATGTATTATATGTCTCTGATTTTATCAAAACAAAAATTACAAAATTATTAAATAAATTATCAATCGAATGTATACCCTCAACGCTCACTAAAACTTAAAACTTATATATACATGTCCTAAGTGACACCCAGGAGATCCTGAACGGTTTTAGACGTACCATTATTTTATATGCATATATTTGAAGCTGTTCTTAATTTTGTACATAATAGGTATATATATATATATGTGTATCAGACCAAATGACTTCCCAATTAGCAGAGGCGGATTTAGGTTTTTCCAAGCCCCCATCTTGGAAAAAATTGGTAGACTATATAGGAATCACTGAAGCATGACTGGAAGGGACCCCTCTAAGGCAGTCAATGGGTCCCCACTTATGAAAATTTCTGGATCAACCACTGCTTAGTTCTAGTTATCTTAGGTCCTAGTGTGAAATAAAGCCAATGGGAATTGGTCTTTTAAACAAATCTACATACATGTATACGTTTTCTCAAGGGTTGGTTCATGCAATTTTGAAATTATGTTTACTCAATGCGCAGTTACTCAAGTTTATATTTGCTACTTTTCTTCTTTATTTCATATAAATGATTTTTTTTTTTTTTTTTAAATTTGTGGTGTTGAAATAGGAATGGACACAGATACCTAAGCACATTTAACAAAAGAAATTTTGTGTAATGTCATCAATCTGTATTACGCGTCGACAGGATGTTCTCTAGAAAACTATACGTTATACACACCGAGGGTACACGCACTGTCGTAATGGAAAATTACTGTATGTTATAATTACCTGTAATCAGCTTTGCAACAAATCAGTTGACTGACCATGTCATTACAGTTCAAAAGATTTTCCTCAAATCAAAATGGAGTATTCATTTTATCTTTAAAATTTAAAACTTTAGAAATAGAAATAGAAAGAATTGAACAATTTAAAATCGTATTTTAACAAAGATCAAGGATTTGTATAGTGCATGAGAAGGATTAAGATATAATTTTACAACGATCCTAAGAAAATATGCAAACAAACGTTGAATCAAACCTACGCAGTTTTATATTATAAGACTGACACACATCAGTTTGCTAACTCAGTGTGCTGGGTGAGGTGCTGGAACTTGATATACATGTATCATTAAGTTATAGTTCTGTTAGGATTTGACTGCCTTTTACAGGGACTTTCTATTCTTACTGTCAGTTAACAGTTAGTAATAGACTGTTCCTGACTTAGAATGATTCTCTGCTCAGCAACTGGTGCGTAATTGGCATTTGATTCAAATATCTTGTAGCAGTAAAAAACACAAATTAATGTATTTAACAGCTTTATTCAGGAGCACAGTCTGTTAATCGTAAATAACTTCGAGATTTATGTGTAAGTTTACTCTGCTGCTCGAGCTCTGCTAATCGATGTTCCAGTATTTCAGATTTATATTTATTCGTGAGGCCCTCGTCATTATTTATATTCACTCAAAGCACAGTCGCCTGGAGATTTAATAATCATAGCGAAAATTATAGCGAAAAAATAGCGACAAATGGGGGAAATAAAATATTTTTAGTAGCATTATTATTAAATCTTCAGGCGACTGTGCTCAATTAAGAGGTTCTCCGTTACTTGGAAAATCTTATCTGATTCAGGATCAATTCATCGGTTACACTCCCCTATCATCAGTGATTCTTTGTTTTTAAAAAGGTATTGTGTAAGTGTTGACTCTCAATTTGCATGATTAATAACAGATATCGACTCGCTACCCGGACTACTGCAAAAAAAACAATTATTCAGTTCACTGATTTAGATGGAAGGTAAAAGTACAGAAAGTCACAGGACAAAAAGTCAAAGGACATAAAGTCACAAATTTGATAGGACAAAACATCCATTTTAAAAAGGGGGGGTTCTCAACCCATTGTAAAAGGGGGGGTTCCAACTATATGTCCCCATTCAAATGCATTGATCGTCCAAAAAAAAAGGGGGGGTTCCAACCCCCGGAACCACCCCTCTGGATCCGCCACTGCAAAAAGTCACAGGACAAAAAGTCACAAACAATTTGTTGACAATTGTTTGAATATATATGAAAAAGATCTTGAAATATTTTCTTTTTATTACATATATTCATTTTTAATTTAAGGAAATTGCTCATACATGTCATAAACCTTGATAAATGAAAATGTATTAGTTTTTAATCATGCAAAGGATATATTTATTGGCAAATTGAAGCCATTTAAGTACCAAGCCACTTTGACATTTTGTTCTCATAACAATTATTTGATCATTATTGATATTTATTGAATACATTTCAATTACAAAGTTGCTTCATGTATAAAACTTCAAGAAAAATACAAAAAAAAGTGTTTTCTTGTTCAACATGTTCAAAGAAAATAATCTCAAAACTTGTGACTTTTTGTCCTGTGACTTTTGTCTGTGACTTTTGACCGTGACTTTTGTCCTGTGACTTTCTGTCCTACATTCAGATTGAATAGGGGTTTGGTTGACCCGTCTCCCTCTATCTGAGACTACCATCTCAGTGATGAGCTTTATGTTTTATGTATTGTGCTTGTCATATATGTATGTCAGATAAAAGCTCTACAGAGCTTATGTTGTATTGTTATATGTATAACCGACTTTAAATAAATCTTTTTTGCTAGCCCCTAACAACTAACAAGTAAGAATTAGGTTACTTCTTTTTGTAATACAAACAATTAAGACGTCTTGCAAGGCTTTTTTTTTACCATGACGGCGCCTCATAAAAAGTTGAAATAGCCATGCAAGACGTCATTATCATTTGACTAATATTATGGCACATATTGTCGTACCACAGGATTTGTGTCAATTTTTCTGGTTTTCTATCCTCACGAACCCCAAAATACTAGTGATAAATGTTAACTTACTTAATTAAAGCCTAATATTAAGAAGGCAGAAGACCTGGACCATTCATACTTTGTATATACATGCCTTATGTTATGAAGTTTTCGTCTGTCATATGTTCATTGACCTTGAGTGACCTCATTTCATGGCTAAGTGACTGCATTGAAAAAAAGTTAAGGTGTTTTTAGTATCCTTAATTTCTATTATCATGATTATAATGAGTAATAGGATTCCTATTACTCATTATAAGAGAAATCAAGAATACTAAAAAATTTAAGGATAACTATATTTGATATGTGCATACCTTGCAAAGTCTTCATGTTCGCCAGACAGTTTTCACTTGGTTTGACCTTATTTCATGGATCAGTGAACAAGTTAAGCTTTTGTGGTCACGTCCATATCTCAGATACCATAAACAATGTGTCTACTATATTTACTTTTAATTATTGTATGGAATGATTGTAAGGTATGCATGTCCAACTGGCAAGTTTCATCTGACCTTGACCTCATTTTCATGGTTCAGTGGTTATTGTTAAGTTTTGTGTTTTGGTAGGGTTTTCTAATATTGTATGCAACATGTCAAGTATATTCGTTGTATGAAAATTTTAGGGATGTACATGTTGGTCTGACATGTTTTATTCAATCTTGACCTCATTTTATGGTTCATTGCTTGATGTTACCTTTTTGTTTTTTGGCCAGTTTTTCTATTTTCTTATTTTCAAATTAGCAAAAGGTCATCTAGGTACATATGTCTGACTGAGAAGTTTCATCTTATTTTCATAGTACATTGGACAATATAAAAAGATGATGGGATATGATTGGACAACTCTCCACAAGAGACCAAATGAAACAGAAATTAACAACTCAAGGTCACTGTAAAGCCTTCAACAATGAACAAAGCCCATGCTGCATAGTCAGCTATAAAAGGTCCAGAAATGACAATGTAAAACAATTCAAACGAGAAAACTAACGACCTAATTTATGTACAAAAAATGGAAAAACAGATATGTTACACATAAACAAACGACAATCACTGAATTATAGGCTCCTGACTTGGAACAGGCACATACATAACGAATGTGGCAGGGTATAAGGAACTATGAAAATGTTTAGTTTTGAGGTTTGGTCTATTTTCCGGATACTGTAAGCAATAAGGCCCTTTATTTAGTGAATGGAATGATTGTAAGATGCACATATCTGTCTGCCATATTCTATATGACCTTGACCTCATTTTCATGGTTCATTGGTCAATGAAACACTGTATTGTTTTGTCAGTTTATCATATGCTTAAAGTTACAGGTAGATTATATATAACCATGACCGCATTTTATGGTTCTTTGGTCAATGCTAAGTTTTCTTGGTTTTGTCATTTTATCAGATATTATAAGCATAGGTCTACTTGTTGTTGTACAGAATGACTGCAAGGTGTCATATAAGAATAAAAAGATGTCTGTCTGCCAAGGTTAATTTTACTGTGACCTCATTTTCATAGAATAATGATAATATTAAACAGCAAGAATGATGAGCAAGTCGACATTATATACAAATGAGGCAAAATTTTCAGTTGCCTACTAATTATGTAATAGTAGTTATTTTTGTCATTAAATGATAATGTTTACCCTTTTATGTGTAGGGCAAGAACAGTAAAGATAAAGGGAAACTATAAACAGAAGAAATTATCAACAAAAATAGATTTACAGAGGTCAATAAAGCCTAAATGGTAAGTCCACTGTTATAAAAGTTTTGCCCTTGAATAATGATTAAATATTTATTAAAATAAGATGTGGTATGATAAATGAGAAAACTATCCATCAGAGTTCAATTAAGTGGATGTTAGCATTGTAATTACTTATTAGAGGCCAATGATGACCTGTAAGTAATGAGAAAACCCATACCCTATACATGATATAGTAATCTATAAAAGACAACACTAACAACATTTGAAACAAAACATCTATTCAAACTTCAAATATACCAGACTAATTTATAAAACAAAAAATATGAAAACAAAAATAACGGATATGAACCAACATCAACCACTGAACTATGTACAAGCTCCTGATATTGGACAGGCATAATATGGCTGGGTTGATATAAAATAAGAAGCAGTCTGATTTCAATGAGACTTTTCTCCAATAGAGATCAAATGACATTTAACATGTGTTTAAGGAGGCTTGAGGGTATAAAATTTCAGAAAATATTGAAAAAAATTTTTTATAACTAATTTTATTTATAACTTTATTAGTTGTTACTTTATCTTTTGGTCGTTTTTCGTTTATTGCCTTGGCGTTGTCAGTTTGTCTTTTGGTCGTTTTCGTTTATCAATTGAAAGAAGGAACGAATGAAAAAATATTAGTATGTTGTTGTCCAAATAAACTTGCTTTGTCTTCTCATTTAAATCGCTCCAACCAATAAAGATGTAATGGAGGAAGATCTTTGATTGCCTTGGCGTTGTCAGTTTGTCTTTTGGTCGTTTTTTTGTGACAAAATGTTTATTGCCTTGGCGTTGTCAGTTTGTCTTTTGGTCGTTTTCGTTTATTGCCTTGGCGTTGTCATGTTTATCTTTTGGTCGTTTTTGCGTTTATTGCCTTGGCGTTGTCAGTTTGTCGTCGACTTCTGCAAATCTTTTGGTCGTTTTCGTTTATTGCCTTGGCGTTGTCAGTTTGTCGTCGACTTAATATCCCTTTGGTATCTATCGCCTCTCTTTTCAACTATAGGTGGATTTAGAAAAAATCCTTCTAGATTTTCTATTAATTTCAAAAGTTAGATTTTATTAAGGCAACAGTACTTTACCGATGTTCAAATTGATTAAAAACAGAAAACAAGGAAACTGATGGAAGCTTTTGGATTACGCGATGTTTCCCTATCTTCATTTTATGAAAATTGTGTATTTTCCTGCAATTATAAAGAAAAGCCATGGAGAAAAGATTACATCTGATATTTTCAACAATGTCGAAGATATCTTTAGAGAAAAAAACTGAAGGTAAAATTTGTATTTTGCATCAATTATTAGCTATATGCGAATTCCAGCTTTTGCTCTGTTTAAATCGTCAAAACTTGTATATATATTTTCTATCTAAATATGACATCATCATTTAGATATAGTTAAATACAAAATCAGAAAATCGGAGACAAAAAACAAGCATAATTGTTCCGAATCCTTTGTATAATGTATATGAATAATGTCAGTATCAAAGGACTGACTACACAAAACGGTTGATATTAATTGAAACTACTATGGCACCAGTGTGTGGTAGAAGTCTATAACCGGAGGACTATAACATTTTTCCTGAAGTGGTTGCATTGAAATTAAACGAAACAATTTTGGTCGTAGAATTTGTTCTATACAGTGTACTTTAATACTGAAAACTATCCACCAAGTTTCAAGATGAGAAATAGCAACAAAAGCATATGTTACCGCATTCAATATTCCCTTTTTATTTCCTTGTGTGAGTACAAAAATAAGATGTGTTGTGATTGCCAATGAGATATCTTAATGGTACATACTGGAAAAAAGTGAAGTTGTCCGCACTTTAAAGAACTATTGCACCGAACCTTCGAATAGTCCACTGTTGACCTGTTGTGAGGGAGATATCTACTGCCCATTTCTCCCAGCCTTATTTTTCAGTGACAATTCTCCCTGCTCAAGTTGAATTGTGTTCTCAGGCTCGACCATTTGATATATGTTTAACTTATTCTCATCCTGAATATGCATGATATAAACTTAGCAATTCATTAACCTACACGTATCCCTACAATTCCTACACAAACAGTTACCATAACGTAAAATATCACAATAGGGTTATATGAAACGATCGGTTAATTCAAAGATCAGACAAACATTTATATGACACGAAAACATGTTTCTTGTAATTCAAGATACAGACACATCGTATAGGTTAACCTCTTCGTGATTGTAACATCACCTGCTGGAGCATGGGTTTCAAATTCTATAATTTGGGCTATTGGCTTAACACTGTCTAAGTTGTACATTTTTAACGATAGCATTAGGACTGTTCCTTCTTTGTTATTGTTTTTTTTTCTTTCTGTAAACGAGAAAGAATAATCAAGGGTGCAATTAAACATCGTAAGTCCGATAACCAAAAAAAGAAAAACGACGAAAAGACAGAACACTTCACAGAAATTTTAAAGTTAAGGAACACGAACCCGGTGATGAACTCATGTGCTCCTCTAGTGGCATCCGTCGTGTTTTTTTATTGCAAGTAAATATATTTTGCATTCGTTGATGTCGTAATTGTCGTAATTGAGGAAAAGGCGATGAGATAGAGGTTACGACAAGTGGGCCATATCCCTGGTCATATGTTACACAAATATACCATAAAGGTCAACGAAATCATTATGGTGTCCGTAAAACTTTCTAAAAATTGACCATTTGTAATCCTTGATTCAATAAATTCCTTGTAAACAGTATCCCTTCTATATCAAGTGAATCATAATATGAAACGCTAACCCTGGAATATCATTTTACTGGGAGATATATGCTGCAAGTATTCCTTATCAATTTTTGCTGTATTGTGACTTAAAAAACTTCATTGACATTGGATATAGTCAAATGCCAAAAAAGTGTCTCCTAAATTTAACGTCAGATCAATGCCTCATGACTTTCTAGAGACTGGATGTTATGCAAATCATAGCGAGAATAGAAAATTATATCATAGCAGAAAATGACATTCAGCACGCATACGATGAATTCCAATCTATGAAAAGAGAGGCGAAAGATACCAAAGGGATATTCAAACTCATAAGTCGAAAATAAACTGACAACGCCATGGCTAAAAAAGAAAAAGACCAACAGACAAACATGAGTACACTATACACAGCATAGAAACTAAAGGCTGAGCAATACGAACCCCAATTAACCAAAAAATGGGGAGTGATATCAGGTGCTCCGGAAGGATAAGCAGATCCTGCGCTACCTGTGACATCTGTCGTGTTGTTCATGTTAGTACAAACCCGGTGATAAGTCTAATTCGGTAGGTCACATTCTGGGAAAAGGGGGACGGGATTGTAGTTACGACAATTGGAACATATCAGTTGCCATCTGTGAAACGGATATTCCATAACAGTCAACCAACTCGTGATGGCGTCCGTAAAATTTACGAAGGAATGATTTCAATTTTATCAATTGGAACGCTTGGTATAATTTCTTCCTTGCGAGCAGCAACCCTCTATCAAGGAAATCATGATAGGAAATACAAGCACTGGAATATCGTATCAACTAGGAGAAATATGCTCTGTATACAGGCGCTGCAAGAATGTTGCTACATAGAAATGGAAAGTTCACAATTGGGAAGCTGAAATCATCTCTTTTGTCGTAAAGTTTTGTTTTCAACCAACTGTCATTGTCAATTTCTAGATGTAAGTCAAGATATGAGGCAGACTTAACTTTATCTGTTGTATCCTTTATCTCAAGTTCGATGGGATAGATGCGTTCACCATAGTCACCAATTTTTGAATTATTTAGTGAGAGAACATCATCTATATAGCGGAAAGTGAAGTTTAAGGATACTGTTTACGTCTTTTCTTTATTCCTAAGAAGTTCCTGTATGAAGTCAGCCTCATATGAATAAAGGATCCAGTCGACAAGAAGAGTTGGTTCCCATGGGAATGCCGATTGTTTATTAAAAATACGTCCTCCAAACGCAACAGATATGTTGTCAATCAAGAAATCAAGCATCTTGGTAGTGTCAGTTTCAGAGAACTTTTTATTTCAATCAGAGTGGTTTTTTACAAAGTAGGATGTATCCCTCTCTAAGACAAGAAACTTGAATCTACGTAGGCCATTCCTTTTTATGAAACAAAGCAGGACCAACGTTTTCAATTTGTCTTCTTGTTTGGTATGGGGAATACTTGTGTAATGTGTAGAAAAGTCAAATGTTTTAATACTATCACAAGATGAAAGAGTCTTAGATTGTATGTCCTCTAAAAGATCTTTAGAATTTTTTAGTATTTACATCTGATTCACGGCACCTCTAGAATAGGTAGTTTCACAATAACTTTGAAGCCCGGCTTTGCTTGGTGATAAAATTGATGTTAATAATTTAGAAAAATGTTTCGTGGAACACTTGGAAGACCCAGCAATATAACGTTGTTTGTAAAGACACTTATGTAGTTTATGTATCCAATACAGAGAAGGAAGATGCAGTTATTCATCTTTGGTCGAAATTCCAAAGGAACAGACCTATGATTATCCAGGATTTCCTCCTTGGTAAGTGTCGTTGGGGTATATGTTGAGTTTCCAAATGAATTGCCAATACCGGTACCTAATTCATTTATCAAGCAGTTTATGTAATGTGATTTACACACAAAAACGATGTTGTTTGGGGCTTTATCTGCGGGGACAACAACACATTTGTCATGGAGATAGGACAGGTGTTTTGCAACATTTTGGGTCTTTAAAGATTGATGCAGCATAGGTATTTCTAGACCAATTTTGTTTTTTTAATTTTGATTTGTATCAACGACCTCAGAGCTTTAATCCATTCGGAAAGAGTATCTATGTCTTCTTTCTCGCGTTTAACCCATGGCCTGGTATAATCTTCGACTGAATCCATCAGTATTTTGAAGTTGTGTTTCCAATTAATGGATTTAAGCTTACGATTTTTCGAGCCTTTGGATATCACATTTCGCAGAGAAGTGTTATTGACAATGTTTTTAGGTCACCAGTAATAACGTGGCCAGCCGGCCGGATTATATATGAATGGGGAACTAGCACAGGTGCAATCGGGAGGTTTAGACTTGAAGTCGTCAATATTGAGGTCCTGCAAAATGTACCATGCGATAAACTTGTCGACCTTGACAATGCAGAATGGTATACAGAACTTTATAATGACAGATCTGACACACGAAATGGGAATAAGCTTCGGACGTTTCGTATGTACAAAAACACTGTGAAAGCTGAATCCTACGTTAAGTTAAACATTTCTAGAATGGAAAGACGAACTATGACCCTTTTCCGCTCAAGCTCCCTTCCTCTCGCAATTGAAGTAGGGAGATACTGCAGGCCGCCTACGCCTACAGAGGAACGTTTATATGTAATGTGTGACTGTAGAGCCATTGACAATGAAATACATTTCCTAATGGAATGTCCTTTGTGCAGTGATATAAGATATGACTAGTCAGTTTACGAATGTTCTAAACACATTGCGAATTTTGATAATCTGAATATTAATGACAAATTTCTAAATATTATGAGTTGCAAAGAAATCCAGCATTATTTTTGTAAAAGTCTACATAAATTTTTATCCGTAGAAAATTATTTTTATAATGATCATCAACGTTCTTTTTGTGGCTAATTTGAATAAATAATAGGAATATTAAATTTTAAAGTTTATATTTTAGATAGCTAAATTTTACTTATTTTTAGATTAGGTGATTTATAAACTGATATTTTATTATACATAGAATACTTTGAGAATTTTTATCATTCAATGTAAAATGATTATGTTTTATATAACTTATTATAAGAGATTTATGCTTAGGTTCATTCTTTTGTTCAAAAGACATATATATTTTATTTCATTTGTTACGCTGTCTCAAATTGTAAATAGTTATTGGTATATAGTGTCTCGTAAGTCAGATTTTTGGCCGGATATTGGTTGTTTTATTATGTGTGTATATTGTGTATGAATTCTTTTTATTACAATCAATATGTGACACTTTAACAAACAAATTATTTATTTATTTATACTACATATGCAGTGCTACATAGAAATAGTGGAATTAAAAAAGGTACAACATGTCTTTTGTCGTAAACAAACAGGCTTAACTTATCTGTAGTGTACTTTATGTCAAGTTCATTTGGGAGAAGGGCAGTCAAATGGTCATCAAACTTTGAGTAATCCAGTGAAAGGACATCATCTTTAAAAGGAAAGTGAATTTAAAGTTTAACGCCAGCTTCTTTCATTTTTATTGACATCCATTTGTATTAAGTCTGCCTAACAAGAATAAAGGAGCAAATCGACAAACAGAGTAGTACAATTTATTCCCATAGGAATGTCGATGGTCTTGAAAACATGTCCTCCAAACATGATGATGTGTGAGGCAAATTGTTTTTTTAGGGGGAAAAAGGGGGGGGGGGGGTTAATGTTGGGTGTCTTTTTATCGTTTTTCTATTTGGTCATCGTATTGTTATTTTTCTTAGACTTATGGTTTTTGGTTGTCCTCTTGATATCAAGACATCGTTTTAGTTATGTCTTTTATACAAATTTAAAAAAAAAACTTTAAAAGAACGTGTTCAATGGTTTAAGGTCTCTATTAGAATTTATATATGTATCCAAATGTTCGTTCCTTAAAAGTCAGATTGAATCTCTTCGTATTTGTCTGTTTTTATGGCCGCATGGAATCTTGTGATAACTCCGGGTTAGCATTTTTTACTTTGATTACGAAAGTGACCAAAATTAGCCGTAATCCGATTAGCATGTGGTTTCTCAACTTGATTAGCCGTAATCCGATTAGCATGTGGTTTCTCAACTTGATCTTCTTTTCTTTTTTTCAAATTAAACCAAGATTTCAAATATCGAAAAATATCCAACGAATGTTCGAATAACACAATAATTTGCGAATGCACTGCGACTATTAGTTATTATCACCTTGGTTAAGTCACTAGTTGAATAGTGTTTGAATTTTGATTTTTTCTATTAGCTATTCTTTTCATTTTATTTGCTTTTTCTACTCGTTCTCACTTCGTTATGATTCAAAGTCATTGACAAAACCTTTTTTGTATGAAGTAAGAGTGAAATAACAGGGCTTATTTCAGATGTGAAATGATTTTAATTGCAAAAAAAAAAAAAAAAGACGAAAGATACCAAAGGAATATTCCAAATAAGTCGAAAATAAACTGACAACGCCATGGCAAAAATCGAAAAAGACCAAAAGCCAAACACAGTATACAAAACGCAACATAGAAAACTATACCTGAGCAACAAAAACAAAACCGGGATTGATCTCAGGTGCTCCGGAAGAGTAAGCAGATCCTGCTCCACATGTGACACCCGTCGTGTTGCTCATATAAGTACAAACCCGGTCATAAGTCTAATTCGGTAGGTCCATTCGGGGAAAAGAGGACGGGATTGTGGTTTCGACAGTTGGAACATATTTGTCGTCATCTGTGAAATAGATATTCCATAACGGTCAACCAACTCACGATGTCGTTTGTAAAATTTTCGAAGGGATGATTTCAACTGCACCACTTGGAACTCTTGGTTTAATAGCTTCCTTCTGAGCAGTAACCCTCTATCAAGTAAATTATGATAGGAAATGCAAGCCCTGGAATATCATATCAACTGGGAGTTATATACTCCATATACATGCGCTGCTGGAATGTTGCTACATAGAAATGGAAAGTTCACAATTAGGAAGCTAAAATCATCTCTTTCGTTGTAAAATTTTGTTCTCAACCGACCCTCATTGTCAATTTCTAGATGTAAATAGATAAGAAGATGTAGTATGAGTGCCAATGAGACAACTCTCCATCCAAGTCAAAATTTATAAAAGTAAATCATTATAGGTAAGTCAAGATATGGCGCAGACTTTGCTGTATCTGTTGTATCCCGTTTATTGCGTGAACCCGCATATTAATTAGTTAGAAATATAGTCTATCGAGGAATATTCGGAAGCTAAATTATTCTAGCCTGGGATCCTGGCTCACTGCTCGACAGTAGACGAAGTATTTATTAGATTGGGTCAGGATGCCAGGCTAAAATTATTCTTCATTCGGAACACTTATTCATCTTATCTGTATTAGCCTCCTGCAATTAAGAGCACCTCCATACGGGGGTATCTGAGATATTTAAAACGTCGCAATAAAGAAATTGTCACAAATCGCTTATTCTCTTATCTGATATATGATAATAAACTAAATGTATCTATAGATCACTTTCAAACATGTATGTTAAAGCTATATTTATGCATCGTAAGTGTTTACTTGAGCAAAGCTGAAAGTTGCAACGTTTGATAAACAAGTGAAAGTTAAATGGTCAAGATTTAACGACCTATGGTATCGAACATCAGTGTCAGATATTAATGGTGTTGTGGTTTCTACATAATGAGTTATAGTAGGCTTTGGGATTTGTTGATTTGTAACAATAAATTTTATGCACATGTCATTTTGACAAATCAGATAAACAAAAATGTCCGTTTCAAAAACTGAAAATAAAACAAATAAAATAAAGACTGTTTGTTAATATTCCCAGGAAATAATCAAATTCTTAATAATAAAAATATATTATATACTTTTTAAATAAGGAAATAAATTTAACAATTGCATGTTAATCTTTCATGGGGTCTTCAAAAAATATGTTATGCAAAAGAAAAAAAATACAAATACACAAAACAATTAACTCTAGATTTTTACACTGAATAAGCATACAATGGATTCTGTAAACATTGGAAAGTTAGAAAAAGAGTGTATTTGATCTTACGTTCGGGCATTTGTTTAAGCAATTATATATCAATATAAGAATTAAGATTGAAAATACAAAATATACTGAGACCAACATTCTTTCAATAAATATATCTGAATTTATAAAATTGTGTTTTAAAATTAAAAATTATAATGAAATGCGGTTCCTTCAACCAACATACGTAATAAATCTCAAGACTTTAAACCGTTTTTGCTAACTAAGTAAATGTTTGTTGCCTATAATTCAGGATTTTATCAGTGTTTCGGGATTTTTTGCTTAAAATTGTTTAAGCATGGGTCCCTTTTCAAAAGTCTCCCAACTACTACCTCGCAAGGTATTCTTGTTGGCATGCGTTTATATGCTTTTTTGACCTCGTGTGACTCAATTTTATTAATGAAATCTTTTGTATCTCGAATGTAAAAGTTAAGCCTCTTCAATAATGGTTTTATAATTAGATCAAGAAATCTCTCAATGGGTCTCGTGGGAGAGTTACACTTATTGATAATTGGTCGGTAAGGAACATTTAATGCCTCCTACTATCTGACCAGTTCGCAATGCCTCATTAATTATGTCTAGATGTATTTTATGAATTTTTGAAAGAAGGTACATGTGTCCATGTTTTGAATCATTATCATTCTTTAAGAAAGTATACGTCTGGGAATCCATTTCTTTTTATGCCTGGGAGCATTACGTTTTACCCTTAACTGAGTTGGTTTCCGTTCTCTAACTTAAGTTTGCCTCAAACAAATGTTATGAAACTTATACACAATGCTTATTACCACAAAATACAGATCAAGTGTGAAATTGGTGGCGTCACTTTAACTTTTCTAGAGTTATGCCCTTTTTAAATGAAAATTGCGGAATTTTTCATTTCCGTTTTCTAACTTTAGTTTTCATCAACCAAATGGTATGAGACTTATACACAATGCTTATTACCACAAAACACAGATCAAGTTAGAATTTTGGTTTGTAACGTTTACTGTTCTAGATTTATGCCCCTTTACAAACATAAATTTTTTCCGTTCTCTTACTCAAGTTTGCCTCAACCATATATTATGAAACTTATACACAATACCTATTACCACAAAAGTCAGATCAACTAAAAATTTGGGTAGTGTCACTTTTACCGTTCTTCAGTTATGTCCCTTTAAAACTTTATATGATATGCAAGCAGGGGCATCATGTGTGTCCCATGGACACATCCCCTTTTTATTTTTATCTCACTTTATAATTAACACAACTCATATTGTCATGATTTACAATAATTTTAAAAGAAAATATCATCCTCCACACACATGGCCATTAATGCACTGAGATATAATTTTAAATTAGTTGAATTAATAAATAGCATAAAAAAGTTCTAAGGTTCACGTATTGTCTTTTTTTTTTTTTTTTAAAGCAACTTGTTTCAAGTTCGATGGGATAAATGCGTTCAACATAGTCACCAAACTATGAATTATTTAGTGGGAGGGCATCATCTATATAGCGGAAAGTGAAATTAAATGATAATGCTAGCTTTGTGATTTGTGTAATAAAAATTATGTAATAAAGTTACCTTAAATTCTATATTGTACTGTAGAATTTGTATTTTAAGACAGTTATTCGTTTTGAATTCTCATTTATTTAATGCAGTCAACCTGTAAATCTGGAGTCCACACATTATTTCAATATAGTTTTTATTTTTATATTTCAATAGTAAGTCATTATGACCTAGAATGATTGACGATGACCGGGTGACCCAAACAAAAACAGTTAAAATATAATAACATTGATGAAATTTTACAGCAATTATTACATTGTAATTGGTACATAATAAGTTATTGTTGGTTGTTGTGATAAACTTTCTTTAAATCGCGTGTTTAAACAAAAGTGAATTCATTGGGTCTAGCCAGTCGGAAATTTTCTATCAAATAATTATATGTATAAATGCATATTTCGATACCTGATTGTTGTATATTGTCAGTGGTAAAGATAGAACACATAGAGAAACTAAATGTAAAGCAAGATATAAAAATAATAAACTATAGTAACAGATTGTGGAGAACAGCATCCACTCCTTATGCATTCAATTCAATGGTGTCTAGCATTGAAAAAAGAAATATTCAACAAATACGTTTAGAAATAAAAAGGAAGTGAAATTAGCATAATAGAATATCAAATTAGTTTAATTATCTCAAATTATATACGTCATACAGCGTTCAAATAATAGTCCCCTCGACTTTCCTATGAGTTTAGTCGATACCCTTTCAGCTTTTCGAAATAAATATACATCTAAAATTGTACCTTTATATTTACTTTTGTTTCAAAATACAGAATGAATTGGTAAAAACCAAACATTTCTAACATTTTAAACAAACAAATCTGTAAATGTCTGCAAAATCAGGCTATAATGAACGTCAAACACTTGGACTAGTGACCATTCACTACAAATAAAGGGAGCGATATATTTACAAAGAACGCATAATACACATTATCGCTTTTAGATTAATATTACAGTGATTGCCAAAACGTTTGATAAGCCTGGTTGCTGGGATGAAATCGTACATCTAAAAGAACTTTTGTCGATCTCTGTCTTGAGGTCGTTTTAACATAACTATAAAACGCAAGTCGATCTTTTTATTTTTTGTGATTTATTGACTCATCCAAAAATGTGTGAAGTTTTTTCTTATGTCGACGTTTTGATGAGTGATTCTGCAATGCTGTAAATTCCACTAAACCAGTAAGTATACAGATTTATTATTTAATTTGATTTTTTATTGATAGAAATAGATATAGATGCATTTCGAATGACAATAACGATGCTGATTTGAATTTTTAACAAACGTCTATACAAAGAGCAGATTTAAGGCATGCAGATAAATAAAATTAACCCACATAAGAATAACCTCACAAGTAATGAATCGAATAGAAAGAAGAAAGAAAATACTTAACAAAAATTCTAAATTGAAAATGGATTTTTATATTTTGATCCCATGGTCAAGTAAAATAAGTGTCTTACGGAATAATTTAAACACATACTTGTTATATTGATCGACAAGTAGTTAACCATTCAAAATTTGAAAAGAAGAAAAAAATGCCAATTGGGGTTATATATACTAGTGAACTCGGCTCACGGAATCGTAACATTATGAAGAAAGTGAAAACGTTCTAGACAAATAGGTAAATAATAGTGGTGTGTTGGTACAAACAGCTATTGTATGGATAAATACTTTTTAATTACCTATCTCTACCTTTAAAACTACCTTACGCATTTGAGTAAAAGTGATATTTTGACAGCTTGTATTATATACTTTACACAATACCTACTATCTTCCTTTGCATGAAGTTTGTTAAACTTTTTATACAATTGTGCTTTTTTCTGTCGGCATCTGACGTTTGAACTATTATCATGAAATAATTATATATAGTCGCGCAGAGGAATTAAAATTCCCAAAGTTGTAAGTTTAATTCTTTAGATTTTATATCTTATTTTTAGTGATAATGTACTAAATTAAAATAATGCTTTTCAATAAGAAAGATTGATACATATTTTTTGTTAAATGCGGAAGCCGCTTGAATACGACAAAAATTTGATTCAAATAATATATTAACAATGTGATTTATGCAATTGAAAAATAGTGAAACGTAAAGAGCAATTTACTAACAAACTGGAAATGAAGAAAAATACTGTTGTAGCTAACTCGCCATACATTAAAAAAATGACGTTTGTCTTTTCTGTGAAAAATTTGTAGCCAGTAGCTACAAGTAAACTTTTACATGGCAGTTTGTTTGATTTTTTGTTGTTATGATTGATTGATTGATTGATTGATTCTTGCTTAACGTCCAGTGATAATTATTTCATGCATATGCAGGACGTATAACATGAAAAGTTAATACAATATGTAGATTCTGCAAAGTAGGCGAAACGGCAGAAAATTTGATTGTTACTGATGGTATGTTAGATAGGGGCAGTTATTTAGCTTTGCAACAGGCCATCTACGGACCCCTTAAACAATCCTTATCAGGTGTCTTTAACACGCAGAGAGTGTAGCATTCTCTCTACACGAAGCATGGGATTTAACGTCACCGTTTCGGCCAGACGTGGCTGCGTATCTATACATCCTGCACAGCCACACGGACGTCCTCTTTTAGCAAGGGTTTAAATGCTTGTTGAAAGGAGACCACTATACTCTAGTCACCCTTGGTGGTTTTGCTTTTTAATTGTGGTTGTTTTACTTTTTATTTGCCCGTTGAAAGACTAACATTGAAGAAAAACAGAAAATGTATAAAAAGAAGAGCTAAGTTCGAATAAAGCTTTTGTATTACTGCATCAAAGTCCTTTTGGTTAGTAGGCTGGTGATGCATTCGGGACTAAAAGTCACGTGCTAACAGTCAACCACTGTCCAGTAGAGGTACCAAGCAGCGGCAACCAATTAAACTTGGGTCTATAATGTGTGTTTCCTTAATTTTTCGGAACAAATATACTATTGAATATTTTAAAGTGGTAATATAATTATTGCAGAACTCAAAGTTGAAGTTTTATATTTTCTAGTGTGGTTCAACAGTATATACATAACTTCGAAGTTTTTGTATTTGAAAAAATCACAACTTGTAGATTCAAAGTAGGCGTCCGTAGGGGTCCGTAGGGATCCGTAGGTGTCCGTCAAATTTATTTTTGCAACGAATTCCGCTCAAGCCGGTGCTAGGGGCCGTCTTAAACTTGCAGTGAAGTGAGAGTTTTTTTTTTTTTTTTGCTCCGTGTTGAAGGCCTCACTGTGACTTTGAGATGAAGAACAGCAATAAAAGCGCTGTTCCTTTGCTTATTGTGTGCTTTTTTGCTGTGCATGTACTGATTTTGTGTCATGGATGGATACCCCATATTCTTTGTTTTTCTATTAAAAACCCTACAAGTTTCATGAAAATTCCTATTCTTCTAATAACACTACCTAAAACATCATACATGTTTCTTTTTTTTTTTAAAGTTTATTCTTTTTTATGTTCTAATGTTTCAATAATTAAGAATATTTGCTACGATCAAATTTTTTTGACATAAGGCAATTTTAAAGACATTCATTTTACATTTTTCCACATTTGAATACTGAAGAATGTAATTGGTAACTTGATACGTTAAATATTTGAGAGGCGATCGATTAAATGAGGATTAAACAAGATTTTCAAACATTTACCAAACTTTATATGCACACTAAACCTTAATAAGATTGTTATTCTTTTGATCAAAATGTTTGTATTCTGTCATATGTGATCTTGACAGTTGTGTTGCTTTTTGAGTGTGTTTGTCAATAAAAACTCACCATTAAACATTTAGCTGAGATCAAAACTACCAAACTTATTCATTACAGTAATTATAATAAACGTATCTAAATACCACTTTTCACAATTTATCTGACGACCTTTAGTTCAGAGATTGATTGATTGATGTTTTCTTCACGCCGCATCAGAGTAAAAGGCTATATCGCGGCGATTTAATTCAGAGAATGCTATGGCCGAATTTATAAGGATGCAATAGTGATTACTTCGACAGTGTTTTTATCCTCTTCCTTTCCGTAACTTTTTAGTATTTCTTAATGGTATAATACAATTTTTGCTTTGTATGATGAAATGATAGCATCCGACTTCATTCACAAAGCGGCCACCTGGATTGTAAACAGTAAATGAAAACAAAAGAAGAATATGTCTTAGGACACGAATGAGCCCAATTTTCCAAGTTAAAAATGGGCATAACTCTTTAACGGTAAATGACTCACTGCCCAAATTCCAACTTTTGTCTGGGTGTTGTGGGTTCTTAGCATTATGTATGAGTTCCATAAAATTTGCATTAGGCAAACTTAAGTCAGAATGCAGAACCGAAAAAAAATGCAATTTTCCAAATTATAAAGGGGCATAACTCTAGAACGGTAAATGACTCAATGCCCAAATTCGGACTCTGTCTGTGATGTCTTAACACTGTGTATGAGTTTCATAAAATTTGCTTGAGGTAAACTTAAGTTAGAGTGCGGAAACGAAATGAGACGGAAACACTTAATGTCCCCTTCGTCTAGCGGCGGGGGCATAAAACATGAATTACATTAATTCTATGAATTAACGCTTTTACTATTTAAATCACTTAGATTATGGGACTGCAAATTTAACGTGATTAAAATTGTAAGGACAGAAAGACATTATAAACGCGCCTATTTAAGTATTTTAAAAGTGTTTAAAACCGATCAGAATTCCCTTTCTAGTTTATTATGTTTTCACCTAAATCAGACCGCTTATTCTTTTGCAATGTTTCAAATTTATTTTGATTACCTTGTAATTGGTATATGTGCCAATGAACATTTTTAGGAATTACAGAACAGTGACATTTCTTTAAATGTTTACCTTTCCAAACGACTCCCGGTGGGTTCCAATCCCAGTTTTCAGTCAGATTTGTTTTAGTTAAGTCGTTACTAAAAAACTTTTCTTTTGGCACTCAATTTTTGGAGGGTACAAATTATTTAGGTTCTGAACTTTTCTTCCCCCTCCCCCTTCAGGAACATCTTCTGTCATCATTAACCTGATATTTCCATGTACATTTTTGTCTTGTTTTCTTATTACAGACATGGCTACGTCAGCATCGTGGACTTTATGGAAGAGGCTTCCACCAAGATACCAGCTAAGTGTTAGAACATTCGTTGATGAAGACGACCTAATTCGACACTCACCGCCTGGTTCTCCGAAAACACAGAGACGGGGATCGCCTCGACATCCTCGAAGTGAAAGTAAGTCTCCAAGACCACCAATTACTTCGCCCACGCCTGCCAATAAACGATCAATTCAAAATATACCTGATATCGCAGAAAATAAAAACCATATTGAAAGACCAGTTAGTCCGTCGGGGTCTTATTTTCCATACAGAAAATCTGGATACATTGATCATTTTAAAACTCAGCAAAGAGTTAATTCTGCTCGAGCAATGATGGTATCAGATGACCGGTCACGTTCTCCGTCACCTAACGGTAGAATGAGTAAAACGTCTACTCCTGATGCGAAAACCAATAAAGACATATCTATGGCAACAACAGAAATCCAGCATTCGATTAAGCGTTGTGAGCACCACAAAGTACAAACTGAAAACGAAGATCAAGATACATATCCCCAGTACTCTAATAAAATAGAACAAAGAAAATACTTGGTGCGAGAAACTGACGAGGGGACTATGTATATTGATAAAGGGAAAATCATATACTTCAGAAGATATAAATCAAATCCAGTATCACAAACGTCTAATTTATCGCGCTATAACGATGGTGGGTATCTTGCAAGTATTCGGAGAGAATATCTCACCAAACCACGATTATTGGCCATGGGACCAAGGCGAAAAACTTTTAGAGAAGAAACGAAAGTTTTCGAAGAGAGAGAAAAATATAACCGAAAAGTGGCGAATATACTCGACTATTACAGTTACCCGGATGAAGACAATATTTCGTTAGATGATCTGACTAAGTACACATCATCTGGTAGAAAGGATCATTCCCCGCGTAAACACGCTAATATGTCTCCAAAAAATGTTAAACGAATATATTTTGCCTATCCGAAATCAGAACATGAAGTTCGTTCTGTACCAATACCAGATATCCAGAATGACCCCGGTTCGTATTTCAAGGTCAACCAGCAATCAAAACTTCACGACAGAAATTTTTACTTGAAGACTCCCGGTCACAAATCCTCTTTCCGTGAGACAAACATACTAGACTGTGCATGTGGTATGTGTAGAATAGAAATGCAGCTCGCATTAATGGCTCAGGCAGAGACAGAAAATCATGCCAAGTTTCAACAATCAAAGATGCTTAAAGCTAAATCTGTGAATAAGGAGAATGATGTTGCTAACAACAAAACTGAATTGGCCGAAAATGACCTTAAACTTGACCTTTCGTCCATCAATAAGGAAGTTGCTAAAGCATCTAACGTACAGATACAAACCGAGGAAAGTACCAAACAAGAACAGTCAGAAGCAGTGGTCGAAGTAAACAAACAAGAGCAAACATTGACTGTTACTATACCAAAGATGGAAACCAATAGGGAGATAAGTGAGGTGGCAAGAGAAAACGAGGTTAATACTGAAATAGTACAACCAGTGGAATAGTGTGCAATGCTCATCTTCCATCTAATATCAGGAATACTCATACAATCCTAAAAAGTGCTATAATGCTTTATAGATATTGCCTGTTTTAATAATTTGTGGGAATTTTGATTTTTTAGTTCCAATTTATATTTGAATTATTTGACATGTATGGATATACAAGAAAATGATATTCAGTTTATGGTTGAAATTCGTCAGTTTTTGTTACAGTGTGATGCTGATAAACAAATATGTGGAATTTGCAATGGTTTTCTTAAAATTTTGTAGAGCTAGTGCTATTCAATAAACTGTAATAATTGATTTTTTTATGGCATTGACCATCTTGAAATTAGTAAATTAAAAGAATAGGTTGTTTTTTTTTTTGGTTTTTTTTTGAGGAGGGGAAATAGATAGTATAAAAAAATAAGAAGATGTGGTATTATTGCCAATGAAACAACTCTCCACCAGAGACCAAATGACATAGAAATTAACTATAGGTCACCGTGCGGTCTTCAACAATGAGCAAAACCCATACCGCTTAGTCAGCTATAAACGGCCCCGAAATGATAAATGTAACACAATTCAAACGAGAAAACTAACGGCCTGATTTATGTAAAAACAAGGAAAGAAATATAAATATGATATACAGCAACAAACGATAACCACTGAATTACAGGCTCCTGGCTTGGGACAGGCACATACATAATGTGGCGTGGTTTAACATGTTAGCTGGCGCCCACCCACCCCTCTAATCTGGGGAAGTTGTGTAACAGTACAACATATGAATAAACTATAAAAATCAGTTGAAAAGGCTTAACTCATCAGATTGATACAAAGCAGAAAAACAAGTAATAAAAACACAGACCGGACGTGGCAGGGTATTTATATACATCCCTACAACGAAAAAAAGACACTATGTACAGGTCTGAGAGTACTCACAGTTACTGACAGCTAGTTCAAAGCCAATAACTGCTAATAAAAAATCATGCATCTAAGACTAAAGTATCAATCAGTACACATTCAACTTCCAATGATCATGTGAATGCCATTTTTTTTCTTCTTTTTTGTTGTTGAGTTTTTAAAAACTTTTTTTTGCCATGCTTTTTTTTTAATGTTGGTTTTTATTTATTTTTTTATTTTTGTAAAAGGGGGTAGGTGTAAGAAATTGAGGAACGTTTACGTTCGATTCATGTTATTTCAATGATGAAATGTAAATAACACTGTGATTAACAAAACATTTATAAGAGTATATAAATTAAAGATTCAAGTTACAATGCAAAAGACAAGTGTTCAGTGTGAATGAATTAAAATAAATATAAAGTAAAGCATATGTAATTGTTTGTAATAAGTTAACGATGTAAGTTATTACAATGTTGGGTTGAATTAAATACACCAAAATTGTAAACATGCATAATGAAAGTCTTGTATAGCCGCTTCCTTGTGTATCCTATTAAATGGAGAAATAATATCGCAGTGTACTAAAGTACTAGATTTAAGCAGACCACGAAATGCATCATTCGACTAACAAAAGCTATACATTTTATATAAACAGGCGATGTTGCCATTAGATTTCTATGTACTTCTTCAGATCAAGATCAAATTCCGCTGAGGGAACGATACAAAAATTGTAAAACTTTAGTCACAGTCTAAAATGGTTGAGTTTAATAGCACTGTTATGAATTTCGTCCGTCCGTAGCTCTTTCCTGGATTTACCTTCATCAGGAAAGATCAAACCTAAACATTCGACACCAGTGATGTATGAATACGTTCATAACTTGCAAACAGCATAAAAATTACACGAATGAATAAAACATTTGCTTGAAACAATGCCATTAACTTTTCTATAACTATATGATAATAATTGTCCTATTGCACAAAGAAAATAAAAACAAAAATCAAAGGATATGGAGTTCCATCCATGACACAAAATCAGTACATGCACAGCAGAAAACATACAAAAAGCAAATGGGCAGCGCTTTTATTGCTGTTCTTCATCTCAAAGTCACAGTGATAAGATATTATATGTTCGTTCTCTCAAAACCATTCTGTTCCATTTTTATTTATTTTCGGAGTGCATCATATCCATTGCATCCAACGTACTTCGATGGATTGATGTTGGAAGATTGCTACAGATTCAACTTAACGGTGATGAGTACCGGAGTATCCGCGGAGTTGACTCCACTTACTCCCTCTTCCGGTTTTTGATTCGTTTTGTGTTGCTCAATCTCACTTTTTATGGACTTGTTTTTTTTTTTTGTCATGGCATTGTCGGTATGACATGTCCCTAAAATTTGATAGAGTAAACAAATCAATTTAAAAAATAACCACATTTTCACTCGATGAATAAGCTTTACCATGAACCAGAAGAAGTAAGATAGAACATTTTGTTTTACAATGGGTTGAGAGCCATAAGCGCCGAATTTGAAATTAAAAAGTGTGCTTTTATAGTTATTATTGACTTTGCACTAATTTTAACTGCGAGTACTCCTTGGTCGGTACTTTGCGTCCTTGTCTTTATGTTAGTTGTATTTTTTTTTTTTTTTTTTTTTTTTTGGCTTCTTCATATTCTGATGAGTCAAGTCATTTCTAACTGATGTTTACAGTTTGTTGTGCTGTTAAACAATACATTCTAAGTGTTCCTGTTCCAAGTCAGAAGTCTGCAATTCTGGGATTGTCGTTGGTTGCTTTCTGACTTATTTGTTTTTTTCATTTATTGCTTTGTACATAAATCAGGCCGATGTTTTTGTTTCATTTGAATTGTTCACATTTTGTCATAGTGGGACCAAACTACTAGTAATATATCCGACTATACGGTATTAGGTGTGATCATTGTTTAAAGCCGCATGGTGACCTACAGTTACTTACATTCACGTCATGTTGGAAAGTTGTGTCAATGGCAATCATACCGCATCTCCTTATTTTATTTATTTTTTATTAAAAGAGGAAACAGCTATGTAGCATAATTCCTTAGTTTATGTTAAATAGGTTGTCTATAAATCTGTCTGCAGTGGAAACTTCAAATATATTATGATAGTACTTACTAGTTTCGTATTAAAACCAATTGTGGAATCTGAGGAACTCAAATGACATATTTAAGGATTTGAAAAAAACTCCTTAATTGATTTTTCTACATTTAGTACCACATGTAAAATTGAAATGCACTTCGAATAAAATATATACAAAGTGCTTCTTACAACATAAATTTCCAAGTGTGTTAAATATACAAATACTGTTTTGGAGACATTTGCATATTTTCAATTATTGTTTTATACTAACCAATAGCTACATTGTATTACACAGAAAGTCAAGAAATCAGTATTACAGAGTATACGTATATAGCACACAAATGTTGCGTTTAGGGGATAATTATTTCAACAATCTGTAATCATCAAATACGAACCAACGATTTGATTTACCTCTGTTTTTTTTCGAAGAATTATAGAAGTTTTTGTTCAATATTCTCTCCTTAGTAGTAATGTTAAAATCTTGCTTGTGTATCTAAGCAATCCATCGATGATTTATTTGGTCATATATTATAGAATAAAGAATGAATTCCCTTTAAGCCAAGGCGATAGCAATAAATTAATTGTTTTTGATTTATTTAACAAAGCTAATTACGTGTGGATTAGATGTCATATTTATGATTTTGAACTCCTGCCGCTGATAAGTATATTATTATTTCAGCCTTAGTTATAACATGAAAATTAGGGCGAACGTACCACGGACTCTGGGCCAACAGGTTTAAGCCATTGCTAGCGAATTCTTCTCTGATTCTCTCTGATTCATTGACGCTATCAAATTATCCTTATGCAATTCTGGTACTCATCAATTTTAGTAAACTTGGCTTATTCTTTGTAGAAATTGTTACCATTCAACTGCATGTTATATATTAAAAAGAGATTTGTCTTATGTATTTGTTATAGTGATTTTGATCTCTCAAGGAATTAGTACTGGACATCAAATGAATTGTAGTTAGTAACACTCGGATATGACGATTTTATAAGCGAAAACAACAGCTGGTACATTAGTCATCATATTTCCCCTACTAGTATTGCTATGCCATCAGTCAACTTCTTGTCGTCGACTGATAAGCATATTTAATTAATCTTAATGTTTCCCTAATATAAATGAATATTTAAGGTGGCATATAATCTGAAAACCGAAAATATTTGGTTGATAAAAAATTTATACATTGTAATTATACATGACCAATAATGGGATGTTTTCAGATGGTAACTGTGAACATGAGAAACTAGGCTGTGTAGGAAGCGTTATATCCATTACCAAAAACTGTCATTACAGAAACCAGGCTGTCTAGGAAGCGTTATATCCATTACCAAATACTGTCTTTACAGAAAGGAGGTTGTCTAGGAAGCGTTATATCCATTCCCAAAAACTGTCATTACAGAAACCAGGCTGTCTAGGAAGCGTTAAATATCCATTACCAAAAACTGTCCTTACAGAAACCAGGCTGTCTAGGAAGCGTTAAATATCCATTACCAAAAACTGTCATTACAGAAACCAGGCTGTCTAGGAAGATAAAAGTCTTAGGACTTTAAAGTTAAGTTTGTTAGAGCATAATTCCAGTTTACACACAAAATTCTTTGGACTGTAATGTTAAGTTTGTGAGTTCATCAGTTCAGTTAAAACATCAATCAACTAGAATAAAAAAGTGTATCATCCTTATAATTCTCAACACAAAATTTTGTTATTTTACCCTGTAATCCACTAACCCAAGGATTACATTCAAGTGTATAGCGCATGAATATATATAACACAGTGAAACCGACACACATTTTACACCGATTACGAAAGTATTTTAGGCAACATGGTCTATCGAAGTGTAAACCAAGGGAAAAAGTTCTAACTGACCAATCACAATCAATTATTTATAGATATGAAAATTCTATAACAATTATTTTTTTGTTTTTACACCACTGACCAAGAAAAGGGGAGTGTTGAGCGCTACCAATATAAATAAGAAGATGTGGTATGAGTGCCAATGAGACGACAACTCTCCATCCAAGTCAGAAAGTATAAAACGTTAACAATTATAGGTCAAAGTACGGCCTTCAACACGGAGTCTTGGCTAACACCGAACAACAAGCTATAAAAGGCCCTAAAAATGACTAGTGTAAAACAATTCAAACAGGAAAACCAACGGTCTAATCTATATATAAAACGAAAAACGAGAAACACCTATGAACCACACCAACAAACGACAACCACTGAACAACAGGTTCCTGACTTAGGACAGGTGCATAAAAATGCAGCGGGTCTAGACGTTTTAACAGGCGCCAACCTTCACCCTAACCTGAGACAGTAGTGTTACATTACAACATAAAAAGACACACTATAAAATATCAATTGAAATGGCTCAACTCGATCAAAAAGACATTTGAACAAAAAAGAGTAAACATACACTGAATGAATAAGTTTGATCTATGACACAATATAAATACAATATTAAAACGTAGGTGCCTATACTATACATAACATAGACGTTACAGGTAATAATAAAAAAAGATGTAGGAAGAGTTTCAATAAGACAACTCTTACATGGGACAAAATGGCGTCAAATAAAACAACGTAGACAGGTAAATTTTATTCTAATGCAACATCGTTTGAAACGTTCATTTTGATTGGATAACGCCACCAATTTCCATGGCATCAATTCACAACTGATGCTATGAAACGTATGTGCAAACGCAGACGACGTATGACAGATTTTAAATGTATGATTTGACGTTCTTTTCTGTCAGTTTCATTAGAATGGAGATAACAATATTGTATTTTAAGTTCCGACGGCATCAATTGGTGATTTCATGGTCGCAAATACCAGGTTTACTGGCTCCGCTAACGCGTCACCAGTAAACTTGATTTGCGACCAGCAAATCACCAATTGATGCCGTCGGAGCTTAAAATACAATACAGTTATCTCCTAAATATAATAATTTAGTTGTTAGGAGTACGGAAGTAAACAGTTTTTACAAAATTAATAAATTTGGTGCTCAGAGTACGAGTACAGAAGTGAAAATTTATCGTCTTACTAAACACTTATCAAAGGTGGTACATATTAAAAATAGTGAGACGAGATATAACACAAAATAAGTAAACATTGAATTACAGAAATGCATTACAAATTGTGTCAACAGGTCAAATTAACACGAAAATACGATTTGAGAGTACTCGCATTTAATGAAAGCTAGTTAAAAGCCAAAAACAATTAACAATAAAAAATCGTTTATCAGAGACTACAATCAATTAAAACACATCCCAAACATGTCAATCATCGACACATTTTTAACGTCCCTGTCCCAAGCTAGGAATCTGTAATCCAGTGATTTTCATTGGTTACTGTCTGCCATATTTGTTTCCAATTCATTGTTGTAGTATCAGTTCGTTGGTTTTCTCTTTTGAATTGTTGGTCATACCGGACCTTCTATAGCCTACTATACAGTAGGAGTTTATTCATTGTTGAAGTTCGCACTATGATTGTTCACATACTTGTCATGTTGTTTTTATGGGTAGCTGTCTCATTGGTAGTTCTATCACATCTTAAAATTGAGAATGGAAATGGGGAATATGTCAAAGAGACAACAACCCGACCAAAGAGCAGAAAACAGCCGAAGGCCACCAATGGGTCTTCAACACAGCGAGAAAATCCCGAACCCAAAGGCGGGGTTCAGCTGGCCCCTAAATAAAAATGTGTACTAGTTCAGTGAAAATGGACGTCATACTAAACTCCAAAACATATAAATGAACTAAAATTCTCTTTTATCTATACTGTATGTATAGGTGCTTTGAAATTTGTGAGGTTGGACGACTAGGTCTGTATTTTGAATATCTTTTAAAAACTTTACTCTTTCTTATTTGTGCAATATGTCTCAAAGAATTTTAGTCAATATGAATTAACATCTACATTGCATTATGTTAATGATATCTTAAGTCTAGAATTGTGTGTCTGTCCTAATATTCCCGGTCCTGAACTCGAATCTTCCTGACTGTGAGAGATTTATATATGAAGCCAACAATAGTGTGGTGTTTTATATGCAAGTATATCATTGAGATCAAATGGTCATTCACAGTTGATAACCTTATCAGACACTACCAAATCATTGGTTGCTTGACTGTTTTAACTCTATATACGTTCGTCTGAAATTGTGATACAATGAAACTTGACAATGTAACACGATGTCGTGTTTTGTGTGCTGTTGTTTGTCATTCGGTCTTTTTCCGTTTTTTGCCATGACGTTGTCAGTTTCGACTTATGAGTTTGAATGTCCCTTTGGTACCTTTCGCCTCTCTTGGCACTAAAACATATTCTATTTTTGTGGAATTCTGACAAGTATCCTTTTTAATTAGAAGCTTATATAGGATAATGAATCTGGCATAAGTATGCAATATTGATATTTATTGTCCCATTTTTGCAATCATTTTTTTTCAAGGAAACAAATCTAGTATGTTCTTATGAAATCACGATTTCTTAGGAGTCTGGTTTCTTATTATTATCATTTTTTAATACAGCTTATCAAAACTGTGTTGCTAGCGCCTTTATTTTTTTGGACCCTCCTGAAATTTTGATGAAGGTTTCCGCTAATCAAAATCAAAGCATCGTTGATGTTGTGATCCAGCCATATTCATAGCTAGTCTGATATTCTTTCTGATCATACTTTTTTCAATATTTTTTTCTCTTTTCATTTCCAATCTTACTGTAAAATTTCTATGTTATTGTCCAAAGGTAGGGAATTTCGCAATATTGATGCAAATATTGATATAAATATTGATATTTCAATTTTAGACTCTGTCAGATTTTTTATTTATAAATATTTGCAATTTAATGGTATTGACAAGAATGGAAAGGGAAATCGTCAAACAAGTAATATATCTTTTATATGCCATTAATAATAACTGGCTTTATCTGTTTATAATTTCCAGAAAGAGGCATTAAAATCCAATTTCTCAACAACAAAAATAAAATAAAATAATAACTATTTTTATCTAAATTGGTGTTCATTCTGCATTAAGAAAAAATACATTTCCTGTTTTCAAATTAAATGAACAAATACCTAATGCTGAGATATTTCCAATTACTGTTTAATAGCAATATAATGGGATATAAATGTAGAACAAACAAATAAATTTTATGGCAGAAAATGCTCAGATAAGAGTTATGCAATTTTGTTTATTGTTTCAACCAAATTTCTGATAATTGTAACTAGTTAATTAGAACTTGATTTTTGACTTATGTGACAGATGATAATGACACTGTTTTACAAGTGAAATAAAATTTGCTTGCATTTTGTATACATATTTTTTTCATTTTTTATCTTTTCATTGAAAATAACCCACATCTGATTAATCATTCAGCTAGCTAGCAAAATTAACAGAATATTTAACGTTGTGTAGATCAAAATAAATAATACATTTGTAGGTATACTACTGAGGTCAAGAATGTGTGTATTCAGTTAGGTGTGTAATAAAATTGTGTCTATTTAATTATATAACAGGTCATAGATATTAACTTTGGTGAATTAAGACTGGGGTTGTTTCCAATTAACACTTACACCTTTGAGTGTAATTATTTGAAAATCATAACAGTTGATAATCATAATGACTCTTACTTGCCTATGGAAAGAATTGGAGTAATACCATTTCAAAAAAGTGTGGGAATCAACTTAGATATATATTAATACACATGTTGACCCAAATTTCATTGAAAAATCACTTACACAAGTATAAGATACTAATCTAATACTTTCAAAATTCTAATCAACTGATTCAATTGATGTACACATACTTTTCAAATTAATTCATAAATAGTAAATCATTATAAATTTTGATTTACAAAGGAACTATATGCAAGTGTATATCTAAAATAAAAGGGTTATTCGACCAATCTTTTCTTAATTTGAGGGCAAATAACATGTCAAAAGTTGGCAGTTGATGATTAAAATGGTGTAGAAAGTTTCTGCAAGTCATAAAACACATAATTAGTTTCATGATATGTCTTCAACTTAGTATTCTGCACCATCTCCAAAACCAGAGTGATCGCATAGATCCAGCATGGCTGAATCAAAAACTATGTGTTCGATAATCAGATAAATATGAAATAGGTATCATTTTTCGGGAGAGGGTTTTTAAAAATAACCCGTATAATTTCTTGCCTCCGGGATAGCCCCTTTATTTTTCACCAGACCATTCTCAAATTTGTATGAAGGTTTCTACTCATTAGAACAACGGATGAGTTAAAAATTTAGAAAAATCTGAAACAAGAGAACCCTTTTTTTCGGCAGCGGGAGACTTGTGAAGACAATCAACATTATTTCTTGTCACCTGTATAGCACTTTCACTTTTTGTCGGATTCTCTTCAAATTTAGATGAAGGTTTCTACTCATCAGAACAACGGATGAGTTCAATATTTAGAAAAATCTGAAACAAGAGAACCCTTTTTTCGGCAGGGAGACTTATGAAGTTAATCAGCATTATTTCTTGTCACCTGTATAGCACTTTCACTTTTTGTCGGATTCTCTTTGGATTAAGGTTTCCACTCATCAGAAGCACGGATGAGTTAGATAATTAAACATATCTGAAATGGGAGAGCTTTTTGGGGAGGGGGACTTGTAAAATAACCAATATTTTGTTCTGTCGTGTGTATTATAAACCACCTTCCTTTACCATCAGATCCAATAAAATTTGTATGAATTTTTTCATTCATCAAAACCTCGGACGAGTTCAATAATCATTAAAATAAAAATAAAAACGGGAATCATTTCTTCGTGAGAGGGACTTAAAATACCCAATAAAAATTCTTATCGCCAGGAGCGGGCCTAAATTTTAAATTCTCTCCACATTTTGATGAAGGTTTTCACTTATCAAAACCTCGAAGGTCGATAATTAGAAAATTTGAAATGGGGAGTAAATTTACGAGAAGGTGACTTGTAAAAAGATCCCATATTGATTATGACTTTGGGGAGGAGGAATGTAAGCATGCCCACTAAAGGTTCCTTCATTTTTATCTATTAAACAGCTTCAACATGTTCAATGAGAATATTGTTTATGTTTAGTTCACCTAAGTTACTTTTTTGGTGCTACTTATCGCTTAATTGCTGTCTCATTGGTATTTGAAAACGTTATGTCGGCTAAGAAGCTATTTGCCCATAAACATTGATAAACATGATAAATGTTTTTTTTTTACAAATTGACTTTATTTGTGTTTTTGGAATGTCAAGTTGCCATTATTTCATCCACATAGAAAGACAAACTTGAAGAAGTTATAATAATCTAAAGTTTTGAGCAACGATATATACGAATAAGATGAAATAGTATCGATTTAAAATTCAAATATTTCGACACAACAACTTGTATTCGTCAGTGTCGATATTTTTTTTAACAAAATGAAATAAAACAATCTGAAAATTCATTGTATTTCCTAATGGTGTTTAGTAAACTTTTATCCATATAAGGTCATTTTGAATTTTTATCATTATCTAATATTCAATTTGAACTTTACAGAACAAAATTCAATACTGAAATTATTTAGAGAAGCTAATAATTAGGTTTGACTTAACAAAACTTTGCTTTCAAAATAATTTTTGATCCGTTTAACATGTTTATGGGGGAAAAGG
Organism: Mytilus coruscus; assembly: GCA_017311375.1. Taxonomy (NCBI): domain Eukaryota; kingdom Metazoa; phylum Mollusca; class Bivalvia; order Mytilida; family Mytilidae; genus Mytilus; species Mytilus coruscus. The sequence goes on from CM029601.1 coordinate 95,790,480, forward strand.
TTGTTAAGTGTAATAACAATAATGTCATCCAAATAATGGTAATCATGGCAATGTTAATAATACGATGGAAATCATGGCAATATTAACCATTGCAATGTTAACAATATGAAACATCAATAAAAAATTAGCAATTTATTCACTTTTAGTTACGACTTTTTAAATCATTCACATTTACATACCCGCTTTTCACAAATATATAAAGATAAATATATTATATGCACACATTTATCACATTTAAAACCTAGTCATTAATTATATCACTTCATTTGCTGCTCAGCCAGTAGTTGCCTCCCACCGAAATCAAATAAATGTCCTGGAATTGATAATCTGGAATCGGAACTTGGAGAGAGTTTATGTTTATCTCTACGTGAGCGGGACGGATGTGGTTTTGGAGATGGATGTCTTCTTGGATCATCATACCATAACGTATCATCTGGAACCTCCAATTCAACCGTGTCAATGTCTAAAGCGGATGTTTCTGTCCCTTCCGGAGGACCACATACTTCTATACTTTCTAACCATGTTTGACATTTTTTCGTAGTTTCGTCTATACCATCCTGGCTTTTCAAACCTATATCCTGTGGATCAGTGTCTGCTAAACTCAATGTCATATCACAGTCTGGCAGATCCTCACTCTGAATACAATATTCACTTCTTGTTCTGTGTATTCGCGCTCGTGTTCTTTTCGTGGGTCGACTTGAACGAACATATGAACTTGGCTGAGGTCCAACAGGGGAGTTTTTCGATCCTCCTTCATCCGATGACGTTTGAACTTTTAAATCTAACCAACATGGAGGTTTAGGTCGTGTGTTGGTCATACCGATTGATATACCTGATCTTGATTTCTGCATTCTATTTACATGTTCTTTTGTTCATTTACTCCATTTTATTCATTTATAAAAATCCTGTTTACTAACACATGAAATGATGTAATACTACCTTTGGTGAAGATGTTAAATCCTCTAAAATACTTGAATACAGCGGATACGAACTGACATTTGTAATATAAACAATTGTTTATTTCAAAGATAGATGCACCATTTTTAAGTAAATGATAATTCTAAAAATAACACTGTGGATGTGAAAAGTTGCCAGTACATTACTAAAATGTAATTACTCCAGGTTAATCATACACAACGTTGAAACGTTAATCCAATATTCATTCCCAGTGCCTCTGTTAATTAATCCCATAATCTCGATGTGCGAGTGAAGGTGAGCAATTAAACTGTTGTTGTCAGAAATCTGGGTCATTCCCGTTCGTGCATCAATCACATGGGGCGATTAGGGTTACACGTGCGTAAACAACACTGATTTCCATACATCCATTCACAAAGATTAATTAACTACAATCTATTTCTGCAACTTCTGTTCTCATTTAACTTTTATAGTGAGTGTGGTGTTTATAAAAGGTGTGCAGCGGAAGTGCAGACGTAAAAATTGGCACCTCCTCGCCTGAACAATACATGCGTGTCAGTTTACACACTTCTGTCTTTATCATTAAGTCTTTGTCTGTTGTAGCGATATATTTTGTTACCACTGCAGAAGTTGATGATTTACCGACTTCTTAGTTATTTATTTTCTCCTTCGCGTCAATTTTTTTCTCCCTCGATATTTTTTCTTTGTTTTATGTGGTTTGTTGTAGACGTGATTTTCGGCAAAGTGGCATTAAATTAATTGCATTAGTAAATGTTGCAACTGTATTAGATAAACGAATTGGAATCGAAGAACATCGCCAAATGATTCATTATTCTATGGCTAATCGTGCACAATGGCTGTGTATGCATAATTTCGCCTATTTTCTCTTAATTCGTTGATTGAATTGTTTAATGAATTTGTGAGTTTGAATAAAAACAGTCGTAATTCATATCATGGAGCACTAGGGAAAAGTCAAATCGAAAAAATGCTTCATTATCTGGATGTTTCACTGTTGAAATCGGATCTTTCACATGAAACTATTGAACGTGGAACAACTCTTGACAATATGAAATGTAAAGAAGGCTTCTAGAATATAAACAAAACTAGTTGGTCTTGATAAAGTTAAGAACATATATTCAGGTTCACGCGTGTTTAATCATTTCAAAATAGGATCGATAATGAAAAATCATGACCTGATTGGTTATTAGGTTATAGGTAACTTCCTTTCTCCTTTTTAAGGAGATGTGCTGTGGACGACTTAGCAGAGAAAGGTGTTTGGGATGAGTGCCAGAATTTGTTTAAAACTAACAACCAAAAACGTAAATATTTTTCAGTTTTTACAAAATTATAGTTCGATCCATACGTAATATTTTTAGCAACAGCAGCAATTTAAGATTCACGAATGAATCAGTACCTTGATTATTGATTATAGATATCCCAAGAAAAATTCACATAAAGGTTGCATGGTTCAAATCTGTTCTGTCGTTTCAAAAGAGATGATTTTTGAAAAGATAACACAAACTGATATAAGGAGATGTGGTGTGATTGCCGATGAGACAACTATCCACCAAAGATCAAATGAAGTAGATGTAAGCAATTAAAGGCTACCGGACGGACTTCAACAATGAGAAAAACCCCATGCCGTAAAGTCGGCTAAATTAAAAAGGCCCCGAAATGAAAAATGTGAAACAATTCAATTTGGGAAAACTAACGGCCAAATTTATAACAAAACTATTTACGAAAAACAAATATGACAGACATGAACCAACGACAACCACTGAACTACAGGCTCCTGACTTGGGACAGGAACATAAAGAATGTGGCGGGGTTTAATATGTTTGTGAGAGCTCAATCCTCCCCCTAACCTGGGACAGTGGTGTTACAGCACCTAAAGAACAAACTGTAAAAATCAGTTGCAATGGGCCTAACTTAAAAGATCGGAACGAGGCAAAAACATAACTTACATTAAAACAATATATAGACACATAGCACCGAAATAAGAGTACTATCAGTTACTAACAGCTAGTTCAATTAAATTACAACTAATAAATAAATCATGTTCTCCCAGACTAAAGTATCAATCATTACACATTTAACGGGTTTAGTGTACAGATGTCATAAACATGCAGTCTGAGAAACGCATGACCTTGTGCAATGCCAAAACATACGTAAACAGTATTGACATAATGTAGTATCATTAGTTCTCATAACTTCACATATATAGCGATATGTTTTTAGTTATGTTTTAATTTTTCAAAAACAAAATCAATCGTAATACCAATAAAAACAATATTTAAAAATTTTACTACTGTGTTAAATTGATAACCGGAAAAAGTACATTATAAGGACAAAAACTTGATAACTGGTTCGTCTGATCATTCAAACATTCCCATGGTAGATAGATCTTGTTCTGCTTATAATTTTCGTATTTAAATATTCGGGATAATTACCAAAAAGTTCAAAATTCGAGGAAAAAAGATATTTCAGGGGCCATATACGTTACGCGCGGTAATGTTTTTTTTTTCCATTTGACCCTTTCTTAATGCATAATGGGATTAAAACAAAAACATTCTACTAGAGACTAGATACTACACATGTCTCTGATTCTACGTAATTTAAAATGGTAAACTGTCTTGATTCGTCAGTTGAATTGAAATAAAATAAAAGCTCTCTTAATAATTATATTTAACATTGTGCATTTATACAATTAAGGCCTCGTGTGCATGCACAAAGCCAATTTTACTACGTAAGACGTAACAATAAGAAACCAACCACCCAAATCAAAACGAAGAAAAAATACAAAATGCTGAATGGATTTCGATAAAAAAAATTAAAAGGGAAATGAAATGACCCTATAGTCATGACGTTAAACAGTGAATTAAATTGTAGTAAAGTCAGTCAAAGTCTAGCGACCATTTTTGAACTCAAGTTCCAAAAAACCACAAGATTATAAAATTCTTAGACAAAAGTATAACGGCCAGTTCGACATTGTAATATTTTCACAATAGTTATAGAACCTTGGACTTGGAAAGTTTGTATAGTAGTCCCAGATAGAACAGATGTGTCACCTCGGTTTATAATTTACGAGCATATATATTTAACATATTATTAACATCTTTTTTGTTTTCAATATTTTCCGTGTCTCCCTTATATTTGACTAAAGTCCCATTGCTCAATTTTTTTCAGTACAGGTACTAGTAATGAATTTCGATAACTGACATTCATTTGGTTGTGAAAAATATACTATAAAGTAACGATACTTTAAATTAGTTCAGATTATCAGATGTTTCAGAGGAGAATATTTTTTCACAAAGTTTCAAAAGCAAGTGGAAAGAATAAAAAAAATACGAAAAGGGTAACCTATATCCAATCTGGGACTAAAACATGAATAAGATAAAAAAATATACTACTATAGTTCTAATGACGGATTTATGCAATACGTTGTCGTTTTTGTTTTACTATACTGTGCACACTTCCTGTTGTTGCTTTTCCTGTTATTATTATTTTAGCCGATGATCATATTACATTATGGGTCTGTTTGGAAAATCAAATGAAAAATCGCCAAAAGATATGGTATACTTGTTTACTTTTTCACACCATTTTTCTATATTTTCCTCTTATTGTCTGACAAAATCATAGAAAACTGTCACTCCGATAATAGGATGACCCAAAATCTAACATTGTCTAAGGTATCGCACGACAATTTTTAGAAGATAACGACTCTGGAGTCGGTTTCACAAAAAAACTTACGACTAAGATTGATCGTAAGTATACTGAATTGTTCATGACTTACGATCAATCTTAGTCATAAGTTTTTTTGTGAAACAGACTCCTGTCTTTAGCAGTCTACATATACAGTTTCTAGATTGTATTGTTGAATCTTAAGCAAACTAGTTTACCATCATATTAATAAAGGCAGTGTCTGCGCGTACCCGCATGCGGGTACAAATAGTCAAATTGCCATTCATAGGCTACGCGTACCCACATCAGGTTTTATAATAAAATGCCATCGGATCGGAATGAAACATGAAATCAGTGTTCTCCCAGAAATTTTTAAGGCGCAAAATTTCAAGAGCGCGTAACTCTATTTTAGAGTGAACTATTGTGAACTGAAGCAATCGGTCATAAATCATTACATGCAATAATGCACAGTATTAATAAACATGATAAAGAATAAGAATATATATATGAAATAAATTCTTTTTAAACACAAAAAGCATTTATATCACAGTCAATTAAATAAGTCAAAATGTATATATAGTTCAAGAAAAATCCTCATGTTCTTCTGGGCCTTCCAATGCTGAACAGCTTCAGTATATTTATTTCTTTACTCTCTGTACCTTCTAGAGATATAGTAACATTTTGTTGGACAGACTGTTCCTCAGTCTTTATCCTCTTAAGGGTTGAAAACATCATCTGCCTTTCGCTTAACCCATTTTTTCTTTGCAAAGAACATATTGATTCAGCATTAAAATTGATTATGTTTAAGATGTTTGGTATACAACTTTTTAAAACAAAAAATTGTAATGAACCAGATGACCAGTGTCCGTAGTTTGACATATGCTTCCGTGTGTATAATTGTCAAAACGTTTCTTTGGCAGGTAGATATAAACGAAACTTGACAAATTCGTCAAAGTTAAAACCAGTGAAATTTTTTACTAGTGACATTACACAAATGCTGCAGCGATTCCGTACATATATTTCTCGATGGACGAATTAACGATTGATGTTAAAAAATTATTTTATATCTAAACGTGACAGTTGACAGATGAATTTTACTTGCAAGCAACAATTTTCACTTTCTAATGAAATAAATTATTCCTCGTTATCTTTAATAAAAGTTTATTTTACTTTTTGACGTACAAATACTCTCATTCATAAATTTCATCGTAAATTTCTTGAGTAATGTGTATTAAAATTTATCACGTGTATTCATCATGTTCATTGGTCGTGTTTAAATAAATTCTTCTTCTCGACCAACGAAAATGGCAAAGTATCGACCACTGACGATGCGTAAATGCAATGTATTTGCGATCTATTTCTTCAATTTTGCACTGAAGTTTTTAAAACTTTATTTTCTACTAAAATATCTATCTTCTTGATGATCATTTACGCTATAACATGATAACATGGTCTGATAAGGCTGGAACAGGTAAATCAGAGACTTTTGCTAGTTATCAGTTATTGCACAACATTGACCGACCTCTCAGCGGTAATCAGCAACTTGACAATATTAACCAACATTTATAATTAAAATGTGAAAATCAACAGGCTGCGGGATGAAGTATTAAGGACAGCAGCCAATTAAAGCGTATGGGATCAACGAAAATATTTTGAAGGCGCTGCGGGACCGCAGCGTCATATCGACCTGGGAGAACACTGAAATATATACAGAATTTGTCGCAATTAGTGAATAAATTGAAATCAGAATTTTTATAAATATTTATATATAGGTAAGTGAACAGTTTTTCTCAGTTAATAAATATTCTTAAAATGGAAGAGAGTGATATACATGTCAATGCATGTGGGGAAGACATTTCAAAGTTATCATGAATTGGAAAACAAAGGCCAATACCAATAATCTTCTAGATGCTTCGTTAATAAATAACAAAATGTTTGACGAAAATGTAAACCTTCAGCGCATCAAAAATATTTTACCTCAGAAGCGTGGAAGCAACTTAAAATTAGGATCAACGAAAGAAGAGAGTCATGCCAATGGATATGTATCAAATGTCAAAAAAACCTACACGATCAGGACTCTTTGGCCTGTTATTGTTGTTTGGACTGGCAACATTTGAAATGTGCAGGGTTGAAATATGTGCCAAAACAATCATATTGGATATGTAAAATTTGTTCCAGATCTTAATTAGTTACATGAATCTTTTATAATTGATTTATTTGACATTATTACTTGCTTCTCTAATTTTTATATAGACACCCAAGCTTTAATTTTAGTCGTTTAAGATATTTTAAAATTTCAGTTTCTGTTTTACATTTTACTAAAAGATTATTTTAAATCTCATATGGGTATTTTTCAAAATCAGTAAAATTTTATTCTTTAAATTTGCATTTACATTTTATAATAGTATTAATTTTATCATGTTTTTCTTTTAGAGGGACTGTACAGTTTCTTTTTCCATCAGTGTGCATTTAATTTGCAATGTTTATTATGTATCATTATCTAATAAATACAATTTGAAAATATTATTTTTCATACTCTTCACTCGTTCTACACGAAATCCCCTTATTATCGATAATTTCCGTATATATTTCATGTTTCAAAACCGGATGTGGGTACGCGTAGCCTATGAATGGCAATTTGACTATTCATACCCGCATGCGGTACGCGCAGACACTGCCATTAATAAACAAGCTTTATTTAGAGTCGGCATGATATACAAAACAACAAGGATTTTTAAAGTGACAAATACAAATTGACATAACATAAGTTCTATTGAGCTTTTAACCGATATTTGCAGGGATTGAAGTTAAAATTTTGGCATGGTAGCCTACAGCTAAAATTTCTGCTTTTCTTGTATAGAACCATATATATTGGCTACAAAATTTAAGCTGGGGGCTACCATGCCAAAATTTTAACTTCAATCCCTGCAAATGATTGGCGAGTGGGCCCCTGCATTTGCATGACACTAAAAAACAAAAATGCCCAAATTCTGTTTATTCAGAGATATTTCAATAAGAAATAGCAAACAGTTCTTTAACCGTTGCTATTTTGTAAATTTTACAGAAATTACTTTCTTGTTAGTTTTTTTTCTTTCAATCTAGGACTAATATAATACTAGTGAAATATGCCAGCATTAGCTCTTATGGTAGAAGCATCGAATTGGAATACAGAATGATAACTCTCTCTACATGACCCATCTGAAAAGTTTCGTCACTCTCATTATGTCTCGTACGATTATTTTATTTTAATGGGTGCCAGATTCTCGTTTTAATCGCAAAAACAGGACAGAACGGAACAAATTTGATGGTAATACGACATGAATTTTTATTTGTTTACCAAAACAAGAATAAACAAATTTTGGTAACTTGTGTAGTTTATTTAAATTTTATTAGGCCAAAATAAAAATATTGTATGTTTGCCCAAACGCGACCGACCCAAAAAAAACCTGCCGACTCAAATTCTTTTTTGCTGGTTTTTTGAAGATTTTTTTTTTCAGATTTTTTTCGTGTCCGCTCCGTCATCGTATAAAACTTAATGTTCATTGTCTTTGCGTTTGAAAGTAACTGTGAATAAGGTTAAAAGAAAGCATGTAAGAGACGCACTTAATCGATATTCGATGTTCTCGGTTTTTATCTTCTGATTTAACGTCGGAACGTAAAGAAGTAAAACATGTGAAAATGGCAGACAGTTTTTTTATGCTGTCGTCGTCTGTACTACTTAAAATAAACCAAAAAATAAAGCGTATTTTGTCTAATAGGCTTTATCGCTTTAACAATAAGAAAACTTTGAATGATGTTTTTGATGAGGTTGCCGATCTTGATGAGATGGACATGCGGAAAACCGATGAAGTCATTGCTACTGTATCCGACAAGAGTGGGCTAAAAACTTTCGAGCCTGGCATGAGTGAACCTATTGAGGTTGTACAGGAATTTGACAATAAACTTAAGTTTGCTACTTTTACTACAAAGGTTTGACTGAAAAAAAAGATATACTGTTTTAATATTTTCATGCAAATTCTGATAAAAAAAAAAAGAATTTGCCTACCTACCTACCCACACCCAGTCATCATGGGTCGGGTTTGGGCAAACTGAAATATTTTTAATTGTGGCCTTATTGTACCACAGAAAAAAACGAAATTTGGACAAACAAGTAACCTTTAACCTATCTTACGTGATGTTTATCGTCTGCTTCATGTTTCCATTGAAAGCAAATTTCCGAAATAATAACAGGTACTTCATTTAAAAGTCATACATTTTTGTCATAATATCATAATGAATGATCACATTTATAGTGTAAAAGTTCCGTCCAGCCATGGGAACACAGAAAAACCCTCTGCAAGCAATAATTTTCAGGAGAAACGTAGGTCATATGCAGAGGTAGTAAAATCTGGTGCTCTTGCTCTGGTTGACCATGACTACTATTAGAATTCCCCATTTCAAGTAACAGTGATAATGACGTTGATTATACTGTCGTAGGTGATCACGGTTATTCCTGCAGCTCACAGACAAATGCAGCTGAAATTCCCAATAACATTTCTTTCAGCAGCAGTCTCCAACTTCACAGAAGCTTTCAAAAGTTAACAAAACAAAAAATTTAAATTCAAATTCACAATCTGCTAATTCTGTTCTTCCTTTGGCAAACGTAGATTCACTGTCCTCAACAAATCTTGTCATTAATAATGACACATATTTATCTTATACAGTCCCAGGAGATGGAAACTGTTTTTTTCACTCTCTAAGTTTAATCATAAACGGAGACTTGAGTCTGAGTCAGGGCCTAATCTAGGATTTTTGAGAGGGAGAAGTGACTTCTCCTTCCATGAGAGAGTTGGGAGAAGTGGTTAATTTCTTTGAGAAGTGAAATTCAATTACTGTTTCGTTTGCATAGTGTTTTTGTGCACATCATTAAAGGAAAATTGTTTTATTTGTGCAATAAAAAATATACTTGCAGTGTTCTATATGATTATAATATTGTATAAAATGTATGAATTGAAAATTCTAAATAAAAAGGTTTAGACTATGTAGTTGTTATTTATTCATTCAACCTTTTGTGCTATCAACTTGAAATTAAGTTTGTTGCTTGCCTAGTAATATTATTATGCATTAATCCCATGTGCATCTGCTTCAGTTTTTTTAAAGTCCAGAAAAATATGACTCCCAGTTTATGTGATGACTTTTTAATGACTGGGCAATTTAATGTTTATCATCACATGTCATAATTTTGTAAAATATTGACTGTCAAGGACATCTTGTCAGCTGTAAGTTGAGAATCTCGTGAAGGATTGTAAGCCTATATATAAATGAAAATATTTATCAATCACATTTTAATTAATCAAGAAAGAGCTAATTTTTATCATTTTGTTATGAAAGATATCTTCCTCATTAACTAATTGGTCATGAAAAACCCACTGCTGATCACAAGCTGGCCATGTGTTGTACTTTTGCAATCAACTTATCCATTAGCTGTCTTTCTACCTTTTATATTTCAATTTAATCACAGAATATAAAAAATCTTCCGTTCATTCCCACCCTTAACCTTCCGAATAGTAAAATTGATTGTCTCGTCGTGATAAACAAATCCATAGGTGCTTGAGGACAGGATCCTGTTATGAGCCCCCCATAGTCCCTCCCCCTTATTATCATAAATCTCAGATTTTTTAATATATATCACTTATTTGTACCATATATATACTAATATACCACTACAAATTAATTTTCATGACCAAAAAGAAAAAAAAGTACCAACCAAAAAGCAAAAACTAGAAAAGAAAATGTACCATAAAAAAAATCAGCTACATAGCCAAAAAGCAAGAAATTACATAAAACTGACTAAACTAGTACATGAAATTGATGTAGAAAAACCACAAACAGAAGATGATCATGAATACATTTATACTGCTGAGCGGTGTTCTCCCCACAAATATCAAATAGCTTCCCAGACAGGGCAAAAACTTTAGATCATCAACTTAACAATCCTATTTATGGTTCCTTACGCTTAGCATGCTTAGATGAAAATGAAAAACCTGATCAAAACAATATTTTAAACAATTAAATTATTTTCTAATTCAGCAGAAAACATTATGAACCCTAAACATATTCCATCTGAACTTGCTGATTTAACTGTTGTTGAACAACAACTTATATGTAGAATCTCACCTTGTATAAATGTTCACATGTTAGGTCATGGAGGTATTGCTTCTGGTGGGCACTGTGTTACTTTTCCACAAGAAGTAAATGAACACGCCAAAATATTTCCTAGACTTCCTCAAGTTCCTGAAGAAATTTATATTATTCGTGTACAGAAGCAGGGCAAAAATGGATCATCTAAAGGTTTTGTAGTAAGAAGGTGAAAAATACAAACTGCTCTTTTTTTTTAAAACAGTACAATCCAGCTTATTTTGACATTATTACTAGTAAAGTAAGGTTAGCTGCATTGCCTATTGATGGTGAAATGTCAGATAGATACAAACAGTTGACTACCAAGCCAATACTGTTCATATTTCTGACAATGGCACTGCCCCTGATAAAACAGACCCTGGTGAAATAGAAGGTAATACACATTCCAGTGTAATTTTGCCTGACCCACATATTGATATCAGGAAGAAAGTAGAGGAAAATTCATTTGTTGACAGTTCTGTTTTGGAGCATTAAAAAGTGTAAAATATAATAGTGATAGTCAAATTTTTGAAAGGATGCTACATGTACATGATGTACAATGTATGTCATTAGTCTGATAATGATGATGGCTTGGACCCCCTCCTATTGGTGTATAATGGTCAAATGACAAATATTACATGCATATCAGGAAGAGAAAATGTTAATGAGATATGAATATGGACCCTTCTTTGTACCAAAAAGAAATGCTGAGTCAGATTTGCTAGTTCACAAAGTAACAGTCTGCATGATGATATGGACACATTATTCTAACTCATGAGCCAACCAGTCTTTGCTCTTTCTTCTAACTCATGAGCCAACCAGTCTTTACTCTTTCTTCTAACTGCAGCCTACCTTTAGTTAGGACACATTATTCTAACTCATGAGCCAACCAGTCTTTGCTCTTTCTTCTAAGTGCAGCCTACCTTTAGTTAGGACACATTATTCTAACTCATGAGCCAACCAGTCTTTGCTCTTTCTTCTAAGTGCAGCCTACCTTTAGTTAGGACACATTATTCTAACTCATGAGCCAACCAGTCTTTGCTCTTTCTTCTAAGTGCAGCCTACCTTTAGTTAGGACACATTATTCTAACTCATGAGCCAACCAGTCTTTGCTCTTTCTTCTAAGTGCAGCCTACCTTTAGTTAGGACACATTATTCTAACTCATGAGCCAACCAGTCTTTGCTCTTTCTTCTAAGTGCAGCCTACCTTTAGTTAGGACACATTATTCTAACTCATGAGCCAACCAGTCTTTGCTCTTTCTTCTAACTGCAGCCTACCTTTAGTTAGGACACATTACTCTAACTCATGAGCCAACCAGTCTTTGCTCTTTCTTCTAAGTGCAGCCTACCTTTAGTTAGGACACATTATTCTAACTCATGAGCCAACCAGTCTTTGCTCTTTCTTCTAAGTGCAGCCTACCTTTAGTTAGGACACATTATTCTAACTCATGAGCCAACCAGTCTTTGCTCTTTCTTCTAAGTGCAGCCTACCTTTAGTTAGGACACATTATTCTAACTCATGAGCCAACCAGTCTTTGCTCTTTCTTCTAAGTGCAGCCTACCTTTAGTTAGGACACATTATTCTAACTCATGAGCCAACCAGTCTTTGCTCTTTCTTCTAAGTGCAGCCTACCTTTAGTTAGGACACATTATTCTAACTCATGAGCCAACCAGTCTTTGCTCTTTCTTCTAAGTGCAGCCTACCTTTAGTTAGGACACATTATTCTAACTCATGAGCCAACCAGTCTTTGCTCTTTCTTCTAAGTGCAGCCTACCTTTAGTTAGGACACATTATTCTAACTCATGAGCCAACCAGTCTTTGCTCTTTCTTCTAACTGCAGCCTACCTTTAGTTAGGACACATTACTCTAACTCATGAGCCAACCAGTCTTTGCTCTTTCTTCTAACTGCAGCCTACCTTTAGTTAGGACACATTATTCTAACTCATGAGCCAACCAGTCTTTGCTCTTTCTTCTAACTGCAGCCTACCTTTAGTTAGGACACATTATTCTAACTCATGAGCCAACCAGTCTTTGCTCTTTCTTCTAACTGCAGCCTACCTTTAGTTAGGACACATTATTCTAACTCATGAGCCAACCAGTCTTTGCTCTTTCTTCTAACTGCAGCCTACCTTTAGTTAGGACACATTACTCTAACTCATGAGCCAACCAGTCTTTGCTCTTTCTTCTAACTGCAGCCTACCTTTAGTTAGGACACATTATTCTAACTCATGAGCCAACCAGTCTTTGCTCTTTCTTCTAACTGCAGCCTACCTTTAGTTAGGACACATTATTCTAACTCATGAGCCAACCAGTCTTTGCTCTTTCTTCTAACTGCAGCCTACCTTTAGTTAGGACACATTATTCTAACTCATTAGCCAACCAGTCTTTGCTCTTTCTTCTAACTGCAGCCTACCTTTAGTTAGGACACATTATTCTAACTCATGAGCCAACCAGTCTTTGCTCTTTCTTCTAACTGCAGCCTACCTTTAGTTAGGACACATTATTCTAACTCATTAGCCAACCAGTCTTTGCTCTTTCTTCTAAGTGCAGCCTACCTTTAGTTAGGACACATTATTCTAACTCATGAGCCAACCAGTCTTTGCTCTTTCTTCTAAGTGCAGCCTACCTTTAGTTAGGACACATTATTCTAACTCATGAGCCAACCAGTCTTTGCTCTTTCTTCTAAGTGCAGCCTACCTTTAGTTAGGACACATTATTCTAACTCATGAGCCAACCAGTCTTTGCTCTTTCTTCTAAGTGCAGCCTACCTTTAGTTAGGACACATTATTCTAACTCATGAGCCAACCAGTCTTTGCTCTTTCTTCTAAGTGCAGCCTACCTTTAGTTAGGACACATTATTCTAACTCATGAGCCAACCAGTCTTTGCTCTTTCTTCTAAGTGCAGCCTACCTTTAGTTAGGACACATTATTCTAACTCATGAGCCAACCAGTCTTTGCTCTTTCTTCTAAGTGCAGCCTACCTTTAGTTAGGACACATTATTCTAACTCATGAGCCAACCAGTCTTTGCTCTTTCTTCTAAGTGCAGCCTACCTTTAGTTAGGACACATTATTCTAACTCATGAGCCAACCAGTCTTTGCTCTTTCTTCTAACTCATGAGCCAACCAGTCTTTGCTCTTTCTTCTAAGTGCAGCCTACCTTTAGTTAGGACACATTATTCTAACTCATGAGCCAACCAGTCTTTGCTCTTTCTTCTAAGTGCAGCCTACCTTTAGTTAGGACACATTATTCTAACTCATGAGCCAACCAGTCTTTGCTCTTTCTTCTAAGTGCAGCCTACCTTTAGTTAGGACACATTATTCTAACTCATGAGCCAACCAGTCTTTGCTCTTTCTTCTAAGTGCAGCCTACCTTTAGTTAGGACACATTATTCTAACTCATGAGCCAACCAGTCTTTGCTCTTTCTTCTAAGTGCAGCCTACCTTTAGTTAGGACACATTATTCTAACTCATGAGCCAACCAGTCTTTGCTCTTTCTTCTAAGTGCAGCCTACCTTTAGTTAGGACACATTATTCTAACTCATGAGCCAACCAGTCTTTGCTCTTTCTTCTAAGTGCAGCCTACCTTTAGTTAGGACACATTATTCTAACTCATGAGCCAACCAGTCTTTGCTCTTTCTTCTAAGTGCAGCCTACCTTTAGTTAGGACACATTATTCTAACTCATGAGCCAACCAGTCTTTGCTCTTTCTTCTAAGTGCAGCCTACCTTTAGTTAGGACACATTATTCTAACTCATGAGCCAACCAGTCTTTGCTCTTTCTTCTAAGTGCAGCCTACCTTTAGTTAGGACACATTATTCTAACTCATGAGCCAACCAGTCTTTGCTCTTTCTTCTAAGTGCAGCCTACCTTTAGTTAGGACACATTATTCTAACTCATGAGCCAACCAGTCTTTGCTCTTTCTTCTAACTGCAGCCTACCTTTAGTTAGGACACATTATTCTAACTCATTAGCCAACCAGTCTTTGCTCTTTCTTCTAACTCATGAGCCAACCAGTCTTTGCTCTTTCTTCTAACTCATTAGCCAACCAGTCTTTGCTCTTTCTTCTAAGTGCAGCCTACCTTTAGTTAGGACACATTATTCTAACTCATGAGCCAACCAGTCTTTGCTCTTTCTTCTAAGTGCAGCCTACCTTTAGTTAGGACACATTATTCTAACTCATGAGCCAACCAGTCTTTGCTCTTTCTTCTAAGTGCAGCCTACCTTTAGTTAGGACACATTATTCTAACTCATGAGCCAACCAGTCTTTGCTCTTTCTTCTAAGTGCAGCCTACCTTTAGTTAGGACACATTATTCTAACTCATGAGCCAACCAGTCTTTGCTCTTTCTTCTAAGTGCAGCCTACCTTTAGTTAGGACACATTATTCTAACTCATGAGCCAACCAGTCTTTGCTCTTTCTTCTAAGTGCAGCCTACCTTTGGTTAGGACACATTATTCTAACTCATGAGCCAACCAGTCTTTGCTCTTTCTTCTAAGTGCAGCCTACCTTTAGTTAGGACACATTATTCTAACTCATGAGCCAACCAGTCTTTGCTCTTTCTTCTAAGTGCAGCCTACCTTTAGTTAGGACACATTATTCTAACTCATGAGCCAACCAGTCTTTGCTCTTTCTTCTAAGTGCAGCCTACCTTTAGTTAGGACACATTATTCTAACTCATGAGCCAACCAGTCTTTGCTCTTTCTTCTAAGTGCAGCCTACCTTTAGTTAGGACACATTATTCTAACTCATGAGCCAACCAGTCTTTGCTCTTTCTTCTAAGTGCAGCCTACCTTTAGTTAGGACACATTATTCTAACTCATGAGCCAACCAGTCTTTGCTCTTTCTTCTAAGTGCAGCCTACCTTTAGTTAGCAGTGAAGCATCATACAAATTTTCAAGGCTTTGGTTTGAGATGGAATCCATAACTTCCCACTTTAGACATGTTAGAGGTGAACAGGCTACCTCATGACTGCAGAGGTGGTTGAGTTTGAGTATCATTGTTCACATAACCTGTAATTTTCTCATTTTTATTTAGTGAAATTTTAGGCCTGATAACCATTTAATTCATTAATTGTATAAATGGTTATTTGTTTGTTTGCTATATTTTTTTTGGCTAAAAGCTCTTTTATTTGATAAGATATTAAATCATATACATACATGTATATACATATGTAGGCTTAGTTATTAATTAACTATTTTATTCAACAAGCTTTGCAAGAGTTTCCTCCAATGACACAAGTGTATTCTCTCTCTCTCTCTCTCTCTCTCTCTCTCTCTCTCTTCAACTTTGCAAGAGTTTCCTCCAATGACACAAGTGTATTCTCTCTCTCTCTCTCTCTCTCTCTCTCTCAACTTTTGCTAATTTTTTCTCCTAATACATATAAATGTACATACATGACATACCTAATGATATAAATATAATGTGTATCAATTTTAGGTGAATGAATGGACACACAAATTACGTAAGGAGGGTTTTAACATAGACCGACAGATCAAAGGTATGACTGAGTTATACATGTATACACATCCGTCATGTATTCTTAAAATTTACACATTAAAATTGATACATCTTTTTGTTATACCAATACCAATGTATAACAATATTTTATTACTAAAGTACCAAAATTTAAAATAACTAGTGCAGTAGAAAATTATTAAATACTCTTTCAGAAGGTAGATGGATCATCAGGTTTTAAAATAACAATACTTACAAATTTTGATAGAAAAGGTCATGATCATGGAGAACAAGGAACACTAATGAGAGCATAAAAGTAACTTCTTCAAAGTATGTTAAATTTGTCTGGATTAATTTAAAATTTGACAAATAGATATATGTAAGGAAAATTCAAACAGGAACTCTAGGTCTAACCAGTTCAAATTTAATGGTTCTGAATAACCATTTTATGACAATATTCTTCATTAAAAATCACTCTTGCTGGTGATTTGAAGTGATAACACTGATTAATACCTTGTCATATTGTTTCTAATGAATGTAAAAGTGTACAATTCACTGTAATGATAGCATAGTTCATTATGGAAAACACCAAAAAGAGTAACTTTCATTTGTGGCTCCTTGATGGCATTATAAGTACTATGTACATTTATTGTAGACATAACAATATAATGTGTTTTTTTACAATTTATTGATCTTAAGATGAACACTCTGTGATTCCCAATCTTACATCTAATTGAAAAAATGTCTTAAAAGTTGAATTTTATAGTGAATGTAAGTTTTTACTTGCAAAAAACATTTGTACTTACCTTGCATGTTATTTTGTAACAGGTATACAGAGAGAGGAAGAGAAAGCAAAGCGTCATCTGAAAGATGCAGCCAAAAAGGGAGAAAAGGGAGCTTGTAAAATTCTGGCTAGTGAAATTGTCAAATCACGAAAAGCTGTGAATAAACTATATGCATCAAAGGCACATATGAATTCTGTATCTATGAACATGAAAAATCAACTAGGTATCTATTTCACATAATTTCATTTATATGTGTCTATTATATCTTCACATTACAATTTTACATGCATAAGAATGAAAACATACATAAAAAGAAACACTGCCATTGAAAATAATGGCTGCATCACTTTGATTAGTTATACATTGCATACTGTCAAGGTCATCATTTTAAATCCAAAATTGTATATATAGTGTGAATTTTTAAATTCTATACTTTATACACTAAAGTATTCTAAAGAACAGCATTATTGAAAGATAAAAGAGTTACTAACAGACCTGAAGGAAATTTTCAGGAAGTTAGATGTTAGATTGTCATTACCAATTTCATATAATAAATTGTAATGCAATTAAAAAAAAAGTGATACACCTACAGTTGGAATAAAATACCTTACTTTTTATATTTGGGAGCTCTGATAAGACAACAAAGACGATTTAGGCACACTGATGTGCTTCAAGAGGATCAAAATCATATGCAATAATATATTTTTGTGACAGAAAGTCGTAAAATACAAATTCATAACGAACATTACTATCTTTGCTCAATTTTTCTTAAAAAATACGTAGTTTAGTCAACATATTACTTTACAATTCTACTGCACATGCAGATTTTGTTCAAAATGGTTTACAGTACATGCATAATATTTACGTAAATACTTTTCTTGCTGTATCATATTCATTTCTACACATAAATGATTAATTGTACTCATCATCAATGAACATGTACATACATGTAAATTGCAAAGTATACATTCACTAGGGATATAATCATTAATTAACATCTTTTTTAGCAACATTGCGAATAGCTGGAGCTCTTGAGAAAAGTACAGATGTGATGAAAAGCATGCAGGCATTAGTAAAACTACCAGAAATTCAACATACCATGATGGAAATGTCAAAAGAAATGATGAAGGTGTAAATTTACTTGTTAGAACCACTGGAATTATTTTGTATGAAAATTTCAAAACTTTCAAATTTCCAGAAGAAGTAAATAAAAAAACAGATATACTGAGAAACATTATATTTTACCTTGATTGATGTATT
The DNA here is from genome assembly GCA_017311375.1 of Mytilus coruscus. Taxonomy (NCBI): domain Eukaryota; kingdom Metazoa; phylum Mollusca; class Bivalvia; order Mytilida; family Mytilidae; genus Mytilus; species Mytilus coruscus. Next base: position 95,808,732 of record CM029601.1, read on the forward strand.
TTATGTGACGTCTTATATGAAACCAATGGGCTGATTCAAACCTTGACATGAATGGCATGGTTTTTCTCTGAGAATTTAATTTAAATCTATTATAGCAAAGTTTATATGATCCTGTATGGTAGCTAAGTATACTATATATCATACAAAGTATATCAAGATGTAATAAGGACAGTATCAAAATGGAGTCTTTATGAAATTCTTGTCCGCCTCATACAATATGCATTGTAACATTGAAATCATGGTTTTTCACACAGGGACCCAATTAGTTTTTATGGTTTATTTATATGCCTTAATGCCTACAAGGGTACAACATTGCCAGAAGACCATAATTCACATGCCCATGTAGCCTTTTTTGTAATCACTTGGGGAGAAATGGAGGATAACTCAATTTTTGTCGAGCCTGCAACTTTTGTCGCAAATGCAAGATAATGATAGCAATCCTACATTCAGTCGGCGGCGGCGGCGGCGGCGTGCACAATTATTCACTCTGTGTTTAAAGTTTTTGAAATTTTAATAACTTTCTTAAACTATCCTGGATTTCTACCAAACTTGGACAGAAGCTTGTTTATGATCATAAAATAGTATCCAGAAGTAAATTTAAAAAAAAATCCTGTTTTTCCGTATTTTACTTATAAATAGACTTAGTTTTTCTGCCAGTTGACATTACATTTACTCTGTGGTTAAAGTTTTTAAAATTTTAATAACTTTCTAAAACTATCCTGGATTTGTACCAAACTTGGAGAGAAGCTTGTTTATGATCAAAAGCTAGTATCTAGAAGGAAATTTTGTAAAAACATTTCCTGTTTTTCCGTATATTACTTACAAATAGACTTAGTTTTTCTTCCAGTTAACATTACATACAGTCTGTAGTTAAAGTTTTTAAGACATTTATTAGATTCATAAACCATTCTGGATTTTTACCGAACTTGGACAGAAGCTTCTTACAATTAAAAGATAGTATCTATAAGAAAATTTTTAATAATTTTTTTCCCCATTTTTGTTGAGCCTGTGACTAGCAGCAAAAGAAGGCGAGACACTGGGTTCCACAGAACCCTTACATATTTTTTATATCTTAAGTGTTAAATACCATAAACAGAAAAATTACACGTCACAGATTACCAAACACAGAGATTTATTTATTCTGCCTTTAAGCACAGGCCAAAGTTTGTAATAAAGATGTTTTTTTTGAAAGTTAAAGAATAGTGTTCCAAGTCAATGATAATGTACTGGTATGAGTAATGCTTTGCTGAAATATTAATCTTTCAAATGTGCACGCAATTACCCTAGATATTTTTAAATTCTGTAAATATGCATGAACAAACTTTTTTTTTTAACATAGCTAAACAGGAAATTTGTTGTAAAACACAAAAAATTTTCTTTAAGTTTTCACTTTATTATTTGAAACACCTTTCTGATTAAAATAAGCTGTTAGTTTTCTCTACGATACTCTTCGTAGTTAGGGAGTGTAGCATATCCAATTTGAATCACATTTTTGAAACATCTGTTTATTGTACAAAATGAATATTTGATAAGAGATACCTCTTATATACTCTGTTTGTACCATTAGAGTTTCATAATAGTTAGATATTTTTAATTGAAAGTAAAATATTTTAACATTTGGAAGGTTGAATTTTAAGTCACACATGAATATAAAATTAAAACCAACCAGGTATTTTACATTTATTTAAAAGGAAAAAGGGGGGACTTTTTTTATGGAGCTGGTAATTTAAGTTGATTTGTCTCCCTTTATCAAAATTATTTGTCAGCTATTTTTCCTTGGATAACAATATAATCAATTGAAAACTGAGTCCATTTAATCCATCTTATGGATATACAAAACTGTTTTCATCATTAATTCAACTGAAATACACAAAAATATTTAATAAAAAATAGGTGATGTTTAACATGTCAATACAAATAAGATGGAGATTTTTTTTTACACATTTGTTAAATGGATACTTTTTCTTTTAAATGAGCCAAATGTGAAAGTTGTCATTTCGAAAGTAAGATTATAAAACTACAGTTGGACTGTCCTGTTAACATTTACTCTGAATGTTCTAATTCACACAAAGGCTAACTCAGATTACTAGTAATTTGGTGTTATTATATTACAGGCTGGTATATTGGAGGAAATGATAGAAGATACAATGGAAGGCTTAGATGATGAAGATATGGATGATGAAATTGATACAGAAGTTGCCAAAGTTTTAGATGAACTCACAAGTGGTAAATTTTATTTTACATATCACAAACACTACATTAGAATGTGCTTGAAGGAATATAATACTATTCCTACATGTCAAAAGGGAGATAATTGAATTATTTACTTGGTCCAGCTTATTAAAGGGGTATAATTGAATTTACTAACTTGGTCCAACTTGTTAAAGGAGAGATAATTGAACTTACTTACTTAGTCCAACTTGTTAAAGGAGATATAATTGAACTTACTTGGTTGATCCAACTTGTTAAAGGAGAAATAATTGAGCTTATTTACTTGGTTCAACTTGTTAGAGGGGAGATAATTAAACGGATTTACTTGGTCCAACTAGTTAAAGGGGAGATAATTTAACTTACTTGGTCCAACTTGTTGAAGGGAGATAATTGAACGGATTTACTTGGTTCAACTTGTTAAAGGGAAGATAGTTGAACTTACTTTCTTGGTCCAACTTGTTAAATAGGAGATAATTGAATGAATTTACTTGGTCCAACTTGTTAAAGGAAAGATGATTGAATGGATTTACTTGGTCCAACTTGTTAAAGGGGAGATAATTGAATGGATTTACTTGGTCCAACTTAAGGGGACTTGGTCCAACTTGTTAAATGGGAGATAATTGAATGGATTTACTTGGTCCAACTTGTTAAAGGAAAGATGAATGAATGGATTTACTTGGTCCAACTTGTTAAAGGGGAGATAATTGAACTTATTTACTTGGTTCAACTTGTGAAAGGGGAGATAACTGAACTCACTTACTTGGTCCAACTAGTTAAAGATGAGATGATTTAATTTACTTACTTGGTCCAACTTGTTAAAGGGGAGATAATTGAACGGATTTACTTGGCCTAACTTGTTAAAGGAAAGATGATTGAATGGATTTACTTGGTCCAACTTGTTAAAGGGGAGATAACTGAACTGATTTACTTGGTTCAACTTGTTAAAGGGGATATAATTGACAAATTTACTGGGTCCAACTTGTTAAAGGTGGGAGATAATTGAACTGATTTACTTGGTTCAACTTGTTAAATGGGAGATAATTGAATGGATTTACTTGGTCCAACTTGTTAAAGGGGAGATAATTAAATGGATTTACTTGGTCCAACTTGTTGAAGGGAAGATAATTGAACAGATTTACTTGGTCTAACTTGTTTAAAGGATGATAATGAAATTAGCAAGGTTCGGGATATCCTTTTGAAAATTCACTTACATTTCTGTTTAAAAACTTGCATTAAAAAATTTAGTGAATTAAATGCTTTTTTCACTTTCTATAGGTGTATTAGATAAAGCACCAGACGCCCTGGCTGACACACTGCCATCAGCAACAGTAGAGGCAGAGGGCGCCACTGCATTGAGCGAAGATGAGGGAGAGGAAGATCTGACAAGTCGATTGGAAGCTTTAAAGAGCTAATGTTTATCATGTGACTTATTTGTTATTGTGATATTTTATACTTGTTGACATTATTTATTATACCATTATTGATAGCATGCCTGGCTTGGGTCATATACACAAGTTACATCCTCCATGTTAACCTTTTCAGTAACAATGTTTTGAATGAATATACTTGATTTATGAACTTTGTAGGTCATGTGGCTAGAAATCCATTTACTACCAGAACTAATCAGAAAAACAATGTAGTACTTGGTTTATGTTTTGAACACTGTTTACTATGATAACTAAATATGTTCAGTTCTATTGATATTATCTTCACACATTAATAAGGAATTGTAACAGTAATCACAGTCAAAGAACAAAAATATTTCTGTTGATGAATTGTTAGATGATTTTAAAATGTTTATTTTGTGCTTTGTTATTTTAATTTAGTTTATTATCAATTATTTGCATTTTGAAACAAGGTTATCTTTTTTATAACAAAATAGATAATAATGTTTACCAGACCAATCAAACAGCTTATTAGCATGTTTGACATACATAAATATTATGAACAAATGCAGTAGGTACCAATAATATATGTCCTTTGAAAACCACGACCTGCAAAATTTTTTTTTTATTTGTGAGGGAGGGAGAGTTAAATAATTTATATATTTGTGTTTTAGTTATATTCTTTTCATATCATTTCTTTTGAATAAAGAAAAAAGGTCTCTTGAAAAACATTGTTCAAAGCTTCTTCCTTAGTTTTAATAACTGAGAATATGTGTAGTCTAGTGATATAGCAGGAAGAGCATAAACTGTTGATTTGTGATCAGATTTAGTTCTTTTTGAAATAAGCTTATAATATTTATGAAAAGTTTTGTTATTTTTTTCATTTTTTTTTTTAAATCAAAAGTTTATCTATAAAATTGTGTGATAATTACATGAATTCTTTCAGGCAAGTTTAACTTTAAACGAGCTTATACCTGAAATTCACATGAAATTAATAAAAAATGAATACATGTAAAATTGATTTCTTGTGAAAAAAAATAATTTGAATTATATGCTTAAGCTTATTGCACATGAAATTTATGTCAAATCTTGTGAAATCATGTGAGTGAAATTTGCCTGTTTACACAATGTCATTATTCTATGTTTATTATGTGAAATTTACAAAGTTCATAAAAGATCATTACTTATTACAAGAAAAATACCATTTGTATTATAATAGAATAAATTTGTTTTATAATATATCCTTCTTTCCACTGTTTTTTATTCTATGAAGATTTCTGAACTGTTCCGAATTTGGGGTACAAAACAATATTTCTTCTTTTTTATGAATAAAGGGAGATGTGGGTATACATCAAGGACACAGCAACCCAACAACAACAAAAAAAAGATATTAAGACGTTAACACAAGACTTTCAGTAGTCAACATGTCTTAACAACCTGTCAATGTCTAAATCATCCTTAAATAGCTACAAATATAACAGAAATAAATAGATATCTGCCATCAAAACCAAATTTAAAAAAAAGAAGTTTCTTGACATTAAACTTTAGAACAATAAGGAAGAATACCAACCTGATATTTTTTGTTGATGTTTACTTCCAGCAATTTAGATTTAAACCTATTTTATTCATAAGGATAGGAATAAGATTGAGCAATAGACGCAGTCACCAGACCATGGCCTCTTTTTCATGGTTCATTGCTCAATTATAAGCCTTCATGCTTAAGCCAGCTTCTGAGTGATTGTATTTAAGTCATAGGTAACCAAATTTGGTATGTAGAATCATTGAAAGATATACATGTCTGCCTGACTGTTCAAAGTCCAGTAGCAAGTAAAAAGCATATTTGGGACATGTTAATGTGATATGAATATGAACCCTGCATTGTACTCGACTGCCAAGCAGTGGCTTATAGTTAATGTACAAGTACACAAGGTAGTAGTCTCTAGGAAGAAATGTCACTCTTCCCCGGACACATTACTCTGACTATATTCTGCATAGTCTGCTCATACTCCTAAATACTGAGTGCTTAGATGAGAAGCAACAAATACCAATTTTCTCAAGTCTTGGGTTTTACCCAGCAGCTGGGAATCAAATCCATGACTTCCCTCACTCCAAGGCAGTTTTGTCTTGATGTTTTCTAACCATCTTATTTTCAGTTTCTTTGATAAGGGATAAGTTTTCCAGCTTACTACAAGTCACAGATGTACTGTATAAGTATAGATATACTTGTATATGATTAAGGTGTAAATGAATGTTATAGGGGTCACATGACATTGACCTAAATTTTTTTGGTTTACTGATAGTTATGTTTCATGCGAAATAGGTCAGTTTCTCAGTTTAACCACATGTAAGAGGTCAAATATATTTGGTCTACAGACTCATTGCAGTTTGAACATTTTTATGTGAAAGGTATCATCTTACCTATATGTCATTTTCATGGTTAAATAATCAAGTTGAGTTTTCATGCTTTTAGCGCTTCCTCAATTACTGCACAGGTCAACTGTATTTGGTCAATGAATCATTGTAAGATGACCTGTCACCATGTTCATATAAAAGGAATCGAATGACATGACCTCATTTTCTTGGTTCGCTGATCAAAATTAAGTTCATAAATCAGATATTTCAATTGACAAATCATATATTTTTTTTCCAATAATCGATATCAGATGTACATGTCTTTTTGTAAGGGGTCATCTGATATGATCTTGTTTCCATGGTTCATTGATCAAGCTCTCATGATGAGAATATCTCAGGTACTTTAAATGATGGGTTCATTTACAATATTTGGTCTACAGAGTATTTTAAAGTGACCTTGACCATCTGCAAGGGATCAATCTGATTAAAAAACTCATAAGGGTTCTGCAGAACCCAGTGTCTCGCCTACTTTTGCTGTTGTCTGTGTTTTTAGTGTGATAGGGGATTGCACGTAATAGATTTACAGTTAATGAAATAAAACGTTTGAAATGTATGAAAAAAGTTATGCTTGTGAAAAATGAATACAGTATGCAATCAAATCTATAGATTTATAGAAGAGTTAAAATATAAATTTATTGAATGAACAAATGATAAAGAAGATAATTTTTACATTGCTTGATAATTTATCCCTTAATTCATCAATAAAAATGCATGTAAATAGAAGATGCAATTATAAAATTTTGTTCAAAATAATTGATGCAACTAAAAAAGTATAATATATGTGCAAACAAGAAAATTTTAAAAACTTTCACCACAGAGTGAATGTTATGTAAACTGGAAGAAAAACTAAGTCCATTTATAAGTAAAATACGGAAAAACAGAAATTTTCTGGATACTATCTTATGATCATAAACAAGCTGCTGTCGAAGTTTGTTTAAAATCCAGGATAGTTTAAGAAAGTTATTAAAATTTCAAAAACTTTAACCACAGAGTGAATATTTGTGGAAGCCAATACCGAGGACGACGGAATGTAGGATCGCTATGTCTCGCTTTGTTTGTCACAGGCTCAACAAAAATGGAAAAAAAATTATTAAAAATTTTCCTCTAGATACTATCTTTTGATTGTAAGAAGCTTCTGTCCAAGTTTGGTAAAAATCTAGGATGGTTTATAAATCTAATAAATGTTTTAAAACTTTCCTGCAGACTGTATGTAATGTTAACTGGAAGAAAAAACTAAGTCCATTTATTAGTAATATACGGAAAAACAGGAAATAAATTTTACAAAATTTCCTACTAGATACTAGCTTTTGATCATAAACAAGCTTCTGTCTAAGTTTTGTACAAATCCAGGATAGTTTAAGAAAGTTATTAAAGTTTTTAAAACTTTAACCACAGAGTGAATGTAATGTTAACTTGTAGAAAAACTGTAAGTCCATTCATAGGTAATATACAGATAAACAGGATTTATTTTTTTTACAAAATTTATTTCTGGATACTATCTTATGATCATAAACAAGCTTCTGTCCAAGTTTGGTAGAAATCTATGATATTTTAAGAAAGTTATTAAAATTTTAACCACAGAGTGAAAATTTGTGGACACTGCCGCCGACGGAATGTAGGATCACTATGTCTTGCTTTTGCAACAAAAGTCACAGGCCCGACAAAAATGGATCCTGTGTCTAAGCTTTGCTTACATGGATCTGACAACACTTCTAAGTACTTTCTGTTCTGTTAATTATTACATCCGACAATGAAATTTCAGCCTTCAAATTTTTGAAGGTTTGTTTTAATCTCACAAAACCAGATGATCCTGAAAGTAGAACAGACTGATTCTGATCCTTGTAAGCAAAGCTTGGACATTACAATGCCCTCTTGTAGTTTGATCTAATGACACTTTACTTCCAGTGTATTATTCTGTCATTATCATTTTTGCTACCAATTCATTCAGCTTGTCCACTCTAGTATATTATGGTGTAACATTTAGTTGGAGATAACATACCTGACTAATTATGCAAATGTATATATATGCCTGACATTTTAAAATAATTTGCACGTTTCATGCAAAGTTTTGAAGTAAAGTCCATGAAGTATTTTGTATGCTGAAGAAATGAAACAATATTTTTAAGTCTGCAGACTTTCATTAGGAGTTAAAACTTTACACAGCTGTTGAAAAGTATGTTGTTTAATGGTAATCTGTATGACACCATAACTGCTATTTGTCACTCAATGAACACCAAATAGTGAATCTTAGAACAGGGTCCTCCTAAAGATTTCTTGAACAGTTGAAAAGATGAGACCTTGAACAGAAGTAATTTGAATCAACAATTGTCTCTGGGGTCTTTCTTTTTACTGTTCTAACAGAAACAGGCACATTAACTACACTACAGCATACATAGATATTATCATTTCATCCTTTCCAAAGAGGGAGTAGGCAAAACTTTTAAATGTTCCATGTCCACCCTTTAGAGTGGAAATTTGATTTCTTTTTTTCAAATTGATTATACAACTTAACTCAGAAAATGGGAAAAGCTATTGTATTTGAAATGTTTTTTACTGAATATTATGTTAAATTTGAATGGAAATATAAGTGGGCTCCCACAGTGGTCTGGTGGAAAATGCAACATAAATTTGACCTGTACTGTATGTGACAAGGCATATAAAAATATCTGTACAAAGAAATTGTTTTACATTTTATTTTGGCTTTACATTTTTCTAAACCCTCAAGTTTAAACATGATTACTATATATGAAAATATCTATGAATAAATATATAACTATGCTGGACTACATGTACACAAAATGAAATGACAAGTATTTCTTGTGTTTATGTACATAACAAATAAAATTCAATACATGTAGCACAAATGTAAGGTTCAATATGGAAAATAACAAATCAAAATCGAAAATGTTCACTTTTTTAATATAGGTAAAGGGGGAGGGTTGAGATCTCAAAAAACATGTTTAACCTGTCCCAAGTCAGGAGCCTCTGGCCTTTGTTAGTCTTGTATCATTTTTAATTTTAGTTTCTTGTGTATAATTTGGAGTTTAGTATGACATCCATTATCACTGAACTAGTATACATATTTGTTTAGGGGCCAGCTGAAAGACGCCTCCAGGTGCGGGAGTTTCTCGCTGCATTGAAGACCCATTGGTGGCCTTCGGCTGTTGTTTGCTCTATGGTCGGGTTGTTGTCTCTTTGACACATTCCCCATTTCCATTCTCAATTTTACTTTCAGGTGATCAAATGTTCTACATGTGTACATAGATTTTTTAGATGTGTTTCTTAAACACCAGTAAATATTTATCTATCCTGATTTAAAGTCAAAGGGCTTAAGAGCTTGTCTACTAGATCTCTAGATGTGTCTTATGCAGACAGAACATGAACTTGGCATTGCATATAAAAAGAAGATTAGCAGTTGTGTGTTTTGTAATTTTAAGCCAGGTGGTTAACTAATAAGGTTATCAGAACCAAAACCAAATGTTTAGAAATATAAAATAACCTCAAAGACATCAAGAATGATGTCAGAAAAACAATGGGAAAAACAAAATGGCTCAGAATGTTGCTCCTATAAAATTTTCTATATTTTTTCTTTCTATATTCCTTTTTTTACAAACTTATGAATTTTGCTGTATAGACCGACTATATTGGTGATGGATTCACCAAGGGTTACTCCCCTTGTACTATCATTAAGCATATTAAGGTGACAATAAACCATTAGATTTTATGGGCACAGCCATTTTATGAAGATAACATGGTATTCAGAATTAAGAGTATGGCTAATCCTGATATGTCGATATGTGCACCCGTTATTTTTTATTATTAGAGACTTCGTGCACTCTGCGTTATACCAAAGGCAAAATAATATATTTTCCGTAGCCCTAACAGAACTGAGATGTCTTTTCAATGCTAGGATGAGACGTGTTTTAAAGTGCAAAAAATGATAGGCAAGGGAGATAAGTACAAATTACGGTAGGAAAAGCCACAGGAACCTATTTTTTTGGGACCAAAAAATACTGTCCGAATAATTTTTCTTTAATTCTAGCAAGGTTTCATTAAGAAATCAACTTTCTAAAGTCTGTATCTTGAAAAGGCTATCATTGTCTTAATGGGGAAATTAATTGTTTATTGCAATCTTAACTAATATTTTGTATATTTCACCACAAACTGTCTTCTATTACTATAACTGAGTCATGTACATGTATTATGGACATACATGTAAATCTTTTTTTTTTTACTACAAAAAATGTTCTGTTCTTCTCAAATGTACCATCCTGATAAGTACTGTTACTTGTATGACTGAAATGAGTTATTCACAACTTTCTTAAAATCTCTACAGATGTTATACAATTTGAAGTTGATCCGACAAGATGTTTAACAAAATTTAACAATTACATATAATATATGTGCGGAACAATTTTTCATTATTACTAACAATGAGTTTGTTAAGCATGTATGTAAGGATATAATATAAACCTTACAAGAACTCCTTTAAAAAAAAAAACATTTTAAATACAAAAAAAAAATTTGCAAGCAGATAATCAACTAAATACTGTTTCTACACTCGATCTAACAAGAAATTTTACAAACTGTAGAATTTTTTTATCTGAAAAATGTTTAGAATGGTTTCAAATGAATTAACAATACCAGGGCTCACACTACTTCAGAATCATAGGGAGAAGTGACTTCTCTTTTTGAAACTGATAGGGAGAAGTGGTGAGATTTGAAAGAGAAGTGCTCCTTCGCGCCCTGTGCTACAATGTTTTGATTTTACTATAGTATAAAGGTCATATGTAAATAATGTTCTTTTTATATTGGTCAATTCATATCTGAGTATACAATTAAATAAACAGTTCAAATTCAAAGTTGTTTAAGTTTAGGTTCTTGTGAGAAACTACCAACTAAATATCTAGCACTAAAAGAATTTTTTAGGTCAAAAGGTAAAGAAATTATAATATATGATTTACAATTCAATTAAAAACTATCTTGTTTATCATGTTATGAAATTCAGTGTTTCTCATCAAAAGATATACAAAGTTAAGCTGGGCCATAATATATTGAAATTAGTAGTTAAGCAACTTTAATCAATATTTTGAAACAATCCATATAAATTATATGGAATTATATACATTAATCAATTAGATCTAATCAAAAGTCTGTTAATGCGTGTGGAATGCGTAATTTTTCCTTTTGGGATCAATATTCTTCTGTCACCTTTTCCATTCATGCGTCCGTAGTTATTATTGTAAAAATACGGATTTCCGTCATAGCTGGTCCGGTACCGATCCGTAGTTTGACGATGTTTGACAAGCTATTTGGAAAGGAATATGACGTTTTTAATGCAATAAATGGATTAAACATTTACTGGAGGCAACTTTTATCACTTTCAAATGAAATAACAAACTTATTTTGCCGCCGAAAGTTAGATTGATGTACGCTCTCTGAGTAACAAGTACCGGAAGTGCATGCAGTGATAAAAAGTTGTCTTTTTATTAAATAACCTGCTACACACTGTAAAGTCAATGCTTAAACCCCTTTTCTTAAGAAAATGAATCGTTTATGTCTGAATTTCTTTAATAATCAATAAGAAATTGATGTTTTATCAACTTGGTAAAAATTGAAAATGTCCGATGACGAAAGCGACTGAAAGCGAGTATCGTAAACAACAGGGCGACTTGTTTTCGCTTTTGAGGGTCGGGCAAAGCGAAGTGACGGACGGGAAAGCGACTTCTTCGCCCTAGTCGCCTGGTAGCGTGAGCCCTGCAATACATATAAACAATGTAAATTTGGCTGCATTGCACAATCATCCATTAACATTAATTGCCATTTAAATTTTAAGTATTAATTTTTTCATTTACAAATACAAGATTTGATTAACACTTCAGATTTAAAAATTATGTATTGTTAATTGATGTCAATCTATCTTTAAAAATAAACAAATAAACAAATTTCAAATATTAAAATATTGCACAAATGTTTTTGAAAAAATGAAACTGACATTTCTAGACTAGGAGGAGTATTCTCTTATGGATTACAACTATCCTATTGAAAATCAGAAATGAATGAACATGATCGAATCAGAGAATTTTACATATAATGTAAATACCACTGTATATTCTACACATGATTTCTGTTCTGAACAACAAATTAAAAGAATCTGTACCACCGTTGCCATGATTACCGACCAGGATGTAAATAACATAATTAATAACAATGCTTCAATTAACTTCAGATTTCCATCATATGTCCATGGCCAACTTTGGAAACACCATATAATTAGTATATTTAGATACATTCAAATGACATTGAATGTGCATGCATGATATTTGTTCAACATAATTGGAATGAGCAGCATGTAAAATATTCTCTTATGTTACTCTATTTCAAGCTATAGTTCTGATACGTTTAATAACAGAAAATTCCTAGTGCATAGTCTGCTCTAATCGTGTTGCAATTCTCTGAGTACAGAGAGCTCTGGTCTTAAAAGTATATTTATGGAATACTTTAATGTTAATTTGAACACTCTTAATGTAAGAAATTCCACTATTCTAAAAGCAATCAGTCTTCATCACCATCATTAAACAGTAAGTAGTCTTTTAATGTTGTTGGTATTTTCAATGTACGAAGTTGTCCAATTCTTTTGACAGTGATTGTTTTTCTAACAGAAAATCTACACAAATGCTGAAGTGATCTAGGTGTCCTACACTCATTTTTAAACCATCGGACTTTCTCAAAATGATTTTGTGAATCTGCCATCATAAGACGTCGTCTTGTTGCTAGATCCATGTGCAGGCCTACAGTTGAAGGACCAATCATTCTCACAGTATCTGGACTTGGCAGAACAACCATTGTTTTCACAATATATTTCAATATAGATAAATCAGCAAATGGACTTCTAAGTTCTTGTGTTAGAAGACTAGCATGGTCAGCACCTGAAATCTTGATGTCAACATTGGCACCGTATGCAATCAGTAGTCGGGCCACTTCAGGTCTACGTTCCTGCATGTTGTTCTCATGGAAGCATGCATAATGTAGAGGAGTGTAACCTGAAATGGTAATGTATGTTATTTATATAAAACATGCCAATAAATTTTAATTTTGATGTTTACAAGTTTTTCTTACCCTATCTTATCATGAAGTTAATCTGCGCTATTTCAGCATAATTTGCCTTTTGTATGTGAATCAAACCTCGAGGTTCAAAACTTATCTTTGTTGAAGATGTGGCATGTCTTACTAGCAGAAGAGTCATGTATATAATAGGGAATGGGGGTAGAGGTGAGCAGCTAGTATCGCCCCTTTTCATATATTTTGAATACCGGTATTTAAAAATACATATTCATCATAATACATGTATTAGTAAAGTACGTTATTTCATGGAGTTCAAATAAGTTTGACAAATATCTGAGGCATTTAAAACTGTGGTTTTAATCATCCCTACCACTCAGTACATATTAAGTGCCCCCTTCTTATATCTTATAAACATTTTTTTGTTACTCCAGAGAAGTTTTATTTCTGAACACACCTCTATTTATGTTTTTTATACTCATTATGATGGAAAGGTTTTCATTTGTTTCATCCACCTCTTTTATTTATCACCCATGGACATGTACTCGATTATTTACCTTTTATTTATCTCCCATGGACACGAACTGGGTTATTTACCTTGAATTTATCTCCCATGGACATGTACTGGATTATTTACCTATTATTTACCTCCCATGGACATGTACTGGATTATTTACCTTTTCTTTATCTCACATGGACATCTATACTGGATTATTTACCTTTTATTTATCTCCCATGGACATGTACTGGATTATTGACCTTGAATTTATCTCCCATGGACATATACTGGATTATTTACCTATTATTTATCTCCCATGGACATGTACTGGATTATTTACCTTTTATTTATCTCCCATGGACATGTACTGGATTATTTACCTTTTATTTATCACCCATGGACATATACTGGATTATTTAGGGTGCTATAAACAGTTTCGTATAAAAAACTAGGGGTTATTCCCCAACTAAAAATAACCATGGAGGGAAATCCCTTTTTATTCATACATTTGGTACAAAAGTATCATGTTTTTGTATTTGATTGTGAAAATTAGTTAATTAGCTTTCAATTTAAACAGGTTGAAAGATTAAAATAATTTTAAAAATTAGATTAAATATACATGTTTTGAGGGAGACAACACTGTAAACATCCTGTTTTTGGCAGTGAAAATTGAAAACTTATTTGCAGCCACTGTAGCTCTTTTCAAGCAGGAAACCGTACCCTGAAACAAGATTTTTATTAAAGGCCAGGTAAAACCTATGAATTTCATACAGTTTTGATTATGGGAAATGTGCCTGTATCATGTTTACATGGGTATGCACATGACCTGATTTCAGGTTTTTTATGTTCAGATTAGACAACTTTTTCCCCCTTTTCTCTGGATAAAACTTTTTTACTATATTAAAAGTACACTATATTTTTATTTCAATATAAACTTGAGAAAATTCTGATTCCAGTGATATCTAGTTTTATACAAGTATCTTTATTAACCATTCCACCACTAAGGGTCACTTAGGCATGGTCCCTTAAAATATGACGTCATAGAAAAAAACTGTTGATTGCACCCTTAAAGGTTCAAACATATAATATAGTGAGGTCTTAGCATAGAAATGTGTTAGTGAATGGAGTAAAACAATTCTGAAAAATATCATATGGCATGCAAACTTTAATTTAAAAGCATCAGTTTGGTATATTTAATGCAAATATTACAGATTTGTACATAGCAACCAGATATAAGAAAACCAGACTGTGTGCAAATTTTGAAGTTTTTCATCTTTTGAGACGTCATAATATTTTTATTCACTCTCTCATATATTTGGAACCAAAAGTTGCACATGAAAAGTGTCGATTTTTCTACTTTGACCTTTACTACTGATCAGTGTAACACACATTTTTATTCATTATATTATATATTTAGTACTTTTATAGTCAAATAGCTACAAGTGCCGTTCCTAAGAAATACACTATTTCAATATTTTTCTCAACTCAGCTACACCTTAGTTCATATAATACTAGGGAAAAAATCTGTTTAAAGTAACTTTATTTATGTTTATTTCATAGTTTTTATTCTATTTATTCAAAAGAAACCCAATTTTATGATTTTTTCTTTGTATAACTGATGAAAATGTGATACAGGAAATGTTTGGAATATGCCAGTTTAACTATTTGCCACTGGCCAATATGCCAATACTATGCAACATAAAAAATGAGCTGTAGTTTCACTATCAGTGGTCGCAATCCTTAAAGTAAGACATCATTTTAATCGATATAATGTACAGATTCAGAAAAGTAGAGAATTTCTTATATATCGCATACAAAGTTTTGCTTAAGGGTGCTATAAACAGTTTTGTATAAAAAACTAGGGGTTATTCCCCGACTAAAAATAACCATGGAGGGAAATCCCTTTTTATTCATACATTTGGTACAAAAGTATCATGTTTTTTGTATTTGATTGTGAAAATTAGTTAATTAGCTTTCAATTTAAACAGGTTGAAAGATTAAAATAATTTTAAAAATTAGATTAAATATACATGTTTTGAGGGAGACAACACTGTAAACATCCTGTTTTTTGGCAGTGAAAATTGAAAACTTATTTGCAGCCACTGTAGCTCTTTTCAAGCAGGAAACCGTACCCTGAAACAAGATTTTTATTAAAGGCCAGGTAAAACCTATGAATTTCATACAGTTTTGATTATGGGAAATGTGCCTGTATCATGTTTACATGGGTATGCACATGACCTGATTTCAGGTTTTTTATGTTCAGATTAGACAACTTTTTCCCCCTTTTCTCTGGATAAAACTTTTTTACTATATTAAAAGTACACTATATTTTTATTTCAATATAAACTTGAGAAAATTCTGATTCCAGTGATATCTAGTTTTATACAAGTATCTTTATTAACCATTCCACCACTAAGGGTCACTTAGGCATGGTCCCTTAAAATATGACGTCATAGAAAAAAACTGTTGATTGCACCCTTACCTTTTATTTATCTCCCATGGACATGTACTTGAATTTATCTCCCATTGACATGTACTGGGTTATTTACCTTGAATTTATCTCCCATGGACATGTACTGGGTTATTTACCTTGAATTTATCTCCCATGGACATGTACTGGATTATTTACCTTTTATTTATCTCCAATGGACATGTACTGGATTATTTACCTTGTGAATCTGGAATATTAACATCTGTGTTGTAACCATTTGCTACCAGTTCACGTAAAACTGGCATAGAGAAGCCCTCACCAGCTTTGACAGCTAAATGCAGTGGACTAAAACCTGCAGCATTTAGATGATTAACATCTGATCCTCGTTTAAGCAGTGCTCTTATGCAGGTCACCAACTTATGTTTCACACATTCATGTAAAGGTGTGTTACCTGAAAGTAGTGAAGAACAAATTAAACAACCAATGAAAAGCCATAGAAGAAAATAACAGTATGTACAGATTTTTTGGGAAGAACATTTAAGTCTTTCTTTTGTATACGAGGGAAGCATTTTCAGACATAATCTGCATGTCAAATAATTCAAATTATTCCAAATACTGTAAACTACTGTGCTTAGTTTTCAAATTAGAAAAAAATTATGTCAACATGTTTTATGGTACACACAAAGGTTTATACCATTAACTCATCTAAAATAACTCTATTTAAATTTACAAATCATAACCACATATACTGTTCCTTTCTATGAAGAATGGGAATTCAAATAATAGAACAAACTTATTTACGCCTCACCCTTTCTAGCCAACTGCACATCAACTTATTTTCAGGATTTTCTCATTTTCATGATGTATTTATATAAGGGAAGATCTGAGTTTTACATATTCATAATAATAATAATAATAATCTTTATTTAAAGAGGGTAACCCAATTAGTTTTCACTAATCATACTTGGGGCTCTCATAAAGTAAGTACAAACATGATATAGCACTGTACATACAATTAACAATAAAAAAACCAATCAAGTAGTTTAATTTATATACATAAGATTAATATCATTCATAGTGTTCATGTTAATCTTAAATAATCTATCTCTGTGTGGTTTGATGGAGATATCTGAAGTATTTAGATTTAAATAAGCATAAGGATGTTGCTGTTTTTATGTTTGTTGGTAAGTTATTCCATAGAATTGCAGAACTGTATGCACTAGTTTTTTTTTCATTATATTTGTGTTTGGCGAATAACTACCAAATTGTTTTTTTTGAGACGGATCTTAAATTTCTTTCATAAATTTCAGAGTTCTGAACACACAACTTTTTCAGATAATCAGGAGTTTGGTTTCTATTCACTTTATTTTCAACTCTGGCAAATTGCAAAAATAAATTTCCCACAAAAATAAGTTGGTTTACAGAAATGAAATAACATTTTACCAATTTCCTGTCCTGGGCCTGAACCTGTTCTTTTCACTGGCAAAGATAAAATGTCCTTCCAGATAGCATTATTTAAATGAGCATGAACACAGTCTTCAAATGCAGCTGCAGCAGCTAAATATAGACTGGTCCTACCATACTCATCAACAGCATTGTAATCTGCACCATGCCATATCAATGCCTTGACACATTCTAAATGGTTGTGAACAGAGGCTAAATGTAGTGGTGTTGTACCTCCTGGGTGTGGAAAGGCTGCAATATTAAAGTATTGTTTTAATTAATACATGTAATCCTACATAAATCAGGACTTGCTAATCCTTTTTTTCTCTGATATAATGTTTATTCAATTATAAGAAATCATTTGTACTTGTCATGTACTATGCAATTAAGAGAATCGTTTGTACTTGTCATGAAGGTATGAATTTGTTCTTCATGTACTTAGACACTAAAGTTATGTTTACATGCTAAATTGTAATTTTGAATTTCAAAGGATTTAGATAGTTGTATATTAATCCTTGGAATTTCAGAGGATTAAAATGTTTAAAATACTCAATTCTTAGTCTTAGATACATGATATTTTTATAATTTGTTATTGGCTTTGGACTAGCTGTCAGTAACATTGAGTACTCTCAGATCTGTAATTTGTGTCTTTTTTGTTGTGAGGGATGAAAAAATTCCCTGCCATGTCCTGTCTATGTTTTTGTTAGTTGTTTTTTCTGCTTTGAATTAATCTGATGAGTTAAGCCTTTTTCAACTGATGTTTATAGTTTGTTCTTATGTTGTACTGCTACACCATTGTCCCAAGTTAGGCGTTTAACCCCACCACATTCTATATGTGCCTGTCCCAAGTCAGGAGCTAGTAATTGAGTGGTTATTGTTTATTGTTGTTTCTCATATTTATTTTTTGTTTATTGTTTTGTAGTTTGTTGTTGTGTTATGCCATTACACCACTGTCCCAGTTTATTCACCTTAAAACATGTTTAACCCCGCCACATTCTTTATGTGCCTGTCCAAAGTCAAGAGCCTGTAATTGAGTGGTTGTTGTTTATTGTTGTTTCTCATATTTGCCTTTGTGTTTATTGTTTTGTAGTTTGTTCTTGTGTTATGCCATTACACCACTGTCCCAGGTTAGGGGGAGGGTTGGAGCCTTAAAACATGTTTAACCCGGCCACATTCTTTATGTGCCTGTCCCAAGTCAGGAGCCTGTAGTTCAGTGGTTGTCGTTGGTTCATGTCTGTCAAATTTGTTTTTCGTAAATTGTTTTGTTATAAATTAGGCCGTTTGTTTTCTCTATTGAATTGTTTCACATTTTTCATTACACGCCCTTAAATTTTAGCAGACTATACAATATGGTTTTTCTGCAGATGGCTTAAAAGGGTTTGAATCAAATGTTGGTCATTCAGATTTTATTGATATTGTTTTTAAATATACCAAGGATATCTTTTAAAAATTTTCAATTATAAAAAAATATATCATCTTTTCACTTTTAATACTGATTATGACTTTCAGCTTTGAAAATGTGTTTTATATATCTTATGAATTTTCATGTATTCTTAGAAATTTGTTAACACTGGCTTGTAATTTTAAAAGAAATCTTTAGGTTCAAATTATTATACATGTATGATATAACTGCTGAAATTTCACACATAACCATGAATTAATATCTTTTTTACAGGAAACTTCAAGTATTTCACACATTCCCAGAATACAAGTGTTTTTGGTGGATTAACTGTTATGCAATATATCAGTAATACATATTATATAAAATGCTTCGCTGAGTGCAGCTGGATACGACCGCAGAGGTCCAACCCTGAACAGTTGGGGCAAAATTGGACACAATATTCGCTATCCAAGTGGGTCTCTTATTTAAGTCAAATTGAAAAACTACCCCAAAACTTTTTCATATTGAAGAATTTGTTGCAATACAACTATTTAAAGACAAGAATGGAAATAGAAAATGACATACATAATCATGGCTAAAATTAATATTCCTTTAAAATGTTTAATAGTAACTTCTAAAAATTAATTGACTGCTAATCACCTCAAGACAATACAACATCTTTATACATAATTTAAAAGTAATGTAAGGGAGGTAATCCAATTTTTTTTTTAATATTTAAATGTATTTGGATTACCTCCCTTACACTGCTTTTAAATTGTCCATTAACCAGGAAACCCTTGTTTTTCCCCCTTTGTTGCCCCTAATTCCTAAACGGTTTGAGCCGTACCCACCCAAAGTCAATCCTAACCATCCCTTTGTGGTATAGAAACTTGTGGTATAATTTCAGAGAGATTCATACACCGTGCCACAAGTTATTGTCTGGAAACTAGAAAAATGCTTATTTGGGCCCTTTTTTGGCCCCTAATTCCTTAACTGTTGGTACCATAACCCCCAAAATCAATCCCAACCTTCCTATTGTGGTATTGAACCTTATGGTAAAATTTCATAGAGATCCATTCACTTTAACTAAAGCTATTGTGCGAAAACCAATGTATCTTCGGACGACTACACCAACGTCATACCAATAAAAAATAAGGAGATGTTGTATGATTGCCAATGAGACAACTATCCACCAAAGTTCAAATGAAGTGGATGTAAGCAATTATTAATCTATAATCCATGTTAAAACAATTTCCCTAGGGCCAAATAATGTCAATTAATATTTGTATATTTATGTCAATAAAAATCTAAACAAGTAAACAAAGTTTACATATTTGCTTTTACTAGAATTGTTAAGATAAGTTATTTAAATTACACAAAAAGATGTAGCCAAGAGTACAGAAAGCGGTGTTTAACAGCAAATATCAATCAATCAATCTAACACTGGAATTATCACACTCAATTTTTGAACATGTCCAAAACCACATAAAAATCTTTTTTTTAAATTTAATAAATGATTTGCTGATACTTGCATTGTCAGTTACATTTTATTGTACATCTATATGAAAAGAACTAAACTATTCTTGATACATGGTGTAATTGAAGTTCAGCTCTAGTCCTGGTCCAACTTACTGTAAATTCAGAAAATTATGTTATTTTATTATTACGAAAATTGTGCCAGAAAAGGTACGGCAAAAAAATAAAATATTTTAATTTTGATTTCATTATTTGTATGCAGAAATTTACTGAAATCACAACAATCAATCTCTCATTGTTGTCTATTGTTCAAAAATCACAACAATCAATCTCCCATTGTTGTCTATTGTTCAAAAATCATCTCCCATTGTTGTCTTTTGTTCAAAAATTACAACAATCAATCTCCCATTGTTGTCTATTGTTCAAAAATCACAACAATCAATCTCCCATTCTTGTCTATTGTTCAAAAATCACAACAATCAATCTCCCATTGTAGTCTATTGTTCAAAAATCACAACAATCAATCTCCCATTATTGTCTATTGTTAAAAAATCATCTCCCATTGTTGTCTTTTGTTCAAAAATCACAACAATCAATCTCCCATTGTTGTCTATTGTTCAAAAATCACAACAGTCAATCTCCCATTGTTGTCTTTTGTTAAAAAATCACAACAATCAATCTCCCATTGTTGTCTATTGTTCAAAAATCACAACAATCAATCTCCCATTGTTGTCTATTGTTCAAAAATCATCTTCCATTGTTGTCTTTTGTTAAAAAATCACAACAATCAATCTCTCATTGTTGTCTATTGTTCAAAAATCACAACAATCAATCTCCCATTGTTGTCTATTGTTCAAAAATCATCTTCCATTGTTGTCTTTTGTTCAATAATCACAACAATCAATCTCCCATTGTTGTCTATTGTTCAAAAATGACAACAATCAATCTCCCATTGTTGTCTATTGTTCAAAAATCATCTCCCATTGTTGTCTTTTGTTCAAAAATCACAACAATCAATCTCCCATTGTTGTCTATTGTTCAAAAATCACAACAATCAATCTCCCATTGTTGTCTATTGTTCAAAAATCACAACAATCAATCTCCCATTGTTGTCTATTGTTCAAAAATCAAAACAATCAATCTCCCATTGTTGTCTATTGTTCAAAAATCACAACAATCAATCTCCCATTGTTGTCTATTGTTCAAAAATCACACAAATCAATCTCCCATTGTTGTCTATTGTTCAAAAATCACAACAATCAACCTCCCATTGTTGTCTTTTGTTCAAAAATTATCTCCCATTGTTGTCTATTGTTCAAAAATCACAACAATCAATCTCCCATTGTTGTTTATTGTTCAGAAATCACAACAATCAATCTCCCATTGTTGTCTATTGTTCAACAATCACAACAACCAATCTCCCATTGTTGTCTATTGTTCAAAAATCACAACAATCAATCTCCCATTGTTGTCTATTGTTCAAAAATCACAACAATCAATCTCCCATTGTTGCCTATTGTTAAAAAATCACAACAATCAATCTCCCATTGTTGTCTATTGTTCAAAAATCACAATAATAAATACAATGTACACTCAAAATTTCTGAATTTACAGTATTTCATATATGTAATTATATGAACTGATTTGAGATGGATCACCAAAAAAACACAAATTACAAGAAAAACAGTCTTATAGACAACTAACAGGGTTGTCCTTAATTGTTCAGAGATGTAATAATTTTCCAAAGGATTGTATTATAAAGGAAATTGTCAAATAAAATTTGATATCACTTTTATCATACAAATTCTGACATAATGAAAAAAATTCCTGAAGCATTCTGAAAGCAATTCTGAAGTTATCGCAAAGGAAATAAAAATATGGTAACATCATAAAAGAAACAAGAGCCATATAGCAGACAAGCCCTTCAAGGAAAAACAAATATCATTTTTACCACATGTGCTGTTGAATAAATAAACAAGAAAATAATTAATATTTGGCAGGTCAATTTTTGAACGAGGACTGGGTGCACTACAAAATGTAACTTAGCCATACAAAGTCACCTATTTCCAATTTTTAGATTTTAGCTATTAAAAGTACATGTCACACTGGCCCCCTTTAAATGGAGCTTAATATATGGTTAATGCATAGACGTTTTACAGGTCCTAATCCTAACATTGCCTTGGTGCCCCCCCCCTCCCCACCCCACCTTTGAAAATCCTAGATCCTCAACTAAGCAAAATGGGTCAGGAAAAGTTCTGGAAGAAAACAGAACTTCAGATTTATACGGATTAGGAACACTTACCTGTATATGAGCCATATTTGGAGTACTTAGTTCCAATGTTACAATCAGCACCACCCTCTAACAATAGTTCTACACATCTAACATGGCCTCCTTCAGCTGCCATGTGAAGTGCTGTTACATCAAATCGGTCCCCAGCATTGATATCAGCTAAAATACAAAATGTTTATCCAAAAATGATGCTTACAACATTGTATAATGCTAAAGACACTCTTTTGTTAATTTCCATTGTATTTGTTTATAAATGTAGGAAAGTTCTGTCATTTCATCTTTCGGATGAGTCTTAGCATTCATTTACAATACACTTAATGTTAATTGGACAAACTGATAATTGGATAAACAAATTATCTGCCCGATTTGCATAACAATTTCTTAAATTAAAAATCAAATACATGTACCATTATAAAAATTTTCACAAAAACAAACAAAAGGAAAAGTTTTTTCATGAAAATTTTAATAAACTGTTAACACAGAGATATGTCTCGCCTTTTTGTAATTTTGATGTATTATGCAAATGAAATATGGAATCCAAATGGCAATATTTAAACCTGTAAACTATGCAATAAATTCAAAGACAAAACCATGACTTAAGGATGTATTCTTCTGATGTTTCAGTCTTGTTGAAATCTCGTTCAGGAATTATTTCCAAAACAAGTGATACAAGTGGAAAATATCAATAAATTTTAAAAATATTATAATCAAACTAAACTCAGTGAAAAAATTGTGTACTTACAATAACATGAATAAGTAGTTTTTGAGGAATAAAATTTTCAAATTTTATAACCAATCCAGTCAGTGTCATCAGCCAAAATGTTGAGAAAATGGGTGGAGTACAAAGAAATGATTTTACCAAAATATGTACATCCCAAACATGCCATATCAATTTTTTCTTTTCAAAATTCTTAGATATGTTTTTTTTCAATTATTTATAACAAAGAAGTTGAAATAATATGCTTTTTGTTCTAAAAAAAGAGAAAATCACAAATTTACAAAATTGACAGCATGGTCAATTTGACACGAAAAAGCAACAAAATTTTATAAAACTTTCTAATATTAACACCAACCTATAGTTTTTTTTAACTGAAATTTATTCAGATTGGTCCACTTCATCTTAAGTGAAAGAATGAAGAAAAGTTTAATTGTGAAACTGTGATTTTTTTCATGATAATAGCCCAATCAAAGAGCTGAAAGCTCTGAGGAAAAATGACGCGACTGTCTCTAATATTGTGATATTTTTTATGCAAGTCTTGATATTCACATACCGTAATTAGTTTAACATTCCAACATGTCTTGTAAGCATATAATTGATATTCGTATATGTGTGTGTTATGTGAAGATGACAACTGGCTGTTTTTTTAGTACAAATGTATAGGTCAAGACTACCTGAATGATCTACAGTATCCAATGACTACTGGCTGTTTTTTTCTATAAATAAATAGGTCAAGACTACCAGAATGATCTACAATATCCAATGACTACTGGCTGTTCTTTTGTACTAATAAATAGGTCAAGATTATTTGAATGATCTACAATATCCAATGACTACTGGCTGTTCTTTTGTACATATAAATAAAGACTTCCTGAATGATCTAAAGTATTCTAAGTAATGTGATTTTGTCTTGCAATTACATTTTCTAAATCAAGAATATAGACTACTAGTATCCTTTTCAAACCAAATGATTATGAAGAGCCTGTTGTTATCAAGCTCTTATACCCCACATACTCATTAAATAAGTTATTAGTGACCTAGTTATTTCTGTTACTTGAAGCAAATTATATTTCTGTAGATTTAGACAATAGTATAATATTGTTTTACTAGTTTTATTTCACCTTGAAGATTAGACAAATAGGGATACCCTTTGATTTTTTATTTCATGTCAGTCAGGTCACTTTATATGAAACTTGAAACCACTTCTCTGCCATATTGTTATTTCATAACAACTCTGCCCTTGACCATGTTGACCCATGTAATTGATATTCATTCTTTAACCATATATCATAGTCAGTTAGTTTTTGATTTTGCACTCCCACACCACCTTTCAGGTCAAATGTCTGTCTCCATTTAAGTTAATGACATTGAACAATCATGGTATTTAACACAATTTCAATAGTGATAATGCTGTTCTAGTAGGTCACCATATATTCAACTTGGGTAGCATTCCAGTTATTGAAATTTGTGTCAGATTTGAACAATTATCTAGACCTTTAGGAATGGATCTTACAATTTAATATGGAGCCATAGTATGGGACCCCTACACGGTTAAAAAAAAACAAGCTTGAAAGGATACAATGTCAAGAGGCAAAATCTATCACCAGAAATTACAAGTCAAGAGAGGATGGACGGGATACGTCTCTAAAATGCTTGCCTAACTGGAACTACAAGAAGATCTCCAGACAAGACGAACAAGGAGTTGAAGCCAGAAGTTAATATTTATGTAAAAAGTAGTTGAGGGCTGATTCCGCTATTGAACCATACTGTCATTCTATAATATTATTATGCGTAAGTATTTCTGTATTGTCCTTGTTATTGGTCCATGTCTTGGTGTATTGGTCTGAGGCGAAGCAGAAGGCCAATACTGCTGGCCGAGGACCAACAATGAGGCCAATACAGAAATACATGTAATAGTATCTTTATTAATTAACTACAGTGTTACAATATTTTTTTATTTCATTTCACAAGAGATAAATATTTTTACCTTGAAGTGGAACTATCCAAATCTCAGTTTCTTTTTATAAGATGCAATATCTAATGATTTGGTGCTGTTTCCATGTATCTTCAGCCTTTTCTCATCTAATGAATTTTTCCACCCTTTCCAGTCACTATAAAGTGTTACAACTTTACTTTAGACACAACACATAAATAGTAATTGGAAAGGTACTGCCATTGCATGTGTAATGCAAATATATTTTAAAAAATGTAAGAGTTGAAATTGATACAACTATCCATAAGCCAATTGACCAAAGAACAAAGATTTGCGCAATTACAGAATGCATATGCCTGGTTAGGGTTTAAAAATAAAAGACCGTTTACAAAACATGAGAAGCGAAAGTAAACAGTAAAATCGATTTGTACCATCGACATGATGAAATTATGAGGTCGTCAAGAAATGAACTTTGTGATAATTTACTCGCTCCCCAAACCTGTAATAATTCCATCGTCTACTTTCAAAATGCTTTTCAAATGAATGGGACCGTCTTTAACCTAAAATATATGCCATACTGAACGTTTCAGCTTGTTTATGGTGAGTAAATAAAACTGTGTCGTACAAACAACTTTTTACTTTCAGTTTGAGTTTATTGTGACTTACGATCTAAAAACTAGAGACATTCCAAATCCTGTTTTGGCGGATCAGAACTCGCCAATACGGAAAAAATCTGTATTGGCCGAGTTGACATCTTATATTGCACATGCAGTTTTCATCATATTAAGTACAATAACAGTGTAGTTAATTAATAATGATACAGTTACAGACTCTGCTGCTATAACTTTGTAAACAAAGATTCATATGCACCGCGGGTATAACCGTATTACTAATTTCCGATTATTAAAATCTTCGTAAATCTGGATAAAGACCAGTTTCTATCCAATGGATATCAAAATGATTCCGATTATTACTTTTTTAATGATTGTAAAGTTGAAATGGCATGAAAGGCTGACATTATTTAGGAGAACTATTTTGTCTAGCGATTGCTGATCATTGGAGGGTAAAAAGTCCAACACCATAACAAAACGGATCTATTTATCATGTGTACATACCGATTGTTTACGATTGTAAGACGTGCATAAAAGTGAAAGCTTGAATAAATATGAAAAATATAACAAAGGGATAGCTCCAAATACCATTTAATAACAAAAAACATATGGACAGGTCAAGATATCTTTTTGGTAAATAAAATAAAGTATGTAAACTGGTTCCGGTCCGACTACAACACTTTGTTCGAGTGTAGCGTAATACAAGCAGATTCCAGTTAGTATGTAAAATAGTAAATATGAAACCGAGTGCGGTAGGCGGAGGCATAATCAACTTCCGTTAGTTTTGGTCAATGGTATCGGAAACATGCCGCTGATAGCGTCATTTTCCAAAAATGGAAAAAATTGATGAAAAATGGAAAAATCATTAAAAATGGGTACTTTCAAATGGCCGTAGCAAAAAAAGAAGTGCACCACCATATGATTTTTTCTTCATCAATTACTTTCTTACAGTCATATGAACCCAAAAATCAGGTTAAGAAAAATGTTTAATTCTAGAAATTTTTGACTCCTCAGAGGTGTACATCCTTAAGGCAGGGTTTCTGCTGGCAGTCGCCATTTTCGCATTTTGCAAAAAAATAAAAATTGTGACGATTAAAATTCATTATTGGTGAAAGGCTTTGGTGAAAGAAATATAACGGTTCCTGGTCTATCTTGCTTATATTTTTTCAGGTTTCTCAGACTTTTTTCTTGATCAGACAATACTGGGATTTCACTTGATCTCGTCAAGCGTTATGATTTTGACAGAAAATCAATAATCATCTGATTGCATTTTAATATAGATATCAGCTACAATGGACTAATTAATAAAGGTGTTAATTGTATTGTTTAATGAAATTGAGTGGTTAAATGGCTTCACATGTCACCTGAAGGATTTCAACAATTTTGATAGAATAATTATTTTGGTGTGGGTACTTCACAATCGTTTTAACGACGCACGTGTTCGGAGCATAGTTTTAAGTTTCAACTTTTTTAACGATGGTGCGGAAAAAAACTGGTTATTTTGTTCAAAAGTAAGAAAAATATCCGACTTCAGCCTTGATCATTTAACTAGATAAGTATCTGATAAACTTAGAGAAGATGAATCCTGTGTTCCCAGATGTCAAATATAATGATTTCATGATTTATATTGCAATTTTACAGTATCTTTTAATAAAATGCTCCGCTGGGCGCAGCTTGATACAACCGCAGAGGTTGAACCCTGAACAGTTGGGGCAAGTATGGACACAACATTCAAGCTTGATACAGCACTGAATTTGGATTGTGATTAAATATTTGACACAGCATAGGTTTCTGACACAGAATGAATGTGGTCTAAGAACTTAAAAATTTTTAATTTACCTATTCAAACCATATCATTATTATTTACTTTTATATATAAATCAGAAATAACCAATTTAAAATGGAAAATTTTAAAGAAAAAAAAAGGAAAAAAAAATCCCTCCCCCAAAATTTTTGAACCCTATTATGATTCATCACCCCCAAACTCAAACCCAGCTTTCCCTTTGTGATATGGAACCTTGTAGTACAATTTCATAAAGATCCATACACTTACACACAAATTATTGTCCTGAAACTAGAAAAATGCTTGTTTTTTGCCCCTTTTTGGCCCCTAATTCCTAAAATTTTGAAACAATTACCCCCAAAATCAATCCCAGCCTTCCCTTTGTGGTATGGTACCTTGCAGTACAATTTTAGAGAGATCCATACACTTGAACACAATTTATTGTCTGGAAACTAGAAAAATGCTTATTTTTGGCCCCTTTTTGGCCCCTTATTCCTAAACGTTTTAGGCAATTACCCCCAAACTCAATTCCAGCTTTCCCTTTGTGATTTGGAACCTTGTAGTACAATTTCAGAAAGATCCATACACTTACACACATGACACACAAGTTATAATCATGAAACTAGAAAAATGCTTGTTTCTGCCCCTTTTTTGGCCCCTAATTCCTAAAATTTTGAGGCAATTACCCCCAAAATCAATCCAAGCATTCCCTTTGTGATATGGAACCTTGTGGTACAATGTCAGAGAGATCCATACATTACACACAAGTTATTGTCTGGAAGTAACAAAAATGCTTATTTTTGGCCCCTTTTTCCTTAACTGTTGGTATCATAACCCCCAAAATCAATCTCAACCTTCCTTTTGTGGTATTGAACCTTATGGTAAAATTTCATAGAGATCCATTCACTTAAACTAAAGTTAGAGTGCGAAAACCAATGTGTCTTCGGACGACGACGACAACGCCAACGTCATACCAATATACGACCGCAAAATTCGTGTGCTACTAGACATGCTCATTTTCATTTTTGGGGGGGAGGAAGGGGTGTTGGGGTAGTTTCAATTCAGAGAGTCAGTAAATCTATAATTTTAGCCATTGAGTTATCTACCTTTGACATTTTCAAATGAAATTTCAGTTTCTGAATTAATATCTGTAATTGGTTGATAATACTAAACATGAAATATAATGAAAAATTGAATGAATAGTATGTGTACAAAATTTCAACTTTTTTTAGATGTCTGGAAGCTGTACTTCTGAATTGTGTCTGCAAAGTTTATGATTGTTCTTCCATACATATATATTCAATGAGAAACAGAAATTTCATTAAAAAATTGAGATAACTTTTTATACCCTGATATGGCATTCATGTACACATATATCATGTATAATTAGCCTGATCACACTGAATGTATATTATGTTTATGTATATATTATAGCTGTGCAAAAACAAAATGAAATTTACAGGCAACAACTTTGGTTTACCAATCTGGATACATGATTGTTTTATTTATTACACCTTATATAAGAAAGCCAGATTTTGATTGATTGATAGCCAGTGTATTTTTCACATATTCTAATATTTCTTCCTCATTTCAAACGAATTTGCCTGTTTTTCACCACTGCTGGTGAATTTGACTCAAATACCATGGTATTTTCCATTTTGGATATTCCTTTTTTACCCTCTCGAGCATCTTCCTGCCAAAATTTTTCGGATATGACGTTACATAAAAAAGCGAGCTAACGCGTATTAGTACATGTATAATTCCCGCCGTTCTATGATAATATCCTCTTATCCTCAAAATTATGCATAAACATATTAATGAATTACAGCTTTCAAGTAAAAAAAAAATATCTTCACCTGTACAGAGAGATTCAATCCAAATCTATTCGGTGTAATTAAACAGATATATCATGTTATGGAGGGGTATTTGCAAAAAATACCAGTCTTGGGACCAAATTTCCCTCGCTTGGTGGCTCGGGAAATTTCACAGTCCCTTGACTGGTATTTTCGCAAATACCCCTCCATAACATGATATATCTGTTCAATATTTCAGGGTGATCAATCTAACAACTTTTATTATGTTTCTGTAACATTATTTAACCAAAAGTTGCAAGTATTTTAATTAGTTTTAAGCAATTACCCTTTTGAATATTTTTGCTGAAATTAAACAAGAGTGCACACGCTGAAATGTCTCGCCTTCTTTACTAATCATTGATATTATGTTGATAGTCCTAAATGTAAAGCTTCATTACACTGTCACGTAAACTTAACATTAACCAAGAAAACTAAACATTGACCAATGAACCATGAAAATGAGGTAAGGGCAGATGAACCATGCCAGGCAGACATGTACAGCTAACAATTCTTCCATACAACAAATATACCCGGTAGTTGACCTGTTGCTTATAGTTTAAGAAAAACAGACCAAAACACAAAAACTTAACACTGATCAATGAACCGTGAAAATGAGGTCAAGGTCAAATAAAACCTGCGCGACTGACATATAGATCATAAAATATTTCCATACACCAAAATAGTTGACCTATTGCATATAGTATTAGAAAAAAAGACCAAAACTCAAAAACTTAACTATAACCACTGAACCATGAAAATGAGGTCAAGGTCAGATGACACCTGCCAGTTGGACATGTACACCTTACAGTCCTTCCATACACGGAATATACTAGACCTATTGCTTATAGTATCCAAGGTATGGACTTGACCACCAAAACTTAACCTTGTTCACTGATCCATGAAATGAGGTTGAGGTCAAGTGAAAACTGTCTGACGGGCATGAGGACCTTGCAAGGTACGCACATACCAAATATAGTTATCCTATTACTTATAATAAGAGAGAATTTAACATTACAAAAAATCTTAACTTTTTTTCAAGTAGTCACTGAACCATGAAAATGAGGTCAATGACATTGGACATGTGACTGACGGAAACTTCGTAACATGAGGCATCTATATACAAAGTATGAAGCATCCAGGTCTTCCACCTTCTAAAATATAAAGCTTTTAAGAAGATAGCTAACGCCGCCGCCGCTGCCGGATCACTATCCCTATGTCGAGCTTTCTGCGACAAAAGTCGCAGGCTCAACAAAAAAAATCAATCATGAAATTAAGACTTTTAACACTGTACATTTACAGGTTACCTTCTCGACAATTAACAATAGTTTTTGATCAAATATTGTGAACAATACATATTTTTCTTTGTTTGTAGCTACAAATTAATGTAATGGTATAGGCGGAGGTAAAGTGTATTTTGTGCAACATATATGTTAACAGTTTTCATTTCATGTGTTTCATACTGGAAGCTCACATTTCTCCATGTTTTATGCAAATTGATGCCAAAAAAAGTAATGTGGATGTTATTACTTCAATTTTTAGTTCATCGTGAAATGGTCATTTTATTTCCTGTTGTACTGTGTTTATACATGTCTCCCTCTCTCAGTATCAGGTCCGTTCGCTCCCAATACACTTTCGCACCCTACACGTTCGCACCTCACACATTCGCCCCCTAAGATATTTTTTTATATGTATATACCAAAAAAATGTTTTCCGAATAAAAATTGGGGAATTATTATATGAATGTGTTTTATTTTCTTTTTATCAATTTGATGATTAATTGTTAAATGTTAATTATGTACAAATGTATGATTACTTCTTATTAGTATTTATACACAGCTAAATTTGGTATTATTGTTGTGTGTTTGAAAATCATGATTGTTGTTTTAACTTGCTTTGATGTAAATACTGCATGTATTTAGCTTGGTATGAGTAAAACATTGAAGATATTAAAAGAAAAACACGAAAGATAATTGATTTTAACAGCTTGGCCCCTTTGATCTCACTTTATTTTGAAACAATGAAAAAAATTTTTTTATATCACAACACTAACCAAAACATAATTTAAGATTTATTCAGCACAAAAAAAAACGTGAGAATCTCACTTTATTTTGAAACAATTAAAGAACCTTAGTGAGCACGCTCACATACCCCACGTCCCAACATTGTCATTGGAGAAATAAAATAAGTGTAAGAAAAAAAAATTGTATCAGAAAAAAAAATTTAATCATAATTTCCTGTCAATATGCACATCTACATAGTATGTCCTTATTATCTACACAGTTTCATGAAATTCTGTTGTGTGGTTTGAGAGGAGTTGCGATGACAAACTGTTGCAGAAGTACATTGAAGCAAATAAGTTCAAAGGCGAACTCCTAGAAAAAATTGAATCGTAATTTCCTGTCGATATGCACATCTACGTAGTATGTCCTTATTATCTGAAAAGGTTTCATGAAATTCTGTTGTGTGGTTTGAGAGGAGTTGTGATGACAAAAGGTTGCAGTAGTATATTGGGCAAATAAGTTCAAAGGGCTTAACTCCTGGAAAAAATTGAATCGTAATTTCCTGTCGATATGCACATCTACGTAGTATGTCCTTATTATCTGAAAAGGTTTCATGAAATTCTGTTGTGTGGTTTGAGAGGAGTTGCGATGACAAAAGGTTGCAGTAGTATATTGGGCAAATAAGTTCAAAGGCGAACTCCTGGAAAAAAAATTGAATCGTAATTTCCTGTCGATATGCACATCTACGTAGTATGTCCTTATTATCTGAAAAGGTTTCATGAAATTCTGTTGTGTGGTTTGAGAGGAGTTGCGATGACAAACTGTTGCAGTAGTACATTAAAGTAAATAAGTTCAAAGGGGTGTAACTCCTAGAAAAAGAATTGAATCGTAATTTCCTGTCGATATGCACAACTACATAGTATGTCCTTATTATCTAAAAAGGTTTCGTGAAATTCTGTTGTGTGGTTTGAGAGGAGTTGCGATGACAAGAAACAGGACTGACGGACGGACGGACTGACGGACGGACGGACTGACAGACGGACGGACGGACGGGTCAAAAACATTATACCCTCCGCAACTCGTTGCGTGGGGTATAATGAAAACATAAATTTATAGCAATACACTAACCAAAAGATGATTAAGATTTATTCAACTCAAAAAATAAACGTTGTCAGAATCTCACTTTATTTAGAAACAATGAAATTTTTTTTTAGAGCAATACACTAACCAAAACATGATTAAGATTTATTCAACACAAAGAAATGTTGTCAGAATCTCACTTTATTTTGAAACAATGAAAAAAAATATATTTACAGCAATACACTTACCAAAACTCGATTACAAAATTATTAAACACAAAACCAATAATCAAAGAGCTTTAGAGCTCTGAGGAAAAGACCACCAATGTTTCTATTTTTTGGGGGTATCTTTTGATAGTCTTCATACAAAGAATGAGCAAAAGAACAGCTAGAACATGTACAGTACTGTAAAAAGGTTGACAATATTGAAATTAATTGTTGTTTAATGTAATTTCATTTCCTTAGTCAAGAATTCATCATGGAGTCAATTTGGACCAATGGAAGAGATCCGCACCTTCTAATTCAAAACATTTGATTAAAGTTGAAAGTTAATTATCTAAAATTCAATTGAATTCTATCATTTAATAACTTCTACAATATATTTTAATTTTTTTTTTTGTGTATCACTGAACTGCAGGCTAGGGTCATTCTCCATTTTTTGTGACAGTGCTCTGAGATTTTTAATTGTTTACAACTTTCTCAAGAAAGTGAGGACTGAAAAGTCTATTCAGTTTTAAATTCCATTGATAAAGTTCCCAGTTACAACTCTCATCACAGGGATACATGTACTTACAAAAATCAATCAGATTGATATAAGCTGTGTGCAGCTTGTTTAAAGATCCTACATTTTGATATATGCAAATTTCATGAATAAATATGTTTAAACTACAAAAAGCTACATTTGAAAATTTTATAATTTTTTTACCATTAATAATAATGATTATGCTGGTACACAAAATTTTGTTTAAATGGAAGACTACTTATCATATAATAAATGTCACATTTTAAGTGTTCAGATACATTAACATGATTAACTTTTATTTTGGTGGATAATTACTCATCAATTGAGGTGCTCCTGTAATGGAGGAAGATTCTCAATACAGTAACAGAAAGAATGAAAACTGTCGTTTCTCTCCCCAATCTCATGTATCCCCATTGTTTACCGCGAAAGTTGACCTACAAATTAAAGCATTGATGTTGGAATCATCTTCAGCAAACATAATTATGTTTAAATAAACAAATACCGATTTTAAAATCATACACGATTTCTGTGAATGATTTTAATAATGAGTAAAGAATATCCCTTCTTCTACGTAGTGTGGAATTCCAACCATGACGTCACTAGGTTGGATATATTTAGAATATTTCGTAATACTGATTTGCTCCGGATTGTAAAAGAAACGTAAATACAGTCAGGGGTACTACTTATTCAAGTAATTTTTATTTACTTGAAGAAGTAAAAAAAATTATACACATATAAGTAAATTTGTAGGATACTTATACAATTGAATTTTATTTACTTGTATAGGTAAAAAAAAAATTGGCTTAGTTATGTCCCTTAGACATTCAGAATTTTTTACTTGCATAAGTAAAAAAGTCATCCTTTCTTCTTTTCTTGAATTCTTAAGATTTCTTTGCTCTAATAGAATTTTAAAATATGAACCCTGTGCAGATGTCTTTACTAATCATTTAAGTGTAATTTCATGGACAATGAAAATCCCATTTGTCTGTTATCTTCATAACACTGCTCATTTACAAGCCCCAAAGGAGCAATTTTTGAAGGCCTTGCGCAAATATACAAGATCTTTGCTCAATCAGTTTCTTTGTTGAATTAATGAGATGAAACATTGAACTTTAATAAAAAATTGAGCAAACCTGGGAAAAATCATTAAAGGCATGATTTTACATCTCAAAACTTGAGGATTTTTGTGGATTGTAAGAAAATTTACTTATACAAGTAAATTTTGAGAAAATTAAGGGAGATTATTCAAACATTATTTATCTACTTATATGTGTATATTTTTTTTTTACTTCTTCAAGTAAATAAAATTAACTTGTACAAATAGTATCCCTGACTGAAATAGTGTAAGGGAGAGCTCAAGATACGATAATTTCACAAGAAACAGAAGGGAAAGGTGTAAAAAAAGTGCTTAAAGTCAATCTGTTCATTTGTGTGTCTCCTTCTCATCAATTCAGTATGAAATTTTTGAGGTGTTTTCCCAACTATAAAAACAAAATGATTGACGTGAGAAGCTTGGAAGTCTGGCCAACCAAATAGGGAATTGACAGCTTGAAGCCATCTTTCCCCAAAAAGGGTGCGAATGGACTTTGGGTGCGAATGTGTAGGGTGCGAAAGTGAAAGGGGGCGAACATGTTTTTAGGCAAACGGACCCGGATCCCCCTCTCCACCCATGTCATCATGTATTATATAATAGCTCTGCTAAAAAAAATACCTGTATGAGACTAACAATAACATTGAAAAGAACATATGACGCTAAGGGTAATGCATAGAGAACATGAGTTGTTTGATGGTAACTGCCATTCTTATCCTGTTACATAAACCTATTTGGATGAGTCAATGGTCCCAACCTGTCCAACTGCAAATTTACAGAACCTGTTTAAAATAACTGTAAGGATGAGTATAGATTTACACAATTTAAAAATCATTCGATCGTAGATACCTTCATTTTCTATAAGAACCTGTGTCAATTCATGAAAGCCTCCCGATGCAGCGATTTGTAGAGGTGTGTTGTAGTTTTCAGAAGCATAAAACAGACTCCTGTTATACTCCTTGGCATCAGGTGATGCTCCTCTTTGTAACAGTTGCTTGACTCTTTCTATTCTGCCATTTTTTGCAGCAACCACTAAATGTTTTTCTAACTCCTGCTTTCCCATTGAATCAAAGTCAATATCTTCTTCGTTTTCATTGTTTTCGCTTTCGCTGTTGTTCTGATTCCCTTCGATGTCCTCCATTTTCACGAAGTTGTGTATTTCACAAAACCAATACCGATATGACCATGTTTCTCCGGTTTTTTGCTTGTGAATAAAATGCTTGAGGGCATACCACTCTATGCACTCAAATCTGTTAATCTTTCAGAAACACGAATGTTAAACGGGAGACATTTATATGTATCTGGTTAAACTGAACAATAGAAGATTTTAAAAAGTGAAAATATGGTCCAGAACTGATTTTTCGTTAAATCGACCAAAATAGAAATTTCAAATTATTAAAACACTCTGACTATAACACAGTAGTCTCAGATACACTGTAATATTATCAATTGTCATAAACCGTTATGTTATCTTTTTTTGTATTTTAGTATGATTTGTTTTCGCAAGTATGAACATAAAAATATTGTAACAGAAAATTAAGTAAATGTCTGTACCAAGTCAGGAATATGACAGTTGTTTTCCATTCGTTTGATGTGTTTGAGCTATTGATTTTGCCATTTGATAAGGGACTTTCCGATTTTCCTTGGAGTTCGGTATTTTTGTTCTTTTACTTTTTTTTAAGTAGGAAGGAGTATATTAAATAAAATAATAAAGCAAACTTGTGTTGACAGTGAGAAGATAAAAAAGGGGGATATTTTTTAGAAAATCTGGTAAAAAAGGGATGATTCTAAGCAAGGACGTATAACCAGAGACATATATACACATATATGTCTCTGGTATAACTAACATACGTCCTTGTTCTAAGGCAATGCTCCCGGGCCCCTTCGGCAAAACCAGCTTCATTATAGCAAATAGATCATGTTTCAATTCACATAGTTCTGAAAGATGTAAATATAATTTCTAAGAACATTATCTTGTTTCAGCTTCAGTCATTAAAAGTGAATTATCATATTCTATAGATTCCGTGATGTTCAAAGGACTTTCAACCTGGGACTTACTATATATTGGTCTAATTTTTATCAGAACATTTTTAATTGTTCAACCCCATGTCACGGGAGGGGGAAACTTCCTACTCAATAATAGGATCATCACCTCACCTATATGGAAATTGTGAATAATATTCCGCTGACATCTTTGAGTGTGGGAAAGTATTTTAGGAATTATCATTAATATTGCTTTATGGTCCGAGTGTTGTGACAAAATGTGTATTGCGCATTTTCAGGTTTTGCATGTTTTAACATAATGTAAGTCAAATTTCGGTTTGGCTAAATATCTCTATTATGTTGACGACCAAGACCGTTGCATGGTATCTTAATTAGTGGTAATCAAGACAAAAATAATGTTTTCTTTACTTTTTCCTGTTTTGCACATGTTAATTAATAATAGACTGCAAGTGTTATTCGGTAACCTACAGGCAAATTATTGTCCCCAGTCCCACCAAATAAAATAGCATAAATCATCTTTATTTCAACATTCATTCTGTATTTACGGTACATACATCACAACTAATGTTGTTCTTGTCATAGTTAATATCTTAATCATAATTAATTACCTAGCTGGAACATTTCGTTTGTTATTCAAGTTACTGACCCCCCAGACGTCATGACTACTCCACCGAAGACACTGAAAAGTCGAGGTTGTAAACAGCTATTGGTCACCATACGACTCCGTTCAAATATGAGAGCCACCCATACTGTATACTAGCTATAAAGGGCTTCAACATGGTAAACTGAGAACATAATCAAAGTGCTGGATAGCACCTGTGGAAAGTTTGCAACGGTAGATGTGTATTATTTCAAATAGGTTGTAGATGTGTATTATTTCAAATATGTATTTAATCACGTTTTTTCCGGAACCATTGTCTCATCAGCAAATTATCAAAAATCACTTTTGTTCATATGTTTGTCATGTAAAATTTTGATAATTTCTATTGCAACCTTAAGCTGTAGATTTCAAATAATCAAATATACAGAAAGCTCTGTTAATTTCTTTCTATGCCCATCCCATGTAAAGGGCCTGTGATTTTAGTATTTTTGATTGATTTAATTCCTTCATATTTATTTTTAGTAAATTGTATTATTACTAATTAAGCAGTTAGTTTTCTTGTTTGAATTGTTCCACATTTTTTTTATATCAGCGCCTGTATAGCTAACTATATGGTATGAGTTTTTCTCATTGTTGACGACCGTATGGTGACCTATAATTGTTTATATATTTTCCTCCTTTGAACTCTTTTGAATAGCTGGTTCATTCGCAAAAATTACCACATCTCTTAATTTAAATAAGACAGCACACTTAAATCAATACATGTCATTCAAATCGTCTTGAAATGACGAAACAGGAATATCTATATGGTTTAGGGTGGGGATCTCAACCGTTTACAAGTTCTCAAAAGGGGTGGAGTGATCCCTAGGGGACTCGCCCTTTATTTCATTTGATTTGTTTTATTGTCCCATACAAGAATATATATTGTTTAGGGGTGGGGATCTCGACCATTTACAAGTGTAAGAGATAAATTTGTCCTGGTAAAGATGTCCGGGCGGACACATATTACTAGTATAAAAGTCCATGGTTACAGAATTTACTAGTATTTTTAGTCCGATGTTTGTAATTTATGTCCCCAGACTAATTTTCCTAGGAATTCAAGTCCATGTCATTAATATTCCTAGGTAAAAACGTCCATGTCCTTTTTTTATAGGAAAAATATTACTGAATCAAATCATTTACATTTAAACAATGGAAATTTAAATGTTATGTTTTAATATTGTATAAGAGTTGTGTATTAATAGTTTTAATAAAATGTATGTCCCCAGACTAATTTTCCTAGGAAATTATGTCCATGTCATTAATATTCCTAGGTAAAAACGTCCATGTCCTTTATTTTAAAAGGCAAATATAAATGCTATGTTTTAATATTGTTTAAGAGTTGTGTATCAATTTTTTCAATAAAATTTATGTCCCCAGACTAATTTTCCTAGGAAACCATGTCCTTATCATTATATTCCTAGGTAAAAACGTCCATGTCCTTTATTTAAATTTAAAAGGAAAATTTTAATGAAACAAATTATTTACATCTAAACAATGGAAATTCAATTTTAATGTTTTAATATAGTTAAAGCGTTGTGCATTAATATTTTAATAAAATTCATGTCCCCAGACTAATTTTCCTAGGAAATCATGTCTGTGTCATTATATTCCTAGGTAAAAACGTCCATGTCTTTTATTTTAAAAGGACAATTTTAATGAAACAAATTGTTTACAAGTAAACAATGGAAATACAATTCTTATGTTTTAATATTGTGAAAGAGTTGTGCATTGATATTTTAATAAAATTCATGTCCCTAGACTAATTTTCCTAGGAAATCATGTCAATGTCATTAATATTCCTAGGTGAAAACGTCCATGCCCTTTATTTTAGAAGGTAAATTTAAATGTTATGTTTTAATTTTGTTTTAGAGTTGTGTCCCTAGACCAATTTTCCTAGGACATCATGTCCATGTCATTAACATGCCTAGGTTATAACGTCCATGTCCTTTATTTTAATTGGAAAAAAATAATGAAACTTTTCAATCTTAACTAAGAAAATAAGTTTTTTATTTTATTTTCAATAGTTTTATAATTTAATAAAAAGTACTAGAAAAACAAGTCTTAGGACAATTTTCCCTAGAAAAATAAGTGCCAGACATACTTTACTAGCTATGGACTTAACCTGGGACTTATATTCCCAGTAAAATAATGGTCATGGACTTGATCAACTAGGAAAAAAAGTCTGGCGGACAAATTTTACTACCTGACCAAATTTACTGATACACAAGTTCTCAAACAGGAGGTGGGTGGGAGTGACCCCAGGTGACTCCACTTCTAATTCATTTGATATGTTTTATTGTCCCATACAAGAATATATATGGTTTCGGGGTGGGGATCTCAACCATTTACAAATTTTCAAGGATATTTGAAAGATGGGGCATAGAATCAAATCTTTCACCAAGCAGAGCGAGGCGAAATTTTTTGGGCCTTTCTTTTGCTAA
The DNA here is from genome assembly GCA_017311375.1 of Mytilus coruscus. Classification (NCBI taxonomy): domain Eukaryota; kingdom Metazoa; phylum Mollusca; class Bivalvia; order Mytilida; family Mytilidae; genus Mytilus; species Mytilus coruscus. The sequence goes on from CM029601.1 coordinate 95,848,219, forward strand.
AAAAACATAAAACAATTGAAATATGATATTAAAATTGCCATATTCAATACAATATTAGCAGATTACGATAGTTTTTTTTTTTTTTTTGAAAATGGGGGTTGACAGGCAGGAAAAAAATCTTCATCGCAAGGGATATAAATCATACCATCAGTAAGTAAGAGTCTGCATGGTAGGTACACAAGGATGAACAGCAGGGACTGACACTAGAAATTAATGGCTACTAAGGATGGAAACTGGATAGAGACAGAAAATTTCCCTATAACCCATTAGAGAGTTGTTGCAGTTGTTCTTTAAATTGCAGAGAGTGTGGAATTTGCCCTTCATGAGACATGGGATTTAGAATTTGTGAAATTATTAACTTCTTTTAAGCAGCAAAATCCCAGACATGATGGATAGTCTTATACTTATTCTACTTAATATTAAAACCCATTTTAAGCCAAAAATTTGGAATTTTGACTGAACGTTGCAATGTTGCTGTATGAAAAAAAGAGGTGAAACAAGTATGAGTAATTCAAATATGGTGAAAATCTTGCCATATAAGTTCATCTTACTTTATGTAAACCAATGAACCAAGAAAATTCTAAAGAAAAAAATCTTAGTTTTTATATGCAACTCCATATTCAACTTTACACGGATTTCAATATTCATCATATTCTTTTTTTTTTGGCAAAAGAAGTTTTCATAAAAGTAAAAAAATCATACTATTCTGAATTGAATTCAAAATCACATAAATATGTTAATGCTTCGTAGAAAATATTTTAGCTCTACTTATCTTGTGTATGGTCTAAAAATTCATAATGTTGGGATAATTTCAGCTTATTTGGCATAACCTGGGACCAATATTTATAAATCCAAGGCGTTAATTGATATGACATAATTTTCATTTTTCATAATGTACTAAAGATTTTTTTGTCATTCTGTGCAAACAATACTTATTTCATGGCATAAAAAGTGCCACAAGCCACAAATATATGATTATGTGCTGCTTATTGAAAGTTTTGACTCAAGGTCACACCACATTCAGCAAACATGATGTTCTTCCAGCTTCTATGTTATATGACTTAAACAAAAAGAAATTTTCCTCATTCAGATTAAATTCAGCATTTGCCACTGGACATTGAGCAAACTTCAACTAATCAATCATATCAGCATACATATTTAATTAAATAGGAACAAAATTACTGCAGAAATTAATCCGAATGAAATATCACTTTTATTCATTTCCCTCCATGAATACAAAACTATAGTTGTTGGCCACTTTCAGCAACCTTGGCTATATATGGCAGTCAGTCTATGGTTGGTGGAGGAAGATTGAACTAGTACCTGGAGAGAACCACCAATCTTCAGCAGAAAAACTCAGGCAATCCTTGTTAATCAAGATCTGAGTTGAACCCTCACAATGACCAGGTTTCAGATTTGGATCAAAGTTGAAAGGCTAGTGATAACATAAACGGTACCAATTTTTCTGCACTAGATGCGTATTTCGACAATCAATGTCTCTTCAGTGATGCTCGAGGCCAAAATATTCGAAAATCCAAAGCTTATTAAAAATATGAAGAGCTATAAACCAAAAAGGACCAAATTGTATAGCCAAAGCTGGGCAAGGAATCAGAGCTTTGCATGAGGGAGATACATTCCTTTATTTTAAATAATTTCCCAAATTTGTAACAGCAAATTTTAATAATACAAAATCAGATTTTCATGCCAGTAACAAAGTACTGGCTACTGGGCTAGTGATACCTCGGGACTCTCAGTCCACCAGCAGAGGCATTGACCCAGTGGTAGTAATAACAAACGGTACCAATTTTTCTGCACTAGATGCGCATTTCGACAATCAATGTCTCTTCAGTGATGCTCGAGGCCAAAATATTCGAAAATCCAAAGCTTATTAAAAATATGAAGAGCTATAAACCAAAAAGGACCAAAAAGTATAGCCAAAGCTGGGCAAGGAATCAGAGCTTTGCATGAGGGAGATACATTCCTTTATTTTAAATAATTTCCCAAATTTTGTAACAGCAAATTTTAATAATACAAAATCCGTATTTTCATACCAGTACCAAAGTAGTGACTGGTTCCATCAGATGTAAATTGGGATAGAACAAATCATTATTCAATAGTCTTAATATGAACAAACAAAAATGTCTAAAATGCAAGCTCAACAGTTAAATACGACTCGTAAAAGTGACCTAATATAATATAAGGGATCTTATGAATACTTCTGAGCATCATACATCAACATTATCATAAACTGTTAACACTGATATATGCCTCACCTTTTTGTTATTTTGATAGTAAAATGCAAATGTTGATATTAAAATAGCAACACTTCAACATGTAAGTTATGCAAAATATTCAAAGTCAATGAACCATGACTGAAGGTACAGGGGCAAACATTCTCCATGGAAATACGATTTACCAATACTAATACAACATACCAAATATCATTGACCTACCACTAGTTGTTACCCATAAACTGACCAAATCACAAACTAATACATATAAACTAAGCAAAAGTTTCAAAGTCAGTAGACAACGACTGAGGGGATGGGGCCAAATAATCTCCATGGAAATGAGATGTGCCAATGCTGATACAACTGCATACCAAATATCATTGACCTATCACTAGTAGTGGTTCCCCATAATCAGAAACTAGGTATCTCACAATCTGAAAAGCTCTCACATGTTATAACTCATCACTGTCAAGCTTTTGACCAAAATAGTAGTCATCCTGTTCAGCACTACCTGAAAAAAATGTGACAGAAATATTGCTGGACAAACGGGCAGACAGAGGGACAGACCGACAAGGTGAATGCAATATAGCCTTAACTCCTAGAGGATGGATATCATACTAGGACAAGAAGCCATCATTGCTAATTTTCAATATAAACTTTTATTAAGAAATATTATTATTTCAATAACCATACACAAAACGCAAAACAAAACAACACTAAATGAATGTTTTGTTAATAAAATATCATGCTCTTACTCCAAATATTGAAAATTAAGAAACAATGTAATTATTTTTTAAGTACTGGTAATCAAATTCGAAATACTTTACCCTCCTTCTAGATTCATCCAATCTTAATCCAATGGCAGGTTCTAGTAATTTTATTGAAAATTGGTCATAAGAGATGACTACAATAAGATGAAAGAAGCACCTGCTGTTAGATTGAAACAGAATAAACCTTCACAAAGTCTTGTTCTATCTCTCTATCAAATATGCAAATCAGATGAATTTAGAATATAAAAAGAAGAATTTAATATCCAAAAGATATCATTAAATTCCAAACCAACCCATACTGCTATTTCCTATAACTTAGTTTACAGTTTTTACTAAGCTCTACAAAATGGCAAATTTTGATTACATCTGATGTGCTCCTATTAATGTCTAATTAATTACCTTTCACCAAAGGAAGCGACCAGAATAAGAAGGTAAATAGGTGTATTCCCTCCCCTTGCCATAAACTTCACCCTATTTGCTTCTCATTCATCACACCTGGATTTTGCTTTCTGTGTTGAAAGGTTTAACAAATGACATAATATGCATAGAATAGAACATGACTGATGTTAATGAGAGCTGACTTATTAAATTTTGATCCATGTCATATTCAAGTGTATATTCTTTGTTCATAGATTCAAGCCATAAAACAAATCAAAGAAAAAGTAGCATCTCAAAATACTATCTTCCGCTTCTAGATTTATTTTATCTAAACCAAATGACAGGTTAATTCTGGCAACTTGTTTGAGACAGGTCTACAAAAAGTTGTAAGGTGTGCCTGCTATTTGGCTGAAACAAAATAAACCTCCACAAAATATCTTTCTCTCCCTCACACACACACACACACCAGATGTACTTAAGTTGTAAGAATACTTTTTGATCCAATACAACTTATAAATTTCAGAAAATCCCATACTGCCATTTCCTAGAACTTAGTTTACAGTTTTTTGTTCTTTTTTATATCTTTTCTTTTATCTTTTTTCTCTTTCTTTTGTTTACATTATTTCTTTACTAAGCTCTACAAAATGGCAAATTTTGATAACATCTGTGTCCCTTAAATATATTACATGTAAATAATACAAGTATGATAAATTAACTTTCATCATAGGAAGAAACCAGTATTAGGAGTTAATAGGTTTATTCCCTCCCCTTGTCATAACTTCAACCTATTAGCTCCTCATTCATCTTAGATTTCAATTCCTGTGTTGAAAACTAAAAAATAAAAATATATATAAAAAATGGTACACTTAATATATTGCATAAGTGTGATAATTTAGATATAAAATGAAAATTTATGATCTACCTTTTTAAAAATACAGTTTTCAATACACAATGTAATACTCATCCAAGATCTATCCAATTTAAACAAATTGGCAGGTGCTTGATTATTTCAATACAAAAAGTTGTAAAGAAGAACCTGCTGTTTTGCTGAAAAAGAATAGAACTTTACATAGTCACTCTTTCTCTCTTTCATACACTGCAATTCCTCTTAGATTAATCTTGTTAAACCATAAATACAAAAAAAAAAACAAAAAAACTAGCAGTAATGGTCTATAGTCAAACAGCTCATTAAAAAATGGAAACAATATTATGAGCTTGAAGGTTGAAACAGGATAAATCTTTACTAATGAATATTTAAACTATCTCACATTTTAACATAATGAATTTTGAAGAAAACAAAAAAACATTTTTTATCAAACATTGATGATAAGCAGTGAGCTTTAAAATGAACAAATTTAACCTTCACAACTCTCTTTGCCTTTCACACATTTCATATTTTAAAATTATATTTGACTGTCTCTCCTCAATTTTATAACCAATAAATAAACAAGTTTGTGCTAAACAAAGTTTTCATCAAAGATTATATTTTATTGTTTTTTTTGTTAAATAAAAGTTTCTTGTCAAGCAAATCATATTCCTGAGTTATTTATTTTTGTTTTTGAAGTCTGTTGTTTTGCACAACATATTCTAGAGTCTCTTCCCTTGCACAGCTTGTTCCCAAGTCCATTAGTGTTTCTATTCCATTTCTATGACAGCAAATTAATTCTGGAGTTATATTTTGGAACTGAGTCTCTCTCATCTAAAAAATTATGTTCTGTGTGTTGATGTCCTTCCTTCCTTTTCACCTTTATTTTCAAAATATCCACAATTGGAAGCATCAAACATTACCTACAAATGGAATGATAAGTTTTATCACAAGGTTCTTAAAAATAAAAAGGAGAAACAGATTTTCTGTGTCACAATATTTATTCTTCATAATTGGGTTAATCATTGACAGTTAGTATAATGTTTTGCTGCTAAGTTCTTATTTTTTATACCATTTGGTCTCCAAGATTGCATGCAAAAATATCTGTTTACAATGCAAGCCAGGTGGCAAATAATTGGTTTTAAGAAGACGAAAAAGTTTCAAATGGAAAAACTTTACCATTCTGTGGTTCTTGCATAAAAAAATGAATCTTACAGTAAGATCGGAATGTTATTTCAGCCCTTTGATGATATATAATATTGTATTTATAAATAAGTCCTGAAGAAAAAATCTCTAAAATTACCTCCCTTGAAATAATTTTCAGCAATGCATTTTCCCCCCTTTCCTCAGTATGTGTGTGTGATGCACACATTTTACATAATTAGTTTATCTTCACGTTGATGAGTTATAAATGAAAACAAATTCTCTGAGCAATGAGTCCTGTCATGTGTCAATTAGTTTTGAAGCTATAAAATATATAAACTGGTAGAAATAAGGGAAATAACTAATCTGAATGCTTTAACAAGGAAATTTTCTACAAGAATACAACCGGTCTCTTAAAAATGCATTTGTGTAGTGTTTTTGTAATAATGCTGACTTACCTAAACATCAGGTAAATTTATTCCCATTAAGTTTTCATCTAATAAAGGCACTTTGTGAATACCATGTAGGGCCAGCATTGAATGAAGCTGAAAAAATAAATAATCAAAATGTTTTACTGTCCTGAGATACTTATATTACTTCAACTTCTAATTGGTAGCATTAGAATATTAATTAGCTTATTACTCATTTATATTCTGGATTTTATTTTCTGTTAAAGTTATCCAATCTGAGCAGCCACTTAAAAATCAGCCTTCATTAACTGCAACAGTGTTCGAAAGATAATTTTTGAAACAAGAACAATTTCCTAGAATATCGCATCCATTATTTTTATTGGATTTTTTTCCTTATGCATTTTCTCAATATAGTAAAAATTATGAGAGTTCTAAGGTCCCAGCCAGATAGATGACTGGGTCTTTAATAATTGATGCATTGACCATTATAAATCAACCTTCTAAAGTATTTTTTTTAATTTAAGAAAAGATTACCTCATGTTTTGCATTGAACCACTTCAGATTTGAGGCATAGTTGCCAACTGACATGATATTCGCATGTAATACATGCTTTTTCAACGGTTTACACGCGAGGATTTTGTCACATGGCGTGTACATGCGTTTCGCAACTTTACACACAAATTTTGAGGTAACAATCTATTGAAAACTTCCTGTTTGCTATTTTTATCCTGAAAAAACAAAAAATAGAAAATAATGCTTACAAGTTAAAACAAATGATATAATTAGAAATGCATATAATCCAATTTTAATAATATTTAAAATTTTATTTCTATAACTTAACTCTGAAATATTTCATTCACACTTCTCATTATCAGTGAGTTTGCTAGTGCTCGTCATTTTTGAAATTTACAAAACACTTTTCAAAATAACGAAAGTATTTCAAATCAATTTCATCACTTAAATTAGGAAAGTGTAAAAATATTTTTGGATGAAAATACTATATGTCTTCATGTTTCTGACAATTTTATGATCCTCAGCTAATTAACATTTACAACAGGTGTGATAAGTTGTGATTACAGGTAATCAGCTTATCGCCATCGGATGGGTCACTAATCCATTTATTATTATTAAACCTCATAAATTATTGAACATCTGATCATAATTATTTTCCACAGTAAAAATCAGTAAGTCTGTATTTCAATTTAAATATTTCTCAAACAACCACCATTTGCAGTTCGTTTGTCGTAGTTTCGTCATTTGAAAAAAATTGCACCTCCAGTCAGTTCGCTTTTTAATTTCAATATTTCTCAAACGATCACAATTTGCAGTTCGTTTGTCGTAGTTTCGTCATATAAACCTATTTTCGTCATAATTGATATAACTTTTCATCAAAAACTTTCGAGAATTTTGATTAAAAAGATAGAACTTTTTTCAAAACGTTCAGAAATGTTTTCATGAGTCAAACAGGTGCTTTCTTTAAGATATTCTGCGTATGCGTGAAAGTATTCTTATGAATTTATTGACACTAAAACGTAAAATACAAAATAATTTAGTATCAAATTAAACGAGAGAGACAAATATAGTTATTACTAGGCAAATTTGATTTAAAAAAAATTATAATTTCCTGCCTTTTTTAAACATGAACCATTGTCCTTAGATGAATCTGGATTCATTCTGAATTTATTATATACTTTTCACTTCCTGTTTTCATTTCATTTGAAAATCGAAAGTAAAAGTGACCAATTCTTGATTAATTTACAATTTACAGTCATTAGAATTGTTCCAATAAGGATTTGTACAACTCCTTGGTTCCAACTTTATAGAAATGAATTCCAAATATCGATTTAAACATTTTTATAAGGATAATGATTATGCAGTGAAATAATCTTACAACTACAAGTTCATTTATGCTGTGATTCCTATTTAAAAAAAAAATGGAACCCAACTTTTGTTGATCAGGAATGTCTCCTGAAACTAACGGAAGTGAAATAGTCAACTAGATTTCCAGATCTTATATCCTAATCTTCATATTTAAGCGACACATCAGTCAAATCATGCATTAACTGCCTAGTAAATGCCTTAGTCCTTCAAAGTCTGACAAAGATGTATAGCTAGTAATATACATCCTTGGTCCCTTGATGTTACCCCAAATAAGGTTGATTTTCATCTCGCGCAAAAGTGACTAAATTCTCAAAATCCTAGCTTAAACCCTGCTCATTATTATCATGAAATGGCACGAGACTTTTCATTGCGTCTTTCTTTAATACAAAGATTGAATGGTCCATGCATCAATGGTGATAATTATGTTCTGAATGGATTTAAAAATAAAATGCTACTTACTGTTTTGTTGATGAAATGTTGTTTCTAATTTTCAAGTCTACAGAATGTTTGACAGCAATGTATCTCAATTTCTATTACAAACTGAAAATAAAAAGTAAGTTCATATATATCTTAAAACACTAAATCATTAATAGGTAAATGATCTCAGGTCCAATTCAACATCAAAATTATTTTTCTGCAAAAGATGATAAATTCACCCTGAATGGCAAGTTACAAATTAAACATAATTTCAATTCCTTGATATAGATTTAAATTTGAATATGTTCCAGTTTATAAAAGATTATAAACATCCTTACAGCAGAATGCATTGAGGGTGTAGGTAAATAAGAATCTTTGGTTAGCTTGCTTGTTAGCTGAACCGTGAAGTCATTATTAGGTTAGGTATACTACCCTCCTTTCGGAGTAGTCTAGTCCTACAGAAAGATAGATTGGTTATCTGTCAGACTAGTCTACTCTTAAAGGAGGGTAGTTTAACTAACTTCACAGGTCAATTAACAAGCAAGCTAACTAAAGATATTACCTTTAACTACACACTCAATGCATTCTGCTGTAATTGTAATAATTTTTTTGTTGTTACAGAATTTTGACTAAAAACCATGTTAGTTTTTGCAAAATTTTATGTCCATTAGTTACTTCCTGTTAAAGATATAAGTAAACTTGACAGAGGGACAAAACAAAACAATTGCTCTCTTTACATAAATTTTTTTTTAACAAACCTGAGATAAAACAGGATATAATTTCCAAGTCCTGCAGCAACATTGAATTGAACGTTTCTGTGTGATGTCGGCATCTGAAAAAAAGATGTAAATTAGTTACCTATAAATTCAGAGATTATTGTATGCATTTATTGTGATTTTTGAAAAATGGCTGGAAAAATGACTCATTATCGCGATTTCAGAAAAATCTGCATATATATTCATATACCAGAATACAAGTTGTTATTATTGCGATACTCAGTCACACTATTCGCATTATGACAATGAAAAACAATTATTTCTGAATTCACAGTAATCTAAAATCCATAGACATATATATCAAACTCATTTTACTCCAAAAGAAGGTAAAATCCTCCCTGAATTCCCAATTTTACAATTAAAATTATTCTTTGCAATAGATTTCAATTTGAACGGGATCCTGTTTAAAAGAATCACCATTCACTTTTCTATGTCTCAGAATTTTGACTGAAAATAATGTTAGTTTTTATACAATTTTATATTACTGACTCTTAAAGATATAAGTCTACAAGACAGTGCAACAAATCATAGCGGTTGCTCTCTTTACAATAAAATATTTATAAACAAACCTGATGTAAAACAGTATCAATTTTCAAAGTCCTGCAGCAACATAGAAATAACCTTTTTGTTTAATCTTGACATCTGAAAAAGAATGAATCAACATTTGTAAATGAAACATACTTCACCACTGGCACATAATTTTTCATAATCCATTAAATGGCAAATCTACAAAAAGATGACTAAATATGATATGCAAAAAGTTCAATTTAAATGTTTAAAAAATATTACTTTAATTTTGTCTGCTTTTTAACTTATCAGTTACTGTGAATAATCTAATACAATTTAATCTCTTTAATGTTTACTCAGGCCTTTGCTCTGGTCATGGAGATCTCTTGCTAGGATAACCATCTTTCATAATATTCCATTCCAACTCGTTGCAGTCAGTTGATGTCCACTTGCAAATATTTCATGCATATTCAGGACATTAATTCCAATAGGTACGTTTTGCAAAATTGGTAAATCGGGATGAAAGGTATAAGATTTAAACTACCATTGAAAAAAGGGGAAACTTGGAGGCAGAAATTTTTTTTGCAACTAGCAAGCAACATACCCCTTTAGAGTTGTTGCCAGGGTTTTTTAATGTGCAGAGATCAATCTCCCTACACAAAGCATCTACTTCACAAGCAAATTGAATGTGACTGTATATTAATATTCCCTTGCAACAAAAACAGATCCCCTTCAAATAAGATTTACTGCTGGATGGGAGAAGTCCAGATGACCACATACCCCACTAAACCCTTGGATTTCCCAATTTGAATAAAATTTTATATTAATTAGGGGTTTGGGTATTGCCTCTAAATACCACCTCCAATCTTTTAACTTTATTTGTATTTGGCAATTTATACTCTGTTGTAAAGTTTTCTTTTCTTCAATTTATTTCTCTTTTAATATATTCTAAATTTCTGCACATAAATGTTAGGTTGAAAACCAATCGAGGAATGGACAATTCATTTTTCACTCACAGCTTTCTTTGTGTTATTTTATTCTCAGATTTGTTGTACTTTATTTATTGACCAATTAAAATATCATTTTATGATACCTATTAAAATTAAAGTTTTCCCTCCATCCCAAATATAAACCACATTCGAATGGCACTAAAAATGAATATTTTACCCTTGCCTCACAAAGCTTCAAAGTCAGCTAGAACACAACTATTAGGTCCAAACAAAGCTTCAAAGTCAGCTAGAAAACAACCATTAGGTCCAAAAATAATCATACAAAATACTGTAATAAATTGTGTGACCCTGTAAGAAACTCTACCACTTGCACATAATTGCATTTTTCATGATGACCTTGCATTAAAAGGACAAGATATTAAAATGTTTTAAGAACTGTTGCGCCATAAAATTACTAGCAGTGTTTTGTTTATATTAACAAAATTATTTTTTACTACTATTTAACTTGTGAAATTTTGGTTTTTTTTTAGTAGTTCTATTGGGGTTTTTTTTTCATTCAGTTTTATACTTTTACTTCAAAATTTAACACTAAGTAAGGTATTGGAAAAACTGGATTCAGAATATTGTTTTTTGTCATCTGCTTGACAATATTTTTTCCATCAAATTGGGGATCAGAATATTTTTTTAGGAAAAAACCATAACCATGCAAAATAAACCGCAAATTTAAACAACATGGAGTTCAATTTCAACAGTGCATTTCTAACCAGAAAAAAATCAAAATTTACTATCTGTTCAATTTTAGAAAAAAGTTCTATTCTTGATCATGTTTTTCTATATTTTTTTAGTATAATTTTAAATTCTATAATATGTCAAAATACATGCTCCAAGCAATTCTTAAATGATCATGAAGAGAAGGAAATCTTACACAAAAATAATATTATCTTTTACAAATAATCTAACAATGTTTTATTTAATCTGCTTTAATTTAAGAATTGAATATTTAAAATTTTAGAATACATTTAAACAGAAACCATTAAAGAGCTGCTATCTTCACAAAATTCTCTAAATAACATAAATGATAAAAGACAGATGTGGACAATTAAGGATCTGGACTTTAGTAAATGAATAATATGCACTACAATAGTTATATAATTTAAAAAAATAATTTTGAAATAATTACGAAAAATTTCAAATTGTTACTGAATCAAATGAGACCCCCATAGAAAAAACTTTTAAAAACTTAAAACATCATATAAATAAACTTTAGAAATACATAACTAAGAAACTCTATAAAAACTATAGACAACATTTCAACTATCAAATACATGTATATGAAACCATTCAAACCAGCAAATTATCAAGAAAAAGAAAACACAACTCTGAAATGACCAATGAAGTTTAGACAAACTAATGATAAAGAAAAAATGTTAGGTCTGTTAGATTGTGGTTAAATGTTAGTATAGAAATGGCTAGTAAGTAAGATGTATTTCTGAATTTATTATCTGATATTTATTTGCATTATTACATTTACCCTTGAATAAAAATATTTTTCTGTCAATTTATAATGTAGTGCACATATTTCCCTTTATATAAGGTAATTAATTATGGCCATCAACACCAAAAAATATCTCGATTTTATTTAATTGCTTATTATTCACCATTAACAAATTATTACCCGACATCCAAATAGTTTTTTACATGTACCTGAAAACTGAAATCTATTTTCGTTATTTAGCAATTTGTTGAATATGGAAGATCTTTGATAGTTTCAGCTAAATTAATTCACTTTTTCTAGATTAGTGTTAAAAGCTCCACATATTGCATAAGACACTTTTTTTTAAATTGTTGATTGTTGGAAACCATAATTTTTTATGTTGATATTCTTTTTTTTTGTGCCGTTGGGTTGCTGTCTAATTGATCAATGATGTATGATGTATATCAACACGGCTTTTTTGTAATTCGTGTCAAATGCCAACTTTCAAAGCTGCAATTTCCCAAATATAAATGAGTATAAATGTCTAATCTATTTATACCGTTCACTTTGCTTTAGATGTCCTTGAATGAAAAAAAATTACAAAAAAATGTAAGATCAACAATTTAATATATGTGCTTCTATACAGATGCAAGCTAGCATACATCTGATACATTAAGGATATAAGCTGAAATAAATCGGATTTGTTAAGGAGACAGGACGAAACACATCTGATACATTAAGAATACAGGATGGCATACATATAATACATTAAGGAATAAGTAACAACTAAATAGATTTAAATCCTTCAAGAATGAAATTAAAAGTTCGGTTTGTAGATCCTGCAAAAAATACAAATATTTAATAAGATATCTATGGGATATTTCTGCAGTCACATCCTCAAAATACCCAACTTGGTTCATTCTGAAATAAAAACAAATTGGAGGCCATCTACAGTCACATCCTCAAGTGATGGTACTCTTTTACAAGCTCTGGGTAGGAGGCCTGTAATTGCTGCAGGAACACAGTGGAACTGTCAACTACCCTGTCCGGGTCATCTACAACGGAGCCATTCTCAAAGTGTATGACTTAAGATCTCTTGGTCCATTCTGAAATAAAAAGAAATTGGAGGCCATCTGCAGTCACATCCTCAAGTAATGGTACTCTTTTACAAGCTCTGGGTAGGAGGCCTGTAATTGCTGCAGGAACACAGTGGAACTGTCAACTATCCCGTCCGGGTCATCTACAACAGAGCCATTCCCAAAGTGTATGACTCTCGGTCCATTCTGAAATAGAAAGTAATATGATATGATAAAGATACAAGGTTGCATACATCTGATACATTAAGGATATAAGCTGTGCTTAATCTAATCTATTAAGGATACAGGCTGGCATACATCTGATACATTAAGGATAAAGGCTGGCATACATCTTATATAGTAAGGATACAGGCTGGCTTAGATCTGATACATTAAGAATACAGGCTTGCATACATCTCATATAGTTAGGGTACAGGCTAGTATACATCTGATCATGTTTGTTTACAATTTTACCTTACTAAACATGTGAATTTTATAGTGTATCTAACGAGAATAAGATTGTCTTCACATAACTTATTTGTTGAAACATGCCGATATTACGGTGTTAATAGATCAGAAAGAAAATGCACTCTCGTACTTTAAATACAATAGAAGACGAGTTTCATTTCATTTTACAAAGTGTGATTGTTATAATGCAATAAGGAGACAGTATATTAAGTCATATTATTATAGGCGTCCATCGTCATTTAAGCTTATACAGTTGTTGAGTACAGAAAATGTAAAAGACATATGTAACCTTTGTAAATTTCTTTTCCATGCATTTAAACATAGAACAGACATGTTATAAGTAACCAATACTTAATATAGATCATTATTCTTCTCGGATGTATTCATTTATCAGTTATGTATGCATTATGTATTTATTTATCATTATTGTATTTGCACATATATTACATGTCTTTGTACTGATGAGCATTATTTGCTCATAGTAATAAAGAATTGAAAAAAATTGATATAGTAAAGATACATGTTGCCATACATTGGATACATTAAGGATACAGGCTGGCATACATCTGATACATGAAGGATACAGGCTGGCACACATCTGATATAGTAAGGATACAGGTTGCCATACATTGTATACATTAAGGATACAGGCTGGCATACATCTGATATAGTAAGGATAAAGGCTGGTATACATCTGATATAGTAAGGATGCAGGCTGGCATACATCTGATATAGTAAGGAAACAGGTTGCCATACATCTGATACATTAAGGATTCAGACAGGCATACATCTGATATAGTAAGGATACTGGCTGGTATACATCTGTTATATAGTAAGGATACAGGCTGGCATACATCTGATATAGTAAGGAAACAGGTTGCCATACATTGGATACATTAAGGATACAGGCTGGCAAACATCTGATATAGCAAGGATACAGGCTGGCATACATCTGATACATTAATGGTTTCAGACAGGCATACATCTGATATAGTAAGGATACTGGCTGGTATACATTTGTTATAGTAAGGATACAGGCTGGCATACATCTGATATAGTAAGGATACAGGCTGAAATACATGTGATACATGAAGAATAAAGACTGGCATACATCTGATACATGAAGGATACAGGCTGTCATACATCTGATACATAAGGATATAGGCTGGCATACATCTGATAGGTTAATATTACAGGTTGGCAAACATCTGAACAATACGGATACAGGCTGGCATACATATAATACATAAAAGATACATACTGGCATACATCTGATTTAGTAAAGATACAGGCTGGCATACATCTGATAGGTTAATATTACAGGTTGGCAAACATCTGAAACAATACGGATACAGGCTGGCATACATATAATACATACAGGACATCTGAAACAATACGGAACAGGCTGGCATACATATAATACATACAGGACATCTGAAACAATACGGATACAGGCTGGCATACATATAATACATAAAGGATACAGACTGGCATACATCCGATATAGTAAGGATACAGGCTGGCATACATCTGATAGGTTAATATTACAGGTTGGCAAACATCTGAAACAATACGGATACAGGCTGGCATACATATAATACATAAAGGATACAGGCTGGCATACATCTGATATAGTAAGGATACAGGCTGGCATACATCTGATAGGTTAATATTACAGGTTGGCAAACATCTGAAACAATACGGATACAGGCTGGCATACATATAATACATAAAGGATACAGACTGGCATACATCTGATTTAGTAAGGATACAGTCTGGCATACATCTGATAGGTTAATATTACAGGTTGGCAAACATCTGAAACAATACGGATACAGGCTGGCATACATATAATACATAAAGGACATCTGAAACAATACGGATACAGGCTGGCATACATATAATACATAAAGGATACAGACTGGCATACATTCGATATAGTAAGGATACAGGCTGGCATACATCTGATAGGTTAATATTACAGGTTGGCAAACATCTGAAACAATACGGATACAGGCTGGCATACATATAATACATAAAGGATACAGACTGGCATACATCTGATATAGTAAGGATACAGGCTGGCATACATATGATAAATAAAGGATACAAACTGATATACATCTTATAGGTTAAGGATACAAGATGGCAAGCTTCTGAAACATAAAGAATACAGGCTGGTATATATACATCTGATATAGTAAGGATACAGGCTGATATACCACTGAGTCATTAATGATACAGGCAAGCATACATCAGATATATAGTAAGGATACAAGCTTGCATACATCTGATTAAGTAAGGATACATTTTGGCAAACACCTGATATAGTAAGGATACAGGCTGGCATAAATCTGATATAGTAAGGATACAGGCTGGCATACATCAGATATAGTAAGGATACAGGCTGGTATACTTCTTAACTTCTTAGTCATTAAGGATACAGGCTGGCATATAACTTGGTTTAAGTACACAAGATGAAAGTCTGAAAAGAAAATGAACAGGTTTGAAATTATGAGTTTGTACTGTCTACACGTATGTGGTAGAATCACGCAAAATGTTTATATCCAATTAAAAGGAAGACATCAAAATCTGTATTTGAAGTTTGAAACATATTTGGGAATTTATAGTGCAGTATACATTTTTGTTTTTGTCTCATGCTTATATACTTTTCAATTGAATGATTGTGCAAAACACAGTAATTTAGTTATCATATATAACACTGATTCAGATTCATAATCAAATATCTGTGAATTTACATGAAAAGTTCACTAAATTAAAATGTTAAGATTTACAGGTCAACAAGTCTTTCTCTTATGGTTGTGGCCTGTTTTCTATTTCTTGCATGAATAGATATTTCTCATATCACACTGCACGGAGTGTGATAGGAAAAAGTGATACGAAAATTTGCATTAATTTGATTGGCTTGTCCAGCATCATCAGAAGATATTACGGCATTTTCATTGGCTATTTGTTAGGTCATTGATGACTTGCAAAGGTTAAGACTATGTACATTTCGTCCATGGCAACGGATATATGTGATTTCTTCAATAATATAAAAAACACTCACACTTTTCACCTGACAATCTTATTTTTGTCAAATTTTATTACATTCTGAAGCGTACAAAAAGTCTTAAAATGCCTGATTTTAAAGTTTGACATCGGAAAAGGACATATGACGTCATACTGGAATGTGCAAAAGACTAGATCAATGATTCACAGAATTTTTAATTTAACCCAATGAGAGTGTTGATCATAAGAGAAATAGGTTTAACAATTTGTGAGAATTGGATATCACTTGATATCAACTCTCGTTATTAAATTTAAATAGTAAACTCGCAGTAGGCTTGTTTATTATTATATTGAAATTAAATAACTCGAGTTGATATCAAGCGATATCACATTCTCACTTGTTATGAAACCTATGAATATCATATATTACTGTGAAAACGTAAATCTGTAAGCCAACATTTACAAACTAGAAAATATGGACCCATCAAATAATGAACAAAATACTGTAAATTTGGAAATTTTTCATTCATCTAATTATCACTATTTCACAGTAGACATTGAACCTGAAATAAATTGTACATGGACATTTCTCTGTTCATTGAAATGAACTGTGGCCATGAAAAATTAAAAAGACGTGCAGTGAAGATTTAATGATCAAAACCCATCGTCCAAATCAGGAACAAAACCTGATAAATTTTTTTTCTAATATGTATCTTATAAACTTACAGGCTGACATACATCTATTAAGTAAAGGATACTGAAGATGGCCATCATCTAATACATTTAGAATTTGCAGGCTGGTATATAATCTCTTCAAGTATAAAAGATGAAAAGCCTGAAAAGAAAAGAACAGTTATGAAATTACAAGTTTGTATATAATGAACTCTGTGGTAAAATATATCAATATGCTTATGATAATCCAATGAGTTTAACTGTCAAAAGTTATGGTCCTAGCAAGGAATAAAACCTGATGCAAAACAAGTGAAACTGCGAGCTACTGCTCACTGATGATACCCCTGCCCAAATACTTGACGATAAACAGGAAGTTGTTGAGTGATGAATCTGAAAACGCATCACATGGTATAGCTGACTTATATAAACCCTGTAACCAAATTTCAGAAATCCTTATGATGTAGTTCCTGAGAAAGATGCGCCGAAAAATATTCCTGGGACGGATGGACGGACTGATGGATGGATTGTTGGATGGACGGACGGACAGACAGATGGACAGACAGAGGTAAAACAGTATACCCCCACTTCTTTAAAGCGGGGGTATAAAAATGACCTAGTATACACCCCTTGAAAACAAATAACCACTGTAAGTCGACATTCTGTTTGAAATGTAACTGTTAAAGTGATGAAAGTTTGAAAAGAAAAGAACAGTTTTGAAATTATGAGTTTGTATAAAATGCACATGTCTGTGTGATAGAATAAATCAAAATATTTATGATAATCCAGCAAAATTTACTGTTGAAAAATAAGGTCCAAACAGGGAACAAAACCTAAGGAAATGAACTGTTGACACAGAGATATGTCTCGCCTGTTGGCATAAAATTCAGAAAAAGACAATCTGATGGACACTCACTGCAACATGGTTTATTAATTCAGTCACTGGACCATGACCTAGGGGGCAGGGCCTCAGAATAGTCATCAAACTGATATGAACTGATAGTAATGCAACTTCATACAAAATATCATTGATCTATAACAAGCATATCCTATCAAACTAACTGAAGCAGAAAACTTAACATTGAAAGTTGGTAATTAGGGCCTTAAAATAGTCTTCAAACTGATATGCACTGATTCAACAATAGTTAACGCCATTGAAGGAAAAGCAATCCCTATGTCTCGCTTTACATGACTTTCATTGCAGGGGAGATAAATTACCTGATTTATAAAATTTAAACTTACAGGTTGGCCATCATCTGATAAAATAAGGATGCAGGCTGGCATATAATCTTGTTCCAGTATACAAGATGAAAGTCTGAAAAGAAAATTAAGAACAGTTTTGAAATTATAAGTTTGTATAATTAACTTTAAAATCAACATGGCTGAACTATCTTTGTGGTAGAATCCATTAAGATATTTATGATAATCCAGCAAAATTAACCAAAAGATATCAAAATATGTATAACAAATTTTCATTTATAATTTTTACATATTTTAAAATTTAAAACATATTGGAGAATACATATATAGTATACTGAATTCTAGTTGTCTCATGCTTCTAACTTTTCAATTGAATGATTGTGCAAAATCACAATAGTTTTGTTTTTAAATAATTCAGATTCAGAATAAAAAATCCTTTGAATTTTCATTAAGAGTTCACTTACTTAAAATGTTAAAGATTTACAGATCAACAAGTCTATCTTATATATTACTGTGATAATGTAAATATGTAAGCCAACATTTACAAATTGTGAAACTGGATCCGTAATATAATAAAGTAAGTTGTAAATCTGGAAATTTTTGTGCGTCTAATTTTTGCAGTAAACATTTAACCATGAAATAAATCATACACAAACATTTCTCTGTTTATCAAAACTCATTGTGGCCTTGAAACATTAGAAATAAATGCAGTGAAGATCTAACTATCAAAATTTAAAGTCCATTTAACTAGGAACAAAACCTGAAGCAAAAACTAAACTGATATATAGTGAAAACTTACAGAATCTCTTCCTTCATAAATCTGTGGCTTTTTTCTTGGCTCTTTGACATCATTTGTGTCGATGAAAGATAACAAAATAAAGTATAAGAGTTGAATAAAATTGATTCTGAACACTTTCATCAAATACTTTATAGCCAATCTTCACCACTGACTTCCCAATGAAGTTAAGTCCTGGTCATGTTGGGTGAACTACAATCTGTAACTAAGGAAGATTACAAACAAAAAGCATGAAAAACAATAATATCATTAATTCATTAAACCATGAGATTGCAAAGTCAAACTTTTATTAAATTTGTAAACTAAAACTGTAAAGTCAAAATTTTGTTAAATTTGTTAAATTATATTGACCTAAAAAATATATTCATTTTATTCTGAACACTTTCATTAAATACTTAAGAGCCAATACTTGCCACTCAACATGGAGCTAAGTCCTGTTGAATTAACTACAATCAGCAACAACCAAAGATTACAAACAAAACATAGCTTAAAAAACAATAATATAATTTATTTATTTAAACGTGATTGCAAAGTCAAACTTTTCTTTAATTTGTTTAATTATATTGACCTAATAAATATATTTATATTTCATTCAGAATACTTTCATTAAATACTAAAAGTACCCATTCTCGCCACTCCCAAATGGAGTTAAGTCCTGTTGTGTGAACTACAATCTGCAACAAAGACAGTCTGGTTAAAACCATCCTCCACTGCAATTGGCTGGTTTTAATCAGACTGCAAAAAAGGAAGATTACAAACAAAACATAGCATAAAAAACAATAATATCATTCGTTTATGTAAACACGAGATTGCAAAGTCAAACTATATCAGAAAGTCAAATTTTTCTTAAATTTGTTAAATTATATTGACCTAAAAAATATATTTATATCTTATTCTGAACACTTTCATTAAATACTTAAGAGCCAGTACTTGCCACTCCCCAATGGAGTTAAGTCCTGTTGTGTGAACTACAATCTGAAACAAAGACAGTCTGATTAAAACCAGCTCCCACTGAAAGTGGGTAGTGGGGGCTGGTATTAATCAGACTGCAAAAAAAGAAAAATTACAAACAAAACATGGCATAAAAAACAATATCATTCATTTATTTAAACATGAGATTGCAAAGTAAAACTATATTGGAAAGTCAAAATTTTCTTAAATTTGTTAAATTATATTGACCTAAAAATATATTTATATTTTATTCTGAACACTTTCATTAAATACTTAAGAGCCAATACTTGCCACTCCCCAATGGAGCTAAATCCTGTTGTGTGAACTACAATCTGCAACAAAGACCGTCTGATTAAAACCAACCTCACTGCAAGTGGATAGTGGGGGCTGGTTTTAATCAGACTGCAAAAAAAAGATTACAAACAAAACATAGCATAAAAAACAATAATATTATTCATTTATTTAAACATCAGATACTTGCCACTCCCCAATGGAGCTAAGCCCTGTTGTGTGAACTACAATCTGCAACAAAGACAGTCTGATTAAAACCAGCCTCTACTGCAAGTGGGTAGTGGGGACTGGTTTTAATCAGACTGCAAAAAAAAAAAATCCAAACAAAACATAGCATAGAAAACAATAATATCATTCATTTATTTAAACATGAGATTGCAAAGTCAAACTATATTGGAAAGTCAAAATTTTCTTAAATTTGTTAAATTATATTGACCTAAAAATATATTTATATTTTATTCTGAACACTTTCATTAAATACTATAGAGCCAATAATTGCCACTCCCCAATGGAGCTAAGTCCTGTTGTGTGAACTACAATCTGCAAAAAACACAGTCTGATTAAAACCAGCCCACTGCAAGTGGGTAGTGGTGCTGGTTTTAATCAGACTGCAAAAAAAGAAAGATTACAAACAAAACATAGCATAAAAAACAATAATATAATTCATTTATTTAAACACGATACTTGCCACTCCCCAATGGAGCTAAGTCCTGTTGTGTGAACAACAATCTGAAACAAAGACAGTCTGATTAAAACCAGCGCCCACTGCAAGTGGATAGTTGGGGCTGGTTTTAATCAGACTGCAAAAAAAGATTACAAACAAAACATAGCATAAAAAACAATAATATCATTCATTTATTTAAACATGAGATTGCAAAGTCAAACTACATTGGAAAGTCAAAATTTTCTTAAATTTGTTAAATTATATTGACCTTAAAAAATATATTTATATTTTATTCTGAACACTTTCATTAAATACTTAAGAGCCAATACTTGCGACTCCTCAACAGAGCTAAGTCCTGTTGTGTGAACTACAATCTGAAACAAAGACAGTCTGATTAAAACCAGCCCCCACTGCAAGTGGGTAGTGGGGGCTGGTTTTAAGCAGACTGCAAAAAAGAAAGATTACAAACAAAACATAGCATAAAAAACAAGAATATCATTCATTTATTTAAACATGATACTTGCCACTCCCCAATGGAGCTAAGTCCTGTTGTTCGAACCACAATCTGCAACAAAGACAGTCTGATTATCATTAAAACCACCCCCAACTGCAAGTGGCTGGTTTTAATCAGACTGCAAAAAAGAAGATTACATACAAAACATAGCATAAAAAACAATAAATATCATTCATTTATTTACACATGATACCTGCCACTCTCCAATGGAGCTAAGTCCTGTTGTGTGAACTACAATCTGCAACAAAGACAGTTTGATTAAAACCAGCCTCCACTGCAAGTGGGTAGTGGGGGCTGGTTTTAATCAGACTGCAAAAAAGAAAGATTACAAACAAAATATAGCATAAAAAACAATAATATCATTCATTTATTTACACGTGATACCTGCCACTCTCCAATGGAGCTAAGTCCTGTTGTGTGAACTACAATCTGCAACAAAGACAGTTTGATTAAAACCAGCCTCCACTGCAAGTGGGTATTAGGGGCTTGTTTTAAGCAGACTGCAAAAAATAAAGATTACAAACAAAAAGTAGCATAAAAAAAATATCATTCATTTATCTTAACATGATACTTGCCACTCCCCAATGGAGCTAAGTCCTGTTGTTCGAACCACAATCTGCAACAAAGACAGTCTGATTAAAACCAGCCCCCACTGCAATTGGCTGGTTTTAATCAGACTGCAAAGAAGAAAGATTACAAACAAAACATAGCATAAAAAACAATAATATCATTCGTTTATGTAAACATGAGATTGCAAAGTCAAACTATATCAGAAAGTCAAATTTTTCTTAAATTTGTTAAATTATATTGACCTAAAAAATATATTTATATTTTATTCTGAACACTTTCATTAAATACTTAAGAGCCAGTACTTGCCACTCCCCAATGGAGCTAATAGATATAAGAAGATGTGGTATGAGTGCCAATGAGACAACTCTCCAACTGCAAGTGGGTAGTGGGGGCTGGTTTTAATCAGACTGCAAAAAAGAAAGATTTCAAACAAAACATAGCATAAAAAACAAGAATATCATTCATTTATTTAAACATGATACTTGCCACTCCCCAATGGAGCTAAGTCCTGTTGTTCGAACCACAATCTGCAACAAAGACAGTCTGATTATCATTAAAACCAGCCCCAACTGCAAGTGGCTGGTTTGAATCAGACTGCAAAAAAGAAAGATTACAAACAAAACATAGCATAAAAAACAATAATATCATTCGTTTATGTAAACATGAGATTGCAAGGTCAAACTATATCGGAAAGTCAAAATTTTCTTAAATTTGTTAAATTATATTGACCTAAAAATATATTTATATTTTATTCTGAACACTTTCATTAAATACTTAAGGGACAAAACTTGCCACTCCCAATGGAGCTAAGTCTTGTTGTGTGAACTACAATCTGCAACAAAGACAGTCTGAATTTAAACCAGCCTCCACTGCTGGTTTTAATCAGACTGCAAAAAAGAAAGATTACAAACAAAACATAGCATAAAAAACAATAATATCATTCATTTATTTACACATGTTACTTGCCACTCTCCAATGAAGCTAAGTCCTGTTGTGTGAACAACAATCTGCAACAAAGACGGTCTGATTAAAACCAGCCCCCACTGCAAATTGGTAGTGGGGCTGGTTTTAATCAGACTGCAAAAAAGAAAGATTACAAATAGTGTTGGATAATCGGTTGAAATTACCAACCGATTATCTATTACTATCGGTTGACAGCAACCAACCGACTATGGGTTATAATTGCATCATTACAACAAATGTATACTTTGCCCTTTTTTGAAATGAAATCATGCATTCGGTCACATTGTACATGTCTAATACGTATATTCCATATCATTGCAGAGTTTTATATGTTCATATTTGATCTTTTGTTTCCTTTACATATTTTATTTAGCCATTATAACAGTGAATCAATTAGAATCCAGATTCAGATTGAACTTATTTTGTCTTATAATTACACCATTTATTACCGACAATAACACTAAAATTTCTTAATTTCAATGGTGTCATTCACATCATAATTTTAAATAAATAGCTGTATCAAAATTTGAATGCTTCTCATTAAAAAATATATAATGTATTTAACTTAAAGCAATTTAAGATTAATCAAT
The DNA here is from genome assembly GCA_017311375.1 of Mytilus coruscus. Lineage (NCBI taxonomy): Eukaryota > Metazoa > Mollusca > Bivalvia > Mytilida > Mytilidae > Mytilus > Mytilus coruscus. The sequence goes on from CM029601.1 coordinate 95,871,785, forward strand.
AGTAAAACAATGGATTGAAATATATACATTTAACGAGGGGATCCAACCATTGTCTGCTAATTCGTGTGGTATGCATATTTTTCACTTTTGTGATCATTATTCTTCTGTCAGCTGTGTCTTTCGTGCGTCTGTACTTGATAATCGTAAGAATGCGGAATTCTTTCATAGTTGGTCCGTATCCGATCTGTGATTCGAATATATTTCAATGGCGGACAAACAGGAAAATTTACAAAAATAAGCGATGTTTGACAAGCAATTTGGAAAGAATTATGACGTTTTAACGCAACAAATGGATAAAACATTAAGAAAAGGCAAATGGACCACATTCTAATGTAGCAACAAATTTATTTTGTTGAAAATCAGAATGATTTGTTGTACGCATTCGAGTGACGAGTACCGGAATTGAAAGAAAGTATTTCATAAAAAGTTATTTATTTTAAATAAAATACGATCAATCTGTAAAGTCAATGCTTTTACCACGTTAATAAAGAAAGAAATTGCTTAAATCTTTGATTATAGGATGTTTGACATTGTTATTGTCATCTACTGATATTTTCCTTTACAATTTGTTTGACTGCGCATGTAAAATGCAAAACCGAAACAGATCGGAAGTTGATATGCTAAAGGTCCGGAAACTATAACGACAATCGATTGAACAAAATCCCAATCGATTATCGACATCTCCATGCCCAACCAACTGATTTCCGACTTATTCCGATCATCAGAACAACACTAATTACAAACAAAACATAGCATAAAAAACAATGATATCATTCATTTATTTAAACATGATACTTGCCACTCTCCAATGGAGCTAAGTCCTGTTGTGTGAACCACAATCTACAACAAAGACGGTCTGATTAAAACCAGCCCCACTGCAAGTGGGTAGTGGGGCTGGTTTTAATCAGACTGCAAAAAAGAAAGATTACAAACAAAACATAGCATAAAAACAATATCATTTATTTAAACATGATAGTTGCCACTCCCCAATGGAGCTAAGTCCTGTTGTGTAAACTACAATCTGCAACAAAGACAGTCAGATTAAAACCAGCCCCACTGCAATTGGATAGTGGGTGCTGGTTTTAATCGAACTGCAAAAAAAAAGATTACAAACAAAACATAGTATAAAAACAATAATATCATTCATTTATTTAAACATGAGATTGCAAAGTAAAACTATATTGGAAAGTCAAAATTTTCTTAAATTTGTTAAATTATATTGACCTAAAAATATATTTATATTTTATTTTGAACACTTTCATTAAATACTTAAGAGCCAATACTTGCCACTCCTCAATGGAGCTAAGTCCTGTTGTGTGAACTACAATCTGAAACAAAGACAGTCTGATTAAAACCAGCCTCCACTGCAAGTGGGTTGTGGGGCTGGTTTTAATCAGACTGCAAAAAAGAAAGATTTCAAACAAAACATAGCATAAAAAACAAGAATATCATTCATTTATTTACACATGATACTTGCCACTCCCCAATGGAGCTAAGTCCTGTTGTTCGAACCACAATCTGCAACAAAGACAGTCTGATTATCATTAAAACCAGCCCCAACTGCAAGTGGCTGGTTTGAATCGAACTGCAAAAAGAAAGATTACAAACAAAACATAGCATAAAAACAATAATATCATTCGTTTATGTAAACACGAGATTGCAAGGTCAAACTATATCGGAAAGTCAAAATTTTCTTAAATTTGTTAAATTATATTGACCTAAAATATATATATATATTTTATTCTGAACACTTTCATTAAATACTTAAGGGACAATACTTGCCACTCCCAATGGAGCTAAGTCCTGTTGTGTGAACTACAATCTGCAACAAAGACAGTCTGAATTTAAACCAGCCTCCACTGCTGGTTTTAATCAGACTGCAAAAAAGAAAGATTACAAACAAAACATAGCATAAAAAACAATAATATCATTCATTTATTTACACATGATACTTGCCACTCTCCAATGAAGCTAAGTCCTGTTGTGTGAACCACAATCTGCAACAAAGACGGTCTGATTAAAACCAGCCCCCACTGCAAATTGGTAGTGGGGCTGGTTTTAATCAGACTGCAAAAAAGAAAGATTACAAATAGTGTTGGATAATCGGTTGAAATTACCAACCGATTATCTATTACTATCGGTTGACAGCAACCAACCGACTATGGGTTATAATTGCATCATTACAACAAATGTATACTTTGCTCTTTTTAAATGAAATCATGCATTCGGTCACATTGTACATGTCTAATACGTATATTCCATATCATTGCAGAGTTTTATATGTTCATATTTGATCTTTTGTTTCCTTTACATATTTTATTTAGCCATTATAACAGTGAATCAATTAGAATCCAGATTCAGATTGAACTTATTTTGTCTTATAATTACACCATTTATTACCGACAATAACACTAAAATTTCTTAATTTCAATGGTGTCATTCACATCATAATTTTAAATAAATAGCTGTATCAAAATTTGAATGCTTCTCATTAAAAAAAATATATAATGTATTTAACTTAAAGCAATTTAAGATTAATCAATAAGTAAAACAATGGATTGAAATATATACATTTAACGAGGGGATCCAACCATTGTCTGCTAATTCGTGTGGTATGCATATTTTTCACTTTTGTGATCATTATTCTTCTGTCAGCTGTGTCTTTCGTGCGTCTGTACTTCGATAATCGTAAGAATGCGGAATTCTTTCATAGTTGGTCCGTATCCGATCTGTGATTCGAATATATTTCAATGGCGGACAAACAGGGAAAATTTACAAAAAATAAACGATGTTTGACAAGCAATTTGGAAAGAATTATGACGTTTTTAACGCAACAAATGGATAAAACATTAAGAAAAGGCAAATGGACCACGTTCTAATGTAGCAACAAATTTATTTTGTTGAAAATCAGAATGATTTGTTGTACGCATTCGAGTGGCGAGTACCGGAATTGAAAGAAAGTATTTCATAAAAAGTTATTTATTTTAAATAAAATACGATCAATCTGTAAAGTCAATGCTTTTACCACGTTAATAAAGAAAGAAATTGCTTAAATCTTTGATTATAGGATGTTTGACATTGTTATTGTCATCTACTGATATTTTCCTTTACAATTTGTTTGACTGCATGTAAAATGCAAAACCGAAACAGATCGGAAGTTGATATGCTAAAGGTCCGAAACTAACGACAATCGATTGAACAAAATCCCAATCGATTATCAACATCGCCATGCCCAACCAACTGATTTCCGACTTATTCCGATCATCAGAACAACACTAATTACAAACAAAACATAGCATAAAAAACAATGATATCATTCATTTATTTAAACATGATACTTGCCACTCTCCAATGGAGCTAAGTCCTGTTGTGTGAACCACAATCTACAACAAAGACGGTCTGATTAAAACCAGCCCCACTGCAAGTGGGTAGTGGGGCTGGTTTTAATCAGACTGCAAAAAAGAAAGATTACAAACAAAACATAGCATAAAAAACAATATCATTTATTTAAACATGATAGTTGCCACTCCCCAATGGAGCTAAGTCCTGTTGTGTAAACTACAATCTGCAACAAAGACAGTCGGATTAAAACCAGCCCCCACTGCAATTGGATAGTGGGGGCTGGTTTTAATCAGACTGCAAAAAAGAAAGATTACAAACAAAACATAGTATAAAAAACAATAATATCATTCATTTATTTAAACATGAGATTGCAAAGTAAAACTATATTGGAAAGTCAAAATTTTCTTAAATTTGTTAAATTATATTGACCTAAAAAATATATTTATATTTTATTTTGAACACTTTCATTAAATACTTAAGAGCCAATACTTGCCACTCCTCAATGGAGCTAAGTCCTGTTGTGTGAACTACAATCTGCGACAAAGACAGTCTGATTAAAACCAGCCCCCACTGCAAGTGGGTAATGGGGGCTGGTTTTAATCAGACAACAAAAAAAAGATTACAAACAAAACATAGCATAAAAAACAATATTATCATTCATTCATTTAAACATGAGATTGCAAAGTCAAACTATATTGAAAAGTCAAAATTTTCTTAAATTTGTTATATTATATTGACCTAAAAAATATATTTATATTTTATTCTGAACACTTTCATTAAACAATGGAGCTAAGTACTGTTGTGTGAACTACAATATGCACAAAGAAAGATTACAAACAAAACATAGCATAAAAAACAATAATATCATTCATTTATTTAAATATGTGATTGAAGTCAAACTTTTCTTAAATTTGTAAAACTATATTGCAATCAAACACACTGTTGAAGATCCTGGTGAAAATTTGATAAATAATGAAAAAATATGGGTAGAAATCTTGTGATATTTTTTTTTAAATCTTATAGGACATGGTTACTACAAGCATATCAGAAAACTATCAAAAATTAAATTAACCAGAAATTGAAAGAGTAAAAACAACCATAAGATCAGCAGGTCAGCATAGCATTTAAATTATATACTGTGCTAAATGCATGCTATTGGTTGTGGTAGGGTGGTGGTGCTACTATGTTAATCCATGCCATGTTTGCACATTCTTGTGTTTTGCCAAAGGTTACAATCTATTTTGCTTTGAAACAAAATGTAAACACTGACAAGAAAAATTGCGTTATGCTGAACTTTCTAACATTATGGTGTTTTGCTTTTAGATCATAAATTTTATCTTTAAAATGAACTTCAAAAGCCTATTTAAGCATCACTGTTAATAATTTTTTGTTTGAATTTCTTGCACCTAGCTAAAGGTTGAAAGAACAATGCAATAAAGAAATTTTGAATTGATGTCATATTAATAACATTCTGATGTACAAGCCCTGTAGCATCCATCTATGGGGAAGTAGGAAATGCTTGCATCCATGCTTTATTCGTGAATACAAAATTTATAAAATTATAGAAAAAACTCAAAACACATCTGGCGGTCAACATACATAAGGACATTAATAGTAACTACAGATTTTATCAAGCTATAAATTATTCAAGTTGAGAAATCCAGAGATTATCAGAGAACTTCCATTACCAATTTCTCAGAAATAACAAAAATCACAATTAGTTTTGACAAAATATATAAATTATACATGGGTTCCTGATTTGGAACAAGCATATGAACAATAAAAATATTTTATTTATTACATATAGAATATTATTTCTGTAAAACAATCTTTTCTTTTTTTCCCCTCTTTTTAGCTTGATTTAGTAAAGATGTATTAAACTATTTGGATATAACTTAAAATATGGGAGATAACTCAGATTTTCAATCATTATGAAATTATTTCTTCCTTGCTAAATAAAAATGTAATCACTATATATACTTACCATTCAGCAACCAAATTTCTTTTCTTTATGGATTGCTGTCTTTTGTCATTATGCAGTCATTCTGTTTATTTAAATTCTTTCTAAAACAGTAATAGCAAGTTCCTACAAAACAGGACATAGCTGTCAGTGAATTTTCTAATTCAAATGTACTCTCTTTACAAAGCCATCATCTGTATCATTCATTGTATTTAGATGGTTCATGAAATCATTTGATTGATAGAAGGATGTTTAAAATAAAGCTGGAATCTAGGATGGGGGATAGTATTTTAAAAATATTTTGAAGGCAAACAAATTTCTCGACTTTTGCCACTACAGCTATAATTTGGTGTTTCTACATATATCCCTCACAGTTTAACTATTGAATAATGTTGAAAAAAAGTAACAAAATAAAATTATATAGGACCAATTAAACAAAAATGTGCGCCACTCACACTATCATTTTCTATCTTCACTGGACCATGAAATTAGGGTCAAAACTCTAATTTGGCATACAAATTAGAAAGATCATATCATAGGGAACATGTGTACTAAGTTTCAAGTTGATTGGACTTCAACTTCATCAAAAACTACCTTGACCAAAAACTTTAACCTGAAGCAGGACAGACGGATGAACGAACGGACGCACAGACCGAAAAACATAATGCCTCTAGGTGGGGCATAAAAAAGAAATCAGTATTCATACAGGTATTTCAAAGACTTTTCAAAGACACACAATATTTTCACAAAGTGAGTTAAAATAGGATGAAAGAAGATCTGACTTAATATAATATAATAATTACAAGTAGCAGTGCCAACATGCTCAAACTGGACCATAATTTGAAAATTTATTATAGTATTAATGTATGGACTTTTTCATATTGGCCCTGTAACATGCCCGAGGTATTAATAATGGCCAAGGATGGTTGTAATGGCCCTGAGGCAACGCCGAGGGCCATTACAACTGTTCGAGCCATTATTAATTCAAGGCATGTTACAGGCCAATATGAAAAGTCCATATTGATACTTTTATTAACCAACTACAGTAATTCAAAGAACAGTCTTGAGTCTCGGATCCAAATACAGCTAACCACGAATCTATAACAGGACCAATACAAAAAAAAGCCAGTTCATAACACTTTTATTACCGTAAATGGTTTTAATTCTTCGATTAAACAAAGAGTAAAAATCTTACTGTGAAGAAGATACAGGAATTCATAGCTGAACTCGTCTTTTCGCATTCACGATGGATTTTTGGTCAACATTGTCAGATGTAATTTCTGATTTCTCATCCAAGTACTTAATTTTATGCTTTTACAATTCATTTCATCTAGCAAATATAAAGTAGCTGGGAAGAATAAATCAGACAGTTTAACTATTCTTACTCTGAGTAGTCTGCGTTCTGATAATTTTTTCAACGGAAATGAAACAGTGATAATAATCGAAAGTCGTACTCGAAAAGGCTGTGTAATATTTCCGTTTCAAGTCGTTACAAAACACTGAACATCATTTAAACTTTTCTTTATGATATTATTAAGTTAAAAAAAAAATTGAAAAAATAAACGACATTTTGATTTAATCGATGCCCGTTTCATCTGTTCATAATGTATGGTTGTGATTTCGTAATGCACGGGTGTGATTTCGTAATGCATGGCTGTAGCAATTTCTCCGTTCATAATGACCAGTTGTCGAAATTTTCCTTTTATAAAGCATGGGCATTTCTATACATATTGTAGTAAGTTGGTTAATAAATGGTTTTCCTGAATATGTTTTGCTATTTTTATTTAGTTAAATTATTACTTATTTTCATTTCTTCAATGTGTATTTGCTCTTATAATATGCTATAACAATAGCAGTAGTTTACATAAATGATGCCCTCTATTCCTGTTTTCCAGGATTATGAATGGATAGGACCATAACACATTAAATAAGACAAAATAATTTAAATATTAAGGAATATTCACTTTCAAAAATTTAAACACAAAAATGTAATATTCAATTTAGACTTGTTTATATTTTTCCGTTTGGGCTTGTATTATATTTGCTTTCAGGTTTATATGATCCGTTCATCCTATTTCGACTCTTCAAAATTCAAGGGTCTATCCTAAATTGAGGTACATTATATGGCCTTCCAAATACTGTTTCGATTCCTAACATCCCTGAAGAGACATTAATTGTCGAAATCTGGATATGGTGTACTAATTTTTGCACCTTTTGTTTGTGGTATACTATCTTTTCCGCAAGTTTATTGTTTTCTGTTTGGTATTAAATTAAAACTTAAGATCCATTTTGTTACATCTGGTGATCCCTTTATTTGGCAATCGCCAATGGCAGCGAGCGGGGTTTAAGAACATCAGTTGTTCGACCTGCTAGTTAAATGCGTTTTGTTTAAATATACTTTTTCACTTTTTTGATCTTTTGGAAAATGTTGTTTGTGCTGTATTTAGACCCCTCAACCAAGAAATTTGTTTTGCATGCACATGTATAAAAATTGCGGTTTTTATCCAACCCAATCATAGGTTTGAATGTTGTTTTCAATTTAGACTTGTTTATATATATATATATATATATATAGGGTCCATTTCAAAAGCGTTTGTGCAAAAACCTTCAATTATGTTTTAAAGCAGCTTTCCGTCCTTTCATTTAACATTTGGCTTTCAATTTTGTAGGAGATTCTCTCCATTTGTTGCCTACTTATAAGACTACAAGACCTTTAATGTCATGTGTTCATTTTAAAAATAAGTATGAACACATTTTTACACCCCAGTTCTATTGTTATACTTCATAGTTTCTATTTCTGAAACAAGTGTATATTGAATAGATCTATTGTTACGAATAACAATGGATTTTGACAACAGGGTGTGACGAGCGGGGTTTCTGGAAACCTCTGCTTCTACATCCCGAATGCAGAGTCCATTGTTATTCATAACAATAGAAATTGTGTTTTTTTTAATTGCATGAACATAAGAGATTACTAATAGTGTTCACTACAAGTTTTTTCAAAACATATTTAAAAAACATATTTTCAGGAAATTCCAATAGCGAAAAAAATATTTAGCATCTATTTTGACTTAAAAAAAAAAAAAATTAAATATGCCTTTGCTTGAAGCTACAATTTTAATCCCATAAGGCAATGTCTTAAAGAATATACATGTAAAGAACTTTTATTTGAATTATACATTAAAAACATATAGTTTTCATTTGGATTAAGTCTTAATCATAAAATAATTATTAATGTTTGGATTGTTGAAGACTAATGATGGCACCCAGGGGCAGATCCAGCCATTTTTAAAAGGGGGTGCCAACCCAGGATATAAGGGGGGTGGGGGTTCAGTCATATGTCCCCATTCAAAAGCATTGATAGTTAAAAAAGGGGGGTTTCAACCCCCGGAACCCACCCACCCCTATTTGGATTGTCCAAAAAGGGGGGTTCCTACATATGTATTTTTGTATGTTAAGCGTTTCCAGTCGTCGGGTTTCTAATCCAAACACACCTATCCCTCAGTATGAATCTTTGTGTAATGTTGAGAAGGGGGGCTTTTATGATAAAACCGTAACGTGAAATACATTTATGATTACCTTCATTAAACTGATATATGCAAGTACTTTGGGTTATAAATATTGAGTTATCTTCAGTCACTTCTGCCAAATCCAACACCGACTCAAAATGTCGTCCGGCTTATACCCCTCCATATTGACAACTTCATAAAAGGATCATGATGTATTTTTTTTATAATAAGAATGCACGATATGGCCAACCTTGACCTGCTGATCCATATTAGCACATGGAATTAACGGGAATATGCAAAATGGCAACTTTAACATTTGTAAAATCTACTCACTTTTCAAAGTTTGAATGAAGATCGTCACAGTAAGGTAACTAGTGGGGTTTCATTTAAAAAAAAAATCTTATTAATCATGGTTTGATATTGTCAATAAAAATGATATCTGTTCTTTTTCATCTAATATTCCATGTAAACAAATATAGGGTTTAGCATCGGGTGTAAGTCAGTTATCCACTTCGGGATACGGCGTGTCTGGATAAGAAACACCTCCGGCCTTCGGGGTTTCTTATCCAGACACACCTATCCCTCAGTGTACAACTATTACTTACTTACCTTTTGTAGGTATGGCAAACCAATGGGAGATAACTCCAAATTACCCTAAATAACTGTTCCATGATGTGTTTAAAAATAAAATCTTTGGGTGACCTCCAATTACAGCCTTCTATTAACTTGTTAAGTCTCAGAAGGTTCTGATTGCTTTGATAGATATTATATGAATATTCATGATTCTGTATATTATAATTTTCGGAATACGATGAAATATTTGAGGTACAAACAAAGGTTTGAAAATTACATTTGTTTCAAAAAATACATGGGAACGTTATACAGCCATAAAATGTACTTTTTAATAAGTTTAATATATTAATTAAATAATTAGGTCCAATAAATAAATCTAGATAGCTGTGTTCATATCAAAATTAATTTTTACAAATAACCCTCTGTTTCGTGTTGTGAGTTATTTCCCTTGCATGGACAACTTTTGGTTTAGTTTTGATTGGAAATCAATGGTTTTTTTTGCATTATGCAACCAGTTTATTGCAATTTAAAGATAGTTTAACCACTTGCCATTGCACACAAGATGGTAAGGATACTGAATAATGTGGTTTAACAACAATCAATATATATGTATTTTCAACATGTTCAACTAAAAACATTACATAGGAATCCATGCAGTAGCGGCAGTTCACTTCGTCTGCTATTCACAGTTAAGGTTTTAGAAGAAAAAAAAACATGGCAATTCATTCCCTTGTCATCAATTCTCCCCTGTCTTCCATCCCATATTGATACAAGAAGATTCCCCTATCCCCTTTCCCTGACTGCCATTTTCCAAGTTGAAAGTTATATTAATTATTAGACAAATACTATGTCTTAGAATAATTATATAACTTTCAAAATAATATTAATATGACCCTATTTTTCAGACTGTATTTAACAGTAAACTCTCAAGATATTATTTTTTTGTAAACATGTACATATTTGTGTGTGTTTGTGTATGTGTGTGATCACATTAACTGAGTTGTTGAAATTTTCCCCACATATATGCTCTAAATACAATGGTATAATTAAACAAGGGAACGTAAACGGACACTACAGCTATCTACACATACAGACTGTTAGAGGATTATCGAGCCAAAAAACTTGAGATAATACCGGAGATGGTAGGTCTCAAACCATGTTCGAAGTTCTGTTCAAGATTCATTTTGCATGTAGTTGCACCGGAAGTGTAATTTTTTATTATGATTTCAGCATGATCATGTATAGGAATACATGAACTAATCAAGTTTTACCTTGGAGCTTACCACATTCTGTATTGAAAGTATTGAAGTGATTTCATGTCGAGAAAAAAAAAACACACTAGCGAACACCATGCAATTTAATATATATCCTGAAATAATAATTATATTATATCTGGGAAGCTGCTAGTCAAACTAACAACTAATGCTTGATACAGTGAAACTTGTCTAAACCAAACCCTGAATAAACCAGAAACCATGTTCTGAAGTCCATTCATCTCAGATTCAATGCATTTTGAACTTCAGTCCTGAATGAGATTGGTTTACAGATTTCACTGTATAAATATTGTAACTGATACAGATATGAATTTACTTTACTTTTATACATACAAGTATTTACAGTGATCTGACATAATTATTTTGTTTGAAATTTCTCAAATAAAAATAATGTTATATTTATTTTCATTGTTTTTCAGTGCAACAGGTTTTTAGTCCTGTAGTATTAATTGTTTGAAGGTTGTTGTTTATTTTCATTTATAAGCATTCACTATACATGCTATATAATAATAAGAATATTTCATTAAATAGAATGTTAATGAAAAGGAACATTCGAAAACTATCATGACTATACAAAGACAGATGACATATTTCAAAACTTTTCTCCCCTCTCATGGTACACACACACAAACATATACATTTGTATATAAAGAGTAATATTCATATTTTGTTTCTTTACATTCAAATGTTTATAAAGTTTTACTTTACATTTTCAATATACCAACTGATGTTCTGAAGAAAGGAATATATAAAGGTATTGTCATGTTATGTGACTTTGGACGATAGAAATTCATGAGAGTGGTTGACATTTTCATGCTTTATGCTTCTATTTTGACCAAAAACTTAACATGGAGGATTGAAATTGACTAACAAGATGTAAAAGAAGCAATATAAACAAAACTATAACCCAAATGATTAAAAATATATATTTTATTATTTTTTAAAGAGAGGAAACAGTTTTTCTAGAATAGTAAAAAAATACCATTTTGAAAATTTGCTATTTCTTCGTTGTTATTATGAGTATTGATAAAAGTGAAACTGTTTTGAAAATGTCTTCACAATGCCTTTAAAATGGGGTAAAGTTTTCTTAGATCAGTTGATTTAAAAAAAATCACTTTCCGTACCTACCTTTTGTTATAAAATTTTTCGTCCGTTTCAGATTCAAAAATGCTACTACCCTTGTTTATGGCCAATAGCTGAAAAAAAAAACATTAACTCTCTGGTATTTTCTATCGATGCTCAACGTAGCATTTGTGAAGGAATTGCACACTCAAATCGTGAATTCGGTTCAAATTTAAAAAGATGCATGCGCAAGGAGGTTAAATCTCAGCTTCCGCTTACTTTGACCTTGACCACTGACAAAGGTTCATTCGATTTGAATTTTTAAAAAAGTGATGGCAATAATAAATTGATTTTCCTTCGACTTTCACGAATTTCGTGACAAATATTTCATGCATATTCAGGACGATCAAGTTAATAGAAACGACTGCCCTAAGAAGCAGAAGCTGATTAACAATAAACAACATGGGGGTTTTGAAAAGGGTCATCTAGAATATAAAAAATAATTCAACGTACATATGATTTATCCAAAATTTAAGATTTTTTTATAAGGCGTGTTTTGATCCATAAAACGAAAATAATCTGGGGAAATATCTACCTTGTATGTGTGGCTATACGAATAGCTACAAAGCTCAAATCAAAACTTGTTATCATCTCTGAAGTATGTCCGTCTTGTTCGTTTAAAGACAAAAGGGCTATTTGAAACACTTCGGCGGGAAGTTTTCCACTGGCAAAAAATTGAGGGTCACACAACATAAAACCAATGAGAACCAACAAAACAAGACACACCCTCGGCATTAAAACAACTCACAAATTCATTTTACCACAGTCTTGTTGAACAATTAAAGTTTGATCTCAAATTGAGCATAAAAAGTAGCCTAAGGACAAATTATAATTAGAAAGAACATTCATTTTAATTCTAAATAAAAAGTACGAGAAATATTTGTTTTTAATATATTATTTATTCTTAACAAAATATATAATTATGTATACCAATCAGTGGCGTAGCTAGGCCATTTTCAAGTGTACGCCCGGACGTACCTCGGCGAGGGGCCGGTGGGTCCTTAGCGGTTCCAGGGCAGAGGACTTCCTGGAGGTTCGATGTGGGACAAACCCCCGGAGGCTCACGCGTTATCGAGAAAGATATACCATTTCTGTCATTAAAAAGTCTTCAATAACAACATACATTAAAGTCTAATTTGTACATATATTCTAATGTTTAATTTATTTATTGTGTTAATTTTGAATCTAATGATGATTAGTCTTAGAGAAAACGTCGAGACCAGTTACTGTAAAATATGTCAAATAGGAGGCAAAACAATCAATCGACAAAAAATCCAAAACTTTAGAGATAGTAAAAAAAGCAAGTCTCCATTTCAATGTTGTTCTATTAATTATAATGACTTCATCAAAATTTCTCCCATTTCTATGCGCAAATTCCTTTTATACGTAGACACATGAAATAATTATTTTTCATAGATGGCCAGGTGCAATATAAAAATTCGTAAAGAGTTCCGTGGAACCCTGTGTCTCTCTTGGGATTGCTGATGTCAGTGTAAAAGTGTAATATTGACTGTAAAAAGTGAATCCATTTATCAGTTAAAAACAGTATTTAAGAAAAAATCTAACTTTTTTTTAGATGCCTCTTCTTGATCTTGAAGATAAGCTTATTTCCAAGTCTCATAACAATATATGAAGGTTTACAAATTTATCATGTCAAAATAAAATAATCCCAGACAGTCTGTTAATTGCAATTAAAAAAAAGTCAGTAAAATTCTTAAAATTAATTTTTAAAAATGCTTTAGACATTATCAGGTAATCATAAAACAGGTTCTGCCACATTTTCATAAAATTCGATGAATGTTTGACAAAGAAATTGATGTGTAACAAACTTTAACCTCAAACTGTATCTACAAAACAACAATTGCTTACATCCACTTGATTAAACTTCGGTGGATAGTCGTCTCATTGGAAATCATATCACATCCCCTTACATGAAGGTTTGACAAAGTTATTGATGTTTAAAAAAAACTTTAACCATAGACTAAACATAAATGTTGATGACGCCGACGCCGATGGAATCTAGGATCGCTAAGTCTAGTTTTTGTGACATAGAAGACTTTTTAATGACAGAAATGGTATATCTTTCTCGATAACGCGTGAGCTTCCGGGGGTTTGTCCCACCTCGAACCTCCTACCAGGAAGACCTCTGCCCTGGAACCGCTAAGGACCCACCGTCCCCTCGCCGAGGTACGTCCGGGCGTACACTTGAAAATGGCCTAGTTACGCCACTGCCAGTGCTAAGCTGACAAGTTACAAGGGGAATTTTGTGTACTTACTGAGCCTCCTCATGGGGTTTTTGATTATGTGATTACTTGGCCGTTTTTATAGTGATTATTTGATTACCAGACCAAGTATTTCATGATTATTCGATTATTTGATAATCTAGGACTGTATTTTTTATTATTTGATTATCGAGTTTAAAAAAATAATTAATGATTATGTGATTACATTGGCAAAACATTTGTGATTATATGATTACTTGGACACCCCATGAGGGACCTCCTTACTCAATAGTCATACTTCCGACAGCATGAGAGTTCTCGCCCTACCGTGATCAAATAACCTACGTATTGTTTTGTTCTTGTCTAGAATATGCATGAAATATTTGCAACTGGGCGACTACCAAACAATATAATAAATTAATCGGTATATCTAATTGAAATTGGGAAGAAAAATAACGAAGCGAATTATTTACAACAAAGCCATACCATATGACAGTAAATGTAAGAGTCAGTGGCGTAGCAAGGAATTCATTATGCTCTGGATACAGTCTTTTGATCATAAAAAGCTTCTGTCAAAATTTCATAAAATTCCATGAAGTGTTGACAAAATTGTTGATGTTTAAAACAAACTTAAACCACAACCTCAACCTTCATGTTGACGACGCCGACGCCGACGCCGACAGAATCTATAATATTATAGCTATGTCTCGCTTTCGAGACATACATGTCGCAGGCTCGACAAAAATGCAAACTAAGTATCGTATCTCAGCAGATAATGAATTGCTTTATACAATAGGAAACATTAGAATTCATAGTAGATTCAGACTTTGACAGAAAATGAATAAATAATATATATAGTATGATACCATTTGATTAAAAGTAAATTTCGTCACTTTTAATAATTTATTAATACATTCATTAAAACATTCTGTATGTGTCTGTCCCAAGTCAGGAGCCTGCAATTCAGTGGTTGTCGTTTGTTGCTGTGTATCAAATTTAATTTTCGTTCATTAGTTTGTACATAAATCGTTAGTTTTCTCGTTTGAATTGTTTTATTACATTTGACATTTCGGAGCCTTTTTAATATAGCTGACTACAGCGGTATGGGTTTTACTCATTGTTGATGGCCGAACGGTGACCTATGTTGTTAATTTCTGTGTAATTTGGTCTCTTGTGGAGAGTTGTGTACACCCGCACATTTTGACGTAAACATAGCTACGCGCCTGATCAATATTCTAAATTTACTGTTATCTTTTTTGAAAAAAAAATATATGACTTGGTCTGCAGAAGATTCTATCTTGTCGAAAATGTCCGATGGTATTGAGTTCCAGTTAAATGGTATTCAGGATAAAGCTAAATTTGAGCGAGTCTGTTCTTGATGGTGGTCTGAGGAAATGATGTATATGCATGGATTTGGTGATTTTTCCAGATATTTTCAATTGCTCTGTTGGTATAGTTTTTGCTTAGTACTTAATGAAGAAGTAGTATACTACACTGTGGGTAAATTGAGATGTTTCAAAATTGCTATTATTGTTCTGAATTTATAATCTCTGTAATTTGTTGAATTAAAGGGGGCCGATGCTTTGTTATAGATTTCTTCAACTTGTTTTCCACATTGTAAGTTACTTTTGATGTTTACGCCAAGATATTTGATTAATTAGAGAAATACAAGTTTGGTGCCTTTCAGAGTATAATCAAATTATACATTATTATTCTTCCTGCTTAGTGTCATCATGTGACTGGTTAAAATCTCATACACTATTTTTGTTGCCCAATTTCCTAGTCTGTCTATGCCTTCCTGTAATTTGTAGCAATCAATGATGGTGCTGATTTCTCTATAGCAAACGCAGTCATCGGCAAATAGTTTGATTTAGGATGTATTATTTTTAGAAATATAGTTGATTTGTACAAGAATTAATATCGGATCCAAGACCAGGGGCGGATCTAGCCGTTTTAAAAGGGGGTTCCAACCATATGTCCCCATTCAAATGCATTGGTCGTCCAAAAAAGGGGTCCAACCCCGAGTACCCCTGGATCCGCCACAGAAGACATTGCCTTGCAAGACACCTGAGAGCACTGGTGTTGTTTTGAATTGCAACCATTTACTACCAATCATTGTGTCCTCTGCATATAGAATGAGACTATCCAATTTAATGTTTGTTCGTACTCAATATCTACTGACCTTACTTTTTAGAAGTTCGCGAGGCACTGTATCAAATGACTTTTTCAAAATCAAGTTTAAAGATGTCAATATAAATAAGAAGATGTGGTATGTGCGCCAATGAGACAACTCTCCATCCAAGTCACAATATCTCTTGTGGAGAGTTGTCTCATTGGCAATCATACCACATCTTTTTATACATCTGATATGTCTTGGGTATTTCTTCGACTTATTTCAAGCTCAGATTTCAAGTTAAAACTTAGATACCAATTTCTGCAGAAAACACTGACAAAAATTTCCCAATTTGGTTCATTTTTACAAAAGGTTATCAGAATTCAAATTTGTAAATACGTTTCAAGCCCACGTACGCTCCGGTGATATACACAAAACCCTAGCAACATGGCAACAGTTTATTGTTGCCCAATAAGAAAAATGGTCTATGAAAGACGTTTTATACTCCCACATTATAAGAATATCAGTAAGTCATGGGATTTCATCTTTTTTTAAAGCAACAGTTGATGAGTTATTAACTTCAGTTGGGCTATATGACATATTTGTCGACTATTGAGTTTATTCTCGAAATACAGTTAACATAACAGTTTAATCGTCGTGTTCCAGAATTAACACTGCCTTATGAGTCTCTTATGGTCCCTTTAAAACATTTTTTAATTGATGCAGAGACATAAACTGTATATAAAATATTTAGCCAAAAGTGGTAAGGAGTTCCTCGACTGTCATAGTTCATTTTTTTTTATCTCACCCAAAAGCACTAAAGGCATTGAAAATGTATTTACTGTTTTCAAAGACCACACATTTGTTTGAAGAATTGAGAACACATACCAGTTTTCTTCGAGGGACCTATGTCATTAGCTTTCCTCCAAAACTTTATTTTTCACATGCAAGGATGAAAGGCTTTAAATAAAAGTTGTGTATGCAACACAGAGTTTGGCTTGTATAAGTACTTTGATCGTTTGGAGGGTCTGAGGGATGTAGGACTCATTTACTCACCAAGCAATTTCTGAACAAGTCGACGATGAAAACGATGTCTGAACAAAATATGTAAAGTCAGAAATAGTGGGAAAATTGTTTTGTATATGTATCTATTGAAAACCATTTTCTGTTTCGGCATTAATTTTGGTGATTACAATTTTTTCAAAATGACTCGAAAATGAACTGCAATTGTTTATTCTTTCGTTAAATGAGTAATTGTCTTGCCTATATTACAATTCAGATATTATTTTCAGGGGCGTTTCTATGATATTTGAAAGAGAGGGCGTAGAATCAAATTTTTTTTTTAAAAGGGGGGCGTACGCCCATTACGCCCTCAACTGGACCAGCCCCTGGTTTTTGTGTTTCTTATAAAGTTTAAAAAAAGTTTTGTAAAGTCGCAAACCATAGTCATTTAAGGACAATTACTCATAAAAGGAAAACAAATAATGGTTTCAGTTATCATAATATATATTTTTTATAGAACTTGTATTGCTGCTGATTTTTCAATCCGAACAGTTTCTACGAAGACAGATTAAAGTTTTCAAGGTAAACCGCCATAAAACTAAAGGAAATAACTGAGTCTCTTTTAATAAGTTAAGTGATAGCATCAGCTATATTCGTTTTTTTGTAACCCTGCGCTTTGCTGACCATTTTCACTGCAAAAAGTTTCTGTTTTGACAATACTATTAAAGTTTCAAGATAATAGGCAAACATTCTGAAATGTGTATAAAAAAAAGCTTCATTAATGGGCAATAACTCTTATTAGGAGTAAATTTATGGTTTCACTTAAATGACGATTGTTAATCATTTAACTGAAATAACTCATTGAAGGAGTCAATTTATGGATTCAGTTATATAGGCTTTTTTCTGTAGACCTTGTATATTGCTGACCATTTCACTGCGATACAATTATTATTGATCTGTTTAAAATTTTTAGATAATAGGCAAAATGGCTGACATTGGTGAAAAATCTCCAGACAATAACTCCTATAAGGAGTGAAATGGTGGTTTCAATAATGATCTATTACAGTTATCAAGATAAAATAGGCAAACTGATGAAATTGGCGAATGATCTTCATTTAGCGACAAGAACTTCTAAAAGCAATCAATTGATTGTTTCAGACATTAGTAATTTTTGTAGATTATGTATTAATTTGTTGATCACTTTTATTTGGTACAGTTTCTGTCTGTTTATTAAATAAACTCGTCATAGATACCAATTTAAAGTTTTCAAGATTATAGAGACAAAAACACAAACATTAGTAAATATCGTTATTTACGGTCATAATAAAGAGCAATTACTCCTAGATGGAGTCATTTCGGTAATAGGGACATGTTTGTAGATCCTTGTATTGTTGATCAATTTCATAGTAAACAGTTTTTGTCTCTTTATATCAAGCCTTAAAACATGCTTCACAGAGGAACAAGTGATCAGTATGCTGGAGTTTCTTATAATATTGACAACATATTTGTTAAATTTGGAGGTAGACTTTTTCAACAAATTGTCGGAATTCCTATGGGAACTAACTGTGTGCCTCTCCTTGTCGACCTCTTCTTATTTTCATATGAGTCGGAGATCCTTCAGACACTTGTCAAAAACAAGAAGATCAAAGAAGCCAGATCATTTAATTTCACATTCAGGTATATTGATGATGTACTTTCCATTAACAATCCAATCTTTTCTGATTGGGTTCCATTAATATATCCTCCAGAACTAGAAATTCAAGAATTAACAGACACATCTTCCTTCGACTCATTTTTAGACTTATACCTCGAATTTGACATAAGCGGTCATCTCAGTACCAGAATCTATGACAAACGAGACGATTTTAATTTTGAAATTATCAATTTCCCCCACCTTAGTAGCAATATACCAAATTCACCTGCATATGGGATATACATTTCCCAACTCATTCGGTATTCAAGAGCTTGCAGCTGCTATTTGTTAAAAGACAATAACACATTAAAAGATGGTTTTGGTTGTTTTATTTTTTAACACATTCTGCAATGTTATTTAGAAAACGCTGTCTATGTGAAATGGATGAAGCACACATGGCGACAGTGCTAATGTTAAAAAGTAATCTATACTGTAGCACACTCTGACAAACAACAGAGTCAACAGAACTACGGAAACTAGACAAAGTGTAGAGAAAGACATTAGAACTATGCATAGATATGTCTAAGAATAGAAGGAATAGTAATCAGAGATACCAAAGATTAAATCAAGAAATTTTTACAGGAACCTATAAAACAACTTACAACGTCAACTATAATGACGACGGGGACATGTACGACAAATTCTCTAATAAGACCTTCTGTCAATCATCATACATGGAGAATAACAGTATTAACAAAAATACGAAACTCAAGGTAAATTCAAAAAGGGGGAGGTCCATAAAACTGATAAATTATTTTGCTATAAATTAGGCCGTTCGTTTTCTCAATTGAATTGTTTCATATTTTTATGTCAGGGCCTTTTATAGCCAACTATTCGGTATGGGTTTTTTCTGATTGTTGAAGACCGTACAGTTGCCTATAATTGCTTACATCCACTTCATTTGAATTTTGGTGGATAGTTGTAGAAACATAAATGACAAAGACAAAACCACTGTACTTGAGTCAATTAGGAAAATCCAAATCAAAGAAAGCAGAGCAACACTAAACACCGAATAACTGTATAGATATAGGCTGGAACCTTTAGGATAAGATACCGACCATCAATTACAAATCTTTAATGGCTTCCAAAACAGAAGATACTTTAAAAAATGAAAACAACACTTTAAAATTTTCATGCATTCATAACATGTTTGCTCAGCTGAGAACAGGATCCTCAGAACTCAATTGCTACAAGAATCAAGTTGGCCAAACTAAAGCCAATGAATCACACAAAATTGGAGCACAGGAAACACCTCACCACTTTATCCTTGAGTGTCCCTGCTTCAAAATGAGCACATGAAGTTATATAAATTGTGTACCATAAAGTTACTGAAAAGTCGGTATACGTAACATAAACTTAACAACTTTAACTAACAGATAAGACGGCAAAAACACAGCAAGCAGAAAAGAGCAACATTACAAAAAGTGATGAACTTTATAGACCAGACCGGCCGATTTAAAGATCCAGACCCTTAATCACAATAGTAACAAACACAAGCAATAATGGCACATAGATAGAAATACTAAGTGAAAAAGCACGAGAGCATACCATCACCCTAAAGACTAAGTGGGCAAAAATGTTTCAATTTTTTTTACCTTAGAACCAGTGACTTCAAAATCGATAGGGGTCTTTTCACCCCAGTGGGCATTACCAAACCAAGTTTATTAAAATTGTCAAATTAATCTAACATGTGAAGAAGTAAACAAAAAATCATTAATTCCATTTTTACAGATCTGAATTTAAGCATGGATGCAATTTGTCCTCCTCATGAATCTTTGGTCATTTGGACGTTGATTTACAGCTATTTTTCTATATTTCAGTATGGATTCAAAATTAAATTTGTGGAACTACAATGTATATATTAAAAGAGGATACATCTACAAAATAAACATAGAATGTGAAC
The DNA here is from genome assembly GCA_017311375.1 of Mytilus coruscus. NCBI lineage: Eukaryota > Metazoa > Mollusca > Bivalvia > Mytilida > Mytilidae > Mytilus > Mytilus coruscus. The sequence goes on from CM029601.1 coordinate 95,892,498, forward strand.
TTTTGTCTGGATCTTGAATAAATGTAGGTGAAAAACTGTCAAAGTAGGTTCAATTTGGGTACCCTCACGTTATGGGCACATGAAAGGTCAAATGGTTAGTTTAGAATTAATTCAGGTTTTGAGTGTCAACCCTGAAACTTTTATGACAATCATATGAAGTTGCACCCATCATGTTGCTCATGTAAAACAAATCTGCTAAGAAGTTTAAGTCGGTAGGTCACATCTGGGGAAAAGAGGATGCGATTGTGGCTACAACAATTGAAACATATCCGTCGTCATATGTGAAACAGATATTCCATAACAATCAACTAAGTCGTGATGGCATCTGTAAAATGTTCAAAGGGATGATTTCAACTTCACCACTTGGAACTCTTGGTTTAATAGCATCCATGTGAGCAGCAACCCTCTATCAAGGAAATCATGGTAGGAAATGCAAGCTCTGGAATATCGTATCAACTGAAAGATATATACTCCATATGCAGGCACTGCTGGAATGCTGCTACATAGAAATCAAAAGTTCACATTGGGAAGCTGAAATCATCTTTTGTGTAAAGTTTTGTTCTCAATCGACTCTCATTGTCAATTTCTAGATTTAAGTCAAGATTTGAGGCAAACTTAACTGTATCTGATGTATCCTTTATTTTAAGCTCGATGGGATAGACATAGTCACCAAACTTCGAATTATGAAGTGAGAGGACATCATCTTTATAGCTAAAGTGAAGTTAAAGGATAAAGCTAGCTTCTTTTCCTTATTCCTTAAGAAGCTTTTGTATGAAGTCAGCCTCATATGAATAAAGGAACAAGTCGGCAAAAAGAGGAGTATCTTCATCAGTAACAATCTGTTTTCTAAATTTTAATGCAATTTATCCTTAATTTATGTACAAGTAATCATACATATTGGAACTCAACAAATCATTGACAAAGTCACCATTTTTAGAGAAAGTCATCTCACAAGAATACAAACTTTCAGTGTAGGGAAAGATGTAAAATGTGGCACAATAAGTTCACCTATTCCATTTAGCTAATACTAGTCATATTTATTTTTCAAATTTGGATGTCATTTGTATGTTTATGAAGTTGAATGCACTGAGTTTGTTCCTTGTATGCTTGGTGTTTTTTCCATCTTACTATGCACCACATCAACTGAAGTCTTTGTATGTAGTATCACTGGTCTTTATAGTGTATGTCTTTATAAAATATATCAGAATATTTTAATAAAATGTTAAAACAAGAAAAGCAAGCATAATTAAAAGTGTCATAAACAGGAATATGTGCGTTACAGATATGAAAAGCACACACAATTAACAACTTATCCCTGTCTAGCTACTGACCAAATATCAAGTCATTATTATGTACTGGGGTAGTTTTGGAAAAATATCCGAAAAGTGATGACACATTATAACTGTTTAATGTCAAGCTGTTGTCCAATTATCAGATCATTCTGTTCAGTTGTTTTTGGGTAAAGAACTGATGAACAAGGGTATTGCAATATAGCCCAACTATTAATACATTCAAAATATCCAACCAGAAGCCAAATAAGAGAAGTCAAAGTGCCAATTTTTTATACCCTTGTGGTTGCTTTTTAAAATACTGTTTCCTAAATCCATAAATATAATTAACACATTGTTACATTGTACTCTTTATCTATTTTTCGTCAAATGCATGATTCAGCCAAAAAAATATCTAACAACATTAAAAATTCACACACACAATAACAAATTATTACATTAGATATTATTCATATGCTAACCAATTTTCTTTCAAGTTGTGAATACAATTCTACTCATATCAAGACATAATAAAAAATTTCAGGTATTAAAACCAAAACTGTTCCTGTGGAACTCAAAAAAGTTTAAGATAAGGTCACATAAACAAGCTGTTTAATTTAGCAATATTGATATAAACATCTCTTAAACAATTTTTGAATGAATATCAAACAAATTAAAATTAAAATGACCAGTTGCTGAGAACAAATTAAACATGAATGGTTTCTGTTGTTGCCATTAAAAAATTATCTTATTTTCTGTACAATAAATACTATACATTCAATTATCATAACTGAAATTCTGACAGAGAAAACAAATAGTTAGAAATTTAAGTTAAAATATTTATGCATGATTTGAATCAAAGTCAACTTGATAATTAAACATCAACTTATTTTATTCATGATATACTTACCATATTTACTCACATTTTTCATTGATTAAATTAATTCTTTAGATCCTCATTAGTCAGAAATTCAGATCAATATTATTTACAAATCTGACCCAACCCTTTTCAAATTACTAACAAGTTTTAGTTTTAATTGGAGACCAATTTTCATGGGTACAGGGGAACCACAAATTAAAATCTTCAACAAATTAGAAATTTTCTATAGGATTGTATGTAGACTTTGGCAATATTGGTAATCAATCATGTTGCTTTTAGGAATTTTCTCTTTTTTTTAATATCTTCTTCATACTTTGATCAACTACATGTATTTTGTAAACAACAATGTCTCTTTAGTTTTCTTAAAATTTTATCAAATGGCCCAAACCTTTATCAGTAGATGAAATTGACACCCATTTACTTAAAAATCCATAGAAATGTGAATGCTTCACTTATGCTTCTTGTGTTTGTTTACAAATTCTTTAAATAAAAGCAAAAATTACAACCAAAACTTAACAATAGACTGTTGAAATCCGACTAGAAATTTGTCTTATTTAAACCACTTCATATGTTTGTTTACACATTCTAATATCATTTTCCTGAGACATTTTGTTACAATTTCAATAAAATACAAAATATTCATATATATAAACTTTAATCTATCCATCATATCCTTTGAATAATAACATTTTATCTTCAGGTTCCACAACAAATTCTAAATGCATTGAAAAGCCAGAGTAAAATAAGATTTACATTTTTGTCAAAAAATGAGAATTACTCTTAAATGCATTTACTTATAAAAATATAAAGAGTATTTTGTCTGTAAATGAAATTTAACAATAAATAAGCATACCTCATTTCATGTTATATATTACAGCTACGTTTTTGGAGTAAGTACTCTATGCATTAAATATAAGTTAGCTTGGTTGTTCTGTGAGCCGTGAAATCATCATTAGATATTGTAAATATTGAACCAAATTGGTTATTGATCCTCTTGTTTACTTGTTCCATGATTTGATTAACATATAACAACTTTTCCCATTCAATGGATATTTAACAAACATAAAAGTGATTTCAAACTCCATCAAGAAAACAAGCAAACTAAACTTTATTGTTTCTTGGAACGCTATGAAATAGTTTTACTTAACATTATACACAGACATACATATCACAGTTTTACTTTATCTAAGAGATTCAGTGACAGATGAAATGAGACAGTCTTTTTTCTGTAACACACAATCACTATAATGCCGTGCCGTGATGCAAATCTGTCGACAAAATACAATGGAATATTCCAAATCCCATCAAGATTCAGCTTCGATACATTTAGCAATAGTGTTCAACTGAATGTTTGATGTTCCTTCATATATAGTACCTAAAAACAGAATGAAGCTATCATAAACATGTCTTCCTTGTACAAGTTATTCTTTATGAAAGTATATACTAAAGTTACATTAGTAATTGGCAAAACTCATTAAATTACAAACTTTATTTTTCATTGGAATAAAATTGGAATACAAACTTTTTTTTTTAATTCTAAGGTACTTATTTAAAAGTATGTGTAAGAATCTTGATTAAAGTACATTATTGTCAAATATTGGTGAAATATGTTATGTTCTTCTTTTTGTAAAGGTGGTAAGAAAATTTTTGCTTAATTGGCTCTATGGACCAAGAGAGCTATTGCCATCATTGGTGTCTGCTGTCGTCATGCTAACTTAGAAAAAAATCTTATCCTCTGAAACCACTGAACCAATTTCAAGCAAACATGGTCTTTTGGTTAATTGGTGGACTTATCAGACAGTACATTTAAAGATTTCATAAGGATGACTCAGGAGAAATGTTTGTCTCACTTATTTTCAAATGTTTATATATTACCTATTTTACAGTCTCTGTAATATTTTTCTATGGGGTAATCTTTTGTAAATCCAACACCACCCATCCATTCAATACACTTTGTTGTTGTTAAGGAGGCAACCTAAAAAAATATTTGTTAAACATGAATCAACCAATGTAATCTAAGATACAACCTAAAAAATGTAAACATGAATCAACCAATGTAATCTAAGATACACAATAATGTAAACATGAATCAACCAATGTAATCTAAGATACACAATAATGTAATTGTTTCACATATCATGATCCATAGATCAAAGCACAATGTTTCAAGACTGTATAAAGCTAAGTATCAGTAAATCAGACTCATTTAATTTCAAAAACTCTATAACTTATATCTTTAATAATAGGCTAGGCAACATACCAATTTGCCAGTCATATTATATAAAGTTATCATCAATAAACTCAACAAAATGGCCTTTATTCCTCATTATTCTTCAACTATTCAACTGATTTCTTTTTTTTTAACAACTGTCAATTGAAAATAATGCTATTTGTACATCCAAGAAATTATTTAATTTGTGCATCTTGAGCAAGTAAAAGCAGATCAAATATCTATTGCCCTATAATAGTATCTTTCTGTGATTAGTGTTGATTAACCAAAAAAAGCGCCAATTTATCAATAAAATACACAATTATTCTTTTTAAATTCAAAATTTTTCTTTAGATCCTATTTCTTGATCTACAAGAAGCTTATTTGCAAGTTTCATAACATTCCATGAAGGTTTAACAAAGTTATTGGTATCATTTTTTTTTAATCCCAGACTGTATGTAAATATTAACTGCAAAAAGATGAAAGTCCACTTATCAGTAAAATATGGGAAAGGAGAAAATATTTTTTCAAAATTTCATTCAGAGATTATTTTCCAATAAAAAAAAAGCTTCTGAAAAGTTTTATTAAATTCCATGAAGGTTTGACAAAGTTGTTGATGTTCAAAAGAATTCAAACAACAAACTGAATCTAAATGTTGAAAACCCTACAACCAATGGCAAAATAATGAACCACTATGTCTTGCTTCAGCTAAATAATGTTGCAGGCTCATCACAAAGAAAGAAATATATTTAGCATATTTAATATACCTCTGAAGCATAAAGTTTTGCCATTGCTGCTTCCTTTACAAAAGGTTCTCCTGCTTCTTTCCTCCTGGCAGCATTATATACCAGCAGACGACAAGCCTCAATCTGAGTTGCAACATGAGCTATCTGATGCTGCATTGCCTGTAAATGATAAATCATTAATTCTAATACAATTTGACATTTAACACCAATTTTGACTGGTAATGTCTGTTGTCAATTCCATGTTACAAGGTTGCCCAATGCAGTTGACATTTCTTGATGTTTCATGTATTCTATTTTAAACATTTTAGGAGTAATGCAATAGCATATGCATATCATTATTGGATTTGAAGAGTTGTCAATGTCAATTGGAGATTTTAGGGTTGCAAATATCAGCTGTAATGACTGCACTCCATTTTGCTAGTAAAACTTCATTTGTGACCATCAAATCCCCAATTTACTGTGGTACACTGCAATCTATAAACCTATTATTATTAACTGAAAAATCTCCATTTTTAGTCTACATAAAGTTATTTTACATTGCAAATGAAAACCTCATTTGCAATTAATGTAAAAAGATTAGTATTGGCTTTTATTAAAGATAAGAATAATGCAGTCTATCTCATTGTTTGAACTTCATTATTTTCATATGTTGCAGTTTCAAATTATTCCTGCAGTTTAACTGTAAGTGTTGCATGCAAACAGGTAATTCTTTTTATACCAAATTGCAGTATGTAACATTGTCTTTTAATTTTCAAATATTACCATCATAGAATTATCTTTACAGCATAAAAGTACCTACTGTTCAACTGATGAAACACTAAGGGCAATTACACTTTACCAGCAGTGGCATCAAAGCAGTGGTAGTCGTACAAAATTATAACTTCCAATTCTCATTGTAAGACCTGAGTATAACTAATTCTCTGAATACTTTTTAAAACAGAAATAAGAAATATATTTTGCTATTATCTTTTTTGAACTAAGATTTTACTTAAATCTAGCTACATGTAATATTTGAAAGAAACCAAAAATAGCTTTAATGTGACAATACCTAATGATTTTTTACAGCAAATGGCAATTTATTTGCAATTAAAATAAAATGCTATGTGGGTTACAGCTTGATACTACTGCAGAGGTCGAACCCTGAACAGTTGGGGCAAGTATGGACACTACATTCAAGCTTGATACAGCTCTGGATTTGGATTGTTATTAAATATTTGACACAGCAAAGGTTTCTGACACAGAATGAATGTGGTCAAAGAACATAAAATCTTGAAATTGGACTTTTACCTATTATGGTCTATTATCCAAAATTGAAAATACACAGTTGGATTCAGCATATCCAAGTACACCAAGAATTTTATTTATTTATTTATTTATTTATTAATGGACAATATTAGCTCTAAGTTTTTAAAATGCTCTTTAAAGGAAGTTAGTTTAAGCTGTAATTGGTAGGAAACTTTTTATTAAATTAATTAATATTTTTTGGTGTTTGAGTATTGCTAAAAGTGGGGTACAGACAGATGTGTATGGTAGTTGAGATTTATTTGTCCTCAGGTAATGATTGAAGTTTTTAAACATATTGTGACTTTGGGTGATGGGAAAAGGGAGGAAATTAATTTTTCTTGACACTGTTAAACTGTTAGTATTTAAAAATTAATATTGATAATTTAGCTATTTTAGGAATGAATAATGTAGTGGAAATGAAATGCAGAATAAAATCAAATCAAAGATAAAAGGATAGTAGAGTTAAATTATAATGAACTGAAGATTTTTTTAATTTTTGTTGCAAAATAGGATAATAATATGGGATAAAATTGTGGCATGAAATTGGGCATGAATTTGTTACTGTGATTTATGGGATTGTAATTACAAGTGGTTGGGATGTTAATAAATTAATTAGATTTGTGAATTTGTGGTTAGAATTGTTCTGAAAAGTGATATCAAAAGGTGACATTAATGTTGTGTGTTTTTAGAGTGGATTATCAATAAATTGTGGTTTGAGTTATTTCCCTTTGAACAGAAATGTCAGTATGGAGGAAATTGTTTTTAAGAATATGTGGGAAATTTGGACCCACTTGAAAACATGGCATATAATCAAAATTCAAAATATCCTGTAAGATTAAGCATATCAAAGAACCCCAATATTTCAAGATTATCTAAATTCCATTGAAATTGGTCGGAAATAAGCAATTAAAACAAAGTTTAATAAAATGCTCTGCAGGGTGCAGCTTAATACGACCGCAGAGGTCGAACCCTGAATAGTTGGGGCAAGTATGGACACAACATTCAAGCTTGATACAGCTCTGAATTTGGATTGTCATTAAATATTTGACACAGCATAGGTTTCTGACACAGAATGAATGTGGTCTAAGAACTTAAAAATTTTAAATTGGACATTCACCTATTACGGTCCAATATCCAAATCTAAATACATGGTTAGATTCAGCATATCAAAGAACCCCAAGAGTTCAATTTTTGATGAAATCAAACAAAGTTTAATTTTGGACCCTTTTGACCTCAATGTGGACAAAGTTGATAACGGGCCCAAAATCAAAAATCTAAATTCATGGTTAGATTCAGCATATCAAAGAACCCCATATATTAAATTTTGTTGAAATCAAACAAAGTTTAATTTTGGACCCGATTTGGACCAACTTGAAAACTGGACCCATAATCAAAAATCTAAATACATGTTTAGATTCAGCATATCAAAGAACCCTAAGAATTCAATTTTGTTAAAATCAAACTAAGTTTAATTTTGGATCCTTTGGACCTTAATGTAGACCAATTTGAAAACGGGACCAAAATTTAGAATCTAAATACACGGTTAGATTCGGCATATCAAAGAACCCCAATAATTCAATTTTGATGAAATTAAACAAAGTTTAATTTTGGACCCTTTGACCTCAATGTGGACAAAGTTGATAACGGGGCCCAAAAATCAAAAATCTAAATACATGGTTAGAATCAGCATATCAAAGAACCCCATATATTCAATTTTGTTGAAATCAAACAAAGTTTAATTTTGGACCCGATTTGGACCAACTTGAAAACTGGGCCCATAATCAAAAATCTAAATACATGTTTAGATTCAGCATATCAAAGAACCCTAAAATTCAATTTTGTTAAAATCAAACTAAGTTTAATTTTGGACCCTTTGGACCTTAATGTAGACCAATTTGAAAACGGGACCAAAATTTAAGAATCTAAATACACTGTTAGATTCGGCATATCAAAGAACCCCAATAATTCAATTTTGATGAAATCAAACAAAGTTTAATTTTGGACCCTTTTGACCTCAATGTGGACAAAGTTGATAACGGGCCCAAAATCAAAATCAAAATACATGGTTAAATTCAGCATATCAAAGAACCCCATATATTCAATTTTGTTGGAATCAAACAAAGTTTAATTTTGGACCCTGATTTGGAACAACTTGAAAACTGGACCCATAATCAAAATCTAAATACATGTTTAGATTCAGCATATCAAAGAACCCTAAGAATTCAATTTTGTTAAAATCAAACTAAGTTTAATTTTGGACTCTTTGGACCTTAATGTAGACCAATTTGAAAACGGGACCAAAAATTAAGAATCTAAATACGGTTAGATTCGGCATATCAAAGAACCCCAATAATTCAATTTTGATGAAATCAAACAAAGTTTAATTTTGGACCCTTTGGACCTCAATGTGGACCAATTTAAAACGGGACCCAAAATCCAAAAACTTAATACACGGTTAGATTCAGCATATTAAAGAACCCCAAGAGTTCAAGAATAAAACCCCATTGAAATTGTTCAAGAAATAAGCAATTTATACAAAGTATCTTCTTTTGCACAATACTGTGTAATTGAATATTTCTTGCAATTGCGCAATACTGTGCAATTGAATATTTCTTGCTATTGTGCAATACTGTACAATTGACAATTTCTTGCTATTGCGCAATATTGTGCTATTGGATATTTCTTGCTATTGCACAATACTGTGCAATTGAAGATTTCTTGCTATTGCAATACTGTGCAATTGAAAATTTCTTGCTATTGCACAATACTTATTATATAATAATTTACACATCCTGTTTGGTGTGTATCTCCTGCCATATCATTATTATTTGCTTTTAAATATAAATCAGAAATAACCAACTTAAAATGGAAAATTTTAAAGAAAAAAAAGGAAAAAGGAAAAAAAAATCCACCCCTAAAAAATTTTTGAACCCCTTATGATTCATCACCCCAAACTCAATCCCAGCCTTCCTTTGAGGTATGGTACCTTGCAGTACAATTTCAGAGAGATCCATACACTTGAACACAAGTTATTGTCTGGAAACTGGAAAATGTTTATTTTTGGCCCTTTTGGCCCCTAATTCCTAAACGTTTCAGGCAATTACCCCAAACTCAATTCCAGCTTTCCTTTGTGATATGGAACCTTGTAGTACAATTTCAGAAAGATCCATACACTTACACACAATTTATTGTCATGAAACTAGAAAAATGCTTGTTTTTTGCCCCTTTTTTGGCCCCTAATTCCTAAAATTTTGAGGCAATTACCCCCAAAAATCAATCCCAACATTCCCTTTGTGATATGGAACCTTGTGGTACAAAGTCAGAGATCCATACACTAACACACAAGTTATGTCTGGAAGTTACAAAATGCTTATTTTGGCCCCTTTTGGCCCCTAATTCCTTAACAGTTGGTACCATAACCCCCAAAATCAATCCCAACCTTCTTTTTGTGATATTGAACCTTATGGTAAAATTTCATAGAGATCCATTCACTTAAACTAAAGTTAGAGTGCGAAAACCAATGCGTCTTTGGACGACGACGACGATGCCAACGTCATACCAATATATGACCACAAAATTATATTTCCGGTCGTATAAAAATGCTGTTTTTTATCCCTTTTTGACCTCTTATTCCTCAGCTTCCTCAGCTGATACAGCCATAATCCCCAAATTCAATCCAACCTTCCTTTTGTGGTATGGAACCTTGTGGTACAATTTCATACATATCCATACACTTATACTCAAGTTATTGTCCGAAAACCAGAGGAATGTTTGCTTTTGGCCCCTTTTTGCCCCAAAATTCTTAAACGGTTAGGGCCATTACCCCCAAAATCAATCCCAATCTTCCTTTTGTGGTATGCAACCTTATACGGGTGCCACATGTGGAGCAAGATCTGCTTACCCTTCCGGAGCACCTGAGATCACCGCAAGTTTTTGGTTGGGTTTGTGTTGCTCAGTCTTTTGTTTTTCTATGTTGTGTCTTCTGTACTATTATTTGTCTGTTCGTCTTTTTATTTTTAGCCATGGCGTTGTCAGTTTATTTTCAATCTATGAGTTTGACTGTCCCTCTGGTATCTTTCGTCCCTCTGTTATGGTACAATTTCATAGAGATCCATACACTTATACTCAATTTATTGTCAGGAAACCAAATGTCTTCGGACGAAAACGACGACCTCACCATACCATTATATGGCCGCAAATTTTGGCGGTCACTTAAAAACAGTATCAAAACAATTTTCTGATTGCAACTGATATAGTTCTTGAGTAATCCATTACAAGCAGAGAGAAGCAGCCCATTTGTAAAAAAAAATTTCACATATACTGCCAACACTGCTTACTTTGCTTGCATCTTGATCTGGCAGTTGGATAATTATTTTTATTAACCTATTTTTTGGTAGATCTTACAAACTACAGTTTTTTTTTATATGTTTATCTTAATGCAAAAGCAGAACACAGCTCTTGTAGTTGTCACAATTACTTGGATCATAGTGATACCTGAAAGTCCCAAATTCTTCTACCAAACTGTTTCCTCTCTTTAGTGTACGGAACAGTGTTATTGAAGCATCCTTCTGCGAGCCCTAACATCTGTAAAGTACACAACAAAATGTGAATATTTTATCTTTGCAGTGGTCTTCCTTTTATTTCTAAGTGTTTATATTGTTAGGTTAATTTGGTGGTGATGGCATTACTTTAAGGATGTATTCTTCTGACGTTTCAGTCTCGTTGAAATCTCCTTCTGGAATTATTTCCAAAACATGTGATACAAGTGGAAAATATCAATGAATTTAAAAAATGTTATAATCAAACTTAACTCTGTGAAAAAATTGTGTACTTACAAGGAGTAGTTTTTGAGTAATCAATTTTTCAAATTCTATTACCAATCAAGTCAGCCTTTTTAGCCAAAATTTTGAGAAAATGGGTGAGGGGTACAAGAAATGATTTTACCAGAAACATGTACATCCCATATCACTTTTTTCTTTTCAAATTTCTTAGATATGTATTTTTTCAATCATTTATAACAAAGAAGTTGAAATAATATGCATTTTGTTCTTAAAACAGAGAAAAATCACAAATTGACAGCATGGTTGATTTGACACAAAAAAGCATCAAAATATGATAAAACTTTCTTATATTAACACCTACCTATAGTATTTTTAAGTTAAATTTATTCAGATTGGTCCACTTCATCTTTATTGAAAGTATGAAAAAAAGTTTAATTGTGGAACTGTGATTTTTTTCACGATAATAGCCCAAAAATAGGTAAAAAAAGATGAAAAATGGGAAAATCATCAAAATTGGGTACTTTCAAAGGGCGTAGCAAAAAAGAAGTGCACCACCATATGATTTTTTCTTCGCCAATTATTTTTTTATAGTCATATAAACCCAATCAAAGAGCTGAAGAGCTCTGAGGGGAAAGACGGCCATTGTTTCTTTTTTTTTTTTGGGGGGGGGGTATCTTTTGATAGCCTTCATATAAAGAATGAAAAAAAGAACACCTAGAATATGTAGAAAGGTTGACAATATTGAAATCAATTGTTGTGTAATGTAATTTCGTTTCCTTAGTTAAGGATTCAATTTGGACCAATGGAAGAGATCTGCATCTTCTAAATCAAAACATTCGATTAAAGTTGAAAGTTAATTATCTAAAATTCAACTGAATTCTATCATTTAACAACTACTACAATATTTTTTGAAATTTTAATTGTGTACCACTGAACTGCAGGCTAGGGCCATTTTCCTTTTTTTGTGACAGTACTCTAAGATTTTAATTTTTTTCTCAAGAAAGTGAGGACTGAAAAATCTATTCAGTTTTAAATTTCCATTGATAAAGTTCCCAGTTACAACTCTCATCACAGGGATACAGGTACTAATAAAAACCAATATGATTGATATAAACTGTGTGAAGCTTGTTTCCAAATCCTACATTTTGATATATTTGTAAATTTCATGAATAAATAGGTTTAAACTACAAAATGCAACATTTTTAATTATTATTTTTTTTTACCATTACAATGATTATGTTGGTACACAAAATTTAGTTTTAATGGAAGACTATTAATCATATACTAAATGTCACATTTTAAGTGTTCTGATACATTAACTTTTATTTTAGTGGATTATTACTCATCAATTGAGGTGCTCCTGTATTGGAGGAAGATTCTCAAAACAGAATTTTACAGAAAAATGAAAACTGTCGTTTCTCTCCCCAATCTCATGTATCCCCACGGCCATTGTTTACTGTAAAAGTTACAAGTTGACCTACAAATTAAAGCATTGCATGTTGATGTTGAATCATCTATAGCAAACATAATTATGTTCAAATTGAACAAATACCAATTTTAAATTAGTACACGAACTCTGAGAATGATTTAAATAATCAGTAAAGGATATCCCTGCTGCTACGTAGTGTGGCATTCCAACAATGACGTCACTATAATATAGGTTGGATATATTTAGAATATCTCGTCATTCTGATTTTTCTGTATTGTAAAAGAAACCTAAATAGTGTAAGGGAGAGCTGAAGATACGATAATTTCGCGAGAAACAGAAGGGAAATGTGTTAAAAAGTGTTTAAAGTCAATCTATTCATTTGTGTGTCTCCTTCTCATCAATCTCAGTAAGATTTTTGGGGGTGTTTTCCACACTATAAAAACAAAATGAATGACGTGAGGGGATGTCAGTCTGGTCAACCACATAGGGGATTGACGGCTTGAAGCCGTCTTTCCCCAAAAATCAGGTTAAGAAAAAAAGTTTAATTCTAGAAATTTTTGGCTTCTCAGAGGTGTACATCCTTAAACTCATATACAACTTTTTGGACGTTTGGCAATTTAGAGTTTGATTTAGAGTTTGACATATTGCTTGCTATTGAAGACTGCATAATAATTTCTAGATGTCTTTAGTTTTTTGTGTTGTTTGGTTGCTTTCTAACTGACATATACCCCATATCTAACTGACATATACCCCTATCTAACCATATCTAACTGACATATACCCCATCTAACTGACATATACCCCATATCTAACTGACATATACCCCATATCTAACTGACATATACCCAATATCTGTTCATTCAACTTATAATGCACCTGAAAAAAGCAGAATTAGGATGGGGAGCTTATAAAAAATATAACACAACTTTTTATACTAATAACTAGTAAATTTCATCTAAATATAGAATTTCAAACAGACCTGAGATGCAATGCCGATTCTTCCTTCATTCAATATCTCAATAGCATATCTGTATCCCATTCCAACCTGTCCTAATACATTACTGGCTGGAACCTTCAAAGATAACACCACTTAAATAAATAATATTAGAGCCACAAGTTTTGTTATAAGGCTAGTGAAACGAAAACAAATTTTGACTACACCTTTCAACCACAGCGCAATTACTTAATGATGGTGGGGCTCATTTGTCATTTGACGATAGCAGAAGATAATTTAACAATGGCGGTAAACCTTCATAATACAAGTCATAGAGATCCCTGATTCTTGGTCATGAAAAAATCCCATTTCTCTACAAAAACGATTGATTCTCTGAAATCATGTTATGAAAACTTCCAAATATTGTGCTTTGATAATAGAAGACAATGTCCTCTATCACATTGTGCTGTTACATGAGCACAACATGGAGAATATCTGGAAAGTCATAGAAATCAGTATCATATGTTTTTTTCTTTCCTTTCAATATGAAAATAAGGAGAATTGGTAAAATTGCTAAGATAGATTCAAATCAAAATTCCTGTTTCAGTTTGAAATCTATTTACTAGTGTTGGTTGTACTACCATTGTTTTCCAATCATGAACAGTCAGAACAGTACTAACATTGTTTTCCAATCATGAACAGTCAGAACAGTACTACCATTGTTTTCCAATCATGAACTGTCAGAACAGTACTAACATAGTTTTCCAATCATGAACAGTCAGAACAGTACTACCATTGTTTTCCAATCATGAACAGTCAGAACAGTACTACCATTGTTTTCCAATCATGAACAGTCAGAACAGTACTAACATTGTTTTCCAATCATGAACAGTCAGAACAGTACTGACATTGTTTTCCAAACATGAACAGTCAGAACAGTACTACCATTGTTTTCCAATCATGAACAGTCAGAACAGTACTAACATTGTTTTCCAATCATGAACAGTCAGAACAGTACTAACATTGTTTTCCAATCATAAACAGTCAGAACAGTACTACCATTGTTTTCCAATCATGAACAGTCAGAACAGTACTGACATTGTTTTCCAATCATGAACTGTCAGAACAGTACTAACATTGTTTTCCAATCATAAACAGTCAGAACAGTACTACCATTGTTTTCCAATCATGAACAGTCAGAACAGTACTACCATTGTTTTCCAATCATGAACAGTCAGAACAGTACTGACATTGTTTTCCAATCATGAACAGTCAGAACAGTACTAACATTGTTTTCCAATCATCAGAACAGTACTACCATTGTTTTCCAATCATGAACAGTCAGAACAGTACTACCATTGTTTTCCAATCATGAACAGTCAGAACAGTACTGTTTTCCAATCATGAACAGTCAGAACAGTACTACCATTGTTTTCCAATCATGAACAGTCAGAACAGTACTGACATTGTTTTCCAATCATGAACAGTCAGAACAGTACTAACATTGTTTTCCAATCATAAACAGTCAGAACAGTACTACCATTGTTTTCCAATCATGAACAGTCAGAACAGTACTACCATTGTTTTCCAATCATGAACAGTCAGAACAGTTCTACCATTGTTTTCCAATCATGAACAGTCAGAACAGTACTACCATTGTTTTCCAATCATGAACAGTCAGAACAGTACTAACATTGTTTTCCAATCATGAACAGTCAGAACAGTACTCAATATTTGCAGTGGATATGACATTTATTTAACTTCATGTGACGTTTACTAAATTATTATTAGTCTTTTAAGATTAGATCAGATCAAAATGTCTGTTTCTGTTTAACATACATTTGCTAGTGTTGTTTATAGGTATTGTAGAATATTTTCCATCATAATGATATCAATACAAAGGTGTACTATAGTTTACTATTGTGTCCTATTCCTGTTTTTGACATTTTGACTGAGCATGGATTCCATTGATACATGCATATCAGGAAATGCTTTCCCTGTACACATATCTGATCTCTCTCCCTTTTGGGGCAACTTCCTCAGTTTTTGTTTGTTATCTTGATTTGTTTTCTTAATCAATCTATGAGATTTGAACATCATTCAACTACTGTTATCTAAATTAACATCTTCAGAGGTTTAATTACCGGTACTTATGTTCATAATAACCTTGGCATTGTCAACTTTAGTGTACATTTTCAGGTGTTTAATTACTCATATATAATTACCTTGACATTGTCAAAATGAACAGGACATGTGCTACTTGCTCTAATACCAAGTTTGTCTTCCTTCTTACCAAGGGATAAACCTTCAGTATCTCTGTCAACAAGAAATGTGGTTATTCCCTTATAACCCTGAAACAAACATGTGATCCATGAAACAAACATGTCATCCATCATGATCAATAAAAGAAGCAAAATATATGGACATTGTAAAATACAACTGGTTTCATATTTGCTTGAATATGTATATTAATTTAATGCCTATTACATTTGTATCGAAAAAATCCAATAATAATCTTCATCTATTTGTTATTTTATACCAAAAATTTGGAGAACAATGTAAACTTGCTATTACTTTAAGAGAGGCAATATTACATATTGTAGGTTCTGCTGCTCTGACTTTAACAGTCAAACTACAATCTGGACCCTGACTTGTCTTTTATAGTATGTTTTTGTTTTTAGAAAGGGGTTTCTTGTTTGTTACTTCTCCCAATAAAATGTCAGCTTTTTAAGATGTTATCACAAATTTAAATTATATGATTATATGATGTGTACTTCTCTTAGTGCCTAAACTTCTTTAGATATGAGATTTTAATGGTGTTTTCATGGTTTTTATTTCATGTGCTTCAGTTTGCAAAACATTTGTTCATAATATTATTGCTTCAAACAGAGTTCACATGCAAATACTTTTCAAAGCAAATACTCCAGTACTGCAAATTGACTTTCTAAGTCTATATTTAAACACTGGACATAACTTAAGCAATTATCAATCAATCTATACCTACTTTCAACAAATATACATTTTAATGAATTTCAGTGTTAATAATGAAGTAAATTAATATGCCTTAAAAAGCATATGCAGTTGTTATCAATAAGTTACGGCTTTGTATAAGTGTCAATTTAACTTTATATAAGTTATGGCTTTGTATAAGTGTCAATTGAAAGAGAAGTGCTCATTTGCTCGTGTCACTACAATGTTTGGTTATAACTATAATATAAAGGGCCATTTGTATCCTTTTTATTTATTTTTTATTTGTTCAATTCAAATCTGAGTATACAATTAAAGTAAAAGTTGTTTCAGTTTATGTCTTTAATAAATAATCATGTATAGTTCCACAATTATTTTAGTCCTCTTGTCAGAAACTAAATATCTAGCACTAAAAAGAACTTTTGTTATACCAAAAAGGAAAAGAAAGTATCATATATCAATGAAAATTCAATTAAAAAACTATTCTGTTCATCATGTCAAGGATTTGTATAATTTGTATACAAATCCTTGATCATGTTTTAAAACTCATTGTTTCTCATTAAAAAGATATTTAAATTTAACAAAGTTAAGCAACTTTAATCAATAAATTGAAACAATGCATATACATGGAAATATATACATTAAGCAATGAGATCTAACCCAAAGTCTGTTATTGTGTGTTAATGCGTAATTTTCCTTTTTGTGATCATTATTCTTCAGTCAGCTGTGCCATTCGTGTGTCCTTAGTTATTATCAGGCATGGGGTGAATTACATTACAATTACTTGGACAAAACCAGCATTATATTACAATTACATGTATTTTGGAAAGTAATGCATTGAATTACAATTACTTTATCTAAGTAATGCATTACATTACACATAACATTTTATAAATTTTATTATCAAAAGAAGCATATATACTACATTTTATACTGCAATCTTGGTAACTATTAAATAGGTATTATAAAAATCCTTTCATTGCCCTATTAGACAAAATGTCAACAGTCAAACAAATGTGATTAGCTTCCTGAAGGTTATCATACAATTTTGACATACATCCTTGGCCTTAGTCTGTATCAATTTAGATGAGAGATGTTTCCGGATTGGAATTTGGAAATTTGGGTTAAGATTTTCTATAAAGGTCTTAAACTTTGACTTTCAATTGTTGAAAATGGTAGTAAATCACTTCTAGCAATATACTCGAAAAGTTAATCTATAGCTTTGTTTTGCTTTTGGTCATTTAATTGATATTTCTGAATACCAGATGGATTTAGAAAGTTTGTCAAGGTTGATTGTTATTCTGGGTCAGGCTTTTACATTTCGAAGTATACATCTCTGTGTTTACTCAAAAAATAAGAAATAACAGAAATGTTGTAAGGAATTTATTCTACCATTTTGTTTTTTGATTATATTGTTAACTTAATCTCAACGTTATTTAATTACTTTAAAATCACAAAATCACTTGTCAAAAGCAAGGAATTGATTGCTATACAAACTAATTAGTGTTTTTTGTCAGGTGTCAATTATCAATCATTCAACTTATTTCTTTCATCTTTCTTTAAATACCTATGTATAGGTTTTCAATGACTATGATAGTATATGAAAATGACTGCAAATAAAAACAATACTATTTTGTATGTTTATAAAATAAATCTATTTTAATTATTAGTATAAATGTTCTAGTATTAAGGTAAGATGAAGAAAATCATTAGTTTTACAACAGTTCAAATTTACACTAGACATTGATTTGTGTTTCATTTTCCTATTTATTTTCTTAAAGGAAAGAATAAAACAGTAGTACTTATTATCCCTGAAATTTGTAGAAATATATAGCACTATCAGACAAGAAGTAATGCCATGTAATGCATAAATTACATGCATTTTTGCCAATGTAATGCATTACATTACAATTACATGTAATGCAACAAATTTAGGCATTACACAATACATGCATTACTTGGGGAAATGTAATGCATTACAGGGCATTACAATTACAAATTAGCATTACCCCATGTCTGGTTATTATCGTAAGAATCCAGATTTTGGGCATAGCTGGTCCATTTCAGATGAATCCCGCCTCAGATCCGTAGTTTGCACAAATATTTCAATGGCAGACGAGGAAAATTTACTAAAATGAACGATGTTTGACAAGCGATTTGGAAAGGAATAAAATGAAGAAACAAACTTAGTTTGCAGAGAATCAGAATGTTTTGATATAAGCTTTTGAGTAACGAGTACCGGAAGGGATAAAAAGTTGTCTGTATGAAATAACATACAACCAATCTGTAAAGTCCATGCTTTCACATTTTTCTAAAGAAATAAATCGTTTATGTCTTTGAATTTCTTTACTTAAAAAATGAAAAATTGCTGTTTCGTCGACTTGGTAAAAATTGAAAATTGCTGATCACAAAAGCGACTGAAAGCGACTATGGTGAACACTAGGGCGACTAGATATCGCTTTTGACAGTCAGGCAAAGCGAAGTGACGGACGGGAAAGAGACTTTTTCGCCCCAGTCGCCAGCTAGCGTGAGCCCTGTATATATATATATCATTAAACTTTGTAAAAGTGTTGAGAGAGGATTTATAAACAACCTGTACATATAGCTTATCAATTTACTTCCTTGAATAATCAGCTCCAAGCTAGAAGAGTTTGCATTAGCAATAACTATAGTTCAGCATTCTTTATCATGACTTAAGGTTTTTTCTATAAACCTACCTTAGTAGGGTCAGCATTAGCCATGACCATAAACAAGCCAGCATGTTCCGCATTAGTTATCCAAATCTTTGTTCCATTTATTGTATAGTAATCTCCATTTTTCACTGCTGAGGTTTTCATTGCAAAAGCATCAGACCCTGATTCTGTCTCCGACAAACAAAAACTACCAACCTGTAATACAAAATTAGGCTATAAAAAACATTGCGGTAAAGAACTGGCTATCCCCATTATTCCATGTACATTGTAAATTACTTGGCAAACAGTTGTATCAACTCATGAGCATAACTTTTCCAACATTTTCAAAGAAACCACAAAATTAAAATCTTTATCCAAAAATGTGTAGAACTCATTTGTGAATAAAATGTCAAATACAGAGGACAATGACCAACTAGAATAGGTCTCTATCATATATTTTAACACTAGTGGCTTCCTTAAATAAAAGTTTCTGTACACATTTATTGAAATATTATATAAAAAGCACATGGGTCATTTGGGATAAAAAATTCTCATAGTCAAAACCGGAAAGTAGAAACGAAAATAGTATGAGCATGAGCTAAGTTGCAATCTTTTTGAATTTGTAGTAGAAAACAGAGTTTTTTTGTGCCAGGTAGCTATAGGGGACCTAGGGAGGTTTTCAAACAAAATTTGTTATAATTGGACATATGGATAAATCAAAGCACTATAAGCGCTGTAATTAACAAAAAACCAAGGCAAACGTAATATGAAAACTGTGGCAGTGTTGCTTCAATTTTTTTTTTGAAGATTTGAAAGAACAAACATTAAACATTCATATATTGTACATTAGTTTTATGTTTTTCTAATGAATTGATTATTAAGGCAAATTAATTAATATTTCATCAACGTTTTCAAAAGCAACGCATATATATCAATGTAAATGACCCCCATCTTCATCCCAAGTCCATGATGTCACTCCATACCAAGTTTGGAATAAAATGACAGGTGATTATAAAACAGTTGGTCAAACATTCTTGGGCTTTACACTGCTTGAAAGATTTATATGTTTTCTTTAAAATGAGACATAAATGAAAATTATTATAGGCCCAGAAATAATTCAAAAAATAATTAGTGTAAATTCAATTAACCTAGACTCATTTTTTGCATCAATAAAATTTTATAATAAACAAGAAATAATTGTAACAGGATGCTGTCTCCCAAACAAAGCTCCCATAATTCGTAATTCCCATGGTCGCCTGACATTGGGCGAAGTCCAGTACATATTGGTTTGGTCTAGTAAAGTGATATGCATATGTGATGCCTAGGGGATTGACCTTGTATGTCAGTCAAATCTTTTTGAAATGACGAACAGGAATAAATATGGTTTAGGAGTGGGTATCTCGACTGTTTACAAGTTCTCAAACAGGAGAGGGTGGGGTGACCCTAGGGACTCCCCCTATATTTCATTTGATTTGTTTTATTGTCCCATACCTGAATATATATGGTTTAGGGGTGGGGATCTCAACCATTTCCAAGTTCTCAAACAGTAGGGGGTGAGGTGACCCCAGGGACTCGCCATATATTTCATTTGATTTATTATATTGTCCCATACATGAATATATATGGTTAAGGGGGGATCTCGACTGTTTACAAGTTCGCATGCAGGAGGGGTGGGGAGACCCCAGGGACTCCCCCTATATTCCATTTGATTTGTTTTATTGTCCCATACATGAATATATATGGGTTAGGGGTGGGGATCTAAACCATTTCCAAGTTCCCAAACAGCAGGATGTGGGGTGACCCCAGGGACTCCCCATATATTTCATTTGATTTGTTAATTGTCCCATACATGAATATATATGGTTTAGGGGTGGGGATCTCGACTGTTTACAAGTTCTCAAACAGGAGGGGGTGGGGTGACCCCAGGGACTCCCCCTATATTTCATTTGATTTGTTTTATTGTCCCATACATGAATACATATGGTTAAGGGGTGGGGATCTCGACCATTTCCAAGTTCTCAAACAGTAGGGGGTGAGGTGACCCCAGGGACTCCCCATATATTTCATTTGATTTGTTAAATTGTCCTATACATGAATAAATATGGTTTAGGGGTGGGGATCTCTACCGTTTACAAGTTCTCAAACAGGAGGGGTGGGGTGACCCCAAGGACTCCCGCTATATTTCATTTGATTTGTTTTATTGTCCCATAAATGAATATATATGGTTTAGGGGTGGGGATCTCGACCGTTTACAAGTTCTCAAACAGGAGGGGTAGGGTGACCCAAAGGACTCCCCCTATATTTCATTTCATTTGTTTTATTGTCCCATTCATAAATATATACATGTATGGCTTAGGGGTGGGGATCTCGACCATTTCCAAGTTCTCAAACAGGAGGGGGTGGGGTGACCCCCAGGGACTCCCCATATATTTCATTTGATTTGTTATATATGTCCCATACATGAATATATATGGTTTAGGGGTGGGGATCTCAACCGTTTACAAGTTCTCAAACAGAAGGGGGTGGGTGACACTGGGTACTTCACCAAATTATTTTCATTTGATTTGTTTTATTGTCCCATACAAGTATATATATGGTTTAGGGGTGGGGATTGCGACTGTTTACAAGATAAAAGCACATTTTCAAATTGAAAGGGGTTGGGATGACCCCAAGGGACTCACCCTATACTTTACTTGATTTGTTTTATTGTCCTTTACTCATTACTGAAGACTGTGTGTGTCTATCACTTACTGTTTTCGAGAAATAGTCATTTTAAAATTTAAAAAATAAAACCCCATAGAGTTCTACAGTAAACCCATCCCTTCTTTAGGCCCCTCAAAATACCCTAAATAGACCCCAATGCACAAACAAAAGATTGATGGCTCCGCTAGACATGTTAGTCTAACATTTTATGAAACCCTAAGCAAATCTGACAAGCGGTCCGAGTTGTCTTCTTAGACGGCTCAAGTGGATTCGGTCCAACTTGTCTCGGGGACGAGTTGTTCACATTACTTAAAACATCCCATCGACGTCGATTTCCAGATCTGTTTCATAACCTCGTTTCATTCATAAAACAACAACCTTATTTGGCAAGATAAGTTATAAAATTACTGCCAACTTAGATATATAACTTTATTTCCTCTGTCATAGAGATTTGTTGTACATGAACAATATTCCTGCGCATTTTGCCATTTGGGAAATATAAACGACTTGTAATTACAGATTTTCAGCGATGAAATATTTCATACAATTGTTCTTTGACATCTTCGCCAAAAGCACAGGGGATAATAAACCTATGTACGGATTTCTATTGAGCACTATTTCCTATGTGCAACTTCAAATATTATGGGTGGTTCGATGATCATTTAAGATTATTCTGGTTATATTTTTTGTATTCCAGACTTAAAAGTATGAAAAAAAAATTATTCTGGTTATATTTTTTGTATTCCAGAATTAAAAGTATGAAAAAAATGTCCAATTAGTTATAAATAACATATCAGCCTGGCACTTTTTTCAGCTTTCGTTGGGAAGAACACAAATCTAGGGTGCTAGCATAAGGCAGCTTAACTGCCTAAAAATGCTCTTAATTTCATTCTATTTATTACTGCTGTAACCATGACATTTTACTCAATGACCTAAAAACAGGTTGTTTTCACACAAAGGTGTTTTATGCCCAAAATTAGTAAAGATATTGATTTATGGCTGAAAATATATTGTTATGGAATTTTTCCCTCAAAGATTTAAGTCTATTAATAAGCACTGTGAACTTGAACTTTGATCTACTGACCTAAAATCAATTCCTAAGAAAATGTGTTCTTCTAATATGGTCTCAAATTTAAATATTCTATATCTTTATAATGTAAGGAAGTATTAAATATTCTATGTCTTTATAATGTAAGGAGGTAATCTTTTAGACAAAAAGAGGTCATAAACTAAGCATACAAGTACCTACAGTGTCAGTTGCAAGTCGAGGAAGATATTTGTTTTTCTGTTCCTGAGTTCCTAGTTTTTGTATCAAGTTGTTTATCAATGTATTATGTACATCTACTAATACACTGACTGAAGCATCCACTTTAGCTAACTCCTCTATAATCAGATTGGCTATAAAAAATGTTGAACCAGTGCCCCCATACTCTGTTTCAACTTCTATACCCATCAGCTAAAAATAAAAATAAAATAACTAATAAGATCTAAAGTGTTCAATTGTAAATTACCAGCATCCAGTCCAACCAAGATCATGTACTCAAACAATGTTATTTCATATATAAATGTAACATAAATGACTTGATTCTCTAAATTTCATGTTCTCTCGGACTATTTTGTCATTTATCTTTTAAAATAGTTGGCCTATATAAGTGGTTTACTGTTTACTTTACCATTCTGAAAAAAAACATTTAAATGCACATAACACCCCAAAATAAAGCTTTTTAGACAGCACTGTATAAAATCAAAAACATATTTAAAACTTAAGTGAAAATCCAGAAGCATGTAAATGTTTGATAGCTACCCCATTATCAAACAAAGCTTGTAGCACTGATGGGGCTAAATGGCTGTCTGCATCCATCTGTTTGACCAAAGGTTGGATCTTTTCTGCTGCCATTTTAGCCACTAAATATAAGAAAAAGAACATAAGTGAGCAACATTCATCTCTGGGATCGAATATTTTTCAGGCCAATCACAATTCTTTGTCAATATGTTTAGGCAAATTCAGACAACAAAGAGTCAAGCTCTACTTTAAGTACCTTTTTCTATTGACAAACCCTAGTTTCATTTTCAAAAATATGATTAAAGGAGATATATATCGAATGAGAACAACAACACATATATTTTTTTATGTAAATAAGGCACCAGGGCCCAAGGGGTACATCTTGGTCTTGCTTGATTGAAATTTGTCATGATAGGTGGTGACCATTTGGTGTCATTTTTTGATAGACATTTATTAACACTCGGCATTTTGTTGAACTCATTTTTTAACATCTCCTTAAACTATTTATGTAGAGGCCAGATTTATCCTTGGAAAGTTGTACAGACCTAGTAGAAGTGACAAATGTTTATGTCTTTTCACTCAAGAACATTTACTGTGGCATTTTGATTTTACATTTCTTACTTATTGACTTTCATTTGTTTTACATTACAAGTCTTCTTATTCAAAGCCATACAATGAAATACAAACCTGTTTCCTTCATCATCTTTTCTTCATCAGACAACAAGTCAACTGGCAAATTTCTTTGTTCACCTCCATATGAAGATGGAACTTTGTGACCAGATGTTGACATGCTGTACAATCTTTGGCTCCATCCTCTCTGACACTGATGGACAGCTTGTCTAAGAACTGACTGAAAAACATGAATAATACTCTCTGAGTCTCAGAGATTGACAACTATATATATATATTTGTAAGTCCTTTTTAAGATGTAAGCTCAATTATTTTTTTTCAATTCTCGAGGGACATAACACAATATCATGCCAAAAAATTGAACATATTTTTGAAAATCAACACGATTGAAAAAATACATGTTTACAACAATTGGAACATGCAAAGTATATATACATTGTCATCTATGAAACAGATATTCCATAACAGTCAACAAACTCATGATGGTGTCTCTAAAATTTAATGAATTTTTACAAATAATGAACAACAGACCCCAAGTGATCAATGATTGAAAACATTCCCCATATGATAGCTACAGCAAAGCTCATAATGGCTTTCAGCAGATGATCTAACAAAATTTAACAGAAATTGAAGAAAGCTTTGCTTTAGTACATTTTTGATGAAGTCATAACTAATTGGATGATACATGTACAAATCTCATACATGTATGTATATGACCAAGATGACCAACTTTGTGGGAATGATTTGGAATTTCAGCCTTTTCTTTCCAACTGAATTGTGTGACTAATGCACTATGTAAATTATAGTATGTGGTATGATTGCCAGAGGTCTGACAGGGATGTTTTTTACCCTGATATTGCAAAACATATTCCGTAAATTTGCATCATGAGTTTATCATTTCCAGCAATTTGTTTATCTACAACTGTAGCTGATTACTGAAAGAATGTTAAAAAAAACAAGAATACACTGATAACCTTTCGGGTTGCACCTGCCTCATATTAAATTTATTTTGTACTTGTTTTAATTAGGTTTCATAATCTCATTCTATTTTATATAACTTCAGTATTTGTAGGTCAGAGATGTTTTTTTGATTAGGCTGTCCTTTAATATACAGTCAATAAAAGATAAAAGGGGCTCTGATCTCTGAATCTAACAACATTGGTCAGGGGTACTTCTTGTACAAGTAATTTTTATTTACTTGAAGAAGTAAATATTAATATACTTATATAAGTAAATTTGTAGGATACTTATACAAGTGTACTTTATTTACTTGTATAGGTAAATTATTTTTTGGCCTAGTTATGTCCCTTAGACATTCAGATTTTTTTACTTATACAAGTAAAAAAGTTATCCTATCTTCTTTTCTTGAATTCTTAGAACTTCTTTGCTCTAACAGAATTTTGAATTGTCTGTCCTTTGCAAATGTCCTTAGTAATCATTTAAGTGTAATTTCATGGACAATCAGGCGCGTAGCTACATTTAAACGCCAAAACGCCCGGGCGTACACATTGATTTAGGAGAAAAATGATTTAATCTAGATAAATAAATTTAAAAGAACTGGTTAAAATCAAACGAGTCTTGTAATTCTTTCTTCAATGACTTGTAATTATGGAGATAAAAGTGACGAAATTTAATCTTATAACAAAATGGTCTTACATCATATATTTGTTTATTTTCTGTCAAAGTCTGAATCTACTGTGAATTCTACTCAGTTTCTTATTGTTAAAAGCAATTCATTATCTGCTGAGATACGACATGTGGTTTACATTTTAGTCGAGCCTGTGACATCTATGTCGCAAAAACTAGACTTAGCAATCCTAGATTCCATCGGCGTTGGCGTCATCAACATTTAGGTTTAGTCTATGGTTAAAGTTTTTTTTTAAACATCAATAACTTTGTCAAACCTTCATGGAACTTTACGGAGGTTGGACAGAAGCTTTTTTTTACCAAATTAAGGACAGTATTCAGAGCAAGATTTTGAAAATACTTTTTTTATTTTACTGATAAATGGACTTTTTTTCAGTTAATATTTAGATACAGTCTAAATATAAGGTTAAAGTTTTTCAGACATCAACAGCTTTTTCAAACCTTCACGAAATTATACGAAAGTTGGACACAAGCTTCTGTATGATCAAGACACTATCCAGAGCATAATGAAAATATATTTTTGTGTTTTTTCCATATTTTACTGATAAAAGGACTTTGTTAATATTAAAATAAAGGGATGTGATATGATTTCCAATGAGACGACTATCCACCAAAGTTTAATCAAGTGGATGTAAGCAATTGTTGTTTTGTAGATACAGTTTGAGGTTAAAGTTTGTTACACATCAATTTCTTTGTCAAACATTCATCGAATTTTATGAAAATATGGCAGAACCTTTTTTATGATTACCTGATAATGTCCAAAGCATTTTTAAAAATTAATTTTAAGAATTTTACTGACTTTTTTTGAATTGCAATTAACAGACTGTCTGGGATTATTTTTTTTTGACATGATAAATTTGTAAACCTTCATATATTGTTATGAGACTTGGAAATCAGCTTATCTTCAAGATCAAGAAGAGGCATCTAAAAAAAAGTTTGATTTTTTCATAAATACTGTTTTTAACTGATAAATGGATTCACTTTTTACAGTTAATATTACACTTTTACACTGACATCAGCAATCCCAAGAGAAACACAGGGTTCCACGGAACTCTTTATGAATTTTTATATTGCACCTGGCCATCTATGAAAATTAATTATTTCATGTGTCTATAAAAGGAATTTGCGCATAAAAATGGGAGAAATTTTGATGAAGTCATTATAATTAATAGAACAACATTGTAATGGAGACTTGCTTTTTTTACTACTCTCTAAAGTTTTGGATTTTTTTGTCGATTGATTGTTTTGCCTCACATCTCCTATTTGACATATTTTACAGTAACTGGTCTCGACGTTTTCTCTAAGACTAATCATCATTAGATTAAAAATTAACACAATAAATAAATTAAACATTAGAATATATATACAAATTAGACTTTAATGTATGTTGCTACTGAAGACTTTTTAATGACAGAAATGGTATATCTTTCTCGATAACGCGTGAGCTTCCGTGGGTTTGTCCCCCTCGAACCTCCTACCAGGAGGTCCTCTGCCCTGGAACCGCTAAGGACCCACTACCCCCG
The DNA here is from genome assembly GCA_017311375.1 of Mytilus coruscus. Lineage (NCBI taxonomy): Eukaryota > Metazoa > Mollusca > Bivalvia > Mytilida > Mytilidae > Mytilus > Mytilus coruscus. The sequence continues at coordinate 95,919,954 of CM029601.1, forward strand.
AGGTGCGGGCGTACACTTGAAAATGGCCTAGCTATGCCACTTACAATGAAAATCTCATTTGTCTGTTATCTTCAGAACACTGCTCATTTACAAGCCCCCAAGGAGCAAATTTTGAGGGCCTTGCGCAAATACTTAAGATCTTTGCGCAATCAGTTTCTTTGTTGAATTAATGAGATGAAACATTGAACTCTTATCAAAAATTATGAGCTAACCTGAGAAAAATTGTTAAAGGCATGATTTTACATCTCAAAACTTGAGAATTTTTGTGGGATTGTAAGAAAAATTTACTTATACAAGTAAATTTTTGAGAAAATTAAGGGGAGATTATTCAAACATATAATTAACTTATACAAGTATATTTTATTTACTTCTTCAAAGTAATTAAATTTACTTCTACAATGGAAAGTGCATGCGTGAAGAAAATGGCAGGAAATTTTTGTTGTATGAAATTTTTTCACTAAAATTGATATTTTGATCGTTTAAAAGCAAAGCTTTTACATAAAATTGTAATACCTGGGTAAATAATATTTATTCATATACATCCATCAAAGAATTATTTTCTAAATTATCATTAAAAATACATTTGTTGTAGTAAAAAACACACAGCATAAATCAACACAAATTTCTACTTCCAACTGTACTGATACTTTTAACTAATCAGGCTATTTCATAAGAAACCAGCACCCTTTGGTAGCCAAAGGACGAAGATTTAACATACCCCTTCAATATTAACATCTTATTTAAAGGTAGGCTGCACCTTTTCTATCTCAGCACATACATAATAAAGTGAACAAATAAACCATAAACAGGGACATAATGCAACTGTACTATACATGTACGTATTTGAGTTTATCCATCATCTTACTATTAGCAAACCATCTATCTCAGTTAAATTCCACTCACCAAACTGAGAACAAAAATACATCAGTAGCTATTAACAACTCATGATCAAACATTCATGTAACAGGAGTACTTGCAACTCAACTGAAAGTGAACAAATGTACATGTAGACCAGTCAGTAAGTACATATTTATACTTCTCTTAGCAAATGCATCTGACACAGAAACAAATCCTGGGCCAAGAACACCTAAGTGGCCTTGTGGTACATGCTCAAAAGCAGTAACGTGGCAACACCAAGCAATCTGTTGCGATAGCTGTGAAACATGGTTTCACATAAAATGCCAACACATACAATCAAATACATTTAGATTCATGGATGCAAGTAATGTGTCTTGGGAATGTTTACAATGTGGTATGCCTAATTTCTCTACGGCAATATTTAATTCAACATATAGTGTTGAAACTGAAAATAAATTTTCAACCCTTAGTAGATGTTCAGTATTAAGTAGCCCAGGAGCACCAACGGCCTCTTCTTCACCTAAAGTACAGGAAGGGACAGATATAAACAAAATATAAATACCAAAACTAAAGCAAAACAAAGTAAAATAAAGAGACCAATTAGAATATTAAATACAAAATTTTCAATCAATTTGTAACAAAAAACCAGATTTACAAGAGATCATTAACTCAGTTAAACCTGATATCATCATGGGAACTGAAACTTGGTTGAATAAAACAACACCATCATCAGAATTCTTCCCACCAAACCTGTATATATAATGTATACAGAAAATACAGAACACCTAATAGTAAAGACAAAAGTCATGGAGGGGTACTTTTAGCAATAACAAAAGAGTTCATAAGCTCAGAAATTTGTGAATTACAAACCTAATGTGAACTTGTATGGTCTGAAATAAACATCACAGGTACTATAAAAAGATCATTATTGGTACTTATTATCGACCTCCCTCTGATGACGGTACATCTCTAGAAAATTTAAACATATCATTAAATAGAATTAAAAATACTTCAACATCGAATATATGGGTTGGAGGCGACTTTAACTTGGGCCATATTGACTGGTCTTTACCATCTGTACGTACAGGCTACTGGAACTACATAGAAAAAATAATCTGTGACTTACTGTAAATGATGCTGACCAACATATGACATCAAATGCAAAACCCAAAAATTTATTTAGCTACATTAAAAGCACAAGAACAGATAGCACAGGTATTGCACCTTTAAAAAGGACGGTATCACTGGGAAAGCCATTTGGTTAATACGCCTGCTTATTATCTAAAAATATGGATTATGGTTAAAAGATAACCAGTAATCTCTAAATATATATGTTTGACAAAGAATTAGATGTTTGACAGGGAATTAGATGTCCGTCTTTAACTTTAGCTGTTTGCTGTATTTTTAGACGTTTACCGTAATCCCTCTAATACTCTTAGATAATATTAATGATGTCCCTTCAATAACTCGCGTGAACGATAACGTGTGTATTATTAATTAACGTTAGCTATAGTATTGAAATGTTCCAGTTAAATTAATGCACATGATTTATCTAGTTTGACGGGAATTACCTGTTCGTCCGACAAAACTGATGTGTATTGAGTTGTCAATAATAGAACCAGTGATGCGTGAGGACGGTTATAAAAACATTGTTGTAAGGAGATGAATACTTAAACAATGTTTACAGAATCTGTTAAAACTAAACATCTTATTTCCTTCGTTTAAACGATGTTTTTGAAAATATAGTTATCTGTAAATTAAGACAGAAACAGATAATATAGATCTATGAGTTAGATGGTTATAAATATTTTTCTTGGAAGCTTTTATCAGTGTTGCAGGTTTCAAACTAAGTATATAAGGAAAAGATCGACATTCATATACGAAACGTTTTTGAGCCTGGCTTTCCTGATGAATTAAATATCGAATTCTTTCATTGGTCAATAATAAAATCTATTTAAATACGACCAATGGACAAGATAAATACACGTGGTAACATTGTAATACACAACTACAAATATTTATGAATGGAAGTGATTACATATCGATGCCAATAATTGGTCACGGAAACAAAGAAGCATATGGATAATATCACTGTTGAATAATTTTGAAGGGCTTGACTTAAAGAATTTGGCAGGTTTCTACACTGCAATACTGCAAAACGCGTATTCCTTGATTCCGTCCTCGATTCCGTGATGGACATTCATTAAAATTCAGGAAAATCCTTGATGGACAAAATGAAATTATCACAACTTCTCACCTAGATTATGTCCCTATTGATCCGCGAAGTCCACGCTGACAATCTTATATTTGGAAATTACGATTTAAAATCAATTCTGATACTGAAGTTTGCTATCTTTTGTGAGTGCAAATAAGATAATTATACAAAAAAAAAAAATAATAAACACGTCTTTATTTATACCAAATTTAAATTGTGTCAATTAAATTACTTGTGTAGTTTCAACATGTTTTAATTTTAATTTTGTCTTCTAATAAAGAAAGAATTGTTTTACTTACTTAAAACATGATACCTTTATTGTACCCCGATTTATGTGTTACATTGATTACAATACCTGTCAATCATTACCCGGAGAAGTTGGAGATAAAGGGTTATAAACGCATGACTGCATGTCGTAAATATCGATCAACGCACATCTGCTATTCTAAACAAAGTCAACAGGTAAACAGGGTTAACAGAAGTGTGTGTGTGTAAATTGAACACTTTCAAAGCTTCGGCGGTTAAATCTTTAATTATTATTATTTCATTGATTGTTGCAAAATGATTTTAGATTTTAAAGAATATTATTGAGCAAATTTGGAAATGTATGTGTGACTCTTGGGTCGTGTATACATGTACATATTTCTCTGAGAGGACATATGGAGAACCTGTAAATAGTGTATATACGTTTATTGATACAAGAAATTCTTGGTGTTCCTAAATGGAAGGATAATACTCACAGAAGAAGAAAGACCAAGCAATTTAAATTGCAAGCATCATATTTTTAAAATGAGCTTTAATGCATTAATTTCAGAAAGATAGGACTGTCTGATTATTGTCTTCGTGCGATTTTATTAAAAGTTAAAATTAAAAGTAGGATTTCGTTCTGAAGCAAATTTCGTTGGCTAGAGGTATAGGGGAGGGTTGAGATCTCAAAAAACATGTTTAACCCCGCTGCATTTTTGCACCTTTCCCAATTCAGGAGCCTCTGTTGTATGATTTTTAATTTTAATTTCTTGTGTATATTTCGGAGTTAAGAATGACGTCCATTATCAATAAACTAGTATACATTTTTGTGAAGGGGCCAGCTGAAGCACGCCGCCAGGTGCGGGAGTTTCTCGCTGCATCGAAGACCCATTGGTGGCCTTCGGCTGTTGTCTGCTCTTTGGTCGGGTTGATGTCTCTTTGACACATTTCCCACTTCCATTCTCAATTTTACTAACTGGCATTTCTACTCATTTTGGACTGATTGGAAGTTTGTTGTTACAAGTCCAGTGGCAAATATTTTGTATATATATTTCTTTCTGATAACTAATGTTGTAGGTTAAAAGGTTTTTATTAATTTATTGCAAAGGGTTAACTTTCCGCCTTCAAAATCCTGGGACTGTTAGGGAACAAAGAAAAAATAAAAAATACTTACGAAAACTATCCCGAAATGTCAAAATGTGGAAATGAGTCAGCGTTTCATTTTTGATTTTTTTTTTTCATTCTTGAAATAAAAATGAATTTGACTTTAGAAGGAGCAGATGTACCAGACGTGGAAATAACTTATGCTATTCAGAAGGCCCAAAAGAACAGGAGAGTATTCCATCTTTTTTATTTGTAAATAATGTTTTCAACTTAATTATTTTAAAATTCAACGTGAATTGGTACGAGAACCGAGAACCGTTAACAGAAAACAAAAATAAAGGTATACATTAATGTCTGATATTTTGTTTCAAGTTAATCTTTATTTCTTTCGTATATTTTTAATCGGTGGTTTGTTGTAGCAATAAAATGACATCGTCTTTGTAGTAGTATTAATGCCTTCACATTTGTGACACTGTTTAGAATTATTTCCACGAATTACATCCATTAATAATTACTAACAGTTGCAATTTATATATTTATTATTTTACTGAAATGCATTTAATTCGTTTTGTTTTACTGTAATTTTGACATCTTGCTATTCAGCATTTATTAAGTTTGGCTAGTTTCCTTTTCTGTAAATACTAATATCTACATGTAATATCATCCAAAGGTAATGGAAATCTAGAATTTTGTATAAATCCTAGATGCCGAACTGCCTAACACAGCAAGGAAGGGTTAAAGGTATTACGGACGGGAAAACACGGGCGGAGGACATTTTAGTGAAAATTTTAAAATACATGGGACATTTTAGCGCATACATTAGAGCCCATTTTAGCGCAGGATTAGTCCGTTCAACTGTATTTTCGATATCCCAGGTTGAATAATACACCACCTTACTAAAACCATGAACATGCAGTTATTTATTCTGGCTTAATGTTTAAGTTGTTTATATGTTTACTTTGGTTCACCATTGAAACAAATGTGTTAAACGAATGTGTTGGAGGAAAGCATGCACTGTATTCTTTTCACATCGTGCTGTCTTGATTTTACAATAAAATTTAATTTATTATTTTTTATGAAATGGATCAAAAAAATGTCAGTGACTCACTAAAATGAGCATTTCAATTTTCGCTAAAATGGTTAGGCTTTGGTGCTGAAACGTCCGATTTTTTTCATTAAAATGTCCTCCGCCGAAAAACACTCGGATGAAAATTGTCTATGTCCCATGTCAACTAGACTGTGTTAGTAGCAGAACTAACGTACTAGATTTTCCGTCATGTATATGAGGGTTTGGATGGGGTTAACAGAATAAAGGATGGACAACGGATGAAAATTTTCTGTATCCATGTCAACTAGTGTTAGTAGCAGAACTTACTACTAGATTTTTCATTACGTGTATGAGGGTCTGAATGGGGTTTACAGAATAAAGAATGGGAAAAGTGCAGAATAGAAGGGAGAAAAAAGTAGATTTTACAAAATAGACCACAAAGAATAGAGAATAATGGATAATGAGTATATGCTTATATGTAAAGAATAGAGAATAATGGGCAAAATTTATTAAAATAGAGATAAATGACTTTAAAACAAAACCTAAAATACTGGATTAAGATTTCCTTTTTCCAATCCAGACCCTCGTTACAAGATTCAAGATTCAAAGATTCAAAGTTTTATTCAGAGTCGATATTCAATAAACTACATAAACGTATAAACTCGTATAATGGTCAAAGAAAATCTGCATAAACGAATAATTCATTGCAACAACGTTACGTTCACAACTTCATTTTTTGAATTAAAGAAAATATAGAAAGGTTATATTTTTATTTGTTTCAATTCAGTATTAAAATATTTTAAAACGCTCAATAAGTAGGTGGTTGAAAATAATCGGATCTTTAATTATCTCTCACTGATTATCTAAGTTAACCAATTGAGCATACACCAATACAATGTACCTTGACATTTCTTTACACAAGGACACCTGTGGGACAGCGATGACATGTTTATTAGAGTACATCCGAGGTATTAACTGTGCAGGCTTTTTGTAGAAAGGTTCACATATAATGTCCCTGAGGGTAGTCTACATATAACGAGAGCATAGTGTTATATAACAAAACAGCTGGGAAAATAAAGTAGCTGATTTACTTGAGCAACGTGACCCCAGTCAGGATCACCAAAATGTTTCTAACATAATTGTATTGACACTGAAACTGCTTTTTAGCAGGTCTGCAAGAGTTACGGAAGTTTCCGATATTTATTGTGTCGCACTCGCAAAAGCGAGTGCAACGTAATGTCGATACTCGAAAATGCGAGTTTACTCACTTGAAGTGTATTATTCTCCTGTAACGATAATAAACAAAACTATCAATGCGTATTTCCAGCAATTCTACCAAGCAAAATTGTTATCTCTACTGTGAAAGTATCGAGAAAACAGCACTAATTTAGATTCTCGTTAATCAATCGTAATGAACTTTCCTCAAGAGCCTCAACGCTAACGCACAACAATGTCAATCGTTACACATCAAAGTTGACCCTGAATTGACTTTCCACAGTCTGTCAGTTTTATCACTTGTGTTAGTTACATGCTATTTACCGCCGTATGAAAATCTCGTGCAGTTGACAAAATTGATTTCAACTCTCTATTGTGAGCTAAGTCAAGTTCAAGATCAAACTGATTACTGGCATGCAAATATATAAATGACGTGCATAATTTCGCTATTAAAATTTACTTTAAAAGTCAAATCTACTATAAAAGAATTATTTAATACATTTTAGAATTCGTTATTGAAGATAAGTAATATAATTTTTTTTTTTTTTTTTTGGCGAATACTGGTCTATTCTCATCCAGGAATGTTAACATTTAAGACATTTAGCTATTATATATGAAAGTGCAATCTAATAAATGGTGGAATTGTGTTTCGACATTAAAGTTTAAAAGAATATAATAGTTTGATATATTAGATTTAAAAAATAGATAATTATTTTTTCATTGTAATAATGTTATATGCTGGTAAAATTAATTAAATATATAAACCATGGCGAATGTTAGTTCATTTTATAGGTTATCATGCACTGTACAGTTCTCTTGCAGATGTTGTGTTGTCCTCGTAAATTGTTTTATATTCACCACTTCTCTTTTAAATGTATGAAACAGATGTTTTGCCAATCCCAAACTGTAATGCAAGATCTTTTGCGTTGGCTTAGGTGTTTTTCATATTCCGTAATAAGATTGTACTTTTGTTTTAATGTAAGTTCTTTGCGAGACCTTTTCGGCGAAGGTGTATTAAGAATGTTATCAAAATCTTATTTTCTCTTTTAGGCGTATATAAAGTTTCTGCATTCTTGTTTGAATTAACTTATTTTAATGACCACTTAATATTGTTCATAAAAACAGTTCACTACAATAAGGTCACGGTTTAATACTCGTAAGGACCCTCTTGTGTAAACAAATTTGTGTTGATTGACGGCGATCAATACTCGATCATGATGTACAGTTAAATAAATTAAACCGATTTTGACAGCATTTGATAATGCAATTATTGTAATGGGACTTCCTAATGAGATCGGAATTCGGAATACACAGGGTCCGGTTTATAGAGGGTATTTTTGCAAAGGTTATGAAAGGAAAATATTGGGACCGGAATAGACAGGAATCCGGTGTATTCAGGGTCCGGTTTACCCAGGTATGTCTATATACAACTTAGTCCATTTTGTGTTTCGGTCACATGACATTTATAAAGAGAATATTAATTGGACGTAATAACAAGAACGAATTATGTAATTATACAGTGGCAGATCCAGAAATGCTCATAAAGGGGGGACATGGACTGTCCTAGAAGGGGGCTCCAGTCGTGTCTCAGTGATTCCCTATGTAATCAATTTTCCCACAAATGGGGTGGGGGGCTCCTGGACCCGCCTATGTTAAACACACCATTTCATAAAAAGACTATCTTAAGTTACTAAGAAATATGGGGCTACAGACTCTGAAGGGACGGGGCCGAGTATTGGTCAACGTACACATTACTGAGCTGACTCTGGAACATAGTATTTTATATAGATTAGACCGTTGGTTTTCCTTTTAAATGGTTTTACACTAGTAATTTTGGGGCCCTTTATAGCATGCTGTTCGGTGTGAGCCAAGGCTCCGTGTTGAAGGCCTTACCTTGACCTATAATGGTTTACTTTTATAAATTGTTACTTGGATGGAGAGTTGTCTCATTGGCACTCATACCACATCTTCCTATATCTAATTATTCGTTTCCAAGTTTGACTGGGGTATAGAATATGTGGTATGTGTGCCAGTCAGACAACTTTTCAAGACATAGGTCTGTTTTTATTTATTGATATACGACAAGGTATATATTTTCATAAACAAAATATACGAAAAGGGTTTGGCACTAAATGTTTCCGTCACCCTACCAAGAAAAATGCCCCCTCCCCCTCGAGAAATACGACCTTAAATACGGAGCCTTGGCTCACACCGAAGGGCAAGCTACAAAGAGCTCAAAATGACCAGTGTAAACCATACAAACGGGAAAACCAACGGCCTTATTTATATTCAAAACCACAAAAGGTAAACACACCTATAAACTACACCAGGTAAGTAAGTAAGTAAATTTTATTTAGAGTCGGTCATGATATGTACAATACAACAAAGTAAACCAAAGTACGAAACAACAGGCTCATAACTAATGGTCATCCCTTGGACATCTTCGTTTTGATAGGAATTTCCGAAACCTGTTCCCACGTTGTGTGGCCCTTGTGGCAGGTATAAATATGCAGCAACTTAAAAGTCTTTAAGTCAAAATGACTGTTGCAGAAAGAATGTAATGATCTTTGTGTGGAAGGAACATACCTATACAAATATTTTATATGAAATGTGGTCTTTGCAAATTGAACTCTATACATTCTGTGCACCATATGTATTTACGTATTCTATGTATATACTTATTATTTGGATTTAATAACCGAAAATTAAGAAGAGAGTAAAGAACAAACCTAGTAACCATTTCCGCACCCTACTGCTTTCGTCCATCTGACACCCACTTCCCGATCCCTCATTCTCATGTTCCTGTACCCGTCCACCCCCTCGATAATTAATGCTGGTGGTCCTGCTTATTTTTCAAATTTCTTCCTGCCCCCTTTTCAATTAGTGGTAAAAATATGTTAATCATAAACTTCTTACGAAACAATTATCTCAAGTAAAACAATTAATTTAAAGGTTGTCCCAGTAAAACTCTGATGTTCGTAACATTCTTATACTTTTCAAATTGACAGGCATGTGATTAAATTACTTATATACAACAAAAAATAGCATACATCTATTTGACTCTGACTTTAAAATAAAAACTAGATATTTTAAAATTAGATCGTAATATTACCAGAAAGGCATTTTATGTATAAATTCTAGTAGGGTCATCATATTATAACAATAATAAATATCACGTGCCTGTTAAGTGTGTTCATACCAAACAATATACATGTTCCTGTAATCAAAAACATTTTATTAGTCCCTAATATTTATAACCTGGAACCAGGAACATGATACTTTTCCCAGCTGAAACATACTTATCGATTATAACGGCATCCTTTGTTGTAGAATGAATATAGGCTATTGACAAGTGACAAAAAATAGAAATAAAACTCAGATAAACACATTTGTCAATTTGAACCTTTAATTTGATTAAACCACTTCCATTCATAAATTTGTAGTTGTGTATTACAAAGTTACCACGTGTATTCATCTTGTCCATTGGTTGTATTTAAATAGATGTGTATTATTGACCAATGAAAAAATTCGATATTTAATTCATCAGGAAAGCCATGCTTAAAAGCGTTTCGTGTTTGTATGTCGATCTTTCCCTTAGTTCGAAACCTGCAACACTGATAAAAGCTTCCAAGAAAAATATTTATAACCATCTAACTCATAGATCTATATTATCTGTGTCTGTCTTAATTCACAGGTAACTATTAGTATATTTTCAAAAAACATCGTTTAAACCAGAGACATATAATACAATAATATAAAATATATTGTATTATATGTCTCTGTTTAAACGAAGGAAATAAGATTAGTTTTAACAGATTCTGTAAACATTGTTTATGTATTCATCTCCTTACAACAATGTTTTTATAACGGTCGCTCACGCATCACTGGTTCTTTTATTGACAACTCAATACACATCAGTTTTGTCGGACGAACAGGTAATTCCCGTCAAACTAGATAAATCATGTGCATTAATTTAACTGGAACATTTCAATACTATAGCTAACGTTAATTAATACACACGTTATCGTTCACGCGAGTTATTAAAGAGACATCATTAATATTATCTAAGAGTATGAGAGGGATTACGGTAAACGTCTAAAAATACAGCAAACAGCTAAAGTTAAAGACGGACATCTAATTCCCTGTCAAACATCTTATTCTTTGTCAAACATATATATTTAGAGATTACTGGTTATCTTTTAACCATAGTCCATGTATACTAATCACTGAAACAGAAGAAAAAGCAAACATCTTAAACCATCAATTTCAGTCCGTCTTCACAAATGAATCTAACACAAATATCCCAGACAAAGGTACTAGCCCACATCTTGAAATGCCACAAATATCTATTAGCAAAATAGGAGTCACAAAATTACTAACAAATCTTAACCCACACAAACAATGACAAAGCACGTGGACCTGACAATATAAACAGTAGAGTACTAAAAGAATTAAAAGAGCAAGTGTCACCAATACTTATATTAATATTCAGTAAGTCATTAGAGTCGGAAACACCTAAAGATTGGAAGCATGCCAACGTTGCTCCAGCATTTAAAAAAGGGGAAAAATATAAACCTGTAAATTACAGACCCATATCATTAACATGTATATGCTGTAAGATCATGGAACATATCATCACAAGTAACATAATGTCACATTTAGAACAAAATAACATTTTATATAACCTACAACATGGCTTCAGAAAAAACCGATCTTGTGAATCACAATTAATTGACTTCATTCAAGAACTATCACCTTGTAATAATAGTAACATTCAAATTGACCTTATCATTATGGACTTTGCTAAAGCGTTTGATAAAGTTCCTCCCCAACGATTACTTTACAAACTTCAATACTATGGTATAACATGTATAAGGAAAATTAAATGGATCCAAGCTTTTTTATCTGATGGAACACAGACAGTTGTAATAAATGGTATTTCTTCTACATCAGTGCCAGTTACATCTGGAGTCCCACAGGGTACTGTACTGGGCCCCATATTATTTCTTATTTACATGAATGACTTCTCTGAATATTTAACACATAGCAAATTAAGAGTCTTTGCTGATGACAGCATCATATATAGAGAAATCAAGTCTCAATCAGACTGTGATAAATTACAAGAAGATCTAAACGCTGCAGCAAAGTGGGAAGCAGATTGGCTTATGGCTTTCCACCCTGATAAATGCACTAAACTTTCAATTTCTCATAAAAAGAAACCATATTTACATGATTACATCCTTCATAGTCACATTCTTGAATCCGTTACATCTGCTAAATATCTGGGCGTTACTCTACAATCAAATCTTAAATGGAACCTACATTATGACAACATTACATGTATCTCAAACGGCAATAAATCTTTAGGATTCCTTAAAAGAAATTTAAAAATATCAAACACAGACATTAAATCAAGAGCATATCAAGCAATAGTCAGACCTAAATTAGAATACAGCTGCAGTTTATGGGACCCTCACACAAAAGATGCTACCCAAAAAATAGAAATGGTTCAAAGAAGAGCAACTAGGTACATTTGTTACAACTACCATAACACCAGTAGCGTTACAAATATGATGAATAATTTAAAACTACCGACATTATTATGTCTTATTATATTTTACAAAGTAATTCACGGCCTCATTGCCATACCATCTGAAATTTTAATACCAACAGACAGTAGAACAAGACAAAACCATCCAAATACTTATAGACATATACGAACCACAAAGGAAACATATAAGTGGTCATTTTTCCCACACACCATCATACAATGGAACATGCTACCTATAGCCACAGTACAGCAGGGGCTGCTCTGGCTCCCAAAAAGTTGGAGCCAGAAAAATCGCCAGCTCCTATATTTTGTCGCCAGTTTTGAAAACTTTAGAACCAGCTAGAGTCTTTATTTAGTCTATCAAAATTTAAACAATGTTCAATTTAAATTTCTTATGCACTCAGCCTGCACTTTACATAATTTAACATGTAATACTAAGTAAGTTATTGCATAGGGTTTGTATACATACAACAAAACAACATTTGTACTTTATCATGTTTATTTTCTTGTGTCAGTATTTCATATGTAGAAGAATATAAATTAGCTTATGGTCTGTATACTCTACAAAATTAGAGAAAATGTCTTTAAATTAAATTATAAAGTATAGAAAAAAATGGGTAATTGAATGAAGAAAATAAAATAAGAGGTGTTTAAATTTACAGAATAGTGAAAATTTGTATTAAAAAAAAAGATGACAAAAGGCATCCTACCCATACTGCTACTAAGACCCTCTTTAACTCTTCCCATAACTCAAATGACATAAACATGTAAATTCTAAAGCAAGAACTATGTAGAAATATCTTAGACATGTCTAAAGTACATGTAGGTATCTCAATAATTAAAAAAAGTAAAAATTGAGTTATCTTTCTTTATTCGGGTGTGCTCCTTCTTTGGAGGATTATAAACAGTACGTAGAACAAGTCACAAGGTGAACAATGGCGGTCGGTTTTGTTATTTTCGTATCATAACTGAGGGCAGTCAAAGACAAATTTCGTCTGAATTTGCTATTTTTTCAATGGGAAATAAGTAAACGATGTTTTTAACAAGTTGATTATGGTTTTCGATTTCCTGTCAGTTACGCTTTCTTCATACAACTACGGTAAACATTGCAAATTGTGGAGTCGTACGGTATGACCATTTCTTCAAAGACAAAATGCCGACTGACCAATTCTATTTGAATTAATTAATGTTGATGATCATTAATGACCCATCTGATAAATGGATTACCTGTAACAACAGATTATGGCACCTGTTGTAACTGTTGATTAGCTTGGGGTCGTAAACAAAGTCATAAACTTGTCGCCAGGTAAAATTTTTACAACTTATTTCTTTTAACTTTACCAATTAAAATGAAGATCGATATTGTCAAGAAATGAAAATTTTACATAGGAAAATGTTGGCGCCAGAAATATCGCCAGCAGCCGTATTTTGTCGCCAGATGAAATAAAAAATCGCAAATTGCGACATTGGCGACGCACAGCGCGGTCCCTGTACAGTCAACCACAGTTGACAGTTTCAGAGCACACCTTACACAAGGTGTTCTCTGCCAACTGATTTAAATCAATACAATAAATTTTTGTATAATTTTTATTTTAATCACTAGTTTTGTAATATACATGCACAAATTGTCATATATTTTTTCTTTGGCATTTAAAAGAAAATCAAATTTTAACACGCATGCGAAACAACAAAGTAATCTTCAGTATCCTGAAGTTTTGTTGTATACATTGTAACTGAAGAAGAAGAAGAAATAAAGATTACTTGTTCAAGGACAACTGTACCCGCATTCAATAGACCAATAAGCATGATAAGTAACGACATAAATTTCCGTCTATATATTTTTTTCTAAATCATTATTGTATGGTAATATTTCATTACACTGTGTAAAAATGTCAAGTGTCATATTTGTAGATGTAAATATTAAAAAAAATTACCCTAAATTAAATAAGGATAATTCAAAAAGCTATTTATATGGACTTTGTTCTTTTGTACGAGAAACATCTGGTCATATAAAGAAAATGAACATTTTTCATTTAAAATGGATCTCATGAAAATACAGAAACCAACATAATTCTCAATTTTACATAACTTTCTTACCGAGACGGACTTTAAGGACGCCATGATTCTAAAATTCGAAATGAAAATAATCTAAACAAAATGATTTCACTTAAATATTAAGTTTTATCGAAGGATACAATTAATTTTAATAAATATGTTGTAAATCGGGTAAGTAATAATCTTGATAAGTAATATTCATATATATTTTACCAATATATAATATATGATATAGTAAACTTGAAGTTCGTATTTTATATATTTTGCGAAATTAAAGTTTATCTTGTAACTTGTATTCCATATCTTCCTCCAATAAAGGAGCACCTCAATCAATGAGTAATCCACCACCAGATTAAAAGTACATGTATATCTTAATGTTTAAAATATAATATTCACGTAGGTAGTCATCTATCATCTTTATAAAAATATTAAAAGTGTTGTGTATATACATATGTACCGGCATAAAAATATGAACTAGTTCAATATCATGAAATTTATAATTTAAAACACTTCCGCAATGTTTATAGTTTATTTACATGTATATATATGATCCACGGAAATCGTTATTCTGCATGTTCACTGGTTTTACTTAGCTAGACAACTTTTATCTGCATTGTACAGTATAGTGTGGCAACATACCCACGCTTACTGCTTCAAATGACTTTATTGGGTTGAGTTATAGTAAACATGGTTAGTATAGTGTGGCGTAATCCACGCTTACTCTCAAATAAACGATGACATGTATTTAGCCTTTTCAGTAAAGTGTGGCGAGATCCACGCTTTTGTTGTATTGACGTATAAGTTTGTAGTGGATGACGTTGTGGACCTTGATTGAGCTGTCAAGTGTGGCGAAATCCACGCTCATGTTGCTTTAATATTGAAGTCACAGTAGTCCTGACTGTGTCAGTAAAGTGTGGCGTAACCCACGCTTAAAGTGTCTATTAAACCGACTTCATTTTCGACCAATATCATTAAGAATTCTCGACCTGCTTGTGTGTAGTAGAAAGCATAGTCTCCTTGATTGAAATTCTATCTCCATTAGTATTGAATTATCACAACTGGGTTCCATTAATCCAATTGTGCTTGAATCAATTATCACTTGGATTTGGTCTACTTCACTACCGTTGTGCTTGAAATGATTACTGAGTTTTTTATGTAGCAGTCAGATATTATTTAAGATTGAATTTCTCTGGTCCGATAGTGCAGGACAAAGCAGTAAGAAATGTTCTAAGGTTTCATCAGATGTTTGGCACAAAGGACACGTTGCAAATGGTCCTTTATTCTTCGAATGCCTTGTTCTGTCAGCCATGAGTATGTAGCTTCGTTTCACGGGTATCCTCTGAGCTTCTTGCATGGAATTACTAGCAGATAGGTTTACTAAGACATGTGTCTTTCCTGGTATATATTGACTGTTTAAATACTTTAGTGAGGGATACAGCTTACAGTGACCCTAGATAAAATGTTTCCAATACTTTTACCGAAAAAAGTACAAGAAAAAACAAAGGATGCTAAGGCCTCTCTACTTTTGATACAAAAGACGTAGTGTTTCAGCAATAACTATTATTAGCAACTTTTTTTTATCAAGGTTTCAACAACAACTATAGTAAAGATATAATCTCAGAAGAGAATTATAAATTAATCAATGACCGAGCAGAGGGTGCAACTGAGTTGCAACAACTTGCTGCCGGAAAACTTTTTTAGTAAAGGATATCTATTGGATCAAATGAAACTGAATAACTGAAGTTAATGAGAATTGTTTAAAAAAAACAGGTATCTAGAAACCTGTAGACAAAATGATAGATTTCCACTTTTGTATATTAAGCTGATCATTGATACCGAAAATCTTTCTGGCAATGTCAGTGATGTCAAAATAATTGAAATCAAACTTAAAGATTTATAATTCAATAAAGTTAATGAGAATTATGTAATAAAATAGATATATATATATTTAGAATGATTGGACAATATGATAGAGATTTACTTTGGAAATTTAGATAAATTTGCTAAGAATGACCCTATATCTGTCTCAATCAACTTGACATATTGGACGTCAATAGTATATAATTACGGCCCTCTGAGAAGTGGGTATTCAAAATTGTCAACCCTGCTAACGCCTGTGATTTCAGATGATCATCCAATAATTTAACAAATTAAGGTGATTGTGCATGGTTGTTGTTTAAAACCAGTGGCATATTTTTTTACACGGATATCAGGACGAGAACATGTTAATGATTTATGAATATAAACCCTGCTTTGTCACGTGCCAGTTGACCGACCATGACGCTAAGCCGGATTTCTACGGGTGTGCTAGTTCAGAAGTATGCAGGAAGACGCATCTTCCTTTGTGGACATATAATACATATTATGAGTCGGAACCGATCAGTCTTTGCCGTGACTCCGCAATGCCGCAAAATTCAAATACGGATTATCATTCAAGCCTTTGGTTTGACCCGTCCGGTGATCAACTCCCAGAGACAACCGAGGCGGTTGAGTAAACGATGAAGTTCTGAATCATGACAACATAGCTTTAGGAATCACACCTATTCATACAGATAATATTTTTGGTATGGAAGATCATGATTTATTTATTAGTTATGATTGGTTTTGAAATAACTCTCAGTGACTGCGACTACTCTTAGATCGGTACTTTGTGCATTTTGTTTAAACGCTAGTTGTTTTTGTGCTTTATGCGTATCTCACGAGTTATGCCATTTCCAACTGATTTTAAAGTTTGTTCTTATGTTGTACTGATACACCAGTGCCCCAGTTTAGGGGAGGGTTCAGCGCTCACAAACATGTTTAACCTCGCCACATTCTGTATGTGCATGTCCCAAGCTGGGAGTCTGTTATTTTGTTGTTGTCGTTGGTCGCTGCCTGTTTTGAATTGTTTCACATTTTGTCATGTCGGGGTCTTTTATAAATTACTATAGGTATGGTTTTACTCGTCGTTAAAGGCTGCACTGTGCTCTATGGTTGTTTACATCCTCGTCCTTGGCTTATGCCTCAGTGTGGTGAATACTTGCCTCATAGGTAATCATACCACATATACTTATGTTTTTATCTATACGGAAGTTAAGTTATGACTCTTTTTGGATTTTTTGTATTCATTCTATTCTTCTTTTTTTTTATTATTTTTTTTTTTTTTTTTTGCTTTTGCTTTTGCTTTCATTACTTAATTTTACCAGTGAATTTACTGACATTACATGTCTTCGTCCGGACAGTCCCCTTATAACGTAGCCGCTTGAAATCAAAATATTAGGGCTGAGCATAAATATATGATTTGTCTATTGTAGAAGACCATATGCATACAATTTGTGTTTGTGTGTTATAATGAAATGTGATATGATTGCCAATGAGACAATTTTATATAAAACAATGAAATCTTAAAAACTACAGGTTGCTGTACGAACTTAAACGATAAGCAAAACCCATAGTTTATGGTCTTTAATTCTTGCTGTTATATAAAAATAAGGAGATGTGGTATGATTTCCAATGAGACAACTATCCGCCAAAGTACCAAATGAAGTGGATGTAAGAATTATAGGCAACCGTACGGCCTTCAACAATAAGAAAAACCAACACCGTATAGTCGTCTCTAAAAGGCCCCGACATGAAAAATATGAAACAGTTAAATTGAGCCTCATTTATAACAAAACAATTTACGAAAACCAAATATGACAGACATGAACCAACGACAACAACTGAACTACAGGCTCCTGACTTGGGACAGGCACATAAAGAATGTGGCGGAGTTGAATATGTTTGCGAGAGCTCAACCCTCCCCCTAACCTGGGACAGTGGTGTAACAGCACAACATATACCTCATTTTATTGATATCAAGTCCACGATCTTCTATCAAAGTTATAATATATAAATTACAGAACAATTCCAATAATACCAAAACATGTCATGACAGTCGTTCATTTTGTATGTTATGTACTAGTAATTATATGATTTCTCAAAATTCTTTATTACCGACGACAAAGTTATCTTTGAACTCTTTTCGGTACCAAAAATAGATAATTACATCTTTTATAATATTAGGCGGCGTGAATCAGATGTGGATACTAAAAAAATCCAAAGATCTGTTAGTGTACATACATACTAAGACTCTTTCATCTTGCAAAAGTATAAAAACATTTGACTTTTCTACACTTTACATAAATATTCCCCATTCCAAACTAAAAGATAAATTGAAAGAGTGAGTCCTGCTTTGTTTCATAAAAAAGAATGGCCAACGTAGATACTAGTATCTTATCTTAGGGCGGAATAAATCGTACTTTGTGTGAAATCACTCTGATTTAAACAAAAAATACTCAGAAGCCGACATTATAAAGAAGCTTGATTGACAACATATTTCTTCATATTTTGGAAGACGTGTATTTCAACAAACAATCGGTATTCGGAAATAATTCCCATGAAAACCAACTGTGCCCCCTTCTTGCCGACTTGTTCCTTTATTCATATGAGACTGACTTCACACATGACGTTCTTAGGAAGGGAAGAATGAAAAGAAGCTAGCATTATCCATTAACTTCACCTTCCACTATATAGATGATGTCCTCTTACTAAATTATTCAAAGTTTGGTGACTATGTTGAACGCATCTATCCCATGAAACCTGAAGTAAAGGATACAACAGATACAATTAAGTCTGTCTCATATATTGACTAACATCTAGAAAGTGACAATGAAGGTCGGGTGAGAACAAAACTTTACGACAAAATAGATGATTTCAGCTTCCCAATTGTGAACTTTCCATTTCTATGTAGCAACTTTCCATTTCTATGTAGCGCTTGTCTATGGAGTATATATCTCCCAGTTTATACGATATTACAGGGCTTGAGTTTCCTATCAGGATTTCCTTGACAGAGTGTTGCTTCTCACAAGAATCTATTAAACCTAGAGCTCTAAGTGGTGAAGGTGAAATCATCCCTTCGAAAATTTTACGGACGCCATCACGAGTTGGTTGACCGTTATGGAATATGTTTCACAGATGACGTCGGATGTGTTTCAATCGTCCTTACCACAAGCCCGTCCTCCTATCACCTAATGTGACCTACCGAATTATCCTATCACCGGGTTGGTACTTCCACAAGCAACACGACGGGTGCCACATGTGGAGCAGGATCTGCTCACTCTTCCGGAGCACCTTAGATCACCCGTAGTTTTTAGTGGGGTTCGTGTTGCTCAGTCTTTAGTTTTCTATGTTGTGTTTTGTATATTGTTGTTTTTCTTATTGTCTTTTCCTTCCTTTTTTATTTTGCTTTTTGCCATGGCGTGGTCAGTTTATTTTCCAAACAGTGCACGTCGGCTTTAGTCCTTTTGTTTAGTAAAGATTTCAGTTTTTTATGAACAATTCCAATTTACGTTTGCGTCAATCACGACATTGACATTATTCATTACCCATAACACTTCAAGAAAAGCTCACTAGGACATACAAGCAAAGGCATGTCCAGTGCAAACATCATTAACTAATGTTATATGAAAGGGATATAGACTTGTCTTTTATAGACGATTTCAATTTCTATCCTCTTTCTTCAGTAATCACTTCATTACAGTTTTTATTAGCTGTAATTAATTTATTGATAAGGATGATTGGTTTAACTTTTTATCTGATATTGTAATGGAACACTTTTTTTCATATTTTCTTCCTACTTGTCGTGATATGTTGATCGTACAAAATCGACACCAAAATATATAAGGACATCAAAGACTTTCAAAGCGCAAAGCTAGATTAACTTTAATCAAGCAGATGGAGCATTAGATTTTCCAATTCGAACATACAGAAGACAACCACATCACATTTTAACATACCACATCTCCTTATTTTTATATTAATTTGAATTACAAATCGGGAGTTTCAATAGCTACCACGAGAATGCTTATTCGCTACGATGCTAATGTTACCTTGATTATATTAAAAGTCGATATTGTGATAGGGAGATAGAACAGAGAATGGAAACGGGGAATGTGTCAAAGAGACAACAACCGACCAAAGAGCAGAAGGCCACTAATGGGTCTTCAACGCAGCTAGGAAATGAGCATCCGGATGCGGGCTTCAGCTGGCCCTCAGCAATAATGTAAACTAGTTCAGCGAGATGGACGCCACACTAAAAATCGAAACATACAAATGAACCAAAATGAATAAAAACACACACACAAGACTAACAAAGGCTAGAGGTTCCTGACTTGGGAAAGGCGCAAACATTGGGCGGGGTTTAACATGTTTTGTGAGATCTCAACCCTCCCTTATACCTCTCGCCAATGTAAAACAAACAAACACACAGCAAAACGCACAGTAAAACTCAGCTCAAAAGATGTCCGAGTCCGATGTTAGAATAGTTATCAGAAGAAACTAAGCAAAATGACAATGATAAACATAAATTAACAAAGGACTACCAGCAGTCACTGACATGCCAGCTCCAGACTTCAATTAAACTGATTGAAAGATTATGTATTCATCACATGAAAATTATCCACAATCCCTCTGGTTAGGGGTTTAGAATCATACCGTCATAAGTTAGTCCAAGAAGAACATGACCCGTGTCGTGCCAACAACTGGTTTTTAAATAAATGTGTTTATTTCAGATGCAAAGACCCTAAGAGTGAATCAATTTTAATTCCCGAAAATGCCATCTTTAATGACTTGACAACAATATCGTAACTATCCGTTGTGAATAAGTCTGTTAAAGGTTTGATTAGCTTTTGAGATGAATGACGACATTTGTGTGCTTTGTATAGAATATTATCATAAAAGTTGGGATGTGAAATACCCGAACGTATAAGATGTCTGTACGTTCATTTATATCTACGAATAATGTCCTTGTAGCGATGATACAATTTAGTAAAAGTTTTGACAAGTTTGTAATATCGAAAACCCTGGTGTAATAATTTCTTTCGTTAACATTAAATACGTTGTTACATACACGAGCAAATCGAACAAGTTGAGATATATAAACACCTACGATGGTTCCAAGGGAACGTCACCATCTAAAACGGATAGTTAACAATAGCAAATGAAAAACCATCTCTTTTATCGTAAATTTTAGTATTAAGCTTCCCGTTAGAGATATAGATATCAAGATCCAGGAAAGGGTAGTGTTCATTGTATTTGTTAGCTTTATTAAAGTAAGTTCAACAGGATTAATCTGTTTAGCGTACATACTGAAGTCATCATTATTGAGAGCCAAAATATCATCCAAATATCTAAAAGTGTTATTAATTTTTTGTATCAGATGTTCTTTCGGTGGGTCTTTGCTGATTTCATAAATTGTGATTCGCAAACAATACAGAAACAGGTCCGCAATAAGTAGTGCGCAGTTAGTTCCCATTGGAATTACGATAACTTGCCGATTTATTATTGGAGTGAGAAATCTATCCGATTACATTATGAAATAATCGAAACGTTATTATAAAGAGTCATGTTACTTCTATGCCATTTTCTCAAAAACAACGAAAGTAGGACAATATGTATTTGCACGCATATTTCAAATAACATTGTTGAACAGATAAATAAAAAATAAAATGAGTTTTAAATTGTTATTAATCAGTATGGTTACCGAAATAAACTTAGTCACATGAAGATGCACTTTTCTACCATAATCGACTCGCCAGATGTTCCATTGACAGATTTAATCAAATATAAAACTGCTAGAGATGACATCCTATTGGATTTCAATATGAAACCTGCACAATTCCAATTAGAGCGAACTAAGTAATCAATGCTTGACCTACATTTCATATAGAAAGTCGACTTCGTTGACGGAATATTACTTTTTTTATTTTGTTTATCGTCTTGTTATTTCGTTTTAAACAATAAACATATTTTTTATGAAAAGATTGTGATCGATTGGGAAGTCGTGAAACTTTAAAGTGCGTCGGTTTATATAACACGGGTTCGTGTGAAAAGTTCTATGTATCCCGAATGTGGTTCTTCACTTAAGTTGGTTTTGGGTTGAAGGGATATTGTGTTTCAGTTGTGGGTTGAAGAATATGGGGTCACATGATTAATTCATGAGTACTCTCAGATCTGTTCCTAGTGTCTTTTTGTTGTTGGGATGTACAAGTACCCTGCCACGTCCACTTGTATTTTTGTCCATCTGATGAGTTAAGCCTTTTTCAACTGATTTTTATAGTTCGTTCTTATGTTGTACTGTTATATCACTGTCCCAGGTTAGGGGGAGGGTTGGGATCCCGCTAACATGTTTAACCCCGCCACATTATGTATGTATGTGCCTGTCCCAAGTCAGGAGCCTGTAATTCAGTGGTTGTCGTTTGTTTATGTGTTACATATTTGTTTTTCGTTCATTTTGTACATAAATAAGGCCGTTAGTTTTCTCGTTTGAATTGTTTTACATTGTCATTTCGGGGCCTTTTATAGCTGACTATGCGTTATGGGCTTTGCTCATTGTTGAAGGCCGTACGGTGACCTATAGTTGTTAATTTCTGTGTCATTTTGGTCTCTTGTGGACAGTTGTCTCATTGGCAATCATACCACATCTTCTTTTTTATATGACATAATTCCTACACGCACCAGAAAAAATCCAAAGGAAAGGAACAGCGTTTTTATTGTAGTTCTTCATCTCAAAATCACAGTGAACCAGTACCAAAATCTCAAACCTCAATGCAAGTTCAAGATATCCTAGCTTGCACCTGTTTGAGTGAATAATTCTTTTGCTTAAGGGGACAATGCTTACAGACGTGGAGGTAATATCAACAAATCCGACACAAATTTTGACTGTTTAAGATATAAAGGTCATTTATAATGTTTATATCAAAGTCATTGCTTTATAAAATAAAAAGTGACTATACTGGACTATTTGTAGCTTACTATATAACGTAGATACAAATATAGATACAGCTATAATACTGTATGGGATTTGCTCATTGTTGAAGACCGTACGATGACCTATAATTATTTACATCCTTGTCCATTGATCTTTGGTAGATATATATATATATAATTGTCATATTGGTAATCATACAAAATGGCCTTATTTATATATTTTCCCTCTTTTTCTGGCAATATATTTCCGGCAGTTTAAGAAAACTGTCATCTGCAATTTAAAATGATTCGGTTATAACGAGAGATAAGTTCATGCCTGTCGAAACAAAGACCAGTGATGACGATAGTTGTGGGCAAATATGAATGTTTTAGATCATTGAACGAAAACTTCTAAGATTTTATGATTTCTGTTCTGTCTTATAGTTTTGTTTACTATTTTACTGTTATAATGGGTGTCTTTTATGAGTACATTTTAGCAATTCTAATGTCCTATCACATTGTTATATTTGGTATGACATTATTTTAATTGATTCGTTAGTTTAAGGAATATTACCTTATTTTGTAGAGTTATTATAATACCTTGTGGTTGAACATCCTGCATTGAGGGTCTTAGTAGATTTACAAATGTGTATCTTTTTGATGTTTTTTTTAATTTTTTTTTATATCGACCTAAACTGTGAAAGCAAAGTTTCGATCTTATTTTGTTGATCGTTCATATAGTCGCATGTGATTACGACTTAAATAGTAAGACTTTGAAATTCTTTGTTATAAATGGTGCTTTGAAATGTTGGTATTTTTCTTCAATTTTTCAGGTGATAATGGTTTATAATATTTCTTGTTTTCGTTATGTTTGTTTTTACAATAATTTATCTATTAGTGAAAATCAGCACCAATTATCTAAATGTATTGGGCCTCGATGACAGAATGATCAAAGAAGTTCATCTATAGCGATCACTAGCCTGTCAACACTGAACCCCGTTTCGGTAAGGTGTGTTCGACCTCGATCTTATTTGATCAGGAGTATCATTTTTTTTCCTGCCGAAGGTCTGCTGTTTTCTTCGGATACTCAAGTTTCCTTAATTAAAAATAACTGGCCGCCATGATATATCCAAGTGTTAGCAGAAGATTGTAATCCAAACGATGCGAGTATTGTGCTGTGTTGCTTACACAGAGCCTGAACGATGCTGGTATCGTGATCTTGTGCTTGCAGAAGTTTATAACCCCCAACGATGAGGGTCTGAATGGGATTTACAGAATAGAGAATAATGGGCAAAAAGTGCAGAATAAATCGAAAGAAATAGAGAAAAATAGGCTAAAAATAAAGAATATAGAATAATGGGGCGCTAAAATATAAAGGTTAGAGAAAAAAGTAAAAATAAATAAAGAACAGAGAAAAAGGTCCAAATGATTAAAGAATAAAGAAATGAAGTACCACCATCCAGACCCTCAAAGATGCCAGTATCGTGAAAATTGTGATAGCAGAAGATTATAACCCCCAACGATGCTGGTATCGTGATCTTGTGGTGGAAGAAGATTATAACCCCAACAATGCTGGTATCGTGATCATGTGGTGGCAAAAGATTATAACCCCAACGATGCTGGTATCGTGATCTTGTGATATCAGAAGATCATAACCCCAAACGATGCTGGTATCGTGATCTCGTGGTAGCAGATGATCATAACACCCAACGATGCTGGTATCGTGATCTCGTGGTGGCAGAAGATTATAACGCCAAACGATGATAATATCGTGATCTCGTGATAGCAGAAGATTATTACCCCCATCCATGCCAGTATCGTGATACTTGTGCTAGCAGAATATTATATCAAAACGATGCCAGTACCGTGATCTGGTGCTAGCAGGATATTGTATCAAAACGATGCCAGTACCGTGAAACTTGTGCTAGCAGGATAATGTATGAAAACGATGCCAGTACCGTGATCTGGTGCTAGCGCTGATAATGTATCAAAACGATGCCAGTACCGTGATCTGGTGCTAGCAGGATATTGTATCAAAACGATGCCAGTACTGTGATCTGATGCTAACATAAGATACGAATACCAACCATACCAGTATCGTGCTCTGGTGATAGTAGAAAATTTTAACCCAGTAAATTGGAACGATCGTACTCTTGCTAACTTTAGATATGATCATAACCTGGTAAGATTAACAATCTTCTAATCCTTTAATTTAAAAGATTTCATTTGTAGTCTAGCTTACGATTTAACACATTTCTACATCTGATCCCTTCTTGATGATTATTGGGGAAAACTTATACTTAACCTGTAAAATCACTGGTTTTACTGTGAAATTAGCAGGAAATTCAAAGGAGGGTTTACACCGCTTAATTTTGTTAGGCATTTATAACATGTATAACAAATATTGATGTGTAAATAGCTTAAGGCTTTAATATAATTAATTAGAGAAATGCTTTACTGACATGCAGATTAGAACTAATTCTATTCATTTATAACAAAAGTGAATATAGAGATAAACACAACATCATCACCATTACTTTATGTAAATGAATCAAAGAAAAGTCAGAACAAGGGGAAAGGTATTTTATATGGCCCAAACTAAATAAACTCATCATAGATACAAGGATTGAAATTTTGTACGCCAGGGGCACGTTTTGTCTACAAAAGACTCGTCAGTGACGCTCGAATCATAAAAGTTAAAAAGAAGAGCATTGAGGACCTAAAATTTCGCGTTAGCTCAACCAGCAAGAGAAACGCTTATGGAACTTTCTGAAAACTTGAACGGTCAGCTGACAAGTCTTGCATCAAAACATCATCAGAATCTATGAGGGTAAGTTTATTGCTAACAGCTAGGATATAACCGTAAGAACTTTATTGAATTTTGCTGGTAACAGGAGATATCTACCTTTCAAATGCACTATATAGAAAACCGATGCTAGCTCAGTACTAGCAGAAAATATCTACCACACAAAAGCACTATATAGAAAGCCAATTCTAGCTCAGTACTAGCAGGAAATATCTACCTTTCCAAAGAGCCTGTCTGCCAGAAAACCAAGCATTGCTCCAAATGCAATGTTATCATATTGAAATGTTGCATACATGATAGTCTCAAGACAACTACTCTCTGTGCAAAAAACTTTTTAAAAATATTTAATGGTAGTCTCTTTATGGAGCGTCATCTATATATAGCCTAACTGTTGTTTTGATAAGATTATGTTGTAATACTGTATTTTATCTGTCAAAATAAGTTAATACCTGAGGCTAAATATTTTTCCTATATGTGCTCATTCTGGTCTATATAATTATCATATGTTTTACGAAACTGCCAAAATGGTGAAATTTGCAATTTTTAAAAGTGTGTATTTTCTAAAGTGGGAAAACTATTTGAATGCCATTTTTTTCTTAAACAGTGATCATATACCTACAAAATATAAAAAAATACAATTTCGGCAAATGAACATAGTACTGAATGCAAATGTAATAGTTTGGAAGAATTTGAGATTTGGCATGTAATACCATATACTGATGGTAAATCTATCTGAATCTTTCAAAAATCCCCCTAAGGACCCACCTTGTAGAAATTAAATGCATAATGTACAACTACAATGTTTAATAAGTATCTCATAAACTTTGATCCCTCAATGGATGAAACAAATGGTGAACAATTTCACTACCCTCACAAGATATACCATAAATTTGGTAGCAAGAGATGTCTCCCTTTTCTGCACCCATCCCAACCTTTCAGGACTTCGGACAAATATTCATCATCTTATAATCAATATGTCCTCACTATTTCTCGTCATAAATATTTATATTTTATTTTATTTAGATTATATCTTGGATCCTAAATCTTTATCTTTCATGTTTGTTTCAAGGTTTGGAAAAAAAATATTGGCTCGTCATTTTCTATTTTTGTTTTCACATATTGTTTTGAAACCACCTGCACCCACTGTGTAGACGGGGAGATAATTACTATTTACTGGTAACTGATAATATATAACACCAGTATAACACATTAAATTGTTGAATCGTACAATCACAAAGTGTGATGCTTTCCATCAACAAATAATACCTAGGATTAAATTTTTTAAATGACCTGTAAATTTAACTAAAATACGCATTAGAGTCATTGACTCTTTGATTCCAACACCGAATGACCTATTGTAGTTAATAATACGTTGTTGATGGAACAATGACTGTACCTTATTTTGACGTGAATGCTTTTTCCAGAAAACGTGTGTGTAGTTTTGTCAACACTGCAGTATAAGATGCAAATAAGAATATTGTTATGCGGTTCATATCGTATAAGTTATAATGCTCAAACTAAGATTTAAACCACATGATGCCTTTCAGTTTTAATTCTGCATAGAAAGCCCGACACATGTCGCTTTTGCAAATAATTTGATATAAATAAAGTAGACGAGTGATTTCTTAAGGTAACAGGTTTAAGAAACATTCTACGTCTCTGCAGGTACGTTTTAAATTTTGAATGTAACTAGAGCACGACCTGAACGTTTATATCTCCAAATATATTGACTATGTTTTATCTCCAAATATATTGACTATGTTGGCGTTTTAAATTTTATGGCGTACGGAAAGGGTCAAAAGTAAAAAGAGCAGCATAAGCTATATTTTATAGCTTATGCTGCTTTGTAGCATAAGCTATATTTGACGTACCAAAAGGGTCAATATATATTTGTCTGGTTATGCTGCATTTTAATCGCATATGCTATATTACAAACACTGACTATGCTATATTTTCAAATTGTAGCATATGCTGTACTATTTCAAACACATCAATAAAGGGTCAAAACTCGAAAGTAGCATAGGCTGTATAATTTATTTTGATTGGACTGTATATCTCACTGTTGGAGGGCGTGTTTAACGAATCTAGTAAATTGTCATCACTAAAGTCTCCGCCCTTTTTTATCAATACTTCTAGAAATGAAATGTATAATACGATCATTTGAAAACAAAAACAAAACTTTTTTAATGATCAAGTCCGAGTTTATTGAAAAAAAAATCATTTTTTAATATTATTACATTTTATATATTCATATGTTTTTGCCTGGTATATTAGTGGATTTTATCTCACTGGCATCGGGTAGTTTTAAAACAAGGGGAATGGAAACGCGGCACACATGAACAATAATTTTCTTATACTAGTATCATCTCTGTCTCGGGTGATGTATTAATTATGTACCCCGCAGAGCCTTCTCGCTAACCAATGTACTGTCATTTCCATTATAAAGTTGTATAATACGCTGCACTTGCTGTACGAAACTATGTCATTAATATGAAATTAATCACGCTTTATTTGACATAAACAAATTTCTCAACGATAAATGATTTTAAACTAAATAATTTGTCGGACTACAAACTTCTGAAAGTGGCAACTAAGCACCCGCAGTGTCATTTAGTAAACGTTCAGATCTTAATAATTAAATCAATAGGTCTAAGTATAATACATTGAATGCTTCTTTAATTAATTTCATATGGTTGTATTAGCGTTGAGCGCGCTTCATACAAAAGTTTCAAAACCTGATAAAAATATCAAGACATTATCCAAATAATCTTTGAACTTTTGGCTAAGGCCGAAACACGAACAGATATGCCAGAGACAAAAAGTACATGCAGCAGGAAAATTTGATTTCAGCTTTAAAGTGGGGCTAAGTTCATAATTTGATAATACATTATTTTAAAGTCTTTTAAATATTCACTGGCCATAGTACTGGTCTTATATATAAGACATTAACAGGAACATTTTGGGGACTAGTCTTCACTGCTGTCGACGCCAAGCTCTTAATTTGAACAAGAAATATAGAAGAGTGTTGAAACGGGCTATTCCTTAATTCTAGAAAAACTGCATCCAGGGAAACTTACTCCCTATTTTGAAATGGCACCAAAATCTAAGTTCTGTCATACATAATTCTATAGTTTTTGGAAATATTCAGAGCCCTTTGTAACATCCATCAACAAATAAAGAACACAAAAAACCCCAGAACAGAATGAACTATTTCCTTGAACATCGGCACAAGCAATAAAACAGAGTTTCAGCTTTAAATCGAGAACAAGCGGTCATAATTCTATATTACACAGTTTTGAGGTTTTAGCCGGACAGAATCCAGAAACATGGGGAAAAAATAATATATCTCATAAGTGAAAAAGTTCGTGTATGTTAACTTTTAACTATGAACGTAGTTTTTGTGTATGTTGAAGGAAATTAAGTGTAATTTGTTTATAAGCTCAATTTAGTTTAATTCATGATAAATTTTGGAGTTTAGTTTGACGTCCATTTCCACTGAACTAGTACACATTTTTGTTTAGGGGCCAGCTGAAGCAAGCCTCTGGGTGCGGGATTTTCTCGCTGAATTGAAGACCCATTGGTGGCCCTCTGCTGTTTTCTTCTATTTTCGTCGGGTTGTTGAAACATTCCCAATTCCATTCTCAATTTTGCAATTAATTATCAAATGTTTATATATTTATCCTGGCAATAATTACACTCAGATTTATTTCAGGCTAATAATGACTATCTGAGATCATTGTAAATTAAAACAATTGAATATAGTAAGGCAGTCGATATTTGTCCGGCTAGCCGGACAAATATTACCAGTACTACGTGTCTGGTCAATCAATGCGTATGTCACTTCTTGTGCGTGCGTGTGATATTATCTTCTAGCACCAGACGATCGCAAATTACGGACATTTTGCAAATGGTGAAGTTGAAGTCATCCCTTCGTAAATTTTACGGACACCACCACGAGTTTGTTTGGCCGTTATGGAATAACTGTTTCTCAGATAATATCGTATATGTTCCTTATGTCGACATGTAACAACAATACCATTCCCTTTTCACGTATGTGACCCACCGAATTAGACTATTTATCGGAATTGTAATAACATAAGCCAACACGGCGGCTGCCACACTAGTGGCTGCCACATGTGGAGCAGAATCTGCGTACCCTTCCGAAGCACCTGAGATAACCCCCAGTTTTTGGTGGGGTTCGTGTTGCTTAAGTCTTTAGTTTTGTATGTTGTCTTCTGTACTATTATTTGTCTGTTTGTCTTTTTATTTTTTAGTCATGGCGTTGTCAGGTTATTTCCAATCTATGAGTTTGACTGTCCCTAGCTCTAGTATCTTTCGACCCTCTTTTAAAAAGCATTTTTTTTTTGGCAATCTTAAATTGCAAAATTAGCGGTTCAATCTTGTTACTGGTAGTTGAAGTTGTAATCATCCGAAATAAGAATACTAGCGAACAAACACATTATTTGTAGCAGAAAAATTGCTGTTACTGGCAATTACAGAAAGTATACAGTTTTTGGGGTATTCTTCGCTGTTTCTGTTTTTTTCCGCTCAATGTTTTCTTGTTCTTGTGTTTCTGGTGTTATTCTCACCCTTAATTGTATGAAATTTTACTGTGTGTTTTGGTTTGCTTTTTGTGTTTCTTTCATAATTTTTCGTTGTGATATGCTGTTTTCTTGTTATTCTTTTAATTCATGTGTGGTCTCTATTTTTTTTTTATGTTGTCTACATGTAAAATAACCAATAGCATTTTTTTCGGCTATATAACAGTCACTGAGACTACCAGTTTTTGTTGTTGCAAATAAAGCTTTATGGAGATATGGAAACTAAAAAATGGTTAAAAATACAGAGGTATGGTAGGCTTTTATCTCTTCTTTCCAAAGACATTTTCTGATTACTTCAGAATGGCATTACTGTTAATCTTGCTGTATGAAATGGTTGTATAAAGAGTAGAGAAATAAAATGTATTGTGCAATTTCGAAATTCAAAAATTTTCATTATAGAAATTTTAATAAATCTTTCAAATTCCTACTCCTTGAGTGAGCTGTGTCTGAGTACTTCTGGATGCTGTTACACTCTACAATCTACAACTCCTCTGAAACTACCAAATTGATTTCCACAGAAATTTTATCATTAAGTTCTGCACTTTATATTGTAACTGCACGATGCGGTTTTACGACTTCGAATGTCACTCTGGTTTCATTAGCCACTCTTTTATGGTGGGTGTCTTCTGGAAAGTGTAGGAATGGTAAATCTACAGAAACCCAAATACAATACAAAGTAATTACATCCGTTTTTAAATGAATGTTGAAACGATTCGTTCAGCGTTTTAATGACTTGTTTGGCACATTAAATTTTTCATTGAACGGCAAAATTGATTTCTTGCATGTTGCAAGTTTGAAATGATACATTGTATAAATCATTTTAGACTTTCTCGTTTCTCATGTTCTAGATTAGACCGTTGGTTTTACACTAGTAATATTTTGGGGCCCTTTATAGCTTGTTGTTCGGTGTGAGCCAAGGCTCGGTGTTGAAGACCGTACTTTGACTTTCACCTATAATGGTTTACTTTTATAAATTGTGATTTGGATGAAGAGTTGTCCCATTGGTACTCGTACCACATCTTCTTTATATATTCTCTTTAAATTATTCTAACAGTGTAACTAATCTATTCAAACCTCGCAACAATTTCGTGTTTTCAAAAGAACTGTACAGTGAATAAATTTATAATCAAGATTGTACAAAATCTTAACTTGCAACAACTGATTTCAACATTGCAACGAATCATTTGAACTCCATTTTTTTTAGAAAGGTTGACATAGTTATATATGTAAAGTTTTATTCAAGCGAGGTTTTACCTCTCTCAAATAATGTTACAAAACCATTTTCAACGTTGCAACTTTGCATCCCACTTTAAAATACCTGATGCATTTAAACAGAACTTGGATCAGGTCTCTTATGTACATTCTTATAAAAAGAAGATGTGGTATGATTGCCAATGAGACAGCTGTCCACAAGAGACCAAAATGACACAGTTTTGCAAGTGGTATTACTTTTAGGGTCCATTGGGTGAATAAATGGGTTATTATCGCGATTGGAGTTTAGGATGTAATAAACTGAGTTTATGCGACACTCTGCAGTCCTTAATTCCGCTGAAATTGATGAATATCTAAATAACCTATTAAGTGGTTTCTAGTAAGAAGATTAAAACGTGAAAAATTTACAATTTATCAGACAATTTACCAAATGATGGGAAACCTCATTGCAAAGCTTATATGTCTTAAAAATTAGGTGTAATCATGGATTGTTCCCATTTTCCCTAATCTATATCTTGGTGAAGAGTGAATCAAATTTCATTTATTAAAAAATTTTTTTTATTTATGAATATATACATTTTTAAGAACAAAACACATCATAAAAATACAAAAGAAAATCCAAACTATGTTTTCCAACACATCAATACTATACAAACAAATGATACAAAATTTACAAAGAAGTGGCTACAGCTCATGTGGGCATCATAATATAACTAATGAGCCTATAATCGCTAACCTGAATTAACTGTGATCAGAATGTTTCAGGGGGAACTAACACAGTCTTTGAAAGCCATTTAGTTCTAATTTCTCTATGAGTTTCAGAGAAGATTTTTAATGATGCTTTGTCAAAATAATTATAAGCCCAATTTGCTTATTTTTCAAAATCAGTAAAAGTAATTTGGAAAAATCTGTGCCGCCTAATGTTATGTTGTACACTTGTTTTTCTTAAAACTGACTTTTTCCTCCAACTTAAGCTCGTGTTTTGTCTTTTCAAATAACTGGAAGTCCATTTAATTGTATTCACTTTCATATGAACTTTGATATCTTT
Organism: Mytilus coruscus; assembly: GCA_017311375.1. Classification (NCBI taxonomy): domain Eukaryota; kingdom Metazoa; phylum Mollusca; class Bivalvia; order Mytilida; family Mytilidae; genus Mytilus; species Mytilus coruscus. The sequence goes on from CM029601.1 coordinate 95,952,679, forward strand.
GTATAGATATAATACCAGAATGGCTTTATGCTTTTCTGACTTTAGAAAGTTAAAAAGGGTTATTTCTCATAAAAAAAAAAACAGAAACAGAACAGAAATCTAGTATTTAATAAGTATATCATCAAAATTTAATTCTAGGATTTGAGTGAATAAGGAAATAAGCTAGAATCGTGAAAATCCAACTTGACCTGTAACTTGTCATAATAAAACAATACATCAAATATCAAATCAATATCTTCAAGCATGCAGAAAAAAGTCTGGAAAACTGAATTGCAGACGGACAGACAGACAGACAGACAGACAGACAGATAGATCAATATTTTTGCAGATACTTTTAAGATCTGGTAGACAGTTTCAGAATGGTATATAAGGTACATTTGAATATATATATATTATTTCGGTTAGAAAACCTTTTTACTAAGAAATTTCGCTTTCTGAAATTTTGCGATTTCAATTATCTGGTAAGATCAATAACCACAGGTAAGTTAGATGTTGATTTTTTTCGAAAGAGAAAGAAGTATGATAAGCATGAATAGTATAGTTGTATGAGGATCAAACATGATTTGGTAAAAAAAAATCTACAAAATGAGTGTTGCGTTTTTAAAGTCAGTCAGTATATTTTTTTTTTAATCTTATCTATGCAAACATTCTCAGCTTAATGGTTTCATTCCAAATCTCAGGACTAATGCACAGTCTTGTATAAAGGTTACAGAGACAGATACAGAAAATAGGGCGTAATTCATGAAAAGGTAAAAAAAACCAATACGATGAGAGTAGCAAAACGATTTTTTTTTAAGATTCAACCTGAAAGAAATGATACATTTTTTTACTATCTTAAAGGAAAGGAGGGGGATTTCAGAAGGATTACAAGTGTGCATCAGCTGACCCCCCCGCACACACACACACACACACACACACACACACACAAAACAATAATTAAGATCTAATGTAATCGGAAGCATGAACTTATGAGATATATGTAGTACGGTGCATAGTAAGGAATTATTCATAATTAATACAATTATTTTGTACAATAATTTTGTTTTGATAATTTTGCCGGTAATAGCATAATTATTTTCAATGACCGGGGTTAGCACAATTCCAACTTAGCAGATGTATCTATTCGTCTATCTCGGAGATCCTGAATTCCAATTGCGGAATAGTAGTACAACAAAGGAGTTATTAATGATATGTTAATAGCTATATATTAAGAGGATTCCATTATACTGGACTTCTAATATCAACGATCACCAATTGACTATTATTATTATTGTTTAAGTCCCCACCGACTTAATATGTGTTTAATTTGCCCGTCCGTCTATCCATCCGTCTATCACACTTCAGTTTCAGTTTAGAAATGCTTTGACCAAATGATTCTATTTTTGGTGTTTACGCTTATTATTATGTTACAGGTCAAGTTTGTGATTTAAGCTGGTGGGATAACATCTCAGACTTGTGTGTGCCCTAAGAAATTAAGAATTTTTTACAATTGTTAAGTGCCATATTTTATCTTGCCATACCATAAGCCAGGTTGGTCCGGCTTTTGCAATCCCATGAAGGTCACCATCTGTTAACTTTCAAAAATTGATTATAAGTTGATGAACGTGTAACAAAGTCCGACCAAACGCAATTATCTTTTTAAGACTCTACTTGGATGAAACATTTAAAAAAAACATACCCCCCCTTTTCCTGACCCTCCAACCCCAATGTTAAATTATATATTACATTTATTGAACCGTCTGGAAAAAAAAAGACAAGACTGTGAGTGAAGCAAAGAATGAAGTCATATTCCAATTTGAAAATAAACACCCTCTATTTATGTATTTTTTTACGTAACTTTCCATTTATGAAGTTTTTAAATGGATGTTGCTATGGATAATCTTTGTTTCAATGGTAACAATTGAAGTCAACAACACTTGACGATAGCAATTTAAAGTTTGCGTTAGCTTTATGTATTTTTTATCGGTTATGAAACAATTCAGGACATTTAAAATCGGTAGCTATGGTGATAAAACTAAACAAAGTCCCACGCATTTTCTATTTAATTTGGTAAAGTAGTATCCAAACTTCACTGAAAACACCAGAGAAATTTGATAATTTCATAAAATCTCAAATTCAGAAAAGTTGAAGATATGCATTTTGGCAAAATTTTTCAAATTAGGTTCACATGCAATCTTAACTAAAATGAAGCTTAAAGCAAGTTGTATCAATGTTACATATGAAAGTTAATGAAATATGCTTGATTCTATTCATTATCAGGCTCTGAATTTTAGGGATTTAGCGGATTTTGAAAGTTTTACCACGCTTAACAACCAAAACATAGAGTGTCTGTTACCGTGGCAACCAATCATATTTTCCCACTCAAATTTATTTTTTGAGCAGTATTCAAGTTATGCTTCTTCCAGGCAATTTATAGAAACAATCTGAATTCAGTGGTTGTCGTTTGTTTATGTGTTACATATTTGTTTTTCGTTCATTTTTATACAAATACGGTCGTTAGTTTTCTCGTTTGAATAGTTTTACATAGTCATTTCGGGGCCTTAAATAGCTGACTATGCGGTATGGGCTTTGCTCATTGTTGAAGGCCATACGGTTATCTATAGTTGTTAATTTCTGTGTCATTTTGGTCTCTTGTGGAGAGTTGTCTCATTGGCAATCATACTACATCTTCATTTTATATGAAACCCTCATATATCGCACTCTGTCTGGTTCTTACAAAGATCTCCGGCTTGAATATATAACGTTATAAAGGGTCATTACTCAAGAACGTTAAAATACTTTAGTATACACCACCCAAACTCGGACTTGATCTATGTTGTATGGTACATTTTGGTTGAGTCAAAATAAAGTTAGAGAACGGAAACACATTATTGGGACGAACGTATCTACGAACGGACAAGGGTAACACTTAGTGCTGCCTCCGTTGCGATGGGGCATAAAAATGAGACGTTTTCTTAAGATAGGTTCACACTGCCGATCAGATCAACTTGATCAAGCCCGATCAAGACAGAATAATTGATCGGGAGACTGTTCTGACTCAATCGACAAAAATGTTCGTGGTAGTCTACCTTGCTCGTAATCGGACTGACTCTCTACCGAGATTTTTGACATGTCAAAACATTAAAGTAAGAATCGAGAAGCGAGTCACTCGAGAAGAGATCAGGAATTCGTCGAGTAGCGATCGAACTGATCGGGAAAGGATCGTGTAGAGATCGAATTTGGTCGGATTACAAATAATTTACCGATCAGTATCAGTATTTGGTCATTTCTATCTTTGCTCGACTAATACACGATCATTTTCCGATCAACGCCAACCTATTTGATAAGTGGTCCAGATTAACTCGACCAATGCCCGATCGCTTCCAGACCAATTCGACAAATACCAGGTCTCTACGTGACCACATTCGACTATTCTTCTATCTCTATTCGGTCATACAATAGTACACATGACTGCTAAGCGATTCTCTAAAGGTGTGCAGATCTGATTAACTTTTACAACTTTGCACTTGCAAGAATATTTTGTCATTGTACATTAATTTTAATTGAAGATTAACTCCGCCAAAATTACTTCATGTACAGTACTTGTCTGTACTTCTACAGGGAGGGTTAATATATAAAAAGAGAGGCAAACGATACCAAAGGAACAAACAAATTCAAAGGTCGAAAACAAACCGACATAGCCATGGCGAAAAACGAAAACCGACGAGAAGACAAACAGCAGCCAACATATCACAGCATAGAAAAGAAAATAGCAACACGAAACCCATTTAAAAACTGGGATGATCTCAGGTGCACCGGAAGGAAATTATACATGTATCCTGCATTTTTGCCACGGAGGATTTTTTTCAAACATGAAAGTAATTGTGCAATAACCATCATTTTTAGAAAGCCTTCAAAGTTTGTTTATATGAACATCAAGATTATTTTTCACCCGTTTTATGGGTTATTTTCTTTTTGACTGTTCGTATTTTCCTTAGGTCCAGAAATTATTGTAGTATATATTTCAACACAGGGAGAAAATCTCGCACCCGGTGGCGGGCTACACGTGGCCCCTAAAAGAAAATGTGTACTAATTCATTGAAGAGGCCCTGACTTTGTAGATGCACAAACATGCGGCGGGGCCAAATGTTTACAAAACTTTTTTCACACGATCTTTTGACGCAATTTTACCAACAAAAAACGAAACGAAAGTCAAATGATTCTTATTTGATCTCTTGATGGATATATGTAAACAGTTTGAGAAGCGATTGAAATTCTACTTTGGACCAAATTTTGAGGAAATGTGCAACATCTTTACACCACTTTTAGCAAAAACATGTTGGTACCATGGATACGTCAAAATACATTTAAGCTTTAACCTTTCAACTTCTGGATATCAAATCTATAGAAAATACTGATTACATACATATACACATATATGACACAAACAGTAAGCTTAATTTGCAAGAAAGGAAAGAAAAGGGATGGTAAAATTTATGTATATTGCTATCTAACACAAGTACCAATCTGGGGACAAATCTCATTTGGTGATGTCATTTTCAGGAAAAGAGCCACGAAAACTACCATAACACATCAGCTTCCTACTTTACTTTGAGAACGTTTTTATAAACATTGGGGGTCTTCTTTGTTGAACTCCTGCGAGTCTTTCATTTTGCCCATACAGCTGTCGTCATACACCTAGACGCCTTGGCGCACGTTGCTGTCGACGACTTCTTCGTTTTTCAAGGTCCTTCACAGCTGTTAACCTGTCATTTGGAGGACTTACCACCCTGCCTACAAATCCAACTGCTTTATTTCGACGAAGATATCTTAAAGGTCTGATTTTACTCAGATCTTCTGTCAACTACTGAATCTAACCAATTAATTAAATAGTGAATTTGTCCATGGGATACAAATAATGCCCCGCTTGCATATAGCGTTATAAAGGGTCATTACTCAAAACGGTAAAAGTGACGCCATCCAAATTCGCACATGATCTGTGTATTATGATAAAAAGCATTGTGTATAAGATAAGATATATAAGATAAGATATTTTTATTCCAATTAAAGGGCCCATGAAGAGCAAAGTAATTTATTACAATGATTTTTATAATTGTTACAATAATGTTGACATAAATCATAAATATGACTTTAACTATTTCAATTCTTAGATGTTAAACCACAGCCAGATCAGAGCCATACACATAAAAAAAAGGCATAACAATATATCTATTATTAACAGGCAAATATTCTCAACGTCTTAAATATAACAATATCTATACTATATTGATACAAACATTTATTAATATAAATTGGAAATTTTTTCATAACCTCTAGGTTTTCTTGAATAAAAAGCTAATTAAATTTGGCACTTGTGCTTAACTTTTCAAAATTTTTACAACCTTTTAATTTAAAAATATCATCATAAAATTCTTTTCTTAAAAAGTTATAAAGGGGACACTGACATATAACATGTTCTTCGTCTTCAACTTTATCTAAGGTGCATTTTTTACATAATCTTTGTGATTTATCTATATAGGTTTTAGCATATCTATCTGTCTCTACTTTTAGGGGGTGTGCACTTATTTTGATCTTACACAGTGCTTGTCTATCTTTAAATTCTTTTAATTGCAGATATTTTTCTGTACCAAAAAATGTTTAATTGAAAAATAGGTCAAGAGTTTACCTCTACCTGATTTAACAGTATTTTCTCTAAATTCTTTCCAATGATTATGAAAACTTGTACATAATTTATTCTTAACTGTAGTACATAAACGGCCAACACTTACATTTAAGTTTGGTAAGTCTAGTTCTGTCATTAAATAGTCAATACTAGAAAACCATGTAGTGATATTGTTTGCATGTAACTTTTTATTACAAATATATGCATCATATAATAAACCATCCTTTGTGTTCACTAACCTATGAGCATATTTTAACATTGCCAATAAAATTGAAAAATATACAGGAAATCTTCCTAATTCAGACATAACAGCAAAATTACTTGCTTTTCTGTTAACCCCAAGAATATACTTCATGAATTTTGTGTGCGACTTTTCAGATATGTCTTTTGAATAAACCTTTTCTAAAATATAATCGTTATTCTTCTTACATGCCACTGAAGTGGTTGAAAAGATTCCCCATATTTCACTGCCATACATTAAAATAGGTTTAATTGTATGGTCATAAAGGTGCATTAAAGTTGTGACACTAGGATTTGATGATGCTAGGCATTGTTGTAATCCAAAACAAGCTTTTATAGATTTCTTGTATAGCTCATCCTTACACTGTGTAAATTTACCACTAGATATAAAAGTAATTCCTAGGTACTTATAACATTTTACACTTTCAAGCTGTTGCCCATTCAAATATACTTGGCAATCAACATGTTTTCCAGGTTTGTTTAAAATTAAAACTTTTGTTTTATTAAGGTTTACATTTAAACACCATTTTCAGCAATATAATTGTAACTTATCCATTCTCTCTTGTAAACCATGTTGTGTTTCAGAAAAAATAACAATGTCATCTGCATACATAATACAATCAATTCTGTTGTCATTTAGATCAACAGGGTCAGTACATGATGAAAAGTTTCTGGCATATCATTTATAAACAATTTGAAAATATTTGGGCTTAATACATCGCCCTGTCTAACTCCTATAAAAGATCTAAAGATAGGGTTAATTCATTTTAACTTTTACACATAGTTTAGTTCTACTATACATATATTTGATAATAGAATAAAATTTGCCTGTTATATTTAGTTTTAAAAGTTTATATTTTATGCCTGCATGTATAACAGTATCAAATGCTTTTTTAAGGTCGACAAAGCAAGCGAATAGTTTTCCACCTTTCTTTTTGTTAATGTATTTGTCGATTAGGGTTTTTAAAACAAACATATGGTCAGAAGTTCTTTATTTTTTACAATACCCAATTTGTGATTTACTTATTATATTTTTTTCTTCTAAAAATTTATCTAACCTTTTATTCAAAATAGAGTTGAATAATTTACCAAGGCAGGAATTAATTGCAATACAACGGTAATTTTCTGGTTTGCTTGTGTTACCGCTTTTTAAAATTGGTGACAAATATGCGGATGACCACTGTGTAGGATATTGACCTGAAGACAGCACTACATTGAAGAGTATACGTGTGATAACATTTGGTTGGGGCAAAATTTAGAAAGAAGGGAAACTAACTGATTAGACGTACGTACGGATGGACAAGGTTATCACTTAATGCCCCCTCCGCTGCGTGGCTTAACAAATTCACACGTTTTTCATACCCGATAAATTGCCGACTATCCCTACCACCAGGTCGACCTGGTCTGGCCGAGATCGGGATGAGATCGAGTATAGCTGAGTTGGTCTAGCTAGTTGAGTAAAGATCGTCTAGAGATTGTGAATTGGTCGGAATATTCGAATATGTGGTCGGGTGGGAGTCTTGATGGAGACATTAAGGAGTCGTGTACAGTCAGATAGCGATCGACAAGAGGTAGTAAACATGCCCGATCACGAATTAATTTACGCTTGGTCGTGAAAATTTGACAATCGGGATCATCGAGTTGATCTGGTTGGCAGTGTGAACCTAGCTTTATACTGAAATATTACATACACGACCAATTCCCGGCTATCCCTACGACCCCTATACGATCAGGTCGATCTGGTCTGGTCGAGATCGGGCTGACATCGAGTATAGTTGATTTGGTCTAGCTAGTCGAGTAAAGATCTTAGATTGGTCGGAATAATCGTATATGAATTCAATCAGTGGTCACGTTGGAGTCGTTATGGCCTCACGCCCTGAGTAATTTAGAAGTAGTGAATGGTCGAGTTAAAGTCGTGTACTGTCGGATAGCGATCGGGTATAAGTCGTAAATAGGCCCGAACAAGAATTTGGTTACGCTTGGTCGTGGAAATTTGGACCATCGGTTCATTGAGTTGATCTGATCAGCAGTGTGAACCTAGCTTTAAAAATATCTGATTGTTGTCGTGATTAAGGTGGTATTGGTGTCTTTCGCCATCTTTGATTGTAAAAAACACACAATCTAAGGTTCAGATTTTCAATCAAATTAGAAAAATTTGATGCAGGAATGCAGATAACTAATGTGAATTTGCATTTAAAAGAACAAATTAATAAGATTATAACTTATAAATACTAATATTTTGACAGTGTAGATTATTTTTTTACTTGATTTTTAATGTTTTAAAATTGGCATTTTAAGGGGAGGTAACTCTGAAATAGTGCATTTTCTGAAGGAATCTACATGGAATTTTGCTATATTGTATTTTAGCCGAAAAACGCACGGTGAACCTATCTTTTCTTATAATATTCTCAAAACTATCTTCTCGTATTTTATTTTACAATTCTATCATTTAGTTCAGCTTGTAATCACATAATGATGTTTTTTTTTCTGTATAATCCATACCAAATGTGTCATTTTGTCACAACCTGTAGCTTGAGAAAATGCACGGTGACCTGTAATTTTTATTACATTTTTGAACATATATCAATATAGTCTACGTTTTGGCAAAATATGAACAAATTCTATCATTTTTAATTTAGACTCCCATACCACCTTTAAATAAATAAATGTTTTTACAAATTTTGAATTTCCAGCCCACGATTCACAAGATCTTATTAGACTTTTAACAAATTATTATCGGGAATGCACCTAACAATGACGGCAGTAACGATTGTTAATTTGTGACCCATCTGTATATAGCTTGTTGTTCGGTGTGAGCCAAAGCTCTGTGTTGAAGACTGTACCAATAATGATACTTTTACAAATTGTGACTTGGATGCAGAGTTGGCTAATTGGCGCTCATACCACATATTCTTATATCTATCTACTGACTAATGAATCAAATAAGTTTGAATATGTTTCACGTACAAATATCTACTTCGAGTCTGGACTTCATGTGTATCAAGACAACCCCGTTATTCCACACACCTATATCACGCCATTTTTAATGCAACAGTCTAATATATAATGACATGGGTTAAGAGTTATGGCATAAGTATGCCAACTTGTAGAGTTTAATCAATGTGAAAGAAAAAAGAAACAACATTTAAAAATTCTTAAAATAGAAAACTGAGCAGCTCATGAGTCGTCCTGAATATACATTGTATATATGCCACTTGATTTACCATTGTTTAAACATGGCAAAGTCAGTGACTTGCTTTTGGGAAACCAAACAGGCCTTTTAAACCAACCATAAAACATGGAATGCTAAATATCCTCAGATCTGACGATCCTATGACAGTGTCGTGAAAACTAAACCATGGAATATGGGAAACAATTTTTTCTGTCAACATGCATGTACTTTCCGAATGAAACTCTTCAATATTAAATGCTTATCCATATTATATTTTAAGAACAAAACCAATTTTGAAAATAAATTGCCAAAATGTGTTTAAAAGTCGAAATTCAAAGATTTTAGAAAGTCAAAATTTGGAGATTTGAAAAGTTAAAATTTCGAGTTAAAGTCGAAATTTTAAGATATGAAATGTCAAAATTTCGACTTTGAAAAAATTTCACTATCAATTTTATGCTTAATATGTTCCTAATGCGCTTCCGTACAAACGAAACAGCGGAAACATACATGTAATATAGTAGTCAGATGTCGGTAATTTGCATCTTTTCTGCCTGCTTTTCTGTTGCTAATCAATCATGTTCTTTGTCTTACAATGGCACAACATTTTTATGGCAGTGACAATATAACTACATCCAGTTTGATGAATCGATGTTACCACTGTGTTACCATCTTGTTGTTCTATTTCACATTGCTTTCCTCTTTACAACAGCCAAGAGAGAACCGAGGAATGTTGAAAATCAGTTTACCAATTATCATGGTCAATTTGTATCGATTTAAAACTGTCTGAACATCGGAAGATAATGTCTATTCTTTACAGGTGAAACTGGTCACCGTCAATGCTGACAAATACAAACTTTGAATATCGATCACGAATTCTTTGACTATTACAAAATATATGTCTCTATTACATTTAAATATATAAAAAAACAAATTTGTACACATTTTTATAAGACGTATTGTTCATCTGCAATGCCATATTCTTCGATACAATTTGACATTCATTATAGCGTTTTTTTGGTATAATATTGAAATGTCAAAACTATATGATTGTTTTTGTGTTGTTTTATATTTGTTGTATTGATAAATAATTTGTATGCTATCAAACCTTTTGGGGATACAACTGTGTGCATCAATAAATAAATTAAATTCAAACCAAAGATAAGATACCATAAACTTTATTTCAGACTATAATATATACAGGTTTCATCCTCGGCACTTTTTGAATATTCTAAAGTCTGGTATTTCTTACTAGAATCATAAAAATCCGATGGACAATGTATAATTTACAGTGGCAGACTATATATATATATATATATATAAAATTGAGAATGGAAATGGGGAATGTGTCAAAGAGACAACAACCCGACCACAGAACAGACAACAACAGAAGGTCACCAATAGGTCTTCAATGCAGCGAGAAATTCCCACACCGGAGGCGTCCTTAAGCTGACCCTAAACAAATATATATACTAGTTCCGTGATAATGGACGTCATCCTAAACTCCAAATTATACACAAGAAACTAAAAGTAAAAATAATACAAGACTAACAAAGGCCAGAGGCTCCTGACTTGGGACAGGCGCAAAATGCGGCGGGGTTAAACATGTTTATGAGATCTCAACCTCCCCTATACCTCTAGCCAATGTAGAAAAGTAAACGCATAACAATACGCACATTAAAAGTCAGTTAAAGAGAAGTCCGAGTCCGATGTCAGAAGATGTAACAAAAGAAAATAAACAAAATGACAATAATACATAAATAACAACAGACTACTAGCAGTTAACTGACATGTCAGCTCCAGACCTCAATTAAACTGATTGAAAGATTATGTCTTCATCATATGAATATCAGGCACAATCCCTCCCGTTAGGGTTTAGTATCATACCATCATAAAATATATGAGAAGAGCATAACCCGTGTCATGCCAACAACTGGTTTTAAATAAATGTGTTTAGTTCCGATGCAAAGACCCTATAAGTGAATCAATATTAAAGCCAAAATATGCAATCTTTAATGACCTGACAACAGTATCGTAACTATATCCCTTCTTAATAAGTCTATTTACAGGTTTTGTTAGCTTCTGAGGTGAATACTGACATTTTGTGCTTTATAAAGAATATTACCATAAAAGATTGGATGTGAAATACCTGAACGTATAAGAAGTCTGCATGTTGAGCTATATTTACGAATGATGTCCTTGTACCGATGATAAAATTTAGTAAATGTTTTGACTAGTTTGTGATATCGAAAACCCTGGTGTAATATTTTTCAGTAATACATAAATTTCTTTCGTTAAAATCTGAAACGTTGTTACATACACGAGCGAATCGTACAAGTTGAGATATATAAACACCGTAAGATGGTGACAAGGAACGTCACCATCTAAAATGGATAATTAACGATAGGAAATGAAAATCATCTCTTTATCATAAATTTTGTATTAAGCTTTCCGTTAATGATATAGATATCAAGATCGAGGAAAGGGCAGTGGTCATTGTTAGTATTAGCTTTATTTAAAGTAAGTTCAACAGGATAAATTTCTTTAGTATACATACTGAAGTCGTCATTATTGAGAGCCAATATATCATCCAAATATCTAAAAGTATTATTAAATTTTGTATCAGATGTTGTTTCGATGGGTCTTTGCTGATTTTAGTCATAAATTGTAACTCATAGCAATACAAAACAGGTCCGCAATAAGTGGTGCACAGTTAGTCCCCATTGGAATTCAGATAACCTGACGATATACGGAATCTCCAAAGCGAACAAAAATATTATCTAGTAAAATTTCAAGGGCAGATATAGTATCAAAGCATGTCCAATTGACATAGTTCTTTTGTTTATTGCTACTAAAAATGACCTTAAAGAGTTAGAACATATGTATTCACATTCTGACTTTTAAATGCCCATTTAATTAGGTGTGTGAATTTTTCTTAATGAGAATGTGAGGCAATGTGGTATACAGGGTAGAAAAATCAAAACTTTGAACAGATTCAAAATCACCAATATAAGCATGCAATTTATCAAGTACTTCCAACGAGTTTTGACACTCCAAAAGTAATTAATTCCACTATTTGCAAAGGCCTTATTTGAACAATTTATTATCAGGTTTTGATTGTACCAAGTGAACTGGTAAGAAGAATAGACAATTTAGTAGTGGAACAATGGCTTGAAGACGAAATAAATCTATATTTGTAAGGTGTTTTATGTAGGTTCGGAAGCCAGTACATAGTTGGGACTTTCATTGTATTTGGTTCTGCTTGTAAAGAGGTAGCTAAAAGTTTATGTTTGTTACAGATGTCGTTTTCTGAAAATGGAGTCAGTTGGAATGTTGATGAATTGGTGATTTCTTTTTTCAGAACCTCAATGTAAAATTTACGTCAAACAATAATGATATTATTAGCAGCTTTATCGGCCGGGACAAAAACAAATTCCTTGGCTAGTTCTTTAAGTTTATGTTTGATACGAGAAATAGGTTTATTATGGTTGTTGTTAAGAGTAAAATGTTCTTTAAAATGTTGAATACGTATATCAACTATGTTCATTACTGAATTAAAAAAAGAGTCCAAAGATTTTTTGTCAGCTTTTTCCCGTTTTATCCATTTCAAACAGTAAGTACGGAGTGAGTCGTGGATAATATTACGACACTCATTCCAATTAATGATTGACGGGGGACGATATTTAGGTCCTTTACTGAGGAATGATTTTAACTCTCGGTCTTGAACGATGTTAAGGTCTCCTGTTATAACATGGAAATGGGTCCATAAATGTATTCGGAATTACTGCAATTACATGAAGTAGGTGTATTTTCACTGATATTAACATCTTTACACAATTGGCTATAATTAAACACATATTTCCGGGTAGATTTCTTGTAAATATAACAAATAAGAGGGAGCTCAGTATTATCAAAATATCCAGGAATTTGTTCTTTAACAGAATGGTCGTTAAAAATACCGGCAATATTTACAAAATCAAAACCTTTATTGACATACTTTATTTTAATAAAATGTTTTTTATGATCTTCAGGGCGATCAATTTTGGGAAACAGTTTAGAATAACAATATGCCATTATAATTTGAACGATTTCATACTTAGGACTGCTATATGAAATTGTGTTGCAATCCTCTAAAATTTTATTTAACTTATTAACCGGTAATGAACAGAGCTTTGTTAACAGATAATGTCTGCCGTTGTTTTTGAAATAGAAATTAGGTCCGAAATATTGGTATGATTGGTCCGAAATTTTCTTTGATTGCGATTTTTCTACGACCATGAGAACGGTTTTTACGAACAGTTTTAGAAACTATATCCAAAATGTTAACAGAATCGGTTCTTGATATATTACCAATTCACATGATATTATCATTAAGACCGAGAGGGTAGACTGTAATTTTTTAATCCAATTTAATTCAATTATTTTCCGTGATCGTACAAACTTTGAATGAGATTCACCAGGCTGCTTATTTACTACTTCTAAAGGTTGAACTGTTAAATATTTAATAGGATGATTGTGCTTCTTAAGGTGTTGATAAATGATACTTTTGAATTTATTGGGTCTTTTAAAACGATACAAGTGTTCTTGCGTGCGTTTAGATAAATATCGTCCAGTTTCACCTACGTACTGAATACCGCATCCCGGTTTGTTTCATGTGAGTAAATAAATAATACTGTTTGTTTTCAAGTTATATCAGTTTCAAAATTTAAAGAAAATGTGCGACCATTAAACGTGGACCTTACCGTATTGTTGGTGGAAAGACGGGGACATGTAAGTCATTTTTTGGCATGACACTTATCGATAGAAGGGTAACCACGATTTTTATTGTTAAAAATGTTAGCGATGGTAGTATTTTTAGATAAGCGATTTTGAAGATTGAGACGTGTAGATACCCTTTGAACGAGTTTAGTATTTAATATTTTTCCATTTCTAAGCTTCATATTTGTTTTTTGTTTGTGGATTTTATTAGAAAGGAGCAAAGACTGGCGTCCAGAATATGAACCAGCATACAATCAATTAAATTATATAAAAATGATAATTCTGTTCGGCTAAAGATGTCAAACGCTATCCGTCATTAATTACCCGAAAAATAAAACAAAAGATAGGGTATATCAGGGTAGCGACTGACGTCTGACTAAATAGTAGAATGGGGCTGAAAATTGAAATACTACTTTTTGATAAATATTCCTTTAGTAATGAACTAGAGAAGTTCTCGCTCGGACACACTCCATAATCTAGTATATTATAAGAGCATAAACCTGAAGCACGGGAGGCACTCTACTGTCTCCACACGGCACTAAAGACAAACTCTGTAAAATTAAAATTGAGAATGGAAATGGGAATGTGTCAAAGAGACAACAACAGAAGGTCACCAATAGGTCTTCAATGCAGCGAGAAATTCCCACACCCGGAGGCGTCCTTAAGCTGGCCCCTAAACAAATATATATACTAGTTCCGTGATAATGGACGTCATACTAAAATCCAAATTATACACAAGAAACTAAAAGTAAAAATAATACAAGACTAACAAAGGCCAGAGGCTCCTGACTTGGGACAGGCGCAAAAATGCGGCGGGGTTAAACATGTTTATGAGATCTCAACCTCCCCTATACCTCTAGCCAATGTAGAAAAGTAAACGCATAACAATACGCACATTAAAAGTCAGTTAAAGAGAAGTCCGAGTCCGATGTCAGAAGATGTAACAAAAGAAAATAAACAAAATGACAATAATACATAAATAACAACAGACTACTAGCAGTTAACTGACATGCCAGCTCCAGACCTCAATTAAACTGATTGAAAGATTATGTCTTCATCATATGAATATCAGGCACAATCCCTCCCGTTAGGGTTTAGTATCATACCATCATAAAATATATGAGAAGAGCATAACCCGTGTCATGCCAACAACTGGTTTTAAATAAATGTGTTTAGTTCCGATGCAAAGACCCTATAAGTGAATCAATATTAAAGCCAAAATATGCAATCTTTAATGACCTGACAACAGTATCGTAACTATATCCCTTCTTAATAAGTCTTATATATATATATATATATATATATATTACAGTGAATTTGTATAATTAGGGATTATATAGAATCCTGATTTTCAGGGATTATGTAGAATCACTAAAATCATTAGTAATTATATATAATCCCTGAAAATGACCAGTGATTTTATATAATCACTGAACATTTTAATAATTATTCTATGATTTTAGGAATAACAATAATTCAACGATCCTTTGTTTGATAAAATTAAATATAGACAAATTATCATTTGCTTTTTCTTATTCCTTGAAAATTTAAGTGAATAGTAAGTCACGATTTAAATTGTTTAAAGGCTCCTACCATCTCTTATATTTCATACAGATTACACTCTATACATCGTTATACATTAACATAGGATGGGGCTGTTGGGCATGGATTTAGAAATTAATAAATCTAAAATATCTGACGAAAAAAATAATTTTGTAAATTGCAAAAGCAATAAAAAAAACCCAGATATATAGAAATAGAATTACTAGTTATCATATACATATTTCCACAATTGGCGTCTCATTAGTTTACTAATGTTTTGATCATATCTGAGACTTGTTGTTGTAAAACCTATCGCTCGACTTAGCCATGGCGTTGTCACTTTATTTCAGATTTTCGAGTTTGAATGTCCCTCTGGTATCTTTCGCTCCGCTTTAAGCAAAGTATTTAATTCATGTAGACAAATTTTATTTTGCGGTCGTATATTGGTATCACGTCGTCATCGTCAGTGTCGTATATGGTTTCCGGACAATAACTTTAGTATAAGTTAATAGAGCACAATATATATAACCGCAAAAGGAAGGCTGGGATTGATTTTGGGAGTTATGGTTCCATGGGATACCTCATGTACAAAAGATTTTTGGACATTTTAGCAAATCGGTTGTACATCCCATTTTAGCGAAATAGGAAAACAAGAAATTGCTTCGTGTTCCTTTCTACTATTTTTATTTAAATTTGTAAGGATACGAAGAGGATGTGTTCATAAAACTTTTTTTTTTAAATACTTTTATTTATATTTATAAATTAATGCATGACTTCGGCAAGTTTAATATTTCATCGTTTCTTATAAATACTTGAATATTGCGAACTATTGTGAAACTTATAACGAACACACATTTCGCTAAACTGTGTTATAAAAAACCCAGACATAGTAACATTGGTTGTTTGCCTTGTATGTTGAGGGATTTAGTAGCAAAGTCAAACCTATTCTTTCTCTCTTAAATATAATTCTAAGATGAGCATGATAATTTCATGTAAATATTCCGAATATTTCATTAACTCTCTGAACTCGACTATCAATAACTTTAATCTCTTAATTTTCACACACCCTAAACAAAATAAGGTTCTGATTGGTGTAATTTGTGAAGCCTTCAAAGTTGAAGAGTGATTGACAGTAAATATATAATAGCATGGTTTGTGATTGACAGTAACCCCACCTTATAACCATATGGTACAATACAGCTTATGCAGCATTTACTTTTGACCCTTTCGGGACAGTTAGAACTTAAATGTAAATAATGTACATGTTTCAACAATTATAGCGTAATCTATATTTACTTTTGAACCTTATGGTACGTCAACTGGGCGCTTAAGCAGCATATGCTATTTATTACCGCATAGGCTGCATTTAATATAGCATAGGCTGTATAAATTATAGCATATGCTGTATAAATTATAGCATATGCTATATATTATAGCCTAAGCGGCATTAATTACAGCATAGGGTACATAAATTATAGCTTAAGCTGTAGTTTATATAGCATATGCTGTATTAAATGTAGCATACGCAAAAATAATTTACTTTTGACCCTTTCCGTACGCCATAAAATTTTGAATGTAACTAGAGCACGACCTGAACGTTTATATCTCCAAATATATTGACTATGTTGGCGTTAAATTGCATATGGTAGGCAATTTAACGTCAAGTTTTAATGATGCTGCAACTAACATTTTTATTGTATTGATGTAAAATATTTAGGGGTAACCTAATTCGTTTTTGTTCAAGTGTTTCTGATACATCTAAAAACGTCGAAAAATAAGATTTCGATGCACACTTACATGTTTGAATGTCCTTTTGGTAAATATCGCCTCACTTTAACAGTAACGACGGACGTCTTTTTACTTTCCGCCAATTTTTCACGCTGTGTAGAAGATTAAAAAAGAGAGACGAAAGATACCAAAGGACATTTAAACTCATAAGTCGAAAATAAATTGACAACGCCATGGCTAAAAAAGAAAAAGAACAACAGACAAACAACAGTACACAGAACACAACATAGAAAACTAAAGGCTGAGCAACACGAACCCCACCAAAAACTTGGGGTGATCTCCGGTGCTCTGGAAGGGTACTATTTAAACTCAAAAAACGAATTTGATGACCCCTATAAATGTTATCAATTGAATTAATAGAACGAACTTTGAGTAGCAATAACATATAAATTGTAAAGATTGCAGGACAGGATTTCAAGATTTAAAGCCAAAATCGCTTATTTTATCATCTTTTTTGCGATATTTTCGTGAATCATACACTTTTGTTTTACGAATAAATTGATATGCTATATCTCGGAAAGTTTAAATTTTACATACCGGTATATCATTTGCATCTCCTCATGCTCTGTTGCTTGGAAAATAACCATAAAAGTCGTTGAGATTGCCCATATACAGTTGTAACATAATACGGTTTTTCATGCATTGCAAATATATTTGACTGAAAAGAAAAACAATGATGAGATTTCCCTAATGCGTGTACTTGTATGCAACTGATACTTATAACCGTTTAAAAAATATTTTCAAAATAACTAAAGAGTTATTTTTCTTTTTCTATATGCTGGAAGAGTATTACCTATGCTGTGAATAAATTTATTCTCATCATTTTTATTTCTTTTCCTATCAACAGTTTTAGTCCATTAGTATATTGGTCACATGTTGATATTTATATTAAGATGACATCTGCCTTACTCAACAAAATCATAAAATTTCAGTGCATTGACTCAACGTGCAGTAAAACTATAAAAATCACAGTAAACTTTAAACTTCGTTACCGAATCTTGTAAATCTTTTGCTTTATCTGGAATTATGAGAGTATCATCTGCATGCAATATACCAAATACGTTAAGCAATACATTATTCTACATTCAACCTCACTGTTATGCTTGCTAGACCAATGGCATTTTTCTCGTTGAAAAAGGTCTTTTAAATCATTAATGAAAAGTGAGCACACCAGCAACACTTTTAAAAATACAAATATGTTTCTATGGTCGCCATCACCAAATGGTTGACCGATACGATAAGTCTGTGTCTAAATTCATTGTAAACATGTTTTGTGGTCTTATATTTTAAGATACCAGAATAGTCGTCTGATCCTTAGATATACCGAATGTGTCATATTACCTATTGAAACTGGCGGGTTACACATACATAGCAGGAGATGCTTGGCCCATTTCCACGCCCATTTAGGATTTCATGCGATTCCCTCGGTTGATTTCACTTGATTTGTATATTCT
Source organism: Mytilus coruscus (assembly GCA_017311375.1). Lineage (NCBI taxonomy): Eukaryota > Metazoa > Mollusca > Bivalvia > Mytilida > Mytilidae > Mytilus > Mytilus coruscus. Next base: position 95,971,292 of record CM029601.1, read on the forward strand.
TATATTCTTTTGTATTTATGAGATTTGAACATTGGTAAACGACTGTTGCCTATTATACTAGTATATGTATGACTGCATAGCAGGATACGCTTATCCTGTCGACGCAACCGATCTCGCTCCTTTTGAAGTTCATGCGATCCCCTCGGTTTTTGTTGCTACCTTGGTGTATCTTTTCCTAATCGATATGCAAGATTTGAACATCGATAAACTATAGTCGCCTAAATATATCAAAGGCAATATTTGATATGTTTCCCGTTTATATATTACATTACAGTATATTATGCCAAGGAGCCTCATGATGTTAAGTATCAAACGTCTTTTAAAAATCAACAGAGGCATATCATTATTTATTTTCTTTTTACTTAGAATTCCAAAACAGAATTTTAAACAAACATGCTATGACTTTCAGGATCCCACATTGATTGCCTTTCAAAAAAAACCTCTTCTAGAATTAAAGTATAGACACGAACAACTTCCCGAAAAGCTCACATCTGTAATCGGCCGGTAGTTTTTAAGATTAAATTTATCGGCTAATTTTTTTTTTAAAGGTTTTCATAGTTCCTATCAACCATGATTCAGGAATTCTCCTTGATTCGTATATCATACTGAAACATTTTCAATAAAAATTAACAAATTTATCAACCGAAGTCTTACCATAGCAAAAGCCTGTTTTTTTCAAATATTTAATTCTTCCTTCTTCAGTATTTTAGCGTTCCACAATCAAATTAATTATGATCGATGCAGTTGTTTATTCAACTCTTCAATGTTGTTTTCTACCACAGAACAAGGAAAATACGATTTCAATATCGTGTTGTTTCAAATATTGACATTTACTTAGGATTTTTCAAAACTCTTTCTGATTTCAAAATGATAGCTTATCGATTTTTTTCTGAATTTAGTCAAGGTTTGTCTTTCTAATGTTATAGTTAACTTTTGTACGAATTTGTAAACATTCGTCTTATTCCAATAGAATTACAAGAAATCTTGACTTCCCGTCTTCTAGGAAACTCTATTGTTTTCAAGAATCTAGATTTATCTGAATTTATATAAATCTAAGTAGCAGATGCTCCTGACTTCTCCGAATTTATATAAATCTAAGAAGCAGCTGCTCCTGACTTTTCCATTGCATTATTGCATTTGTTGTGTGGTGACGTAATTTAAGATTGTACAACCACGAACTACGCTGCATATAGCATGTATAGATATAGCTTTCGTACGTGGTTTAGTACCTTTCCTAGCCCGTTTAATAATGGTTTGGAAGTCATTTTCGTTGGCCGAAGAGTGAAAGGCGCTTGTGACCCAGTGAAATATTTACAAATCAAATCGATAATAATCAACACTTCAGTAGATATCTACTTAAGAATACATTTTTTTTTTCATTTGAAAATGCTTTATGTTTAAAACCTAGGGCTACAAGATAACGTAAAAGGTTAAAGCATAATCGTCTGTACTGTAGTTTTATTGCATGCATATTTGAGAATTTTGACCCGAGAAGAATTTATATTGCACGACCTTGCGAGTTCAATACATACTAGTATTCTACGAGGAAAACTATTATATAATACACAGGCCATCAGTGACCAAGTATAGGAGAGGCGAAAGATACCATAGGGATATTGAAACTCATACATCGAAAACAAAATGACAATGCCAAGACAAAACACAAAAAACGACGAAACGATAAACAGTACACAAAAGACAACATAGAACAACACAAACCCACCAAAAACCGGTGGTGATCTTAGGTGCTCCGGAAGGGTAATCAGATACTGCTCTACATGTGGCACCCGTCGTGTTGCTCATGTAAGTACGGAAGACTATCCGATATATGCAACTAAACATGACAATCATCCATAACTAACTTTGAACATTTACGGATACATCTTATGGCCCAAGACCACAATATATGACCCCTGTTTTCGTTGTTCCCTTTAATTAGGTCTTTCCACCTTTCCGTGGAAAGACCTATTGATTTTGTTCTGATTATTATTATTATTAGGTCTTTCCACCTTTCCGTGGAAAGACCTATTGCTTTTGTTCTGATTATTAGGTCTTTCCACCTTTCCGTGGAAAGACCTATTGATTTTGTTCTGGTACTACTCCTTCGCAAACCGTAAAGATTACGACAAATTTATTTTACCAAATTGCTCGCTATATCTTCAGGATGTTGAGTTTTGTTTTCACCGAGCGTTCCGGAGACTCCATATGAGAGTTATTTCCCTTATGCATTTGATATAAGTGATATGCATTTCTAACTGGTAAACCATAAGTGATAGAGACTTAGGGTCTTTTGATTTGAGGTCCTTGGTCCAAAAAAAGAAAATTTGGTCAAAGTCAAAGGTCAAGGTCATATTCTAAATTTTGATTTTGGCTTATTTTCACTTCTTTTCAAAACCGTATAAGATATCGACAACATATTATTACTAAATTGTTTGTTGCGACATGTCGTTACACATACATTTTGGTTTAAAGGGTGCGCTAACATTAAATTAGAGTTTTCTCCCCTCTTGTATTTAAAAATACGCGTATGGTGATATAACTCATTAACCATATATAACTAAGACCTAGGGTCTTTTGATTTGAGGTCCTTGGTTTATGACCTTGAAATTGAGCTCAAGGTCATAGGTAAATTTGACGTTCTAGATTTTGACCTTTGCTTTTACCTCATATGTATACATGATAAAGCCATGGGACTTTTTGCATTAGGTTGCAAGCCATTTGACCTTGAAAAATCCAACCGGAAGTGACCTTGTGTAAACCGGAAGTAGCTATTTTTTGTACTTATTTAATATAAAAGTATATAGAACCATATATTTTGGAATCAGTGTCAAGTAAACATTCAAATTATACCGGAAGTAACATTTTCAATCCGGAAGTAACAAATTATCTCCTTAATTAAAAAAAATGTATAGAAACCATATATTTTGGAATCAGCGTACAATAAGCTATCATTTGACACTGGAAATGACATTTTAAACCGAATTTTAATATTTTTATATCAAAATAGATCTTTATGGGTGGAAGACCTTCAATTGTTCTCTGAACAATTGGTTTTAATTATTATTATTTTTTTTTTTTCTTCCGCCTAATTTTTTCTTGCGTAGTATTGATGTTTCAAAAGATGTCGCTTAGATATTTGGAATATGATATCATATAGTTTATACGCTTTCAAAACTGACAACTGCATAACCAAATACTTTACGTTGTAAGAGTTATCTCCCAAACACTGTTTTTCTTGTGGCCACTACTCCTTCGCAACCGTAAAAGATTACGACAAATTTATTTTACCAAATTGCTCGTTACATCTTCAGGATTAGGATTTTAATTTTGACCCGTAATGAGATTCCATATGAGAGTTATTTCCTTATGCATTTGATATAAGTGATATGCATGTGAAACTGGTAAACCATAAGTGATAGAGACCTAGGGTCTTTTGATTTGAGGTCCTTGGTCTAAAAAAAATAAAATTAGGTCAAGGTCAAAGGTCAAGGTCATATTATAAATTTTGATTTTGGCTTATTTTCACTTCTTTTCAAAACCGTATAAGATAGACAACATATTTTATTAAATTGTTAGTCAGATACTGCTCTACATGTGGACCTAGGGTCTTTTGATTTGAGGTCCTTGGTTTTTGACCTTGAAATTGAGCTCAAGGTCATATGTTATTTTGACGTTCTAGATTATGACCTTTGCTGTAACCTCATATGTATATAATGATAAAGCCATGGGACTTTTTGTATTAGGTTGCAAGCCACTTGACCTTAGAAAGCCAACCGGAAGTGACCTTATGAAAACCGGAAGTAGCTATTTTTTGTATTTATTTAATATAAAAGTATATAGAACCATATATTTTGGGAATCAGTGTCAAGTAAACATTCAAATAATACCGGAAGTAAATTTTTCAAACCGAAGTAACAAATTATCTCCCTTATTTAATTTTTTTGTATATAAACCTCATATTTTGGAATCAGCGTACAAAAGCTATCATTTGACGCTGGAAATGACATGTTAAAACGAATTTTATTATTTTCATATCTAAATAGATCTTTACGAGTGGAAGACCTTCAATTGTTCTCTGAACAATTGGTTTTAAATTATTATTTTTTTTTTTTTTTCTTCCGCCTAATTTTTTCTTGCGTAGTATTGTTGTTTCAAAAGATGTTGCTTAGATATTTGGAATATGATATTGTATAGTTTATACGCTTATAAAACTGACAACAGCGTAACCAAATACTTTACGTTGTAAGAGTTATCTCCCAAACACCGTTTTCTTGTGGCCACTACTCCTTCCAGAACCGTAAAAGATTACGAAAATTTATTTTACCAAATTGCTCGTTACATCTTCAGGATTAGGATTTTAATTTTGACCAAAGTCATCCGGAGACTCCATATGAGAGTTATTTCCCTTATGCATTTGATATAAGTGATATGCATTTCTAACTGGTAAACCATAAGTGATAGAGACCTAGAGTCTTTTGATTTGAGGTCCTTGATCCAAAAAAGAAACTTTGGTCAAGGTCAAAGGTGAAGGTCATATTCTAAATTTTGATTTTGGCTTATTTTCACTTCTTTTCAAAACCGTATAAGATATCGACAACATATTACTAAATTGTTAGTTGCGACATGTTGTAACAGATACATTTTGGCTTAAAGGTGCGCTAACATTAAATTAGAGTTTTCTCCCTCTTGTATTTAAAAATATGCGTATGGTGATATAACTCATTAACCATATATAACTAAGACCTAGGGTCTTTTGATTTGAGGTCCTTGGTTTATGACCTTGAAATTGAGCTCAAGGTCATAGGAAAATTTGACGTTCTAGATTTTGACCTTTGCTTTTACCTGATATGTATACATGATAAAGCCATGGGACTTTTGCATTAGGTTGCAAGCCATTTGACCTTGGAAAGTCCAACCGGAAGTGACCTTGTGTAAACCGGAAGTAGCTATTTTTGTACTTATTTGATATAAAAGTATATAGAACCATATATTTTTGGAATCAGTGTCAAGTAAACATTCAAATTATACCGGAAGTAACAAATTATCTCCTTATTTAAAAAAAATGTATAGAAACCATATATTTTGGAATCAGCGTACAATAAGCTATCATTTGACGCTGGAAATGACATTTTAAACCGAATTTTAATATTTTTAATATCAAAATAGATCTTTATGGGTGGAAGACCTTCAATTGTTCTCTGAACAATTGGTTTTAATTATTATTATTTTTTTTTCTTCCGCCTAATTTTTTCTTGTGTAGTATTGTTGTTTCATAAGATGTCGCTTAGATATTTGGAATATGATATTGTATAGTTTATACGCTTTAAAATTGACAACTGCTAAACCGAACACTTTACGTTGTAAGAGTTATCACCCGTCGTGTTGCTCATGTAAGTACAAACCTGTTGATAAATCTAATCGGTAGGTCACATTCGAGGAAAAGCGGTATAGTATATGCGATAATTTTATATGGGCCTGTGTACTCATTATATCCTACCGACTATCCGATATATGCAACTAAACATGACAATCATCCATAACTAACTTTGAACATTTACGGATACATCTTATGGCCCAAGACCACAATATATGACCCTGTTTTCGTTGTTCCCTTTAATTATATTGTATTTTTCTTTACTTTTTTTCATTCCCTTTCTCAATCATTTCTAAGTTTTTATTGGGTGGAAATGAAAGAAGAGAATTGAAATAAATTTTTGTGTATTGTATTTTAACTGATTTTTATTTGGAAAGAGTGATTAGGCCAGGTGCAAAAAGGCAATATTTACAGTTTTCGAAACATCTCTTGACTTGTCCGTAGGGGTATGAATGTGTATAGGGTAGATTTGTGAGCTGTAAAAGTGCGATTTTTCTTAATGTTGGACATATTTTTGGACTTGTACTGTACATTACACACCCAAAAAATTATTCAAAACAAAATGCTGCGATTTTTTTTTAAATGACAAAACATTATTAAGAACAAATAGGGAAATTAATTGTTGTCTGTGGCCTTATCTAATTCTTGTTTACCGCCGTGTACGAAATAATTTTGGTCAGCACTTGACGTCTCACAACCAATAGAGTTCTCTGAAATCTATAGAAGGTAGGTTATTCACCAATATTCATGCAATAACCCTTTTATTGTAAAATTTTAAAGTATATTTTTTGAAACTGATGGCGTTACTAATTTGAAGCTTGATTTGCTCTGGTGCAATATTATTGCAAGCTAACTTTTGGTTACGTTCTGTATGAAATATGTTGTTGCTATACAATAGTGCAATTTATCGTATCTATATCTGTATAAGTATTTTTGATGAGTTTTATGCTTCGTTATTGATCATAATTTATTGTGTATATTTTTAACAGATGTTTTGGTGCTTTTCTTTTCGTTGTCAATATTATTTATTATTTGTTTTTTACTCCACACATTATCTTTTATTTCAGTTTAAAATGAAACCAATCTACGCTGCTGACGTGGGTGCCTTTTCATTATGCTTTGACAACAAAAACAAGCAATATTGCAAAACGCATTGAAAACCGTTCGAAATTAACATAATCAGAATTTTTTATGACCTTTTATTTAAACAAAACTAGTTTTTGAATTATCGTTAATTTTATAAGCAAGCAGTGTTCTCTATTTTACATATATGAAACAAATTGATTTTTTTTTACCATTACGTGCCCATCTTTTATGATTACTGGCTGAATTTTATGGAACCATTTTGATAAGCAGTCGAAAGATGCTTATCATTATATTTATACCTCGTTAACATTGATGCACAAACCTATCTGACATATCCATTAATAGTAAACTCTTGCTACGTAATTTTGCTTGTCGTGATTATATAAATCTATCAATGAACAAAACGGCGGATTATACGACATCACGCTATAATTTAAATAAAGACTCTGTAAAACAATAGAGTTTCCCAGAAGGCAGGAAGTCGAGCTTTCTAATAATTTTATTTGAATAAGACGAATGTTTATAAATTTTGAATTCGTACAAAACTACGGAGGCGACTGTGATTAGCTATAGAGAATTGTTGTATTATTATGTAACTCCACACGTCCGATAAAGGTGTACATGACTTTCCTAGCTTGTTGCGCAGTCGTAAATATCCGGATTTAATAGGAATTCATATTGTTATTTTAGTATTTGCTTATTTACAAAGTCTTTTCATAAAAATGTTATTTGATTTTATGAATAGCAGCACAAGCAAATCAAGGTAAGAAAAGTATTATTATTGTTTTACTCATCAAGTTTCTAATTAGAAATTCTATGAGATCTAACGTTTTTTTAATTTGAAATCTGAGTTATTCATGTTATATAAATCAATACTCAGGTCTGCCTCAATTAATTTGTGTTTAATATGACTATGTCAGAAAATTTTTAATAATATTTCCACGTGAAACCTCAAACTAATTTAATTGTGAACAGTTGTTTTGTTTATATACATGTATACATACTTATTTATGATATTGATGATTTGTTGTACAAAATGTATAATTTCACAGCTTTGTAGAGAAACACATCGATTTATTCGGGCAAATGTGATATTTACTTTTCTTTGACCTTTGAAAGGTAGCCTTTAGAAGCGGGAAAACGTGTAACCTCGAAGAATTTGAACTATGGTCTTTTGTGGCTACACCAATGTAATCATCATACATTAATATCCCAAACTTTTATTCCATTTTATTGTTAATCCAATCTGTAAACAAGTTACAATGCAGCAGACCGACATTGAGAACAAAAAAGAAAATTTTAATAAAAATTTTGTTTTTGTTTTTATATATATACTCCTAGATTCTCACTGTGCACTATTTTTGATGTGCTGAGTATTAAATGTTGATCCAAATAATAACCACAGTGAAGTTATATGGATTACCAGTGACATTCAATAAGGGCTATTAACCATTAATTTGGATGCCTAGTAATTGTAACGAATTGACAAATTGAAAACATAAAGGTGGCTTCTTTTCTCAGGACTTCAATGATTTATCACCAATGACAGATACCATATTTAATTTCTCCTAACCAAAATAGAAAATCTGGTACGCATTACGTACTTTGTGATTATATAATTATCTGTTAGCAGTAGCGTATACGGCTTTGACGATTTGGAGATGAACACTACATTTCCAAAACTGTGGAATAAATTATTTAGAGAGTAAATATTTTCGAGGATTGAGTAAAGTTGCATTTTAGGGAATACTTGATTTCGTGGTTTTCATGGTTGAGGTTCCTTTTTTGGTAATATAGCTTGTAGCTTTATACTTATAATACATCCCTGACTTGAATGTTTGGATATGAGCGTTAATGATGAAGGTAAATCCTGGAAAATGCTTCGGCCGCGAGAAATTCATTTTTTTTTTTTTTTTTTTTCATTTTAATTTCATTAATTCAACATAAATTACAATAGAAAATTAGCATTTAGTTGAACACGTGGTTCACCTGTACTCATGAACGCAACAATAGTATAAATACCACCAATATCCGCGGAGAGCTCAGGATTCTACGAAGTTTATTATCGAATTATCTTTCATGTATACTAAATACAACATGCATCATTGATCGATATCACTAGTGGATCCGGAATTTTAAACCCATCAGGGTCATCTAAGTTGAATCCTTGTTTTTTTGAAATTTCACATTTTTCAGTCTTTGTTTTCAGTGTAGAATGCTCTTTGTGCTTTCGTCTTTTTCCGTGGGTCATAGCTTTATTTCTATTGCTCTCTTTGTGCTTCCTTATACTTCTTGCTAATTGCCTCCTCAGTCATTATGTGTGTTTATATTGCCACTTATGTTTTTCCCTATGGTCTGCAACATTAACAACACTCTCAGAAGTAAGCATTTACTGTTGAAGAATAATTTTGAATAATTTGGTTACTTAGAGACCTTCAAGTTTTTGAACATTTATGACATGCTTTTTGTTTGATTTATGCGTATTCTTTGCCGAATAAAATCAATTTCATATGTATTATCACATATTTTGTGTTAATTAGTTCATATTGATATCAAGTATGTTATCAGTTTCCGGATTTCTCCGGAAGCTTATACTAAGTCTGCCAACTGATTAAAGGAAAACTTATTCCCTTGGTAGTTATTGGATTTTCATATTTCAAATCATTTGGCTTCAGGTTGAGGGACACATAAAGGTAAGACAATTTTTGTATCCTGTACGTCATAAATTAACACAGGCAGAAGCCGATACTTAACTGTACCAAGAGTTTCAACCAAAACTGTCCTTTTATAACTATATTTCTAATTAGTACTTTGAAAACCTTCATTATTTATAATAATTATATAATTTAATTATCTATTATTTGAAAAAAAAAAAACTAAATCATTAATGTTCAGTTTATCAAAAGTGCAGGCATAACTGAATTGGATCTAAAAGGTCATAAAAGATACCAGGCATATAATTTGTACGTTTTCTATTTTTTGTCAGTTTATTTTCGACTTGTATGTTTGAATTTGCCTTTGGTCTCTTCTACTCCAGATGCGCATATCGTCTTCATTAGACTCAACAGTGGCGCTTGAATAAAGTTGTATGTATAGGGATAGATTTGATTTGATTTTTTTTGTGTTTTAACGCCACTTTTAAGCACCGCTTTTGGGCTATTTCGTGGCGGCCAGTTTTTATTGGTGGAGGAAGCCGGAGTGCCCGGAGAAAACCACCGACCTTCGATAGGAAAACTGACAATCCTAGTCAATTAAGATTGGAGTCGAGTGCACCCGCACGAGCGGGTTCGAACTCACAACCTCAGTGTTGACTGGCTAGTGATTTCAGTAGTAACTACTTAGACCACTCGGCCACCGAGGCCCCCTGTATAGGGATAGACAAAATTTACAAAAAATTACCATATCAATGTTAATTCATGTCAACACAAAGTGCTTACAACTAGTCTGGTAATATCTGCGCGACGAAACGTCCAATGACCCTGCAATTGAAAAATCTCAATTAATAGTGATGATGATGATGATGATGGATGGCTGCTTAACGTCCAACGGCAAATTGATATGCATATTCAGGACGAGAACATGTTAATGTAATATTAATATTAACCCTGCTTTATACTAGACCGACACGCTTAACCGGATTTTTAACGTGCTAGTTCACAAGATAACAGTTCGCAGGAAGACATGTCGCCTTACCCGGACACATTATTTCGACTCCGAGCCGACCAGTCTTTGCTCTTACTCCTTTATGTCGCGTGCTTAGCGGAGAAGTCTTTGGTTTTACCCGGCCGGGGTTCGAACCCACGACCTCCCGCATTCGAGGCGAACACGCTACCAGGCTTATGATTTAATGGGCCAGACGCGCGTTCGGTCTAAATTACATCAATGGTACTCGAATAAAAAAAGTCGGATGGCCAAATCAAACACGAACATGAAAAGCATTGTAAGCTTAAAATTACGAATAGTACTAAATACGGCGTAGATCATCTATGCCTATTAGGAGCAAAACACATTTTTGAATGCAAACTTTTATTGTACATTTTATAATTGATAATACATGTTGTACAATAGAATCCCTCGTTTTTTGTGCATTACTATTTAATTGGGTTAATATATATGAAACAAGGTTGAAAGATAATTTCTGTGTATTTTGTTTACCTAAGTAGGAAATGGTATTGTATACTTTTGATATATTGTTTGTCATAGACGACTTTCTAATGTTAGTGTATTCTTACGTGTGGTCAATGGTCTTGCCTCAGACTTTAATCATGTCTCATACCTCTAGTACTGAACACCTTCAGCTTTGATGAGAGAAGGGGCATATTCTGTTTGAAGACTAGTTATGAATTACTGTAATAGTTTAACTGTTTCATTGTATGCTTCAAATTTTAAAAGTCATCAAATTGACGCTTAAGGCATATAACGACATGAGGATACCAAGGTATAATGCTTGGTGATGAGTTTTGACTTTAATAGGTATTGAAACATTTTGCTATTGAAGGTAAATCGAAAAAGCATTTTGGACGTACAAACTTTATTTTCAGTGTTATTTTTATTTACAATCGAGAATACCTTTACTGTCATTAGTTCTCTGTAGCTAGTCTTAAAATGTAGCCTTTTTCAAATACATCTACTATATCAGACATATTAATGAATTTTGCTTTCATTGATAAATTGATGATTTATTGTTTTAGCCAGTACATGTTTTTTATTTCATATCGGTTAAGAATTAGCTTCTCTTATTGGATAACAAGGGGTCACATGACATTCTTTATTCTTCAGTAATAATTTCTATTGGTCTTTAACAGAAAAAAAGGACCGGAAAACCGGTAGTTAACAGACTTTTACATGTTAATGACCGGTGGTGCGTGGTTTCTCTGTTTAGAGAGATGTCCCTTTCATAAAAAATTTTCCTGATTTTGATTTTATAATGAAGTTGTTGAATTGTTTACCATAATGTTTTTTGTTAATTACAAAATTATAAAAAATTTTATTTTGTTTTCATATACTGAAATATTTTATTTAAATGAATGGTAGTGACTTATAGTTATCACTACGACTGGTCTTCACTCTTTCCTATAGACAACGTACAAAAACTCGAGTTTGTTTTGAACAATTTGAATTTATGAGAATTTTTAAAAACATGGTTCCTCAATGAAGTAAACATAATAATTATTGAAGAACTGGTCATTATCGTGATACATGGACTGCCCGTAGGACAGTGGTATTGATTGCGACAGCGATAATGACCTCGCCTACGGCTCAGTCATAATTGCTGTCTAAGTCAATACCACTGTACTTTGGGCAGTCCATATATCACGATAATGACCGGTTTTTCAATAACTATTATGGAAATACTGAAACGCTGCCTCCCTGGTACTATAGTCGGCCACCAGAGATCACAGGGTTACACAGAAAAAGAGAGTTGAAGGGTCTATAAAGTGTTAGGTTCGACGTCCAATGTTTACCGTCGGACCAAAATACGTTACAGAAAGGGAAATCGTATACTTGTGTTTATATATATATTCCCAGTTGTGAAATAAAATATCTGAATAAAATAATGTTTCATATTTTATCAATATCAAAAATAATCCACGACGGAGAGAATGGGTCTTTCAGGCTTTGTCACTGGTCTGGTCAGGTCACCGGTAATGGTTGGTCTTACATTGACAAATAAAACAAGTATATTATGCGACAGTCAAGTAACAAAATTGTCACTTATTTAGAATCTTTCTATAATCTCAATTTAAGGATATTACCACCCTTCTGCATTATAAAAGACGACAATTTATCATTACAAATTCTATGACATATTAGTCACGTCAGAACCGCCAATAGAACACTTAATGTGCACCTTCAATATCACTTCATTAGCACCGTCACCGGCACAGTCACAGTCTCCGTCACCGTCACCGGCACAGTCACCGTCACCGTCACCGGCACCGACAACCTAAAATAAAAACAAAGTTAACTTTCAACGCTTGTCTGTATTTCTCAGACATATTTCAGCTTCTATTAAAATTTTTCACTTCCCATTCTTTGTCAACCCAACAGTTACACTCCCCTGGTTCTGTTGTTGTTTTTGCTTTTATACTTTCGACTGACCAATGGCAGAGTTTGTTACATATTGTTTACCAATCGGCAACCATGGATCGATCACACAAGTGAAATTCCCGTAATGTTGATATTGTTTGTAAACATGGATTGATCCTCATCAAAAAAGATGGGTTTTGAATTTATTAGTAGATCATTAGAAGAGTCTTATTTGAGTTTATTGTTAAATAAGGTAACTACCGCGAAAATATGGAATCAGTACGTGAAATAAAACTTCCTAACATACTATAGACGTATTTACACTTGTATGCAAATTTGTCCGCCATTACGTAAAATCACACAGGTTCCCGTAAACTTTGACATCATAATTCAAAACATTTGACGTCACAATTAAAAAGTGATTGTTGCCTGACGTCAAAAGGTGATTCGGAGTAGATCTAAGGTCATTCGGAGGCAAAATATAGCTAAATACCAAAAGTGTAAATACGTTTATAACATACACAAATCTGTCGTATCCTTTAAACAACAGTCAAAATAACAAATCACAAGTCTTATATTATTTCCAACATTAGACATCTCACTAACATCTATCGTTTATCCTCAATAATTTCAAGAAACTATACAGACATAGGTTTACTATGAAAAGGGGGAAGGCCGGCATTACAATACTTCTCTGAAATATACAAACTCATCAAATATACCAGGCTTTATTACACCAGACGAGCATTTTTCCCACATAAAACTGATCAGTGCCTCTTGAGTCAAAGCACTTAGAAGGCAACATTAATTAAGAAGTTGAAGAGCATTGAAAACCAAATTTTCCATTTAAAGTTGTTTCAAAAACTGGTTAAAACTATCTATGCCTGGGCTAGAAAATAGGTTAGTGTTTTCAGTGATGTTAACATTTTATGAAAAGTAATTTACAGAAAATGACCGTATTACTGATATTTAATGGCAGCACAAGAGTAATGACTACCGGAATCTCTCAACCCAAAAAACATGATTACGAAGTTGACGAGCAAAGAACATGTGTTCAATTTCGGTCTCGTTTTTCAAAGTTTTTATTTATATTTCCTTGTAATGCATTAGCTTTATCGCTTTTTCGTTTTTGTTAGTAAGTATTATTTTCTTTGGGGTTCTGTACATATGTTCTGTCGACTTTTCAGTTTTTTTGCTGAAATTTTGATATTTATTCCATCTCTTTTTGTCCGTAATTATCATATTTTCATTGATGGAATACATTCAATCCAGTGGTTCTCGTGCAGTGTAATACATTTGCTTTTTGACTTTGACATTTTTGCTATTAATTGTTTTAATATATCCATTGAGTGCAGAAAAAAACTCACCAATGATACCAGGCTTATAAATTGTACGCCGGACGCGCATTTCGTCTACAAAAAACTCATCAGTCTGGCTCTAATAAAAAAAGTTAAAAGGCCAAATACAGTACGAAGTTGAAGAAGTGTTTTCCGTAATTGTTTGTATTTCCGTGGAGTGTAGCCCATTTTTGCCAGTATTTTTTTAAATTTTTTATCGTGTGGATTAGATTTGATTCTTTTCGTTTATGCTTGTGAGTGTAAGATATATTTGATGCCGACTTTTCGTTCATTGCCAGTTATATTTTTAGTATGTTTCCGTTTAGTGTATTGCATTTGTTTCATCAGTAGTTTTTGCATCACTTGAGTTTAAAGCATCAGTGACAGTTTCAATTTTTCACAGATGCTTTCTAGCTCACCTGGTCCAAAGGGCCAAGTAGACTTCTATCATCACTTGGCGTCCGTCGTCCATCGTCATCATCGTCGTCCGTCGTCGTCCATCGTCGTTGTCGTCTTTAACTTTTAAAAATATCTTCTTCTCTGAAACTACTGAACCAAATTAACCAATCTTGGCCACAATCATCATTTGGGTATCTAGTTTTAAAAAATGTGTCCGATGACCCCGCCTGCCAACCAAGATGGCCGACATTGCTAAAAATAGAACATAGGTGTAAAATGCAAGTTTTGTGTATTATTTTGAAAACCGTTATAAATAGAGAAAATCTAACAGGCCAAAAATGTTCCGAATGTTAAACTCTACCAAATGTTCATCGACGTCAAAACTGTCGGGTGACTTCTTATATGAGTTATTGCCCTTAAATGACAAATTTTACTAATTTTTTTTTTTCATTTTTGTCTTTTATCTTGAAAACTATAATAGATAGAGAGAAACTTTAAGTTCCAAAAATGATCAACAAGACAGGATCAACGAATAAGTATGCATGGTCGAAATCGTCAGTCGACTCCTAATTAGAGTTATTACCCTTCAAGTTGGATGACGATTTTGTACCATTTTTTTTCATTTTTGTCTTATATCTAAAAAATTATAATAGATAGATAGAAACTGAAATATGCAAAAAAGTTCAGCAAGACAATATCTATATTTAAGACAAATGGAGGAGATTTAACAACGACTCCTTATTGGAGTTATTGCCCTTTAATGACGATTTTTACCAATGTTTTTGCGTTCTGCCTTATATGATAAAAATTTTAATAGATAAATAGAAATTTCAAATAACAAAAATGATCAGCAAGACAAGATCCACAAACAAATTAAATTTTGCCGTTAAAGTTAGTAGACTGTCACTCTTCATAGGAGTGATTGCCCTTAAATGATGATATCGTTGTCAATATAATGGAATTTGATGCGACTGTCATACAAGTGAGAGGTTTAGCTAGCTATGAAACCAGGTTCAATCCACCATTTTCTACATAAGAAAATGCCTGTATCAAGTCAGGAATATGACAGTTGTTATCCATTCGTTTGATGTGTTTGAGCTGTTGATTTTGCCATTTGATTAGGGACTCTCCTTTTTGAATTTTCCTCGGAGTTCAGTATTTTTGTGATTTTACTTTTTACCGTCTTTTGTGTTTTGAGAAAAAAAACTAAAGAAGAAAGATAGAAACTAAATAGAGAAAATGATCAGCAATACAAGATCAACAAAAAAGAAATCTTTGTTATGGATTCTATTCTTGTCTTCAATGTTGGAGAGAGTTCATTGTTGATTATGCACATGGACCTAGGTGAGCGACACAGGCTCTTTAGAGCATCTAGTTTTATTTTGTAAGTGTTTTTGTATATTTCTGTTAAAAGTAGTTCATTTGTTCTATAAAGTGTTCCCTGTTTTCATATCCATGGGATATGGTACATTTACGCTATCGAGTTTTACGGCTTTTTGTTTTTTAGATTTTTATCACTTCCTTGGAGTGCAATACATTTTTCTATTGAATTTTCCATTTCTGTGTCACTAATATTTCATATTTCCATGGAGTGAAGTTTATTTGTTCCTATCAGCTTATTGTTTTATTTGCTCCATCGACTTGCTCGGTCCTTCATAGATATGTGTTCATTTCACCTCTTTAGAATCTAAAGAACTATGGGTAATGTCATTGTTCGTACACCAAAATGAAAATAAGGTTACGTCATTGGTTAAATTTCCACTGTTTAGTACGAGTTAATCCAATCACAACGTTTAAGTGTACGCTTTTGAAAATATTGCCCAGAATGCATTAGATTCTGAAACGGCGAATTGTGACAACTTAATTGTCTAGGCAGGATGCAATATATGTCAGTAATTCAGAGGCAATATAATCAGGTATGTCTAAATGTTTGTCGTCGTTGTATATTAATAAGTTTTTTTTTCGGAAAACAAATGACAGTATCCACTAGTTTATCACATCATTTTGTTGATGATCATAATGTTTTATACATCTTAAAACATATGTTACGATTAATGTCTATGGTTTATGATAGGGGCTGTCTTCCTGCATAATGGAAGGTATTTCAGTCGTTTATGAAACCTTCCGGCATGAAGGACAACAAAAATCCGCTACACTTGTCATCATGAGATCCCAATCCTTTATCATTAAATTGATATCATTTCAATCCACTTATTTCTGACCAAGTCCAAACTGTTAAAAATGCTTTGATATATATGTTAATTTTGACTATTTAAGGTCTGTCCTTTTCTCAGTATATATTTTTTATGTGTTCGGATCTAATTTAGATACTGAATATTTCATATTTACTTTCAACTACAAATACATTTTTGTTTGCGTCTCTGTCAAATTTACTTTGTGTTGTTTGTCTCTAATGTATGTTTACACAGTTATGGCTGGTGGATCCCAATTATTGTCACATTAACCCATTTTGTCTGTTTGGGTTGCTCACCCAATTTTTTTAATATAGCGGAACTATAAACAACTGTCATACAAGTGGGAGGTTTAACTAGCTATAAAACGAGGTTTAACTCACAATTTTCTTCGGGAAATGCCTGTACCAAGTCAGTAATATGGCAGTTGTTTTCCGTTCGTTCCGTTGGTTGATAAGTCATACGTTTGATTTAATCAGTGTTCATGGCTTTCCCCTTTTGAATTTACCTTGGAGTTCGGTATTTTTGTTATAATTTTTTTCAAATGAGTACGATAATACTGATACTCATGTGTTTTATTTCAATAAGCTTAATTACATAAAATAATTATCTTTATTTCCCTTGAAGATTTAATATGATTCATAGATGAAAGGAGTAATCGCTTTAGTTTTAGGCCTTTATAATCTTTGCATTATGTATAGATCATGATATTGATTGGCCAATAATGAATAACTGTCAGTTGGTACTTTATATCTGATATTTTTGGAAAATGTATCTTTTTTGGTTATGCCAATAGCTAATAGATATGACAATCATAGACTATTTTGTCGTCACAAAACTATAGGAGATAAATACAAACAGCTAATAGGGTTCAATAATTTTACATCACTTTGGCTGCACAGAAACAATTAACCATTCCTGACCTTAGACAAAGAACAGTATTTGGGCTTTTAAAAGGTAAGCAAAAACATAACCCTCTAGTGTTTATACTATTTAAACACCCTGTGCTTTGAAAGTTTTGGGTTGAGCGTTCCTGGTGAAAAAATCAAACGAAAAAATCACGGCCTGTTAAATACATAAAAACAAAGAAAAACAAATATAACAAACAACAACCAACAACCAACGATAACAAAAGACACTAAGTACCAATCTAAGAGTAGTTGCAGTTAAGATAAGCTAGTTTAAAGCCAATGACATCTAATTTATGATTCATGTTCTCCCAAACTAAAGTATCAATTATTACACATCCCACGGAATAATTGTACAGACGTGAGATGTCAAAATATACAAGTACATACTATTGACAGGATGTTGGAGCATTAGTTTTCTAAAATGTATAGCAAAACAAATTTAATTATGTTTTGATTTAAAAAAATAAAATCAATGATAGTGCCGATAAAAACAATATTCAAAGATCACACTACGGTATTAAAATGATGTCCTTCAAGAATAAATTTATTTGAATAAATCAATTAGTTAACATGGATCATATTTAAATTTGCGAACTTTATAAACAACTTTACTGTAGAAATATGGATGTGCTTCTCCGTTATTAATAAGACATATATCGGGACAGCCATATTCCAAAACCAAATCTTTGTATCTATGCAAGAATCTATTGAAAGTTATTATTAACTTATGGTATCGAAATTCCTGACGTAATAATTTACCAGTGATACATATATAGCGTCACTACAGATACGGACACAGCGAAAGAGTTGGAAAATATTCACACCGTAAGAAAGGGCAAAAGGAACATCACAGTGCAAAAAAGGAAAATTAACAATAGAGAACGAAAAAAATATCTCTTTTGTTGCCGATTTTGTTTTTATTTTTCCTTGTGGAACTGAAGTATCCAAATCTTCAAAAGGTCAATTATTGCTGTTAATATTATATTTATTTAAAGTACGTTCCCTAGGTTCAATTTTTGTGCTAAAATTAGAGAGTTTTTATGTATATAGATATCGCCAAGAAAACGGTAAGTGTTATCAGATTTATCAATTAAATGAAAATAAGACGGATCTTTACTGAGATTGGCCAAACACTATAAAACATAACAATGCAGGAACAATATAAAAATAAGGAGATGTGGTATGATTACCATAAGACACAATCCACCAAAGTTGAAATGAAGGGGATGTAATCAATTATAGGCAAACCTTACGGCCTTCAACAATGAGAAAAACCCATACCGTATAGTCGTCTATAAAAGGCCCTGAGTCTGCTTTTAAGGGGTACAATTGGTGTCCATAGGAATACATATAAGCTGTCAATAACCTTTTAATCTTTTAAAATTATTTTTTTAATGGAGGACGATATTTTGGTTCTTTTTCAGAAAGTTCATAACCCCTCGGTGCTGAACGATGTTCAGGTTCCCTGTAATAACATTACCATAGGAAGCATACAAAACTTCGATGTTTCACAATCTCATGATGAAGGTTTCTCATTTTCTAAAATGACGTCCGATGTAATTTGGTAGTTGAAATTATGTTCGGTGGTCGGTTGTCGGTTTTTTATAGCACGGGGATATTCTAGAAGTTTACAAGTGTTTAGTATTTTTCCGTTTGATTAATGCAATTGGAAAAGAGGCCGACAGTTGTAGCATTGAATTCGGGTCACAGATACGACATATGAAACAGTATGCAGTGCCGTCGAAGAAATCTAACAAAACTGTATAAAGTGTCCGACGTTCAAACGTTAGTAAAACATAACAAACACAGGGCAAATAATTAAAAGAATTCTTTGTAAAACCATAGTAGGGGAAATAGATAATACAATGTGATAAACTTTACAAGAATAGAACACATTTCAAAAGAAAAACGTCGGAAAGACAGCTCTCTCATACACGAGCATGTTTTAAGGCAGTTATAGTGGTATTTCGCCTAATATGTATTGGGTTTGATCCAATACTTGTCAAACGAAAGACTTTTAAACCGCATCTATTGCATTTTCTCGGCAATGGGCGTAACATTTTGGAGTGAGAGCGAAAGCTAACCGGGTCTTAGTCAGAATAATGTGTCCGTTTTAAGTGGCATTTCTTACTGGGGACTGTAAGCATGGAAACATTAAAATCTAACTCAGCGTATCGGTTTAGTACAAATTATGGTATTCATATCATTTCAAAGTCAACGTCCTTGATAGGCGTGTGAATATTTGTTAAGCCATCAATCAATATTTGACATGCTATTGTGTTTTTTGCCGGACTGTACGTCTTGGAAATTAGTGTTTTTTTTTTTTCATTTAAAACTACGATGCAGCAGATTGTATTTGAATAAGCTACTGTAAAAGGCAATTACTGCGGGACTTTTTAAAAGATAAAATAACTCATCTTAAATTACAAAATGAGTAATATTAGAAACAAAATCATCATATGATATTATAAATGTCTGTTTTTCTAAAGGCACATTTGTAATGTAGCTCACATTATCTGACATTGGGTCTTCTAAATTCATTTCAGTCTCAAATGTGT
The DNA here is from genome assembly GCA_017311375.1 of Mytilus coruscus. NCBI lineage: Eukaryota > Metazoa > Mollusca > Bivalvia > Mytilida > Mytilidae > Mytilus > Mytilus coruscus. The sequence continues at coordinate 95,991,179 of CM029601.1, forward strand.
TAGGTTTTTTTTGTTGTTATTTGAATACCGTTATGTATGTATAATATATCTATATCTGTAGTTTTAACGCATTTATTTTACCTAAAAAGCAGCAGTTTTAAAAAAAGTTTATTTGGTGATTTTTGTCTTTTTAAGATTTCAGAAATTTCTTTTAAGGCGCATACGTTTATTTTTCAAAGAAAGAGATATGAAAACAAAATATGCGTTCAAAAGGGCTTGATTTATAGAATAACTAATCGAAGAATACACCTAATCGCTATTTGTCCGCCATTACTGGGTTCCCGTAAAATTTTGACGTCATAAAGAAAATGTCTGACGTCACAAAGGAAAAGTGATTGTTGTATGACGTCAAAAGTTCAAGTGTTGCAGATTCCCAAATAGCGATAAGGTTAATACAAACAAGAAAAATATTCAACGAAAGACCGAATAGCACATTAATTCACGAATGCGCGTAGCACATGAGTCAATTATCAGTGTTGTTCGGTCAAGAGTTGAATATTTTTCGATATTTGAATTCTTTGATTAGTTATTCTTTTTATTACATTGACAACGGGCTTTTTAATGGAATTAAAGTAGAAAATGTAAGGAACTTTATCTTTTCTACGCATTGACAATTTGCTTTGATGCGACGTCGACGACAACGTCTCGACAACACCTATTGTTGTACTATTATTTGTCTGTTTGTAATTTTATTTTTGGCCATGGCGGTGTCAGTTTGTTTTCGATCTATGAGTTTGACTGTCCCTCTGGTATCTTTCGTCCCTCTTTTGTATGACGTCAGAGGAGTGAAATAACCGAGTTTATTTCACATGTGAAATTATCGGTTTTTATTTCATTGGGAAATCACAGTAATTCATTGCAACCAATGTAATAATAAAACTTATTGTGTGTTTCTCTCCTTCCTTTATTCTCGTTTTTCATTTATAAATCTATTTCTTCAAATTTTCTCTGTAATACAATATCCCTAAGCACAGAGACATGAAACCCTGTGTTAGAACCTTCTGTATTTGTATCTTCCTTTATAATAAACTATGCGGCAGAAAAAGATGCACGGAAAATTGTATTTTACACGAAGAAAAAAAAAATATTTAAAACTAACATCGGAAATAGTCTACAACAACTGACAAACCTGGCCTTGTATTAAAAGAGAGGTGGAAGATACCAAAAGGATATCAAAACTCATAAGTAGAACACAATCTGACAATTCCATGGAAAAAAAGACAAACGATCAAAAGACAAACAACAGTCTTCAAAACACAACATAGAAAACTAAAAGACTGAGCAACACGAACTCCACCAAATACAGGGGGTGATCTCAGGTCTTCCGGAAGGGTTATCTGATCCTGCTCCACATGTTGCTCATGTAAGTACACATTTGGCGATAAATCTTATTCAGTGGGTCACATTCGAGAAAAGATACTGAATTGTGCATGGTTACGAAAATGGGAACATATCTGTCGTCATCTGTAAAATAGATATTTTATAACAGTCAAGCAACCCGTGGTGACATCCGTAAAAACATATGCATTTAAAGTTTTGTGTACCTGCGGAAACTAATGAAATCGAATTCTATAGCATTTTGAAAATTTGAATTGATTGTATAAGTTTCAAATGTTGTGAAGAATCTTAAACTTTGTGCCATGCATTTGCTTGAGGATGTCAAAAATATAAGTACTTTCTAAACCTTAACTCTCGAGTTAACTTGAAGCTTCTAGTTCCATTAGTCGAACGGAAATAGGAATCAGTTGTTTGTATTACTTCCACTGGATCTGTACCAATGCTTGTGAACATTTAGTTCTTTAAGTTACCATCCACTCAAGTACTATTGGATCGGAAATACTCTTGGTTGACTGTTAGTTCCTTTAGGTTCCATTCTCGTTACCGTTGATTCGGCTGATGGACTAAATTCCCTGATTTACTATTTCTCAAGGTAGCCAGTAATAACAATTTACTTAACTATTGCTGGATCAGTACTACTACTGATGGACTGTAAGTTCCCTTGTTCAGCATTTTGGAAAAAAAGTAAAATAACAAAAATACCGAACTCCAAGGAAAATTCAAAAAGGAAAGTCCTTTGTCAAATGTCGAAATCAAAAGCTCAAACACATACAACGAATGGAAAACAACTGTCATATTCTTGACTTGGTACAGGCATTTACTTACTTAGTATGTATAAAATGGTGGCTTAAACCTGGAAAACAACAGTCTACAAACACTGCATTGAAAAACTAAAGACTGGGCAAATCCAACTCCATAAAAAAAAAAAAAGCTCGCCTCAATTACTCAATAAGTGGGTAAGCAGATCCTCTAGTGGCAATCGTGTTGCTCATGGCAAGTTAAATGTCTGTGATAAGTTGCATTTGGTGATCAAACAATTGAGGACAAAAGGACAGGATTGTGCCTACCACATTTTGAATTTATCCGTGGTCATCTGTGACATAAAATTTCAATAGCAGTTAACCAACTTATGGTTGCGTCTGTATAACTTTCGAAGGTATAACTTTAATTATTGTATCAACTAGAAGCTCTAATATACTTGATTTGCAGGCGCTGCTTAAATGTTGCTACATAGAAAAAGAAAGTCCACAATTAGAAATCTTAAATCATCCTATTATTTTAGAATACTGGTATTTAATATACGACTAATTTTATATACATTGTATACATTGTATACAACAAATTGCATTTATTTTATAAAGATTAGCTTCTGTTAAAATAAGTTTTCGTAGCATTTTAAGAGAACAAAATGTTGCAAGTAAAAACATATATGAAATAATCAATTATTTTTAATATCATATTAAACAAAATAAAGGCAATAGTAGTATACCGCTGTTCAATAGTCATAAATCGATTTGAACACCGCAATGCTTGAAAGGACTTATTATTAAGTACTTATCGGGATATCGGTTGTGTTTTCTACATGAAGTCAAAAAAATGTTGTTCCTGGTAAAAATATTCCTGTTTAATGTAACTTATGGAAGATTATCCACTTATCAAATGCAAAAGCTATTATTGGTTGCCAAGGAGTGATACACGTTGCTTTGGACGGGCACATAAAGAACGTGGCGAGGATGAACATGTTTGTGAGCGCTAACCCTTTCCTCATCAGTACAACGATGTAACAGCACAACATAAGAATAAACTGTTGAAACGATTTTGAAAGGAATTGACTTATCAGATTGGTACGAAAGCAACTTATCAAAAACAAGACACAAAGTACAGATTTAAGAGTATCCACAGTTACTGAGCTCTTGTTCAACTAATTAATTAAACCTGTTTTCCTAGACTAGTTTCAATCAGTACACCTTCAAAAATTTGTGTAAAGACGTATACGCATTATGATGAAAGCATAACTTTGATGTAATTAAGTTAAGGTTTTAAGTAATTTCTGCTAACGAATTTATAATGGAATTTTATGCGACTGCCATATAAGTGAGAGGTTTAGCTAACTATAAAACCAGATTTAATCCACCATTTTCTTCATAAGGAAATGCCTGTACCAAGTCAGGAATATGACAGTTGTTTTCCATTCGTTTGATGTGTTTGAGCTTTTGATTTTGCCATTTGATAAGGGACTTTCCGATTTGAATTTTCCTTGGTGTTCAGTATTTTTGTTATTTTACTTTTTCCATGACTTAATAACTAACCAGTTATTCATTGGATACGTTCATTGAAACCAAAAAAACGTCACTACAAACACTGGCGTAGCGATCAGTTAGGACACATATATACCGTAAGAATTGAACAAAGGAAATGTACGTATTACATTTATCTGAAGTCAGTTCCCTGGGTTAAATTTCTGCTGAATAATTAGAGAATTCTGTATTATTTATAAAAAGCAAAAAGGTTAACCAGGTAACTGTAAACGTTGTTGTTAATTTTTTCGATTGCACATTTGAACCAGTCATTTATACACTGTCCATTTTCAACACACAGAAACATATAAGGAATAAGAAATGTCTTTATTTTTCTTATGATTTTCGCAATGTAAAGAATTTGACCGAAGCGGTTGAGGTAGAACTATACGGTTTTACCAGAAGTTTGAAAGTGCAGTCTTTGTTTTTCTACCTATACATGAAAAGGATTTTAACCTTTTAATGGATTGAAAGATAATAAGTTCAATGAATTTGAAGAAATTTGTCTCAAATCAAGCATAAATATAAAGGTAGTAATATCTTTGTTGTGTTTTTGTTCTAAAATGATTCACTTGATAGATTGATTGATTGATTCATTGGTGTTAAACGCCACTTTCAACACTATGCTATTTCGTGATGGTCAGTTTTATTGGTGGAGGAAGGCGGAGTGTCTGGAAAGAACCACCGACATTCGGTAGGAAAACTGACAATCCTAGTCAATTAAGATTGGAGTCGAGTGCACCTGCCCCTTGCGGGATTCAAACGCACAACCTCAGTGTTGACTGGCTAGTGATACAGTAATTTGACTACTTAGAAACCTGTGGAATTTTAATAACAGATGCTCAATTCACTAGCAATTTAACTAAAAAGTCTTATTTTACCAGAAGTTACGATGATCTGAATTGTAAATCAACAAATGTCGTCTACGGGTTAGAGTGTAACCTTTGCGATTGGTATACGTCGGTTAAACGAAATGAAGGTTAAATAAACGTATGTGCGGCCATAGATCAGACATCAACCACAGTGCAAGCGACATTGTTTACCAGCATTTTAACCAGCCTGATCGTTCAATCCCTTCTATGTTCTCATCATCGAAAAAATATACCACAGGACTAACAATCCTCATCTTGCAACACCTCTCCGTAGACAAAAAAAAAAGACTACTGGAACCGACAATTGGGAACTGCGCCACCATATGGTTGCAATGAAAAAAATGATAGTATAGATATTCTATCTAGTCCTTCCTGTAGCTCGGTGAATGTGATGGACATTTTCAACTCTACTCCTCGATGAAGACGCAGTCAAGTTCATCATCATTATACATCACCTACTCTCCATGATGTCTCTATTAATGACCCGCTGCCATTTATACAAAAGCCGTCAGGTATTCATCACATTCGCACGAAGCTTTATTCATTACCCCTTTCAAAACTTCATTTTCTGTACAACTCATGTTTGGAAACCACTGTTACTAACCCTCATTCAAACCAATACAAACTTACAGCTATATCATTTCAGATATTGCTAGTCACAGACTTTTCAAACCAGTTCGCATTGGAAAAGATAAAAAGGAGAAAATATCCTTTCTTAAACTTTCCTTTGCCAACAAAGGTCTCGATGCCATCAATTTGGGCAATATCCTTCATAATAAATCAGTTCAATCGAAAATACCTCCCTATTCTAAAGATCAGTTTGTACCTATCATTTCTTATACCTATACCAAACCAATTGCAACTAAAATTTTCAATTACAAACACGTGTTGCAGGATCTTAATATTGACGACTTCAAATCTAAATCTCCTGATTGCGCCTGTGCTAGTTCCCCATTCATATATAATCCGGCTGGCCACGTTATTACTGGTGACCTAAAGATTGTCAATAACACCTCTCTGCGAAATGTGTTATCCAAAGGCCCGAAATATCGTGAGCCTAAACCCATCAATTGGAAACACAACTTCAAAATACTGATGGATTCAGTCGAGGATTATGCCAGGCAATGGGTTAAACGCGAGAAAGAAGACGTAGATACTCTTTCCGAATGGATTAAGGCTGTGAGGTCGTTGATAGAAATCAGAATGAAGAAACTGAATGGGTCTAATAATACCCATGCTATATCAATCTTTTAAGACCCAAATGTTGCAAAACACTTGTCCTACCTCCATGACAAATATATTGTTGTCCCCGCAGATAAAGCCCCAAAAACATCGTTTTTGTGTGTAAATCACATTACATAAACTGCTTGATAAATGAATTAGGTATTGACAATTCACTTGGAAACTCAACATATACCCCCACGACACTTACTAAAGAGGAAATCCTGGATAATCATAGGTCTGTTCTATATTCCTTTGGAATTTCAACCAAAGATGAAGTACTGGACCTTCCATCACTGTATTAGATACCTAAACTTCATAAGTGTCCCTACAAACAACGGTATATTGCTTGGTCTTTCAAGTGCTCCACGAAACCTCTTTCTAAATTATTAACATCAATTTTATCAGCAAACAAAGCCGGGCTTCAAAGTTATTGTGAAACTACCTATTCTATAGGTGGCGTAAATCAGATATGGATACTAAAAAATTCCAAAGATCTCTTAGAGTACATACAATCTAAGACTCTTTAATCTTGCAATAGTATTTAAAACATTTGACTTTTCTACACTTCACACAAGTATTCCCCATTCCAAACTAAAAGAAAAATTGAAAGAGTTGGTCCTGCTTTGTTTCATAAAAAAGAATGACCAACGTAGATACAAGTATCTTGTCTTAGGGAGGGATAAATCCTACTTTGTTAAAAATTACTCTGATTCTCCGAAACTGACATTATCAAGATGCTTGATTTTTTGATTGACAACATATTTGTTACATTTGGAGGACGTGTTTTTCAACATTCCCATAGGAACAAACTGTGCCCCTCTTCTTGCCGACTTGTTCCTTTATTCTTATGAGGCTGACTTCATACAGGAACTTCTTAGGAAGAAAAAAAAGATGTTAGCAGTATCCTTTAACTTTACTTTCCGCTATATAGTTGATGTTCTCTCACTAAATAATTCAAAATTTGGGGACTATGTTGAAAGCATCTATCCCATCGAACTTGAGATAAAGGATACAACAGATACAGTTAAGTCTGCCTCATATCTTGACGTACATCTAGAAATTGACAATGAGGGTCGGTTGAAAACAAAACTTTACGACAAAAGAGATGATTTCAGCTTCCCAATTGTGAACTTTCCATTTCTCTGTAGCAACATTCCAGCAGTGCCTGCATCCCAGTTGATACGATATTCCAGGGCTTGTATTTCCTATCATGATCTCTTTCTTTTTTAGCCATGGCGTTGTCAGTTTATTTTCGTCTTATGTATTTGAATGTCCCTCTAGGTTCTTTCGCCTCTCTTTAAGACCACTCGGCCTTCGAGGCCCCTAACTTGATAGACGGTTGCTGCTTACAAAGAAGCTATTCTTCGGCAAAGTTGAAGTTATATTTTTTAAAGTTTTACGGACGCAATTATGGTTCTGTTGATAGTAATGGATTACCTGTGCCCTACATTAGAACGCCACTGATCGTCTGGGCTGATATGCATAAAAAGTAAAATAACAAAAATACCGAACTCCACGGAAAATTAAAATCGGAAAGTCCCTTCTCAAATGGCAAAATCAAAACCACTTAAGTTAAGATATTCAATCGTAGTACTATTTTATCGTAGGACAAGTAGAAAAATACGTCCGTTCGGAACTAATCTTAACTTAAGTAGCTTTATGCATACGGGCCCTGATGTACTACATTATAAGTCTTCATTTTTTATGAGTATTCACAGATGACCATGGAAATGCTCAATTTGTCGTAGCCATTATATAGTCATCCTGACCTTCTTTATAATATCGCTATATGCAATAAACAACTGGGTGCTTATTTCTATTGAACAAGAGGACGGCACCCGACATAAGTGGGACAGGACTACTTAACCGCCGGGAGCACCCAAGCTCACCCACCTTTTTAAGATGATAATAGTGTTGATAATTGTTCTTCTCTTTGTTATCATCCAACTGAAATTGATTATCAATAGTTCAGCTGGGTGAATTTCCATATATGGCATTTACTAATGGTTCACATTTTATTGGAAAAAACTGTCAAATTGTTCTTCAATTTTTATGCAGTCAGTAAATACCTTTTTATTGATAATTTAATAATAACAAAACATGCAATAGAACTTTGAAATGTTGAATTGATAAAATAAAATTGCATTGTAATTGAATTAAAAAATATGGAACTGAAAAAATAGGATAACTTTTCAGTGCATATTTATATATATATCTATATTCATAATAGTTCTGTAAATAGATTTTTATCAGACACCAACGGAGATTTTGTGGTCTGGACTTTTTACACAATACAAAAATATTAAGAACTACCGAAATGTAAAGTGAACTGTCTGACAATTCAAAACGCCGCATAATCATGTACCTCACCAAGTCAGGAAGCTCGCAAGTAAGTGTCACAGCTTAAGCTATATCATAAAATTTTCGTATCTTGTGTTCATGGCAGATGTTTGATAGTTTCTGTTAAATTTATTCACTACCTGTCTAGACTCGGACGATTAAAGTTTTGAAAATTGTATATATTTGTGTTTTTTAAAGAAAACATATTGATCTCCAGAATGTTGTTCCAGGAAAAGAAAACGATGTAAAGTTATTAATGTTGCTGTCATTTGCGTCTTAATATAAAAATATGAAACAGTTTTCGTTACTTCCGACTATAATGTTGTTTAACGTTGACTAGAGTGAAACGTGTTTATTGACATTCAACATTATCATTGTCGTCTGTTAAGATTTTAATTTGATGCTTGGTTGATAGTAACAACAGGTTTCCGATAGGAAATACAGAAAGGGTTAAAGATCATACTTTTTTTATTTTTCTGGTTACTCACTTGTTTCAGTAAATAATTTGAAAATAAAAATCGATCTTAAAACATAGTTAAGACATCAATTCAATTAAAAGCCAACATAAAATTTATCTTGTAAATGATTAGATCAACCATTATTGGAAAACAAAAGATGAAAGGAAAACGCATGAAACTTCATACATTAACCAATTAATTTAGCATCATTTGTATTGTTCATTTTTGTAAATATGTACATTGCCAAACTCAAAACTTTAAAGGTCAACCCTGGCGTAGAAGTGAGAGTACTGTTCTGTTATTCGTTCGTTCTCCAATGATACGCAAAACAAGATAAACACCTTAGGAAAGTTTCTTGAATGATCAGATAATATCATTTTTCAATATCAAATGATGTGTTATTTTTATCTTACTTAAATTATCCCCCCTCACCCTGTCTGCAGCGAATAGTATTGAAAAGCAATACAAATCTACTATCGTTTTCTGGGTTTGATTAGAATTGTTAACATTTCTGGTGAAACAAATATTATGGAAAAAGTTTCATTAATGAGGTTATTGATAAACATTTTGTATGGTTTTTGTTGCACAACATGTGTTACTGACTGGAACTACCATCATCATGTATATTATGGCCAAAAAAAAGTTAAAAAGCAAATTATATAAATATTTTATGAACGTTTATGAACAATTGTAAAACTGAGAGCATTATATAAAAATGGGAATATACCTTAGTACGTGGTATGTCTTGTTAAGATAATTATCATAATGTAAGAATATGATAAAAGAAGATGATGTGGAAGGATTGACAATAAGACAACTATCCACCAGAGCCCAATGGACAAGGGCAAGGACAACTAAAAGGCACTGTACAGTCTTCAACGATGGGCTTAATCTATACTGTATAGTAAGCTATTAATGTCACCAGCATGACAAAATATAACAAATGAGTAAAAGAAAAGCCCACAGCCAGATTTATGCTACAAACAACAAAAGGAAAAACAAATAAACAGATTACAACCAACGACTAAAACTCAATAACAGGTTGCAAACACGAACATTATTTTTGAAAATATTCAGAATTTCCGTCGTGTCAGCCAAAAATGCGAAAATCAACAAAGTTTCATAACCATTTCTGATATTGAATGTGACCCAAACACCATAATAACAATATTCGAGACTTGAATAATGTTCAAGTTGAAATATGCTAAAAATCAGTAGATAGATGAAATTGACAGAAAGGGGTCTCTAGATCAACATGTCATGTTAGAAAACCAAAAAAGCATTTGTTCTTCAAAAACTCGTGTTTTGTATTGTTGTGTTTGTAATTCTAATCGGATATTGTTAAATGTCTTGTCATTTGTAGTTGTAATTCTACTATTTTTTCTTTTCGTTTGTAAAAATAAAGATAATTAATGACCCAGTTCATTTCTAAGATTTTAGTTTAAAGCAACTATATATACACTATTTATTTGTTTTACAGTTTGATTTAGAAAAAATACCGACATAGCTAGATAATACAATTAATTATCTAATTACTAACACAATTCTATATTAATATTCTTGTTATTGTTATAAAATACATCAAATGACATAGTTACAAACCTGATCTTGAACAGTATCAAGATTTTTAGAAATTTGCCTGTGACGTCACTTTTGTGGCGTTGACCCAGTCGTGTGAAAGACAGTTCGTGGTTCTGTTGTGCTGTTTTGTGTGCTGTCCTATGTTGTTTTACGTGTTCGTTTTTATTCTGTGGTTAGCATGTCGAAATGTACTATTGTATTGTTTATTTGTGTATTTTTCTGTCCTGAATGTTCTTGCATTTATTTGTACTGTATTCCTGTCATGTAATGGTGTCAGTTTAGTGTTATATTTAACATTGCCATAAAAGTGCAAGGTTTGGCTAGCCACACAACCAGGTTCAACATATTTTTTTTTCTTAAAATGTCCTGTACCAAGTCAGGAAAATGGCAGTTGTTATCTTGTAGTTCGTTTCAGTGTGTGTTGCATTGTTGTTTGTTTTTGTTCACAGTGTTTCTGTTGTTTCGTTGTTTTCCTCTTATAGTTGATGTGTTTCCGTCGGTTTTAGTTTGGAACCCGGATTTGTTTTTGTCTCAATCGATTTATGACTTTCGAACAGCGGTATACTACTGTTGCCTTTATTAACATCAATTACGTAAAAATTCTATTTTTGACTAGGATTCTCCATTTATTCGCTAACCTCATTTATTCTCCAATAAAATGCAACGTCTATGACTGCACGTGTTATTCGTGACAACGTTAAAATAAAGCACAGAAAAAAACGATAGCCCTGATAATTAATTCATTAATTCACGTGTGTAGCATACAAATGTAATTGTGCTTCTTTTTGTAATTTCATAAGGTTTTAAAAGTGTTGAACGTGCGCACCTTTTTAACACGAAGTGCCTCGCTTCATTCAAAATACGCTTCTATCAACGCTTTACACCTCCATAAAAAAGAAGTATTCAATTCTTAAATAAGCATTCATTTATAACGCTTATTAACAACACAGTTCTCAGCATAAACTAAACTTACTGCCGATGGTTTCTAGTATTAAGGCCAATAATATAAGAAGGTATTTATCCTGATATCCTCCTCGGCTACGTAACGGCTGATATACTGTGTTTCTAATTAGAGCAAGATACAAAATATAAAACAAATTTAGGTATCTTTGAAATGTGTTACTAGTTTAATACGGTGAATTCCAATTAGAATCACACAAAACGCACTTGACCTAACTTGCCAATCCTAAAGGGGAAAAAATAATAAGACTACCTATCTGGTCTCTTGAATTTGACAATCATAAAGTGTTTTCAATCTTTCAAATAACATTTATCAGACGTCCATAAAACATTCGTCTGTCAAATATAAGAAATAATACATTTGCATTTTGTTTTAAATGTTTGTTTGTAGGATGCTTTTTTTCAGAAAAGCTCTAACCAGAAACTTTTGAAAGTTAACAATGTGGTAATAAAATAATTGGTCAGGAAGAATAAACAGATACGTTTCATATAAACTTTGCTTGAAGGAATTTGAAACAATTACTGGTCCAGGAGTATCTAATTTGTACACCGGTGAACTCCAACATCCAATGACGAATTAGAAAACAAATCACCAGCCCAGTAGTCAGCACCTCCATGTTGACATGAAGTGTCATTTATAAGTTAACTTTTACAAAACTTTGAAATATTCGAAAAACTACTGATTTCTACTCCTGGAGAAGTTCACACTGGTGGTACATGATATGGCCTTTTAACTGTTTTCATTCGAGCGTCACTGGTGAGTCCTTTGTAAACGAAACGCGCGTCTGTCGTAAACATTCTAAACCTGGTATCTTGATGAGATTTTTAAGTAAAGATAACAAGAAACAAGAACAAAAACCAGTGCGTACTAAACCAGGACAATTAAAATGTTCACAAGAAATGTTGCTATTTACTTTAATTCAAGCAGAATCATATTGCATACAATGAAACTGTAAGAATACTGTTTTAGTATAGCCGCACTTTCTTTCTGTAAATTACTTGTAGGTTAATTTGTTTGACAAACATCCGGGGAAAAGCTCTTCTGCGTGTCGTATATCATTCAAATGACAACATCCGTGAAATTATTGCTTTAAGCTTCCTGCATGACGGCAATACATGTTCTTCTTTTCACAGAAAAGTTACCATAATATTTGTAACTTATATCGATCTATTAAAAGACATTTGTCATTAAACAAGAGTTTATTTAGTGTATTCTATTAATCTGTCTTTATAATAATTCACATTAAAAATTGTCATTTAATTCCGGCTCAGTTGTTTACAACATTATTAAATAGAAGGAATATGTAATTTCATTAAATCCAAATTGAAAACTTTAAGACACAGTGGCTTGTTATCCTTACAACACTTGCAGGCAGAAATGCTATTTAATTTTTTCTATTTTCAAAATACGATTATTAAAAAATATTACGGAGTAAAATTTCATGTACATATTCGTTTGGAGCTATCAGACCCATGCCTTATATTCAAGAAAATTTCTTGGCAGTAGATTTTTTATGTTTATCCTTTGCACGTTTGTTTAGTAAAATATACATTAGGTTCTCTATTAATTGTATTTTTTTTTAATCTATCTTTCAAAACAAAACAAAAAAACAATGTTTAGCAGGTGAAAAAAAGCAAAGAACTGAATAAGAAAAGTGTGCGAAAGGATAGAAGTCGTCGTTTCAAGACGTTTATGGATAGAAGGCGTCCAGTATAAATTGAACTTACCTGAGATGTTTTTGGTTGTAAAGCTAGAAATGTTAATGTATATAGTTCAAGGATACAAGATAGCAAAATTTATTTGATGCTCTAAAATTCTTATAAAGTCTTCTCGATCGATTGTAATCGGATATAAACACATGGTGCCGAACAAAACCAGATGTTTGGAATGTCCTACTCTTGTAGTGTAGCTTATAGTTATGGAACTTAGTGAATAATCTCCTAACACACACACACACACACACACACACACACATGCTAAGTAAAGCGGGGTGTTTAGTGATCGTTCTGAACGTTTGTTCTTTTGTTTGTACCTGATGGCATTGTAGGCAACTTATATTCTATTCATTTAAAACTACTAGTAAATGATTGTGCGGTTTGCATAGCAAATATGGACATATATAAACGAAGTATTAGCATGTATCGGTATCTTCTTATACGTCCTTGGCTTTCAAATATTCGTTTTATAGCATTTCTGATGAAGGTAAATGCTAGAAAAACTCTTCGGACGCATACAATTTGTTAAATGTTTTATTTACTTTTAATTTGCGTCTTTGCATATGGTGTGTTTAATATATTAATCACAGTGTTTCAGTAGACGGCTGTCCCATGTGCATCCAAGATTAAGGCTCAAATACCTTAGGCCCGTTTAATTTGCTTTATTTGTCTGTTATAGATATGAAAGTTGTTGTTCTGACAGTTATCAAAATCTTTAATCTATTAGAAATAAACTGTCCAGTGATCAAAATCTTTACAGATTATTTACATAATGGCGGTAAAACGAACTAGTTTTAATTATTATTCCAATATTTTTATGTTTCTGTGGTTCTTTTTATTATATTTTCTTTCTCTGAGCGCCTTCAATTTTGGGAAACCTGGTGGTAAATCTTTTTAATTTAAAATTTCTGTTCCAGTTAGTATAATTTTATTTTTACGAGCAGTAGTAAAGGCTCTGAATATCAATAAAAGAAGATGTAGGGCATACGAGGATGAAGCTTTATATAATATGCGCATATGTCTCAAAGTTGTTTATTGACCTTTACGATAACACATAAGATGTTTTATTGTCGCTATCATTTGTAGCAATTAAATATCGATGCTTTGTTCAAACGCTATTGATAATAGGTAAGAATCATTAATTGAACAGATATTTGACAATGTACATTTTCCTTTTGTGTCGTTATCGAATATCTTACAGTAGCTGGTATATTATTGGCAATTATACCAGGGATTTCTTTAATTGGATATAGAACTTTGTGAAAATATTGGCGACTGAAGTCATAATAACAGAGCAGCTGCTCAAGACAGAGTTTTATCCTGTTGTACAAATGTGAGCTGTTGGGTTGAGAAAGAAGTTAATGAGGTTAAATAATTATTTAATTGCAGGAAGGCAGGAACAATAGCTTCATTTCAATTTCTCTGTGCATACATAAATTTAGATATATATGCCATGCCATTTCAACGAAAACATAAAAATGTTTATGATACATAAGCTATCTTGGGGTAAGCTGCCACCTTATGCCTTGTCATTTTAATCAAAACCCGGAGATTTATATTATACGTGTACATCAGCTATCTTGGGGCAAACAACCACCTATTTATGTATATATATGCCATTCCAGTTTAACAAAAACATAAAGATGAATATGATACATCAGCTATATTGGGGTAAGATGCCACCTTATGCCATGTCACTTTAATCAAAACCCGGACATTTATATGATACATGTACATCAGCTTTCTTAAGGTAAACCACCAACTTATTCATAATATGCCATCTCATTTTAACCAAAACCCATGGATGTATATGATACATTAGCTATGTTCTGCTAAATATTATCATTTAGTGTTCTTGTTCTAACAAATACCATCTTCTTCTAACTTTCATCTTATATTGTTCTTATTCTAACAAATACCATTTTAAATAGTTGGTTCTCCAGATATAATTCCCTTTATGAAAACAGTCTCTTTTTGGAGTTTTTTTACAACACTCTGTCATGTGAATACTTTTGACATTGTTATTCTTACAAACGTTACTTTAAACTTATATATTATGTTAAATTTACTATTCATATATGTATTACAAATTCATGTACTATAAAAGAAGTTTCAAATGATTCTGCCGTCTCTCAATCAGAATCCGGATATTAAATGATTCTGACTTCCCTGTGGTAAAATGGATGAAAGCAATTTCCCTCGTTTCTTGAAATGCGCTTTCAAAAGATAAAGAATGTCTAATAACTACATATGTTTTAACTAAAATTATTCAAGGGTAAATTGGTCATTTGTAAAATGATCAATATAGACCAACAAGGTGGGGGAGTTAAGGGCGATCCAGCTGACAAGTACTTGAAAAAGTCTCAGTGTTTGTATGGCGAGCTAAATATGATTTCGATGCAGTATACAATGTTCTGGCTTATTAGAACCCAGCAAGTTATTCAAAAATTATTTGATTCCAATATTTAAATGAGCATGTAGAATAGTAATTTTCTAAACTACAATGCATGTGACACAAATTGTAAGGTATTCAGCATCAATATCAGGTAACTAAAGATTGATAAATATACATAATACATCTTTTGTTTTATTTTTATACAACTAAATGCATAACATCGGTATTGAAGTTAGTATACGAAACGTACCTGACCTTAGCAAAAAAGATTTCCAGTATTTCACGGCTTAAAAAAAAGTAAAATAACAAAAATTCCGAACTCTAATGAAAATTCAAACGGAAGGTCCCTTATGAAATGCCAAAATTTAAAGCTCAAACACATCAAACGAATGGAAAACAACAGTCATATTTCTGACTTGGTACAGGCATTTACTTATGTAGAAAAATTGTGGATTAAACCTGGCTTTATAGCTAGCTAAACCTCTCACTTATATGACAGTCGCATAGAATTCCGTTTATCCATTACCAACAATGTGTGAGCAAAACAAACAGACATATAATAGGTTAAAATGTCAATAATTGTGGTACACAAATTACCACAATATTGTGTCGTCATTGTCCGACAGCGATTATCCGTTAACCCTTGACTTGTGTAAACAAGGTTTAAATGGTCTTCTTGTAATCTTTAATGATTTTTAGCGTGGAAAAATAGTACGAACAAGAGAAATAAAAGTTTTTTTTTTTTTTTCGACATTATATATTTATTCACCAAATATGCTTGTTACATTCTTACACCAAGCTTTTCTTGATGTATCCTGTTATATTCCACTGATTACCCAGGTTAGTAATCAGCTGCTGGTATATATGTATATATTATAATAATATCTATAAATTTCTTGAAATACAATTGTACAACATTTTAATGCATTATGTTTTATTCTATTCAATCGTCTAAACTTCTTTTAGTGACTTCAGTAATGGATTAAATTTCATTGTTCTGTTTTCGTTATATCTTTTAATGTATTCTTGAACAAAATTTGATAAACATTTACATTTGTCAATTTCTGATTAGATACATAATATGATTTATATATAGAAAACCTAAAATTGTTAGGAAATAAGTCAGGCCAAAATAATTTTGTCAAAATTGTATATCCGAAGACTAATTGCTTTAACGATATTCTAAAATTTAAATTTGATTTTATCATTAACTCATAAATACTTTTCCAAATTTTTCTAAATATCGACAAGAAATAAAAAGTGGTTATAATCTTTTCTTCGTTACACACAATACATAGACCGTCATTCTTCTGTTTCCATTTAAACAACAAGTGTTTTGTTGGTAATATGAATTGTAAAGTTTCCATCTATATATTTTAACTTATTCTCTTCTAAATAATGAAACATAAAACATATAGTTGGTTAATACTAAGGTTCTCTTTAATTTGTAAGATACGCATCCATTTGCTAACACCAATTGATGGTTCAATTTTATCTTTACAAATTGACTTATATAATATATTTGTTGAAAAGCTTGAAACCTCAATGTAATTACCTTTCCAGATCAGTTTCTGTCTAGGAATATTTACAATACTTTTAATAGAACTTTCAGACTTTAACATCTGAAGCCAGTCTTTTGGGATGGCTTTTATTAAAATATTTATTTCTGCAATCCAATTGTTCTTGCAGTCTAATTTTTGCAGAATAAAATGTTGAGATATATTACCAGTATCATCTATAATATCATTGACAAATATCAAGTTACTCTTAATCCAATTTTCAAAAATAATGGTTTTATTTTCAAAATTAATCAGTTTGTTCCCCCAAATTACCTGTTTTTCTTATTTCTGTGAAGTTGGTAGGTTTTTTTTGTCTGTCCACCGCCTGATATTACCCAACATTTAAATACTTATCTATAAAATTCAGGGATGTGTTTGATATATTCTAGAATTTTCTTCTTTTCAAAATTCATCTTAAAAATCAACCAATTAATACCCACCACACTGAGATACTTTAATGGAATCAACCTCCAGTTTGAAATATCATTACTAATGAGTTTACTTACCCAAGATGCTTTCAGAGACATAAAATAACTTTGTATGTTGATCATTTGTAGCCCCTCTTCTTCGTATGACTTTATCATGGTATTTCTTTTAACCTTATCTGGTTTACCATCCCAGATGTATTTATAATATTTACTTTCTACATCTTTTCTAAATTTCTCTGAACTGTACAGGCACTGGCCAAAATGTAAAAGTGGTAAAACTAATGTTTTATAATAAGAATTTTCCTGATTAAAGTTAAATTACGTTTCCATCAATGAAATAATTTATCCATTTTCTCAATTTTATTCTCCCAGTTTAATTTTTCACATTCTTCTCTGTTATGAACAAAATATATTCCTAATGCTTTGACTGGTTTATTTGTCCAATTAATCCCGGCTACCTTGTCTTTACTATTTTTCAGTTTTCCTATCGATTTACCCTCTGTTTTATTTTTATTCAAAGTTAACCCAGAAAATGATTAAAAAATTTCTATTTCATTTATAGCAGCTTTGATTTCTTTCTTATTACTGAGAAATAAAGTCGTATCATCAGCTAATTGAGAAATTTTAATGTTATGATTTTATTATCTAGTTTAACTACGAACCCTTTGATATCCCTATTTTTTCGAAGTCTTAAAGCCATGATCTCCACGGATAAGACGAAAAGAAGAGCTGATAAGGGACACCCCTGCTTTATTCCTCTTGAGTTATGAAATATTTCTGAAATCCATCCATTATTAATAACACAAGTTTGGAACCCAGTATATAATGTTTTTACCTAGTTTATAAATGATTCATTAAATCCAAAATGTTTCAAAGTGATTAACATAAAATCCCATTCTAAGGAATCAAAAGCTTTAGTAATATCTACAAAAACTATTGCCCCTTCAATCGAGTATGCGTCCGCATAGTCAATAATATCTTGAATTTGTCTCAAATTAAAACCAACAAATCGGTTTTTAATATACCCTGTTTGATCTTCATTAATAATTTTTGGTAGTATCTTCTTTAAGCAATGTGCTAGAACAAAAGACAATAGTTTTAAATCTACATTTAGTAAGGAAATTGGCCTATAATTATCCAACAATAAATGATCCCCCTTTTTGGACAATAATGTCAAAATACTAGTACGTTGTGAGTGCGATAAACTTCCTTTTTCATTACCAGTGTTTAAAACCTTGACTAGAAAATATCTTATTTTTTCCCAAAACATCTGATAAAATTCAACTGTATGACCATCTAGCCCTGGTGCTTTATTTAATTTCATTGCATTAATAGCTGAAGTACATTATTCCATTGTTACTTCTCCGTCACAAACTGATTTGTCAACGTTATTTGAATTAATTTCTAATTCAGTTTCACAAATATAATTTTCGACTAAATCTTTCTTTTGACATTTTGAACTGTACAGTTTTTCATAATATTGCTTAATTTTTGTTAATAAATCGGCCTGATCTGTTGTTATATTTCCATTCTCGTCACTCAGTTTATTTATCGACTTTTTTATCTGTCTCTGTTTTTCTAAATCTAAAAATGCTTTCTATGTATTATGTGCGATTTTGTCCTATGGACATTTACTCCATATCCTTTCATTTTCTATTGTTTTCTTCCCCATATTCAACCCATTTCTCCCTTAACTAACCTGTGCACCTCTAGCTTTCTGTTCATATATCTTACCTATTTTTAATTCTAAATCTTTTATTTCTTCATCTAAATATGCATCCTTCTGAGGTAATGGATCTCTTAACCTATTTCTCTCTTCCTGTTTTTTTTTTCTAGTTTCCTACTTAGTTCTCTGTTTGCCTTTGCTTTATTTTTACAATATTCTATCCTTACCTCCCTTATTTCTACTTTTAAAACGTCCCACAATAATTGACAATCCATATTATTATTTCCATTAGTATAATTATGAATAAGATTACTTATTAGCTCTTTGTATTTTTCCTCTTTTAAAAAAGAGTTGTTAATCTTCCAATATCCCTTTCCTCTTTCTGACACACCAGTTCTAATACTTAAGAAAACGCTTTGATGATCAGTAGAATTAATTACAGCTGGTTTAATTTTACAATTCTCTACTAATGACTTGAAATCTAAGCCAATTAATATCATGTCTATTCTACTTGCCTGAGTTTTATCTCTCCTTCGCCATGTAAATTGTTGAACGCTTTGATTCAAACATCTCCAAATATCAATTAGTTTGTTTGATTTTAACATTGATTTCAAACTGTTTACTGGTTTTGAAATCTGGCTATTTGGTCGTGTTGTTTTCTATCTTTAACATTTAAAGTATCTTTGAAATCTCCCCGACTATCGGTATACCGATACCAAATTCCTTTATATTGTCACTTACCTTTTTAAAAAACATATTTCTAGATGCTTTATAATTTGGTGCATATATACATACCAAAGTGAATATTGTGTCGTCAATTTGTATATTGAAATAAAAGTTAACGCTTATCACAGAAAACAGTTTTGAAAATGTCCTTTGCTGACTTTTTTTTAATAATAAAAAAAATTTATCTAACTTATCACAAGTATGTGTAATGGTTCCCGTTAAACATTTCCATGTAACGTTAAACCAAAGTTTTGTTAGATATTCTATATTCAAATACAAAACCGTGACTGGGAACGCTTTTGAGTCCCACATTTCATCTTCTCAAGCGATATACAACTGTTGTCTATATTGTGATTTCCTTGTATTGTAATACTGGTGTTCAATGATTCTGGGCTTCCCGATGTTATAAAACTGGTGTTAAATGATTGAGGGTTTCTTTGTATTATGATACTTGTGTTTAATGATTCTGACTTATGTTGCAGAATGAAATTTCAAATTTCAAACACCAATGAATACATAAAAGTACTAAAAACTCCTACGTTACGATAATCATGTTTTCTCTTCTCGTTCTTCCTGCGTAATAACTACTATGTAATTATAATAGACTGAATAACATGAACGTAATCAAAGGAAGGATACAATAGAAATAGCTTAGATGTTTGCTATTATAACGATGCACAATTTTACTTATTTAGAAAACTATTGTTGTCAATATTTGAATAGATATTACAATTTAATAGGCTAGAAACCTTATAATAACACAGTTGATCTTGGCTAATTTCCTCAAACTATTCATAAAACTTTCCAAAAAAAAAAAAATACTGTGAAAGTACTTTTATTCGTGGGTATCAATTTTCGTGGTTTGAGCAAAAGTTGCATGTTCGAGGGTTCTTAAATTCGTGGATTTTAGTTTTTTGAAAGAACAAAAATTGGATGAATAATTTGAAGCCATCTAAAACGAAAAGTCGTGAAAATAATCATACTTTGTTGATTTATAATAATTTCAAGGACATTGCAAAATAAGGTGTTCATTTTCACCTACTTGTTCTTCTTTCATTACTGACAACATTCATCTAACTTTTAATAAGATAATTGCTTTCTGAAATAAGTCGATTCATCTATTCTTACAAATTGTCTGGATAAAAGGAAATTGCAAAGTAAACATTTTAATTGTTGCACACGTGTAATCAGAAGTAATGACACTTATTAACCCGAGATTGTTTGATCAACAGATTAACGGTCACCAAAGGTGTTAATTGGGCCATAAACATGTCACTTAGGAAAAACGGTTACCGATACATAAAAAAAGCTCCAAATGTACTTTGACTTGAAGAATCATTTCTTATGAAATTATTCATTTTCCGTATGAGAATTATGAGGATATAAAATGAACACTTCATCATCGCATATCATCACCGGAAGTCTGACTTTATCGATCAAAACTATTTTTCGTGAGAATTAAAAGATGAAAACTTGTACAAATTATTGCTTTAAGCTTCCTGCATGACGGCAATACATGTTCTTCTTTTCACAGAAAAGTTACCATAATATTTGTAACTTATATCGATCTATTAAAAGACATTTGTCATTAAACAAGAGTTTATTTAGTGTATTCTATTAATCTGTCTTTATAATAATTCACATTAAAATTGTCATTTAATTCCGGCTCAGTTGTTTACAACATTATTAAATAGAAGGAATATGTAATTTCATTAAATCCAAATTGAAAACTTTAAGACACAGTGGCTTGTTATCCTTACAACACTTGCAGGCAGAAATGCTATTTAATTTTTTCTATTTTCAAAATACGATTATTAAAAAATATTACGGAGTAAAATTTCATGCACATATTCGTTTGGAGCTATCAGACCCATGCCTTATATTCAAGAAAATTTCTTGGCAGTAGATTTTTTATGTTTATCCTTTGCACGTTTGTTTAGTAAAATATACATTAGGTTCTCTATTAATTGTATTTTTTTTTAATCTATCTTTCAAAACAAAACAAAAAAACAATGTTTAGCAGGTGAAAAAAAGCAAAGAACTGAATAAGAAAAGTGTGCGAAAGGATAGAAGTCGTCGTTTCAAGACGTTTATGGATAGAAGGTGTCCAGTATAAATTGAACTTACCTGAGATGTTTTTGGTTGTAAAGCTAGAAATGTTAATGTATATAGTTCAAGGATACAAGATAGCAAAATTTATTTGATGCTCTAAAATTCTTATAAAGTCTTCTCGATCGATTGTAATCGGATATAAACACATGGTGCCGAACAAAACCAGATGTTTGGAATGTCCTACTCTTGTAGTGTAGCTTATAGTTATGGAACTTAGTGAATAATCTCCTAACACACACACACACACACACACATGCTAAGTACAGCGGGGTGTTTAGTGATCGTTCTGAACGTTTGTTCTTATGTTTGTACCTGATGGCATTGTAGGCAACTTATATTCTATTCATTTAAAACTACTAGTAAATGATTGTGCGGTTTGCATAGCAAATATGGACATATATAAACGAAGTATTAGCATGTATCGGTATCTTCTTATACGTCCTTGGCTTTCAAATATTCGTTTTATAGCATTTCTGATGAAGGTAAATGCTAGAAAAACTCTTCGGACGCATACAATTTGTTAAATGTTTTATTTACTTTTAATTTGCGTCTTTGCATATGGTGTGTTTAATATATTAATCACAGTGTTTCAGTAGACGGCTGTCCAATGTGCATCCAAGATTAAGGCTCAAATACCTTAGGCCCGTTTAATTTGCTTTATTTGTCTGTTATAGATATGAAAGTTGTTGTTCTGACAGTTATCAAAATCTTTAATCTATTAGAAATAAACAGTCCAGTGATCAAAATCTTTACAGGTTATTTACATAATGGCGGTAAAACGAATTAGTTTTAATTATTACAATTGTCGGTTTCCAATATTTGTATGTTTCTATGGTTCTTTTATTATATTTTCTTTCTCTGAGCGCCTTCAATTTTGGGAAACCTGGTGGTAAATCTTTTAATCTAAAATTTCTGTTCCAGTTAGTATAATTTTATTTTCACGAGCAGTAGTAAAGGCTCTGAATATCAATAAAAGAAGATGTTGGGCATACGAGGATGAAGCTTTATATAATATGCGCATATGTCTCAAAGTTGTTTATTGACCTTTACGATAACACATAAGATGTTTTATTGTCGCTATCATTTGTAGTAATTAAATATCGATGCTTTGTTCAAACACTATTGATAATAGGTAAGAATCATTAATTTTAACAGATATTTGACAATGTACATTTTCCTTTTGTGTCGTTATCGAATATCTTACAGTAGCTGGTATATTATTGGCAATTATACCAGGGATTTCTTTAATTGGATATAGAACTTTGTGAAAATATTGGCGACTGAAGTCATAATAACAGAGCAGCTGCTCAAGACAGAGTTTTATCCTGTTGTACAAATGTGAGCTGTTGGGTTGAGAAAGAAGTTAATGAGGTTAAATAATTATTTAATTGCAGGAAGGCAGGAACAATAGCTTCATTTCAATTTCTCTGTGCATACATAAATTTAGATATATATGCCATGCCATTTCAACGAAAACATAAAAATGTTTATGATACATAAGCTATCTTGGGGTAAGCTGCCACCTTATGCCTTGTCATTTTAATCAAAACCCGGAGATTTATATTATACGTGTACATCAGCTATCTTGGGGCAAACAACCACCTATTTATGTATATATATGCCATTCCAGTTTAACAAAAACATAAAGATGAATATGATACATCAGCTATATTGGGGTAAGATGCCACCTTATGCCATGTCACTTTAATTAAAACCCGGACATTTATATGATACATGTACATCAGCTTTCTTTGGGTAAACCACCAACTTATTCATAATATGCCATCTCATTTTAACCAAAACCCATGGATGTATATGATACATTAGCTATGTTCTGCTAAATATTATCATTTAGTGTTCTTGTTCTAACAAATACCATCTTCTTCTAACTTTCATCTTATATTGTTCTTATTCTAACAAATGCCATTTTAAATAGTTGGTTCACCAGATATAATTCCTTTATGAAAACAGTCTCTTTTGGAGTTTTTACAACACTCTGTCATGTGAATACTTTTGACATTGTTATTCTTACAAACGTTACTCTAAACTTATATATTATGTTAAATTTACTATTCATATATGTATTACAAGTTCATGTACTATAAAAGAAGTTTCAAATGATTCTGCCGTCTCTCAATCAGAATCCGGATATTAAATGATTCTGACTTCCTGTGGTAAAATGGATACAAACACTGAGACTTTTTCAAGTACTTGTCAGCTGGATCGCCCTTAACTCCCACCTTGTTGGTCTATATTGATCATTTTACAAATGACCAATTTACCTTGAATAATTTTAGTTAAAACATATGTAGTTATTAGACATTTTTATCTTTTGAAAGCGTATTTCAAGAAACGAGGGAAATTGCTTTCATCCATTTTACCACAGGAACTTCTTAGGAAGAAAGATAAGAAGTTAGCAATATCCTTTAACTCTATGTTCCGCTATATAGATGATGTTCTCTCACTAAATAATACAAATTTTGGTGACTATGTTGAACAAATCTATCCCATCGAACTAGAGATAAAGGATACTACAGATACAGTTAAGTCGGCCTCATATCTTGACTTACATCTAGAAATTGACAATGAGGGTCGGTTGAAAACAAAACTTTACGACAAAGAGATGATTTCGGCTTCCCAATTGTGAACTTTCCATTTCTATGTAGCAACATTCCAGCAGCGCCTGCATACGGAGTATATATCTCCCAATTGATACGATATTCCCGGGCTTGTGTTTCCTATCATGATTTCCTTGATAGAGGATTGCTGCTCACAAGGAAGCTATTAAACCAAGAGTTCCAAATGGTGAAGTTGAAATCATCCTTCGTAAATTTTACGGACGCCATCACGAGTTGGTTGACCGTTATGGAATAACCGTTTCACAGATGATATCTGATATGTTCCTAATGTCGTAACTACAATACCTTCCCTTTTCACGAATGTGACTTACCGAATTAGACTATTTAACGGATTTGTAATAACATAAGCAACACGACGGGTGCCACATGTGGAGCAGAATCTGCTTACCCTTCCGGAGCACCTGAGATCACCCCAGTTTTGTTGGGGTTCGTGTTGCTTAGTCTTTGGTTTTCTATGTTGTGTCATCTGTACTATTATTTGTCTGTTTGTCTTTTATTTTTGGCCATGGCGTTGTCAGTTTGTGTTCGATCTATGAGTTTGACTGTCCCTCTGGTATCTTTCGTCCCTCTTTTTACCACAATATTGTGTCGTCATTGTCCGACAGCGATTATCCGTTAACCCTTGACTTGTGTAAACAAGGTTTAAATGGTCTTCTTGTAATCTTTAATGATTTTTAGCGTGGAAAAATAGTACGAACAAGAGAAATAAAAGTTTTTTTGTTTTTTTTCGACATTATATATTTATTCACCAAATATGCTTGTTACATTCTTACACCAAGCTTTTCTTGATGTATCCTGTTATATTCCACTGATTACCCAGGTTAGTAATCAGCTGCTGGTATATATGTATATATTATAATAATATCTATAAATTTCTTGAAATACAATTGTACAACATTTTAATGCATTATGTTTTATTCTATTCAATCGTCTAAACTTCTTTTAGTGAATTCAGTAATGGATTTAATTTCATTGTTCTGTTTTCGTTATATCTTTTAATGTATTCTTGAACAAAATTTGATAAACATTTACATTTGTCAATTTCTGATTAGATACATAATATGATTTATATATAGAAAACCTAAAATTGTTAGGAAATAATTCAGGCCAAAATAATTTTGTCAAAATTGTATATCCGAAGACTAATTGCTTTAACGATATTCTAAAATTTAAATTTGATTTTATCATTAACTCATAAATACTTTTCCAAATTTTTCTAAATATCGACAAGAAATAAAAAGTGGTTATAATCTTTTCTTCGTTACATACATTACATAGACCGTCATTCTTCTGTTTCCATTTAAACAACAAGTGTTTTGTTGGTAATATGAATTGTAAAGTTTCCATCTATATATTTTAACTTATTCTCTTCTAAATAATGAAACATGAAAACATATAGTTGGTTAATACTAAGGTTCTCTTTAATTTGTAAGATACGCATCCATTTGCTAACACCAATTGATGGTTCAATTTTATCTTTACAAATTGACTTATACAATATATTTGTTGAAAAGCTTGAAGCCTCAGTGTAATTACCTTTCCAGATCAGTTTCTGTCTAGGAATATTTACAATACTTTTAATAGAACTTTCAGACTTTAACATCTGAAGCCAGTCTTTTGGGATGGCTTTCATTAAAATATTTATTTCTGCAATCCAATTGTTCTTGCAGTCTAATTTTGCAGAATAAAATGTTGAGATATATTACCAGTATCATCTATAATATCATTGACAAATATCAAGTTACTCTTAATCCAATTTTCAAAATAATGGTTTTATTTTCAAAATTAATCAGTTTGTTCCTCCAAATTACCTGTTTTCTTATTTCTGTGAAGTTGGTAGGATTTTTGTCTGTCCACCGCCTGATATTACCCAACATTTAAATACTTCTCTATAAAATTCAGGGATGTGTTTGATATATTCTAGAATTTTCTTCTTTTCAAAATTTATCTTAAAAATCAACCAATTAATACCCACCACACTGAGATATTTTAATGGAATCAACCTCCAGTTTGAAATATCATTACTAATGAGTTTACTTACCCAAGATGCTTTCAGGGACATAAAATAACTTTGTATGTCGATCATTTGTAGCCCTCTTCTTCGTATGACTTTATCATGGTATTTCTTTTAACCTTATCTGGTTTACCATCCCAGATGTATTTATAACATTTACTTTCTACATCTTTTCTAAATTTCTCTGGAACTGTACAGGCATTTGCCAAAATGTAAAAAGTGGTAAAACTAATGTTTTATAATAAGAATTTTCCTGATTAAAGTTAAATTACGTTTCCCCATCAATGAAATAATTTATCAATTTTCTCAATTTCATTCTCCAAGTTTAATTTTTCACATTCTTCTCTGTTATGACCAAAATATATTCCTAATACTTTGACTGGTTTATTTGTCCAATTAATCCCGGCTACCTTGTCTTTACTATTTTTCAGTTTTCCTATCCATTTACCCTCTGTTTTATTTTTATTCAAAGTTAACCCAGAAAATGATCTAAAAAATTTCTATTTCATTCATAGCAGCTTTGATTTCTTTCTTATTACTGAGAAATAAAGTCGTATCATCAGCTAATTGAGAAATTTTAATGTTATGATTTTTATTATCTAGTTTAACTACGAACCCTTTGATATCTCTATTTTTTCGAAGTCTTAAAGCCATGATCTCCACGGATAAGACGAAAAGAAGAGCTGATAAGGACACCCTGCTTTATTCCTCTTGAGTTATGAAATATTTCTGAAATCCATCCATTATTAATAACACAAGTTTGTAACCCAGTATATAATGTTTTACCCAGTTTATAAATGATTCATTAAATCCAAAATGTTTCAAAGTGATTAACATAAAATCCCATTCTAAGGAATCAAAAGCTTTAGTAAAATCTACAAAAACTATAGCCCTTCAATCGAGTATGCGTCCGCATAGTCAATAATATCTTGAATTTGTCTCAAATTAAAACCAACAAATCGGTTTTAATATACCCTGTTTGATCTTCATTAATAATTTTGGTAGTATCTTCTTTAATCGTTGTGCTAGAACAAAAGACAATAGTTTTAATCTACATTTAGTAAGCAAATTGGCCTATAATTGTCCAACAATAAATGATCCCCGTTTTTGAACAATAATGTCAAAATACTAATAGGTTGTGAGTGCGATAAACTTTCTTTTTCATTACCAGTGTTTAAAACCTTGACTAAAAAATATCTTATTTTTTCCCAAAACATCTGATAAAATTCAACTGTATGACCATCTAGCCCTGGTGCTTTATTTAATTTCATTGCATTAATAGCTGAAGTACATTCTTCCATTGTTACTTCTCCGTCACAAACTGATTTGTCAACGTTATTTGAATTAATTTCTAATTCAGTTTCACAAATATAATTTTCGACTAAATCTTTCTTTTGACATTTTGAACTGTACAGTTTTTCATAATATTGCTTAATTTTTGTTAATAAATCGGCCTGATCTGTTGTTATATTTCCATTCTCGTCACTCAGTTTATTTATCGACTTTTTTATCTGTCTCTGTTTTTCTAAACCTAAAAAATGTTTTCTATGTATTGTGTGCGATTTTGTCCCATGGACATTTACTCCATATCCTTTCATTTTCTATTGTTTTCTTCCCCATATTCAACCCATTTCTCCCTTAACTAACCTGTGCACCTCTAGCTTTCTGTTCATATATCTTACCTATTTTTAATTCTAAATCTTTTATTTCTTCATCTAAATATGCATCCTTCTGAGGTAATGGATCTCTTAACCTATTTCTCTCTTCCTATTTTTTTTCTAGTTCCGACTTAGTTCTCTGTTTGCCTTTGCTTTATTTTTACAATATTCTATCCTTACCTCCCTTATTTCTACTTTTAAAACGTCCCACAATAATTGACAATCCATATTATTATTTCCATTAGTATATTTATGAATAAGATTACTTATTAGCTCTTTGTATTTTTCCTCTTTAAAAAGAGTTGTTAATCTTCAATATCCTTTCCTCTTTCTGACACACCAGTTCTAATACTTAAGAAAACGTTTTGATGATCAGTAGAATTAATTACAGCTGGTTTAATTTTACAATTCTCTACTAATGACTTGAAATCTGAGCCAATTAATATCATGTCTATTCTACTTGCCTGAGTTTTATCTCTCCTTCGCCATGTAAATTGTTGAATGCTTTGATTCAAACATCTCCAAATATCAATTAGTTTGTTTGATTTTAACATTGATTTCAAACTGTTTACTGGTTTTGAAATCTGGCTTTTGGTCGTGTTGTTTTCTATTTTAACATTTAAAGTATCATTGAAATCTCCCCGACTATCGGTATACCGATACCAAATTCCTTTATATTATCACTTACCTTTTAAAAACATACTTCTAGATGCTTTATAATTTGGTGCATATATACATACCAAAGTGAATATTGTGTCGTCAATTTGTATATTAAAATAAAAGTTAACGCTTACCACAGAAAACAGTTTTGAAAATGTCCTTCGCTGACTTTTTTAATAATAAAAAAATTATCTAACTTATCACAAGTATGTGTAATGGTTCCCGTTAAACATTTCCATGTAACGTTAAACCAAAGTTTTGTTAGATATTCTATATTCAAATACAAAAACAGTGACTGGGAACGCCTTTGGAGTCCCACATTTCATCTTCTCAAGCGATATACAACTGTTGTCTATATTGTGATTTCCTTGTATTGTAATACTGGTGTTCAATGATTCTGGGCTTCCCGATGTTATAAAACTGGTGTTAAATGATTGAGGGTTTCTTTGTATTATGATACTTGTGTTTAATGATTCTGACTTATGTTGCAGAATGAAATTTCAAATTTCAAACACCAATGAATACATAAAAGTACTAAAAACTCCTACGTTACGATAATCATGTTTTCTCTTCTCGTTCTTCCTGCGTAATAACTACTATGTAATAATAATAGACTGAATAACATGAACGTAATCAAAGGAAGGATACAATAGAAATAGCTTAGATGTTTGCTATTATAACGATGCACAATTTTACTTATTTAGAAAACTATTGTTGTCAATATTTGAATAGATATTACAATTTAATGGGCTAGAAACCTTATAATAACACAGTTGATCTTGGCTAATCTCCTCAAACTATTCATAAAACTTTCCAAAAAAAAAAAATAGTTTGATTTTATGGTAACGTTCGGTGAAATTTTTAACAATTTTAATCTTGATTCAATACTTTAATAAAAACTTGATATTTGTAACATATTTGGGAGATGTTTGGTTCTTTGTTTGACAAGATATTGCATGAATAAGTGTGAAATAAGACATTTATAATTTACCTCTAATCAACTTGTAGCCAGAAAAACTGACACGGTGGCCTATATAAAAATAAGGAGATTTGATATGATTGCCAATGAGACAACAATCCAATAAAGTTCAAAAGAAGTGGCTGTCAGCAATTATAGGCAACCGTACGGCCTTCAAAATGAGGAAAACTAATACCGTATAGTCGGCTATAAAAGGCCCCGACATGAAAAATAAGAAACAATGCAATTGAGAAAACTTAGGGTCTAATTTTAATTTTACGTTCCGCTATATAGATGATGTTCTCTCACTAAATAATACAAAATTTGGTGGCTATGATGAACGAATCTATCCTATCGAACTAGAGATAAAGGATACTACAGATACAGTTAAGTCTGCCTCATATCTTGACCTACATCTAGAAATTGACAATGAGGGTCGGTTGAAAACAAAACTTTACGACAAAAGAGATGATTTCAGCTTCCCAATTGTGAACTTTCCATTTCTATGTAGCAACATTCCAGCAGCGCCTGCATCCCGGGCTTGTATTTCCTATCATGATTTTCTTGAGAGGGGATTGCTGCTCACAAAGAAGCTATTAAACCAAGAGTTCCAAATGGTGCAGTTGAAATCATCCCTTCGTAAATTTTACGGACGCCATCACGAGATGGTTATGGAATAACCGTTTCACAGATGATATCGGATATGTTCCTTATGTCGTTACTACAATACCCTTCCCTTTTCACGAATGTGACCTACCGAATTAGACTATTTACCGGATTTGTTATAACATAAGCAACACGACGGGTGCCACATGTGGAGCAGGATCTGCTTACCCTTCCGGAGCACCTGAGATCACCCCAGATTTTGATGGGGTTCGTGTTGCTTAGTCTTTAGTTTTCTATGTTGTGTCTTCTGTACTATTATTTGTCTGTTTGTCTTTTATTTTTAGCCATGGCGTTGTCAGTTTATTTTCGATCTATGAGTTTGACTGTCCCTCTGGTATCTTTCGTCCTCTTTTATGACAAATCAATTTAGGAAAAACAAATTTGACAGACATGAACCAACGACAACCATTGTACTCAGACTCCGGACTTCCTGATTTGAACTCTGGTGGATAGTTGTCTCATTGGCAGTCATACCACATCTGCCTATTGTTAAATATGTCTTAGAGGTTTGAAATCACATTTGTTATATTCATTTGCTTGACAAAAATTAATTGGTTGACAATAAAACATTGAAACATATGTTTGGAAAAATATCTGTTTTAAGCTCCAAAATCCTTAGGTTATCAAAACTTTGATTCTGTACATTGTCATATTTTTTTCCATGTCGTGTTACATTTTTTGGTTGGGGAGATGGGGAGGTTACTATTTTTAGTCATGTGATGACATTATATTTTAATATAATATGAAACGCATTGATGTCATGTAGTCATGGCTGCGACAATTATAATATACATTTCGAAAATTTTCCGAAGTAAAACAAGTAAGGTTCAAACATCCTCAGGCAAAGTTGACCTTATATAGTTTTCTGTTTATGTCGCTCTCAGTTTAAAGTCACTCAAGAATGCATAGACTTTCAAATTTCAAATTTTTAGGTTTAAACGTCCCGATGAAGGTACAAGCTTCGGAATGGTTTTTTGTTGTTGTTTTCATCACCTTTTTATTTTTCTGTGGCCAAAAGTTTGTCATCGGACATACCAAAACACCTGTCAGAAGCACGAGCGTAAAAGATCTCTGTAAGAAGCATAGAAATCAGCATTTTACAACTAAATGTTGCTTCTGTTAAGTGACTATCAGCCCACGCGGTTACAGACATTCCAGTTAGCAATTACTTCTGTACTGACATAATTCAATTGATATATTCTTATCATACATTTAAAGTTCATAAATTTGGCGTCTTTGTCAATTTTATCATCAGCTGCAAATTTGTTTTGTTGGCGTTTTCGTTAAATTTATTTGTATGTTCGTTTGGATTATTTAGTCAATTGTGTTGTATGTCTGTGATGTATGTTTACACTGATTTGGCTGTCGGGTCCTAATTAATGTCAGATTAACCTATTATAAATAATAAAATTGAGACTGGAAACGGGGAATGTGTCAAAGAGACTACTGTCATACAAGTGGGAGGTTTAGCTAACTATAAAACCAGGTTCAGCCTACCATTTTCTTCGGAAAATGTCTGTACCTCGTCAGAAATATGCGATTGTTTTCCATTCCTTCTGCTTGTTGATAAAGTCTAACGTCAGTTTTTATGGACATACCCTTTTGAATTACCTTGGAGGTCTGGTACTTTTGTTAATCTTTTTCTATATTGCACTGAAAACAAAGTTGCAACTGTCAACCAATTTTAACTTTGGACAATTTTGGCTGCTCTGTTAGCGCACTTTCAGGTTTTGGTGCTGTTTGTTAATGATCTGGCCTTCCACAATTTTTGTCCCGGGTTGTACCAATTGAAGGTATTCCAGAAACAAGGTCATGCTTTTCTCAGACTGCTTATAACGTTTTTACCAAATCCGTTGGTGGTGTACTGATTGGTTTTGAATACATGGTCTTATTATAAGTTGAAATCAGACTTTAGAATAGCTTTCAGTAAATGCGAGTACTCTTATTTCAGTTCTTTTGTGATTCTTCACATTTTAATATTTTGTGTTTGTGCTAATAATTACCAATATAATGAGTCAATGTTTTTTCAGCTGAGTTTTTCATCTTGTTTATTTGATGATTTGTTACACTACTGTCAAATGTAAGAGGAGGGAAGAGCGCCCGACCACAATCTTCATTTGCGTGGTTAAAGATAGAAACTCGGGGTTGTATCATTGAAAGTATCATAACTGAGACATGTCATCCAAAGGCAATATAATTCTAATGAATCAATATATGGTAAGAAGTATAAAAAAGGTATTTTCAGTATTTTTAAGTGGAAAATATAATTCAAACCTTTAAATATAACTAATTTCATTTGCACTTAACATATATGGAGTCAGATTGTTTATTCATTTAAACAGCTTCAATGAACATGTAGTCTTAGATGCATATTTTTTTTATTAGTTTTTATTGGCTTTGATCTAGCTGTCATTAAGTGCGAGTACTCTCAGATATGTACCCAAGGTCTTTTTGTTGTGGGGATGTATAAGTACCCGTCCACGGCCACTCTGTTTTGTTAGATGTATTTCTATTTGTATGCATCTGATGAGTTAAGCCTTTTCCAACTGATTTTTATAGTTTGTTCTTATGTTGTACTGTTTCACCACTGTCCAAGGTTAGGGAAGGTTGGCGCCTTCAAACGAGTTTAACTCCGCCACATTCTATATGTGCCTGCCCCAAGTCAGGAGCCTGTAATTGAGTGGTTGTCTGATTTTGCTGTTTCCGATATTTGTTTTTTCGTTTATTGTTTTGCATAGTTTGTTTTTATGTTGTGCCGTTACACCACTGTCCCAGGTTAGGGGAGGGTTTGGCGTCAACAAACTAGTATAACCCGCCACATTCTGTATGTGCCTGTCCCAAGTCAGAAGCCTCTAATTCAGTGGTTGTCGTTTGTTGCTGTGTAACATATTTGTTTTTCGTTCATTATTTTGTACATAAATTTGGCCGTTAGTTTTCTCGTTTGAATTGTTTTACATTTGTCATTTCGGGGCCTTTTATAGCTGACTATGCGGTATGGACTTTGCTCATTGTTGAAGGTCGTACGGTGACGTATAATTGTTAATTTCTGTGTAATTTGGTCTCTGGTGGAGAGTTGTCTCATTGGCAATCATAGCATATATGCAAAAATACAAATAGGATTACGTACTTTTGACAGATAAGATATATTAAATTTTTTATCTATATAATTTTCTATTGTTTAGTAAGGCTGTTTGAAACCTATCAGTTAAAGGAATACATGATATTGAAAACAAATGAATGTGCACATGATTCAAACCTTAAGGATATTATTTTTCTGAAACTTTGAACACTTATAAACCGAAAATTAAAAGTAATGACATAATTGATTGAGTTGAGAAAAAAACACGTAAAAGTGTACTAGTTGACTGAATTTTCTCCTTTACTTTTTAACACGTTTTTCAGAAGATTATAAATGTAAAATAAATACATATGTTTCAATTAAATTTCTCAACAGAAAATGGTTTAGACATCGAGAAATGATCAGAAATTAACCCAAAAAGGTTGGTTAAGAACAAATCAGTCGACAGCTACATGAAAAAGACTTGAAGTTGTTTGTAATCGAGTTTGAAATAGGAATATTTCTATATAGTATACAATGAACTTGTCATACTACTATCCTGCAAAACGTAAAATCACAAAAATACCGAACTCCGAGGAAAATTCAAAACGGAAAGTCCCTAATCAAATGGGAAAACAAAAGCTCAAACACATCAAACGACCGGATAACAACTGTCATATTCCTGACTTGGTACAGGCATCTTCTTATGTAGAAAATGGTGGATTAAACCTGGTTTAAAGCTATCCTTTAACAAAATCAGGTATCAAATATTATTGTTAAACGTGCATAAATTTTCTTGATTTATTCTGATACAACCTATGCATTACATCGCTATATTAAAGCAAAAGGATTTCCAGCAGTCCTGGACTTTAATACTCTAAATTCAGAAATTATTGCGTACATTTATTATTGCGATTTTTTAAGAATGGACATAAATTCGAGATTAATTATTGCGATGTCCAGAAACTCTACATAGAGATATATGTATCAGATATCAGAATGCGAGTTCTTATTATTGCGATACTCACCCAGTTGCATTATTCGCATTAATAAAAACCTCGCAATAATTTCTGAATTTACAGTATTACCCACAATTTCGTGTCTTATTTTCAGGGAATTGTAAAGATTCAAACCCTAGAACTGTGAAAACAACGTTTTAAGTTTAGTTTGCGTAAATTAAAGATTTTTCTGTGAGTGAAAAAAAGTCAGGTCCAAAGAAATAAAGGTTTCCTCTAAATACAGAGCACATAAACAGCAAGAATTTTAAAAATTCTATCGCTGACTGCTTTATTAACTCAAAAGACAAATTGAAGATGCCATAAGATATCTCAAAAACGCAATTTTGAGTATTTATCTAAAAGAAACTTCGAATAAACCCAAATTATGTTGGCAATGAAAGCTAAAATAACGATAAATGATTCATCAAATTTACCTTCAAGTGTATACTAGCATATAGAAAACGTGAGATCCCAAGTTGTGCGTCTCCGTTTTGTTTATGATTTGCACACTTGGAGGCCGATGCGAATCCAGTGGTTTTAAATGTTTATAAATAAGTAGAAAATTATAGCAGGAGAGTTATTTTGTCTTATTTCGGGAAAATATTCCCTTTCCGTAAATTTCATTTCAATAAAAATCAGAATCAGGAGCAGGAAACACGCGAAAATAACACCGGTAAAGCCTTTGAAATCGCGAATTTTAATCTCCGCGATAACAATCCACTTTATAGTATAACTAACGGTTGTGTTGGTGAAGTTCCTGTGATATTTTGCTTTTATTCACTTAGAATGTATATATCGATAGATATATTATAGTTTGCCATTTGCCATTTTCCCAAGAAATCTACCAATAATTGACACTTTTGAACAAACTGCGATTGAGACGGTTTGTGTATCCACAGGGAAATTTTTTGAGATGCGATTCGGACTCAGGAGGTTTTATAGTGTTGTTTCTATTATGTTTACCCTTGTATTTATAGTTTACTTAATCTGTACTTTATCGAGAAAGTGTATACTATATATACTATATACAAAAACATTTTATCGATGTCTTAGACAATAAACTATTAATTACAAAAACTTTACTGTTGATGTCATTTGTTGACGTCATTGTCAAATTTATTATCAACCTCATCTTTGTTGTTGGCGTCTTTGTTAGATTTATTTGTATCTTTGTTAGATTTTTTTAATCGGTTGTGTTGTAGGTCTGTGATGTATCTTTACAAAGTTTTGGTTGCTGGATCCCAATTATTGTCAAATTAACATATTACGTCTGTTTGATTGCTCACCCAATTTTGTCAATATAACGAACCTATAAACAACTGTCATACAAGTGGGAGGTTTAGCTGGCTACAAAACACAGTTTAACCCACCATTTTCTTCGGAAAATGCCTGTACCAAGTCAGGGATATGACAATTGTTTTTCCACTCGTTTCGTTGTTTGGTGACATTTGAGTTGGTCAGTTTTGATGGACTTCTTCTTTTTTTTTAATTTACTTTGTTATACTTTTTCACACCTTTGAGTGACACTAAAAATTTTATACTTTTCGATTGTTATTCTTTAAAGTGTTAATAAAAGATGTTATTTAAAATTTGCCATTTGCCATTTGCCACAGAATTAGCAAATATTGTGTAACCAATTTAGATCACATTCACACCGTCGAGTGGCATTAAAATTTTATCATTTTGTATTGTAATCAATCACACATTAGTATGTGTTCACTTCAAAGTGTTAATAAAAGAGATGTTAATTATCTCTAATGGTCATGGTCATTTCAACAGATGGAATGAGACAGCTGTGATAAAAATTTTGTGAGGACAAACAGGAGAAATGTTTTAAAATAGTATGGTGTGCCTGCTTAGGTACGATTTATTACTTTTATTTCTCTATTTCGGCTTCTTTTTAAAAACCGCACAATGGTAAAAAAGTATAATAAAAATATCGAACTCCAAGGTATATTCAAAAAGGGGGATGTCCATGAAAACTGACAAAATCAAACGTTATGAAACAACCGAACGAATAAAAAACAACTGTCATATTCTTGACTTGGCTCAGATATTTCCTGAAGATAATAGTGGGTTTATCCTGGTTTTATAGCTAGGAAAATCTATAACTTGTAAGTTATTTGTAGTTCCGTTATATTGACAGACATCCATTTTCACTGAACTAGCACACAATTTTAGTTAGTGGCCAGCTGAGGACCACCTCCGGGTGCGGGATTTTCTCGCTGCATTGAAGACCCATTGGTGGCCTTCGGCTGTTGTCTGCTCTTTGGTCGGGTTGTTGTCTCTTTGACATATTCCCCATTTTCATTCTCAATTTTATAATAAGTTAGTGTGACAATAATTGGGATCCAGCAGCTAAAACTGTGTAAACATACATCACAAACATACAACACAACTGACTAAAAAAATCAAACAAACATATACGGCTATACGGTATGGGTTTTTGAAGGCCTACTGTTGCCTATAATTGCTTACATCTACCTCATTTGAACTTTGGTGGATAGTTGTGTCATTGGCAGTCATTCCACATCTCCTTATTTTTATATACAAATAGATCTAACAAAAAACCCAAACAAAATTGTTTTTTGTAGTTGATAGTACAAACCGTATATGGTATACACGTTCTAGATAAAGTAAAAAACTAAAATATAAAGACAAGGGTAAACAAAATGAAAATAACACTATTAAAAACTCGCGGTTGGTATATTGCTGCTAAGGTGAGGAAAATTTATAATTTCAAAATTGAAATGGTCTCGTTTGTCATAGATTCTGGTACTGAGATGACAGCTGTTTTTTAATTCGAGGTAAATGATGAGGAGGAAGCTGGATCTGTAGTGTCTCTAGTTCAGGATAAAATATGTTAATTGAACCCAATCAGAAAAGTTTGGATTGTTTATGTTTTAAAGGACATCATCAATATACCGGTATTTGAAATTAAATAATCCAGCTTATTTGCTCTTTTTGTTTTTATAAGTGTCTGAAGGAACTCAGACTCATATGAATATGAGAAAAGGTGGCCAGGAGAGATGCACAGTTGGTTTCCATAGGAATGGCGACAACCTGCAGGAATTCTTCCTCCAAATTCATCAAATATGTTGACAATGAGTAGCTCCAGCATACTGATCACTTGTTCTTAGGTGTAGTTTTTTTTTTTTTTTTTTTTTAATTTTATTTTCAGGCTCCATTGTGACAAAATATGTAGAATTATAACCAAAAACAATAAATTTGTAGAGTATGGTACCATTTCTATGGTGGAAATTGTTGTGGATTATTTCTGTGTGACGGGTTTTTTCATTTTTCATGTGGTATTGTGGTGTTAAGGTTGAACGCATCGGAGGTTTTGGTAGAATTCATTTCAGAGAGTGACCGAGATTTAAATTTTCTAGAAGTTTCTTGAGTTCTTAAGAACCCAAATATGGTTAATGCCATTACGAGAGTAAAAATTGTGTCACAGTATATATATTTCTGTAATCCCTCTTTCACTACGGACAAAATATTTGTTAAAACTGCGGTTTGGAAATCATAAAAAAAATTAATAATGAGAAACTTCATAAGCTTAATGTGTTGTTATTTCCTTTGCTGTACATATAAACAGTCATCGTTTCTTAAAGAATTGATGTATCATTGACTGTTAAGTCTCGTAAAATAATCAAGTGTAGTTTTATTGTACCTATTCCTTCTCCCCCTTTTTAATATTTATTTTGTTCTTATATGTTTTATATTCAACGTTTGCAGTAATAAAAATCAAATCTAAATGCTTTTTTAATTCTATTCACTTGTTTAATTATAAAATTAGACAATCAACAGATTATATAATCATTTGAGGACGATCTCCTGAATAACAGTAGGAAAATCAATAAACAACACCAACATCGGATACGTTTTAGTCATTCGGTTACTTTTTCACTAAGGATTATGCTTGGATTTTTTTTTTAAATTTGTATAAGATTTGTTTATTGTTCAGCCCTTGGTCGTGAAATCAATCATGTAAGGGATCTCAAAAGTTACTGGTTGTTTAGTTGTCAATGGATTTTTTTTTTAAATTTCATAATTTGCAAATGTATAAATTTAGTCTCGGTACGTTTAATATATCTGATCATCTGCTCAATCTCGTAGACGTTGAGTCACTTAGATAAATTTTCTATTATAACGGCAACGGCAGTGTTATGAAGATCACAGAAAAAAAGTTTTATTTTTTTTAATCGCAGACAGACATGGGTTCTAACATTTCTATGTGATAAATTTGATGATTGAGTTGTATTATCGATTGTTCATCTTTTATTGCAAAACACAAAAATCATGGCATGTAAGAACATTTGTAGTCGTGTAACGGCAAAGTACTAGACATTATTTTGGATTACGACAAAGCAATACCGATATATAAGCGCATGCACCTAGTAAATATATTCTTAGAATTTTCTGTAGGATTGTCAGATCTTTGTTGGATAAAACATTACAATTGAAAATGATGAACTTAAATGTTGCCGTATGTTTTTGTTGGATTTCAGTGTTTCTGTTGTTCCTTTGTTTTCCTCTTATAGTTGTATGTTTCCCTCGGTTTTAGTTTGTAACCCTGATTTGCTTTCTCTCAATTGATTTATGACTTTCGAACAGCGGTAAACTACTGTTGCTTTTATTTATCTAAAATCAGATATCTTCAGCAAATTCTCCGGATGGATAATCGGTTACTTTTTACGGATTAAAAGACGTATCATTTCCTTTCAATTTGAAACACTCATAATGACATAAAGGAGTTCCAACAACGCCTTTAGATTCACAATCATGATTATGTAATGATCTTAAAGAAGATAATAACCAGATTTAGGCAACAGTACTTTACCGTAATTTAAAAAAATCACAACCGAAATACAGGGATTCTCTTTAAAAACTATAATACCATTTCATATATTTTTTATTTACCCAGAAAAATAACTTTAAATCTAATTGAATAATTGTTGAATCTTGAAATAGATTTTAATATATAAAAAAAAAAAAAAAAAAACTCACCAAAAGCACAATTTATTAGTAGCCAAAATTGTTAGAAAAAATAAATGATCTATCAAACTAATTTTGGCTATCGGTATGTATGTAGGTAAAGTACATAAGTTACATTGTTAAGATTGGGATTTTCCCTGAAATTCCCATTTACAAGACGTAGCAAATATCAGTTGTCATATTATAAGCTGCATAGTTACTTTCTGTTATGAACTCTTAAAACCATTTTTTACAAGAATTTAAAAAAAAAAGAGTTAATAAAACAAATTTATTAACTGGATTTATTATTCTATTATTGATTATTCAAGTACCATTCATGTAGAATTTAACTCGTTGAAATATCGGGATTGTATCGTACGAATCGGGTCGTTTACCTGAAATTAACGTTTATATAATAAGGGAACACAAATCACAGCTTACAATTTTTAATCAGTTTTATTGTAGAACTAACTAAAGATTTTATAAAATGTGTCTTAGGATTAAATTGCTGTTGAACATTGTCGACGAGACAGCTTCCCAACGACACAAACAACCACAATACATCTCAGATAAAATACGTAGCAACCAAACACCGAGTCTTACCTAGAGTACGTTTCAACTATTAGCCATTTTTGGTCAATTTCATTTCACGAAAAAGTAAGTTGACCTTTCCCAATTAGTTACTTTGATTGAAGTACCTGAAACGTACAATAAAATTAAAAGAGAGGCGAAAGATAGCAAAGGGACATTCAAACTTATATGTCGAAAATGAACTGACAAAGCCATGGCAAAAAAAAAGGAAAAAACAATGAGACAAACAAATCAGTATACAAAACACAGCAAAGGGATACATCATTTTTACTATGTGTAGAAATAAGAGAAATCGAGACAACAAGTAGCTATGGTCTATATAAATTGAAAACTGTATTTTTAGAATAGGGAACAACAATTTGATATTCTGTGTGTGTAAAAAAGGGAGGGTTGTTTTCCACAAAAACATTTATTTTTTAAATAATTACAAGGAACGGTTACTTATTTTCTGAGAAAAAAACTTCATGAGTAGTTTTTTTCTTCTTCTTTTTCATGCACAACCATTTCCACATTGTGGAGTTATAGTATCAATTTTCAAGCTGTCTTTATGACTTTTTTTCGTCAGGTAAATTGTTTTCAAAATTCTCTCTTTCCTTCCCCATAATATCAAATAGCCTTTTAATATCTGTGAAACCAATCATATACACATAGATATGTATTACATAAATAAAAGTTTTAATAAATAGTACCACACTAAACTGATTAATAGTAACACGTGATAATTTGTAGGGCAGTGTGTCAATTTTGACCTGTCATCAGCAAGCATTTTTCAAGTGCAACTCCAAACGTTTCTACGTATTTATACATCCCTGACTTTCAAATGTTTGTAAAAACGAATGGAAACCTAGCTAAAATCAATGGCCTGGCAAATTTCGCCATAAAATCTGTTTATAACTAATAATAATGAGCATTTAAATCACAA
Organism: Mytilus coruscus; assembly: GCA_017311375.1. Taxonomy (NCBI): domain Eukaryota; kingdom Metazoa; phylum Mollusca; class Bivalvia; order Mytilida; family Mytilidae; genus Mytilus; species Mytilus coruscus. Next base: position 96,031,992 of record CM029601.1, read on the forward strand.
GAATTAATTAATATTGCTTCAAGAGAATATCTCGAATTAATTCCATCCCTAAGCGATGAGAAACCTTTAAGATCCCGCGATTTTAATGTCGATTGTAAAAAAAAACCCGGTCAGTGGAACTATCGATTGAATGTTTACCTCATTCGAACCAGCCAATGAATAGCTACATCTTAGCCTTTTTGCAATCGAGAATAAAATACTGAAATTCCCATTTGTAGTTTTAGCCAACAGAAGGCAAAACAGAAATCGTTTATAAATTATGGCTTGATAATGCGAGATTTGTTAATGAATAATATACAAACTAATTGTATGAATATTACAATTCAGATAAGGATGATGTTGATAATGAATATTAAATATGTTTTTTTTTCTCGCTTATTTTGGAAATACAACTCATGATTTACGCAGTTTTGATTTTATACTAATAAAGAAGAATGACCATTTTTATCTGAATTTATTTCCAAAAAGACCATTTCTAAAAGTCTTACATCTTCATTAAAAAAAATCACAGTACCACAGCTTAATGAAAGCATAAATAAAGGCAACAGTAGTATTCCCTTGTTCAATAGTCATAATTCGATTAAGCAAAAACAATTCCGGGCAACAAACTAAAACCGAAGGAAACACATCAACTATAAGAGGAAAACAACGGAACAACAGAAACACTGAACTACAACAAAAGCAAACGCCAACGCACATAGAAACGGACTGTCTGATAACAACTGCTATATTCCTGACTTAGTACAGGAAATTTTAAGAAAAAATGGTGAGTTGAACCTGGTTTTATGGCTAGCCAAACCTCACGCTTATATGGCAAAGTTAAAAATACCGCTAAAATGACAACACTTCGTGACAGAAATACAGTACAAACAAATGGAAGAACACTCAGAACAGTGAAATACATAAAACAATAATATAATAGTACATTAAAACATGTAAACCTCAGAATAACAACGGACACCTCCCATGAATTTACGGCAGCACACCAGGACACCATAATAGAATATAAACTGCGCGTCACATGAATGAATCAACATCACAAAGAGTGACGTATTTTTTTGTGACGTTTATATTATCACATGTAAATTTCTAAAAATAAAATAAATTTGTTTTATTTATAGACACGTACAAGAATATTAAATTGGGATTGAGTTTGTAATGGTCTTAAAAGCGACCGAAATGTCATTTTTATTGTTAGGCTTGTTTTAATGATATAATAAGGGCATTCCAAACAAGAAAATAGCTTCATAAAAAACGATCCTATACAAATCAAAATTGAGAATGGAAATGGGGAATGTGTCAGAGAGACAACAACCAGACCAAAGAGCAGAAAACAGCCGAAGGCCACCAATGAGTCTTCAATTAAACTAGTTATGATGCAAAATTTTACATAAAATATTTAAAAAAAAAGTATACAGGACAAAGTCCGTATATCAATAAGAAAATCCATACAAAGAAAAATCAATGTAAAAAATCAATATATTTATGAAACCCAAAATCGTAAACTCTTTAACAACAGTTGCATTTGTGCATTCACAGTGTTGACAGAAGGCGTACATGTTGTAAAAACAATTTGTATATATCTGGTTACAAAAATATAAAACGAAAACATTAGAGACATCGTCCTCATTCTCAGGTAACGCCTGTTCAATACAAGCGCTGTCTGAAAGTTTTTATGTAAGAAAGTTATTGAAAAAAATAAAGTATAGAATTCCCAAAAATTCCACAAATTTCATCAGCTTTTCGTGTTTACTCCTCTACAGGAATTTTTTTTTATCAGAGCATAAATGTGTAGTCTTCCTTTTTTTTAATTTCAGATTTCTTTACGGATTCATAAAGAAGACAATATAGTGATTAGATAGATGTAATCAGATTACGACACCAGGTTAAATGGAGTATAATTGCAACGATTTCACAGGATGCCACAATAATCGAAACTTTACCGTATTTTCGTTAGTCATTTCAAACAGCACAGTTTCGCCGATAAATATCTCGCCTGAAAGAGGAACATATATGAAATCTTGTTTAGTGCTAATCATATCATGTTCTATAATTTTCAGCAACATTCTAAACATTCTAGTTATTCAGAAAACAGTGCAGCTTCCACGTATAACCCGCATCTGTATATTAAATCTTAGCATCAGTGATCTGTTAGTTGGATTAATTTCCTGTTTCCCTTGTATAATACCTGCTTTTACTGGTTCCTGGCCGTATGGAGACGTCTGGTGCCAGATTGCTGGTATTATCCATGGAACTTCAGTTACAATATCAATATGGAGTTTGTCCTTAATAAGTATAGACCGATACTTTGCAATCGTACGGCCATTGAAATCTAGATGTCTGTTAACTCCATCAAAGGTTGTCTCCACTATAATATTACTATGGTTCATAGCGGTTGTCACATTTTTTGCGCCTTTGCCAACCAAATCTAACTTTATTTACTACAAGTATAGTATGGATGAAATGATTTGTGGTCTTTATTGGGAATATAAATGGTTCTGTGTGATTACAGCATTATATATTCCAATAATTTCAGCATGTATAATTATATACACAAATTTCAAAGTAACGAGAAAAGTAATCGAGTCCAGACGAATGGTTGCAATTTGGAGAACAAGTAGAAATTCGGGAAAGAGCGAAATGAGGGCAGTCAAATTGTTGACTATTGCCACCGTTGTTTATTTCATATCATGGGGACCATATGTTATTCAGGTTATTATAATGAGTTTAACAAATATCAATGACATTCCGTCCAATGTTCGATTTGCTACAATGTGGTTGGCAAATTGCAACAGCTTTTCCAATGTTTTCGTTTATTCTGCCATGTATAAAAGTTTCCGAAGAAGAGCAAGGTTCCTTTTGTTATCAGTGTGTTGTTTAGGAGATGGTCGTTTTCACACGAATTCCAGTACAGATAAAAACTGCAATTCCTCTGGTAGAGATCCCGCGGACCTATTTGACTAGACTGATATGATTTTATCCGAAGCGTATGATAATCAATGTCAACCATCAATTTAAGTAGGACAATAATTTGACAATGTTACTGTAAATACACCAATCAGTTTGCTAAACAAATCGCGAGTGGTTATTAAAAAAAATCAACATATGTGTAGTGGTAAAAATTATATAAAATATGTTAAAAAAGGTACGACGTGTCTTGAATGTTGAATGTTGATTTGTCAAAGCCAAGCCTTTTTGAAATGATATGGAAAAGAGTAATACGAAAAGAAGACATAGAGACATTTACCATATAAAGGAAAAGATATATTAAAAATCATAACCAGGCCCCTAATATCTTCAAATAATTTCAAAATGCAAAAATATGTTGATTGTATTGTTCAATTAAAAATTGATATGGTTTGGTCACTTTAATGCATAAATGTCATTATAAATATCACGAGGGCATTGAAAACAAAGTTGAAGTTAGCCTATTAACAAATGAGTTTTGATAAAATTATCAGCAACAGCACAACCTAAAAGACATTGTACTCGTGTCACCATATTTGATAAGACATCATGTAGCAAAATATCTTTTTTATACGTGTGGTTGTGCTCTTATTGCTTATGCTACATAAATATTAATGAAAAGATCTCAAAACGAGGCAAATTTGCTATTTTGTTTATGCTTTTTCATTTAAAAACTTAAGAAATTTGAAAGTTTAAAGCATATCTGTAGAAAACAGTTCAAAGTTACACGCACTGATTTCTGGCAGATTAACATTTTGAGAAAATCTTTACGGATGCTATTTCATAGATTATTCAGACGACTTGAATGTGGTATTTTCAATGTACATGTATCCTTCACTCTGAGAAAATCTTTACGGATGCTATTCCATAGATTATTCAAACGAATTCGATGCGGTATTTTCAATGTACATGTATCCTTCACTCTGAGAAAATCTTTACGAATGTTATTTCATAGATTATTCAAACGAATTCAATGTGGTATTTTCAATGTACATGTATCCTTCACTCTGAGAAAATCTTTACGGATGTTATTTCATAGATTATTCAAACGAATTCATTGCGGTATTTTCAATGTACATGTATCCTTCACTCTGAGAAAATCTTAACGGATGCTATTTCATAGATTATTCAAACGAATTCAATGCGGTATTTTCAATGTACATGTATCCTTCACTCTGTGAAAATCTTTACGGATGCTATTTCATAGATTATTCAAACGAATTCAATGTGGTATTTTCAGTGTACATGTATCTTTCACTCTGAGAAAATCTTTACGAATGTTATTTCATAGATTATTCAAATGACTTCAATGTGGTATTTTCAATGTACATGTATCCTTCACTCTGAGAAAATCTTTACGGATGTTATTTCATAGATTATTCAAACGAATTCAATGTGGTATTTTCAATGTACATGTATCCTTCACTCTGAGAAAATCTTTACGGATACTATTTCATAGATTATTCAAACGACTTCAATGTGATATTTTCAATGTACATGTATCCTTCACTCTGAGAAAATCTTTACGGATGCTATTTCATAGAGTATTCAAAAGATTTCAGTGTTATATTTTATTGCAGATGTATCCTTCAGGTGTCTGTGGGGCCAATGAAGATGCTTTATCATATCTTCTCCTTTACAGTATTTTTGAAAACCACTTTTATCTGCTGGAACTAAAAGATTAATCTTTGTATGTGAAGTATTGATACATGTAGAATTAAACATCGTCTTTATTATTCAAGTTCGAAAGATTTTCGACAATTGTGCACTTATCCATGAAATTAAAAGTCATTTAGCACCGAACAATGTTATTGTATACAATTCTGATACAATGCTTCAAATTTCACTTGTTAGTTTTGCATCGGTTTAACTTGAGATTTAAACATTGATACACTATGGGACCTTAATTTATGACATGATTTTACGGTATTAGATCTTTCGATACGAGAATAGTCATCAATAAGAGAGAGGGGGTCTCTTTTTATATAAATTTATAGACGTGCCGCTGGTATGGGTCGTTTTTTTTGGAATGTCAAACATATCAATGGAGTTCAATTTCATGGAGGTAATAAATCAATGGGTAGAAACTTATTTGTCAATGGGTCATAAATGTTTATACTAGTACTCTGTTAAGATGTCTGTACAAACTGTGGTCTGGTCTTTTATCTCATAATATAAATCACGGGTCCCTTGTGGTTAATATCTCATTGAAATAAGTTGTCATGGTAAATTTTAGAAAAGTTTCTAAGACGTTTTGAATTGGCACAGATGTGAAATTAATTCAGGAAATTGATCTTACATATTAAGTGATAGTGCATACGATCTGATAGATGCTGTGACAGAAGTTATAAATCGAATCAGCCTAGAACAATTTGTATGCCCATAAAGATATAGATGTTTCTTTCGTTATAAGGAATCCCTGGCATAAATATATAGATGTTTCTTTCGTTATGAGGAATCCCTGGCATAAAGATATAGATGTTCTTTCGTTATGAGGAATCCCTGGCATAAAGATATAGATGTTTCTTTCGTTATGAGGAATCCCTGGCATAAAGATACAGATGTTTCTTTCGTTATAAGGAATCCCTGGCATAAAGATATAGATGTTTCTTTCATTATGAGGAATCCCTGGCATAAAGATATAGATGTTTCTTTCGTTATGAGGAATACCTGGCATAAAGATATAGATGTTTCTTTCGTTATGAGGAATCCCTGGCATAAAGATATAGATGTTTCTTTCGTTATTAGGAATCCCTGGCAAAAGATATTGATGTTTCTTTCGTTATAAGGAATCTCTGGCTTTCAAATGTTCACGTTTGAGCGTTCCTGGTCAAGGTTAAACAAGTAAAACGCTTCGGAAACATGAAATTTATAAAATGTTCATTTCATTGACTTTCGGCGGACATTTCCTGCAGCGTCTGGTGTATAAAATTATAAACCTCGTATCTTTGTTTTACACCCTTTTTGTCAATGACTCTGCTGGTGGAAGTTTTATTCCTGAGGGTAACATTAGCCCAATAGACTTCACCCCTAAGTTGACATGAAATATCCTCGGTACGAATTATCTTCATTTAACTTAGCCATTGATAGTCTAAAATTTGGAAAACGTTTTGAAATGTTTCTTTTGTAATGCACTTCAACTTCTTATTTCATTTGACCTTCCAACTGTGTTGATTTGAGGACCACTTCGAGCATTGTGAAAATAAAACGCGCGCGTGTATTTGACGTACTTAATTGTAAATTTGAGCAGCAGTAGTTTTCAATTATCAAACCTCATTAATCAATTAAAAGGAGGTAACATGACAGATCTGACGACTTAATTGTAAGCCATGTATCATTGGTTAGTTTTAGATAATACTTTATCATGATGTATATGCCTAAAATACTTAATTAGCAGCTGTGTTTAAGCAAATTCGTGTAAATCAGAATAAGAAAACGTTTCATTTTATTAAGAAAAGTTCAAAAGGAAATGTTTGGTCGTGAAGTGGATATATTCTTATGATATTAACATTTTGTGACAGCCGACTCGCTGTGATTTTGTAATATATGACTATCAAACTAAATCACACTTGAATGGTAGAATTAAAAAGTTTCCGGATTGTTTATGAATTTTACTCTTTTACATACTGTCATACATTTACTTTACAAGGTATTGGCAAAGATGAAAAGACGAATGTTCTAAGGTAGTGAATCTGATAAATATAGAGCATGGGTGGTAGACCTTTCGACATTTATGCAATGTAAAACAATAAGCTCAAAACCTGCAACATTTGTTTTGTTTGAAGTTGTAATGACAAGATTTATGATATATCTTGATTCTATCAATTCCTTCGCACAACTTGGCGTCTCCCTCATGCAAAGCTCTGATTCCTTGTCCGACTTTGGCTATACTTTTTATCCATTTTGGTTTATAAGCTGTTCAGTTTTTTAATGAGCTTTTGACTTTCAAATATTTAGGCCTTTAGCATCACTGAAGAGGAATTTATTGTCGAAATGCACACCAAGTGCAGAACAAGTGGTTCTGTTAATGTTATTGTTGAGTGTTCAAATTAAAATGTTTATTGTCATTGCACTATAATTCTTAAATGTGACAAAACAAAAAGAAAACTTTATCAATATATTAGTATTAAGTTTATATTTTAAGAATCACTTGTCCTAAATTCTATTGACTGTTTTAAAAAGGAACCAAGCGTATTTACCTGAATGCATGATATAGGTCTGAGGATTTTGACATTTTATCTATATCAGTTAATCAATAAGTTTTAAATCCTAAAATAAACATTCTAGATAATTTTGCTGGTTTCACATTCATTAAAGCTATTGGTCACATGATGTAATAACAGTCGTGTTTGTGTTTATGCTAAGCACATGGTTTGTGTTTATGTTAGTTATGATTGAATGGCATATACCCAAAATGCGGCTTTTACGGGTATATGTAGCTCATGTGATTCGTGAAAAGCATGATTAAGTAATACTTAAGGGGTTCGTTTGAGAAATTAAAGTTATTCGAAGTTTGCCTATTACGTTGAGGCAGTTCGAGGTTGTGGTATTTCTGAATCAGAGAAACTTCTAGATTCTGACCATGACATGAATCTTTTGCTGGTCCTAATGTACATTCGTTGCCTAATGTTAATTCTGCATATCATACTGGCAATAACGACTTGGTGGATACCTTTTCGTTGTTTAAGTCATATCTTGACGGGACGATTGCTACGCTTTATAAAGATTTGGTAGTTAGTAATGAGAACTTTGCAACTAAACTTAAGCAAGAAGTGTCAGTCAAACTTTAAGAAAAGGGAAACCAAATACAGTTTAATTTCAATTGTGATTTCATGGCTGACCTTGTTAGGCTTTAGAAGCGTATCCCTAACGAAGATGCAGCATGTCTTAAATTGGTATCTGGACCTATCCTCAAAGTTAAGAAGCGCAATAAGCTCATCCGCATTGCAGACAAATCTCCCACAGGATCTGCTTACCCTTCCGGAGCACCTGAGATCACCCCCAGTTTTTGGTGGGGTTCGTGTTGCTTAGTCTTTAGTTTTCTATGTTGTGTCATCTGTACTATTATTTGTCTGTTTGTCTTTTTATTTTTGGCCATGGCGTTGTCAGTTTGTTTTCGATATATGAGTTTGACTGTCCCTCTGGTATCTTTCGTCCCTCTTCTAGAAAACCGTCCTTGAATATGAGAGTGACTACCTTGCTTCCAATTCTGAAGACGAGAAACACATCCGTTCTGCTGAAAACCGTGATGTCAGGAGTATCAATCCTTATACAACAGATGCAGCTACTGTTTCTGCTCCTACTGCTTCAGCTTCCAATCAACAACATCATTTACGGTAAAACAACTATCAACAGCCGCCCTTTCGGAACCTCAGATGGAGGGAACCCTCATCTGTTACAAATACAACCAGCTTAGTCACTGGCGAATGCAGTGTCCACTTTTCAGTACAAAACCAATAGTCCCAGGGACATCAAGGCATCAAAGTTAATGATAAGTTTTTTTTATACTACTTTTCTAGATGAAAGTAATTTTTACGGACAGTTTAAACTGTTTCAATCACATGCAAAACATTTTGATAATATAACTATTTCATCTGTTACAAAAGGGATAAAATAAAGTTTACGAAAACATATACAGTTCCGGTAAAAAGTAAAAAAACAAAAATACCGAACTCCAAGGAAATATCTAAACGGAAAGTCCCTAAGCATATGTAACATGTAGGTGCAAATTATTTTGTTATTAATACTATCAAGCGTGGTTATGTAATTCCATTTTTACAGAATCCCTCATCTATGTCATTTAAGAATAACAAATCTGCAAATATTCATTCAAAATTTGTAGATTAAACAATTTCAGAATTACTGAATTTCGGATGTGTTACTGAAACTCCATTTCAACTGTTTGTTGTCAATCCACTAATTGTTTCTGTTCGAATTTCGGGCAAGAAATGTTTGATTTAGATTTAAGTGAACTGACTATTTTTATTTAAAAAGAAAGGATAAAATTTAAAGACTGGAAGGTGGGTGGCTTTAAATTAATTCACAAATTAAAAGATTGCTATCTATTTAAATTTGATCTTCAGTTTGGATATTTTCATTATGACGTGTTTACAAAACAGCAAACATATCCAGGATTTTGCTGGAACAAGTACAATATTTAGAGTGGTTAGGTTTAGTTTGGGATTCGTCTGATTATTCAATTTGTATATCAGATAGACGGATTGATGATACACTTATATCATTGGTTGATATTTTAAATAAATTTCCTAATTTCACAGCACGGAAATTAGCTCATGTAACGGGAAAAGTAATTTCAATGTGTCCAATCATGGGTAACATAACAAGTTAAATGACCCGTTATATTCACTGGGCAATTGAAAACAGAGTAAAGTGGGATATAAAAACTTTGAAATGTCCCAATTGTGTATCTAATGAGCTCAGATTTTGACTGAATAACATTAAGAGGTAAAACAGAAAACATTAAGTAGGTTATTCTATTCCTCACGTGTTTGTATATTCTGGTGCTAGTAACGTAGCCGCTGGAGCTTATTCGATAGATATTGACCCTAATATTTTTCATCACATGTGGACTTTACAGGAGTCGTTAAAGAGTTCTACATGCAGAGAACTTCTAGCTATTTTTTGGCATTAATCTCTTTTAAGAAAAGCTTAAGAGATAAATGTGTCAAATGGCATAGAGATAATAATAACTGCGTTTCCATTGTTCAGAAAGGAATTACAAAAGGTACATTTACAAGAGACAGCTGTGTTTTGAATTAAATATTTCTTTAGAAGTAGTTTGGATCCCGAGATCAAAGAATGCGAAAGCTTGTTATAGTTCTAAAATGATTGATATTGAAGAACCAATAAAGAATTTTTTAAATTAGTTGATGACATGTAGGGTCCGCATACTGTTGACAGGTTTGCGAGTATTTTAAATAAAATATTATCAAGATTTTATTCTAAATTCTGGAATCAAGGTGTTGAAGCAGTTGATATTTTCACGCAAAATTGGAAAGGTTAATTGGATTGTTCCTCCAATTTCCATTGTCTGTAGAGCGATCAAACATTTGATGTTATGTAAGGCTAAAGGCACTTTGATAGTTCCAAAGTGGCTTTCGTCGTCATTTTTGACACTGATTTTTTAAGAAAGGTTCACATTTGCAACCCTATGTAACTGATGTTTTGGAATTTGAACCAAAGCAGAACATTTTTATTCATGGTATGAATAATAAGTCCTGAATTCATTTCTAGTGTTTTAGCTATTAGATTGAATGCTGAGGTCATGTAAGAATTTACGACAAGGCTGTTGAGGAAGGTCGTTTGGTAATGACAGGCCAATCAAATGGTAAAGTCGTATTCTGATGAAAGGGCAAAATCAAATTAGCAAGGTCTCAACTGACATGGCTGGTGAGAAAATAAATCTGGCAATGTCATTTAAGATTCGTGAAAAGCATGATTAAGTATTACTTAAAGGGTTCGTTTGTGAAATTAAAGTTATTCGAAGTTTGACTATAGTTTACGTAGCAGCAGCTCGTTATAATTATGCTTAAACACCCACCCACCCTTTTATAGTTGATTATTGTTAATGTGGGCGTATAATGGATATTTAAAGAATTAAATTAGAGTTTATACATATTTTTATAAATTCCTATGGTCTGTACTTTCCCTGGCTTTTATCTTTTTTTAATGTTAAATGTCAGCTTGTCAGCTTGTTTTAATTAAGAGAACTTGGGATAGGAGTTAGATCATAGATATGAAACAGCATGGTGACAGCATGGGTATAATCAGAGAAACATCTGTATATAATTTTGATAAGATGGTCAGTTGTTGTTTGAGCATTGCACTGTTAGCAGTCATAGTTTTACTTCTTCGTATTGAAGTTGATGTTCATAACATGGATATTGATATTGTATCTGCTTCTAAAGATGCTGTAAATTATTCTATTCATTATCAATTTAGTTAGTTAGTGTGTTTGCTTCTCATTCGCTATTGGACCTCTCATTCGGTATGGGACGGTAATAGTCGGGGATTAACTGTGCAAGTACAATGTGACCCAGAAATTATAGAAAATTTAACCTGGTTAAGACTCAGTCAGTTTAGGAGTAATAGTACCGATTAATGCAAGAAAAGGTTCTAGTCAGAACTCTGAATATTGCTTTTCAAGACTTTACTACCAATGATGACAGTATAACCGAAATGGAGGACAATATTCCGATATTAGCAGAAAAAAATTCAAACTGCACCATATATGGTAGTGCGCGATCCCACAATGCATCAGTTAGTACACAAGAGGACCACGTGGTTTCGAAAAATTAACCATGTTAAATTTTCTATAATTTCTGGGTCACATTGTACTTGCACAGTTAATCCCCGACTATTTCTTTTGTCCTTTTAATGATGAATTCCACTTCATCATTAAAAGGACAAACGAAATTTAATTAACTTGGCCTCCATACTTTCTTCAACCATGCAGTCTTCCAGCGGAATGTTTCATCACCGAACGGGAAGTTAGTAATCATCAAAAATTTGATTAGAATAAGAAGACTTGACAGAACGGAAAGCAGCCGATTTTTCTACTTTCACTTCAACCGGAAGTTTACGATGTGACAATGTCAACAATTTGAGGAATCCCTACAACCTGGACTAAGCATACGAAGTATCAGAATACGCAGCATTCACTGCGAATACTCTGTCGGAGACTGCAGCTGGTAGAAAAACCAGGAAGTTTGTGGTGTCCGGACTACAAGGTGATATGCAGCTGAATCACTGCCTTTCTCCCTAACTGAGGAAAACATCACGTCCGGTACGAACTCCTTACTGAACTCTTATTAAGCCGGGTCTGAGAAAATTAAACTTCAATGGGGGCAATACATTACAAAAATATCCCTAGGCTCATTAGGTCTTCATCAAAACCTATGATTGCGTTGGATAAAAACCGCAATTTTTATACGTGTGCAGGCAAAACAAATTTCTTGTTAGAGGGGTCTAAATACAGCACAAACAACATTTTCCAAAAGACCAAAAAAGTGAAAAAGTATATTCTAACAAAACGCATTTGACTAACAGGTCGAACAACAAATGTTCTTAAACCCTGCTGACTGCCATTGGCGTTTGCCAAATAAACGGATCACCGATGTAATAAATGGATCTTAATTATCAATTTAATACTAAGCAGAAAACAATAAACTTGCGGAAAAGATGATATACCGCAAACAAAAGGTGCAAAGGTTTTTGCACACCATATCCGGATTTCGACAATTAATGTCATATATATATATATATATATATATATATATATATATATAAGTCTAAAAATTTGCACGACGATACTAATATAAGATGATATTATACGAAGATGTTGTTATTAAATCGTGTTGACAAATATTTCGGCTTAACAAATAGCCTTCATCGGTGTCAATGATTTTAACAATACTGATTGTAGGTTAAAAATAGATCAGTAATACAGGTAAGTTTTAGTCTATTGATTTTAATCCATAATCTTGAACATCATAATATAAACAAAACTCGATACTCTAATATACGTGACTGTGTATATTTACATTCCAAAATGAGTGAACAACAAAACTTAGTATTTCTTATTGATGCCGTTTGGATGATGTACATTTAGTTCCTTTATCCAAAAGCTTTCCCGAACCTGTCGCTGGGCATCACTCCAGTGAATGTTCTGTTCAATCACTAGGATTTTCATGTGATTAAAGTCATCAAGTTTGTGACCTGATTGTCTGAAATGCTGAGAAACTGGGAGAAGTGGCTCCTTAGAGATATCACTCCTATGGCCATTGAGGCTAATGTGCTCTTGTCTTCCCCCGATGGAGAAGTAATGTGATTTCTATAGGAGGGATCACGTAGATATGGCCACTTGTTACCCAGGTATGGGTTTCTACGATTATCACGACTGTTAATGTGCAGCACTTATGTCTTTTAACAACATAGCAGTAGAGTGGTCTATAAGAAACATTACTCTCTTTTGTATCATATTTCGCTAATACTCGTCCAAACCAGTGTGGTAACACATTTTCCACTTCTGGTTTTGCAATCAAAACAGTCATATAAGCTCAAGAATAAGGAATAACTAATCTGTCGATCCTTGTGTAAGAGACAGAATATTTCTTTTAGGTTAGGAAATTTGTAACATTTTCAAAGGTATTAGAAGATGCGCAACTATGAGATGCCGTAATAGTCATGTTTGTTCGATTCGTAAAGGGGAAATCTGAACTATATGTATATACAGACAAGACCGAGAACAATATGGGCCCCAGAGTATCAGATCTGGCAACTTGAAGATATTTTAGATGCCCATGTCAGTGTTTACTTTTCAGTTTACACTTTAAAATTAACATTTCATCCGAATATTTGATTGAATATCCGTACTATGGAATTAAGCAGTATTGAAATGATGGATTAATATCAGGCTTTCATGCAGGATCGAATGCTTTACCGTCTAGCCCGAGTATTTGTAAAAATTTGAAATCAGCTTTATCCAACCCATCATGTGTATGGAATTATATCATTCCGAGGTTTCTAAAGGGGATTTCTTTGGATCTTTTGATTATGGCTTTGTGTAATTTAAGGGTGATATTAAGTAAGTATTCGTACTTGCCGGGATCTACCTGAGGAATTCTCATCTAAAACACCTGTCTTTGTTCTACCACAGGTTTCTTACACATGTATGTTTTAATGCTCACATATCAGGGTTCTTCCATAGGTTTCAAGAATTGTTTACCTGTCTGGGTTCAGGATATTGCATATTTCAACTATCAGGGTTATACCACAGGTACAAGAATTTTACCTGTATGGGTTTACCACAGGTTCTTAGACTGTTTCACCTGTCTATGTTCTACCAAATGTTTAAGACATGATACTGCTTTAAGTTTTATATTTCAGCTGGAATCTGGGACTATTATAGTATAATAGTCCCAGCAGGAATGCTGTTAATGGTTTTCGAGGAATGATAATAGGCGAAATTGTAACTATATACAGGCTGAGGAGGCTAAGGAGCGCTAGACGACTTGTCAGTACACGTGAACATAAAATTATGGTATCTGGCAGATTTCGCTGTGCAGGATACAACATTTATATATCCAGTGAACATTGTATCACATTATGTACATATCAAGGCTTGCAGACCTGCTCTAGTTATGCAGTCTCAAGACTTTTTACCTGTCTGGGTTCTACCAAATGTTATTGCTTTTTACACCTGTCTGGGTCCTACCACAGGTTATTATATGTTTCGCTTGTCAGGGTTTTTATTCAGTATTCAAGCTTTTTCGATGTTTTAAAACATTTATGGAAATGACTAATCAGAATCATATAAATAGTGTGCAAATAATAGGTGAAGATTGTTTAATTTATTTTGTAACCTATTCTTATTAATTATCTTAAGCTAGCTCATGCTACAATTAAATTGAAATTAGCAGGAATTAGGCATAATTACTTAAAAATAGGGCATCCTGACCCTTTAACAAATTGAGCACGCTTAGAGTGTATATTAAGAGGTATAATAAGTCTCAGAATAATGTTCAGAATAATGTTTAACAAAAGAGATTACCTATAACATCTCATATTTTGAAAGATTTGTGCTTTATGTTAAAGCAAGGAGTTCTTTCTGCATTTGTTGACTTTATGTTGCAGTGTGCATTTAATCTAGCATTTTTTGGGTTTCTCTGATGTGGTGAATTCACTTATAGTAGTAAAATTGCAAGGCAGGACACACTTTCAATTCAAAATATTGATTTAGACATAAATTTTCAAAATTTCACATTACATCTGAATTCCTCCAAATGTGACCAATTTCGAGAAGGTATTACCATTTCTATTATTCAAAATGATATTTTCCACCCAGTCGATGTGATGAGAAGTAATATACAAGTACGAAAACATTATGGAGCTAGACCAGATTCCTATTTATTTGTTAGTGATGAGTCTAATTACACTCCTTTGTCTAGAGATACATATATATCTCTGCTTCGAGATTTGCTGTTCAGATTAGGATATAATGATAGTAAATGTTGTGGTCATTCTTTTCGAATATGTGCTGCTACATCAGCAGCAGCGGCGGGGGTTGAGGATCACATTATCCAGAGACTAGGTAGATGGTCATCTGATTGCTATATACGCTACATTAGAACCGAACCAAAATCTGTTTGCAAAGCACAAAGCAGGATGTTTTTTCCTAATTTTTAATACATGTTTGTTCTGAATCAAAGGAGTTCAATATTTTAAGAACTACATTTTGTACAAAAAAAAAAAAAAAAAAAATATTTTAGTATTATATTCAAGTATACTTTTCTATATGGTTTATTGAATTATTATTATTGTTTTTTTAAACAAAATATATGTATCATTTCTTGGGGGCTTTCACTCATGCAACTCGTTCAATTTGGCCAACTTAATTTCAGGGAAATTATTTTCCACCAATTCATTAATACATCTTATAAATAATTAAGGCTTTGTTTTATTTAAGGGTGATAATTAAGTTAGTTTTTGTACCTGCTGGGATCTACCGCAGGAATTCTCATTTAAAACACCTGTCTGGGATCTACCACAGGTTCTTATACATGTATGTTTTCAATACTCACCTGTCTGGGTTCCACCACAGGTTCTAATATAAAATTTTCACCTGTTAGGGCTCTACCACAGGTTCTTAAAATTGTTTCACCTGTCTGGGTTCTACAACAGGTTTTTATGAACAAAAAGCATCACCTGTCACGGATCTAACACAGGTGCATAATTTAGGCAACTTATTTTTTAAGAATTTAAAATTATGTTGATTAGGTAGTGTTTTTTTTTATTTTTTTTATTTGGTTATTTCAATTATGATTATTGAAAGTTTTAATGAGTAGCCCCTAGAAAGCCAAATGATACATTTATTATTATTTTCATATGTATTAAGTATAATAGTTTTAGAATTGTGTGCGAATATGATATTAGTATAGTGTTTATACAATTGTGTCTTAGTATATTAGTATGTTAATAAGATTAGAATAGTTATTAAAAAGTTTTGCATATGATATCACAATATCCATAATGACAAGAATATGTGTTCCACCCAAGTAGAACATTTCCATTTCTATTCATAATATCTAGATTAGTATATATAAATGTGGTATGGTACACGAGACTAGTTATTGTCTAAAAGGAGACATCTACTGTTCTATGTGGTATGGTATATGAGACTTGTTAGTGTTTAAAAGGAGACCGACTAGTAGCTACTGTTTCAATGTGTATTGGTATATGAAAATTGTTAGTGTTTATTATAAAGGAGACATCTACTGTTCAATGTGGTATGGTATAAGAGACTTGTTAGTGTTTATAAGGAAGACGTCTACTGTTCTGACAGTATAGGTATAAACTATATTAAATAATATTAATATGTATTTTTTTCTCTTTTGTAGAAAGATTTTGATCTTGTATCCTTTATATGCTTGGATCGTGTATACATATATTAGTTCTTGCCTGAATTTATAGTGAAGGACTTTATTTTGAAGAATATTTAATGTAACAAATATTAAAGGCTATTACACCTGTAGGCACAGTTATCCTATTCATGTGTTGTTTTATTTATTGAATAATTTATATTCGTTTGAGCTTGGCGAATTAGAATATAATTAAAATTAGATCTCTCACTTGCTGTTGTCCCACGCGCGACATTTCAGTAAAAAAGTATAACAAAAATGCCGAACTCCAAGGTAAATTCAAAATGGTAACGTCCATGAAAACTGACAAAATCAATCGTTATCAACCAACGGAACGAGTGAAAAACAACTGTCATATTCCTGAATTAGTACAAGCATTTTCAGAAGAAAATGATGAGTTAAATCTAGTTTTATAGTTAGCTACCGTATATTGTATACACTTTCTAGATAGAGTACATATTACGAAAAGTATAGATACAAGGGTAAAAAATGAAAACAACACTGTAAAACCCTCTTGCGTCCGAATCGCACCTCAGGACCCACCTGTACCAGAAATACCCAGAGTCAAAAATCAGATAGTAAACAAGTGTATCGAATGCACCCAATCATGTAAAAAGTGAAGTTTTGATGTGTTTGTTCTTTGATTTTGCCATTTGATTGGGGACTTACCTTTTTTGAATTTTCCTCGGAGTTCAGTATTTTTGTGATTTTTCTTTGTACAGTTCAGAGGCATGTCGTCGAATTAACTTTCTAGACAATTTTTGTGATCTAAAAGTGAAAATTTATAACCGTAAATTTATCAATTCTACTAGACAAGAAACGAAAACCAAAATGAAGTACGCCACGGAAACTTGAACATTCAAGTTTTGATTTGTGCGACAACTTATTTTTGACCCGGGGATAATAGCCGATATTAATTACAGTAAAAGAGAGGCGAAATATACCAACGGTGCATTCACATTCATAAGCCGAAAATAAACTGACAACGCCATGGCAAAAACGAAAAAGACAAAATGACAAACAACAGTATACAAAATACAACATAGAAAATTAAAGACTGAGCAACACGAACCCCACAAAAAACCGGGGGTGATCACAGGTGCTCCGGAAAATTAAGCAGATCCTGCTCCACACGTGGAACGTCGTGTTGCTCATGTAAGTACAAACCCGGTGAAAAGTCTAATTCAGTAGATCACATTCATTGAAAAAAGGACGGGATTCTTGTTGCGACAATTGGAATAAATCCGTCGTCATCTGTGAAACAGATACTCCATAACGGTCAACCAAAGTCCTTAAAATTTTCGAATGGACGATTTCAACTTCACAATTTGAAAAACACGTCCCTCCAAACGAAACAAATATGTTGTCAATCAAGAAATCAAGCATCTTGATAATGTCAGTTTCAGAGAATTTTTAGTTTGAATCAGTGTGATATTTTACAATGTACGATTTATCCCTCCCTAAGACAAGATACGTTGGCCATTCTCTTTTATGAAACAAAGCAGGACCAATTCTTTCAATTTGTCTTTTAGTTTGGAATGGGGAATACTTGTTTAAAGTGTTGTAAAGTCAAATGGTTTAATACTATTGCAGGATGAAAGAGTCTTCGATTGTATGTACTCTAACAGATCTTTGGTAATTTTAGTATCCACATTGTATCCACGCCACCTTTAGAATAGGTAGTTTCACAATAACTTTTAAGCCCGGCTTTGATTGCTGATAAAACTGGTGTTAATAATTAAGAAAGAGGTTTCGTGGAGCACTTGGAAGACTCAGCAATATAACGTTGTTTGTAAGGACATTTATATGTTATTTAGGTATTCAGTACAGGGAAGGAAGATCCTGTTCTTCATCTTTGGTTGAAATTCCAAAGGAACATAAAAGAGACCTATGATTATCCAGGATTTCCTCCTTAGTAAGTGTTAAGGGGATATATGTTGAGTTTACAAGTGAATTTTTAATACCTAGTTCATTTATTAAGCAGTTTATGTAATGTAATTTACGCACAAAGCGATGTTGTTTTGGGCTTTATCTGCAGGGACAAGAACATATTTGTCATGGAAGTAGGACAGGTGCCTTTCAACATTTTGGTTTTTAAACATTGATATAGCATGAGTATTCATAGACCCATTCAGTTTTGTTTTTTTTTTTTAATTCTGATTTGTATGAACGACCTCACAGCAACAATAATGAACATGACTCTTTAGATGAACATTGTGAACCCTCAGATCTAGCTATAAGTACACAAATAACACAAAATAGACATCAAAAATCAACTGACAAGAATGCCAACGAAGATGCACAACAACCACTACTGCCGCTTATCCCTTTTTTCGTAAACCAACCAATGAGGTCGACTCCACTAAACCAGAATATTCCTAGATTACCAGCAGCCGCATGTGTAGGATTAAATAATGCCCCCACGAAATAATGACCGCCGGATGTATTCATAATAAATACTGTCAGTGGACAATATTTACTTATTTTAATGTGTCCCGGAAACAATTTACCCATGAAAAAAAAATTTCTAAGCTGTGAAAAAGTGTCCATGTTATCACTTTTTTAACATTAAATTTGGTCCTTTAACAGTAAATGTGATAATTTAGGATTTAATAATGCCCCCATGATATAATGTTTAACTCCATCACATTCTTTTGTGCCTGTACCTAATCAAATTTAGGAAGACACTATCTCATAACTGTTGCTGTAAAATTATGTCCACTTAAAAGACAAAATTTCATGGCAATGGACATTATTTAATACTTCAATTCTGTGAAAAAACTGAAGCTTGTCTATACTTTCTTTGGCCTTCCTGTCCTTATAAATATGATATAACTCCTCCAATATGATTTTATTATTTTGACATTTTCTTCGAAGTATTCACCTTACATTGAAATTTTCTGGGTATTTCATTGAACTTAGATAGTTGTAAATTTGTTGGTATTCACTGCCATTCATTTTTTGTGTTTGTGTTTTAATTCATCTATTTCTAATACACCTTTCTTAATTAATTAAAATTCAAGTATAATAAAAACATTTTGATGACCTTTGCAGAACATAATCTAATATCAACTGCTATGAAATATTGTCCTGTGAGAGGACACTATTTCAAAACTATTGCTGTAAAATTCTGTCCACTTAAGAGACAAAATTTCATGGCAATGGACATTATTTAATACTTTACAGCTGTGAAAAACTGTCCAGGCGGACACTTTTTCACAGGACACTATTATATAAAAATGAGAAGACGTGGTATGATTGCCAATGAGACAACTCTCCACAAGAGACCAAATGACACAGAAATTAACAACTATAGGTCACCGTACGGCCTTCAACAATGAGCAAAGCCCATACCGCATAGTCAGCTATAAAAGGCCCCGAAAAGACAAATGTAATACAATTCAAACGAGAAAACTAACGGCCTAATTTATGTACAAAATAATGAACGAAAAACTAATATGTTACACAGCAACAAACGACAACCACTGAATTACAGGCTCCTGATTTGGGACAGGCACATACAGAATGTGGCGGGGTATCTTACACATGAACCATACCTTGGGTATACCATATCAATATGATGTTAAACAATATCTCGAGTTAGCTAGGTGGTATGAAATGCCTGTCTATGCGTATCGTTTATCAAGAAAACTCTACCGCTAATGTCTCCAAAGATACTGTAGGAAATGTTAATACGGGAAAATTGGAAGAAGGTTAATGTGAAAACGAAGCTTAAAAGATAGAAAATTTAACACAAAATTGACATAATTGCAGATCTTCGTTGTCGATACTACATAGACAACGTATTGTTTCACGGAATTCAAGATGCCGATTATAATACGTCCGAAAATTTATTGATACTGTATCAAATATTTGTAGAGACAAACTAGAACTAAACGATGTTCAAACATTCGTTTACTAAAACGCACCATCTTGGGGAAATGAAATCGGAACAAATGAGGCATATTTTTGTATGATCCAACGACTCAAATACACGGAGTAAAGTTCGATTGAACTGATATAAGTAGAAAAATATTATGATGTTGGAATAGGCTACAGCATCCAAAAGATGTGATTGACCGCCAAAAATGTCTTGTACCTATGTTCAAAGAAGCAAAACTGCGAAAAAAAAACCTTTCTCATCCATGATAAACTTTACATAGACTTGAAAGAGTATTTGCGGATGAAACCGTGAATGACAACAGGGCAACACAGATTTCAGAGGCGTGTAAACTATGAATGACTAATCCTAATCCTAATCCTGATGTCGAAATAATGGCACAACTTGTCTCATGGTACTATTAATTTCATCTTAATCTGGTGCTCTATGACCCGTAGAAATATCTCGCGGTACTTTAGTATACTTATTGACGCAAGATCGGGTATCAGGTCTTGCTAGATCTCGAAATCGACTAGAGAAAGGGCAAACAGTTTATTCCAATAAAATCTCATCTTGGAACATAAACGGTGGTCTATGTGAAAAAAATTAAAACGAACAATTTGTTAATTTTTAGTAAAACATTAAGTATTTCTAATTGCACGTTGGATCAAGAAACAATTCAAATTTACTATGGACCTCTTCTGTTGTCCAGTCATTGTACGCGTATGCGTTGGAATTGTACAGAAGGTGGGAGATGGTTTTGTTGCATAAGAAACATTTGGAACTGAAAACCTGAAAAATCTTCCCTTATCAGCTACTGCACCTAAATTTAACAAAGTTTGTCTTGCACCTAATGCATCTAATATATCTAATGTATATTTACAAGGTATAAAAGGGGCCTTTTATAGCCGACTATATTGTATGGGTTTTTCTCATTGTTGAAGGTAGAACGGTTGCCTATAATTGCTAACATCCACTGCATTTGAACTTTGGTTGATAGTTGTCTCATTGGCAATCATACCACATCTCCTTATAATTGTTTTACTAAATTATTTGCTCTCTTTTCAACTCAAAATATGGATATAAAATAAATAACTAAAACACAAGCTACTTCTGTATTATATACAGCTATAACCTTCAACAATGAATAAAAGAGATTATTTGCTATCCTCCTTTATAATACTATTTAATGAACTAGACCGGTATATGAATTTATATCAAGGAAAGCTTTTTGTAAAGTTCTCCTTCTTGTCCTTGTCTTTGTCAAAATTTCCCATCCTGATATTATGTGACTGCTCTTGTTTTTTTGGTTTTTTTTGTACAATTTCAAGGAAAACATTATTTAAATGTGTTTCCTTGAAATTGTACAAACAAAAAAACAATTCATCCGTGACAAAAACAATCTGTATAGGAAAGCTAATACATATAAGTTAGCAGTCTGTGTCCGAAGGTAGGAAATTTCTTCAGAGAAAACAAACAATAACAAACATTAAAGGTGCGATTTTAAATCAAAGATTTAAGTCAAATTTCAACACAAACAATAACATCACGTACAAATGTATGTTTTAATGAGTAATTTGCAAGTCTTTCTCGGTAACAGTTTGCACTGCAATGCATAATTTAGAAATCTCATAAAATTTTCAAATATTTTAATTAAGAATTTGGTGCTTCTTTTGTAATTTTATTGGGATGCAAAAGCGTTGACAGAGGCAAATTTTGTATGAAGCGATTCCACTTAAAATATGCGCACGATCAACGCTTTTTCAATCCTATAAAAATACGAAAAAACCATTTAATTCTTATAATTTCATTTATATGCTACAACCATGAATCAACGAGTTACAACAAGCTTTTCGTTTATCTTCCAATGCTTGTGACGTTGTCATGGGAAGCATGTGTAGTCATGATGCATTTTATTGAGAAATTAAATATAATGTTGAAATGCCTCACGATTGTTGTCAGTCAATCAAATGTAAAAATTCTTACGAAACATGCATGTTATGTAATTATTTGAAACTAACGGATACAAAAAATACGTTGTCTTTTGTGAGTGAAAGTAATTGAACATCATTTGTTGCAAATTAAACTTTAATGACGTTAAAACATTTGTCTTGATTGATTCACGCACTGTTGCAATTTCCTGTAAAAAAGCATCTTTTACGTAAACTCAAAAGTACAAAAAAAAAAAAAGATTAAAGACTTCATACTAAAAAAAAAAGTATAATAGAGTTCGTAAGTTAAAAAATAACAATTCTATCAAACATTGTAATCGTACGACTTTGAAGAAAAGTTATTCCGCCGGACTATTCCATCGTGGTTTTGCACATATACTACAAAAGGTGACCAGAGACCTTTTTTTCGGTCAAAATTGTAGTATTCAAGGAGCTGCTGAAATATGTTGGAGGAAATCCTGAAATATTACAGGACCTTCACATATCGATTTAAGGATATCCAGAAATCGATTACAGGATATCCTTAAATCGATTACATGATATCCTTAAATCGATTACATAATATCCTTAAATCTATTACAGAATATCCTTTAATCGATTACAGGATATCCTTAAATCTATTACAGGATATCCTTAAATTGAATTGTGGAGTCCTCAATGATTTATGAACATCCTGAATCCGAATATGGAGGTCCTGAAAAATTACTGTTGATGACTATTTTGAAGGAAACAAAATGGAAAATTGTACAAGTTAAATTTACATCCAAGAAAAAATTGCATGGTTCCAAGTAGAAAATATTTCATGTTTATTCACAAACAAGATTTAACATGAAAGACGTTGTCAACCGAACTTACAAATGTAATTTTTGTCTCACAGAGCATACCGAGTTTAAGCTTCCTGCAACAAAACATTCTTACCTTTCGAGTCAAATCGATTGGCTTAATCCATCCTCTAAATCCGACAGCTCTCCCTCGTCCATTATTTTCGATGACCATTTTAACTTCCGGGAGACTTCATTAATATGTATATGACAAAAACATTTACAGTACAATTGAGAAATTGTAAGTGAATGACAATGCAGGAGCGTTCAAATATTATTGTCGCATGCCATCCCGACTCGAATATTTCCACGCCCCTGCATTGTAAATCACTTACAACTCCTGAATGGTACTGTAAATAAAACAGAGAGTTCAGCAATGTAAAGCCATAAAGATTAAACAAATCATTACATGCTTCCTGTAATGGAATGTTCTGATTCTCAGGGGATTCAAATTCATGCATGTTATATTGAAGTTTTTGAAAGGCAACACATCGAGAAGCTTTAAATCAGGTATGACAAAATCGCTATAATTTTTGGTCTTGAATAAAAGTCGCCAATGTTTGTTCCTGCACAAGTCTAAAGATTCAGTTTGTATTCGTCGTGTATGAAAAGCAAGTCCAGGTTATTTTAGCCTGTCAAATTTATTGTAATAACTTATTGCGAACCAAATGAACTTTTTGCACAGAGTCATCTCCTATTGGTCAATCTACTTAAACTTTTGCAGTTCTATTATCCCATTGAATAAATACAATAGCTATTGTTTATGTGTAGTTTATTCACTGGGACTTTCAAATATCTTCTAAGAGAAATCCATTACCAGAGTAAAAAAATCGTCTTCTAATAGATGAAAATACATGTTTTACTCACAAAACTGCATGTTATGTTGTATTTATTCAATATAAATAATATATTTTCAATCTGTTCAATATAAAAACTGATTTGATCATAAAAAGTTGATTTCTGACAAAATAATTATATGCCCCTGATTCTGCTATATTTGATACGAAAAAAGATTAACGCCTTGTCAAAAATCTCCAGCGTTATCTCAGGAACCATCTGCACAAAGCCAGGACAAACAAACACAGAACCAGGACATTGATAAACTAAGAAAAATGCACACTCAAGAGATTGCTACTGTTTTTCGCAGTGTGATTATTGCATGCGGATTTCGGTACATGAAACAGACTCCAGGGGGATTTTTTATTAAGTTTTTCTCCTTTATATATGTTACGCATAGTGGAGCATTTTCTACATAAGGAAATGCCTGTACCAAGTCAGGAATATGGCAGTTGTTTTCCATTCGTTTGATGTCTTACCCTTTGGATAAGGGACTTTCCGTTTTGAATTTTTCTTGGAGTTCGGTATTTTTTGTTATTTAATTTTTTAAAAGGCCATGTTCTAGTTTCAGCTTTTGAACCCATAACTAAGAAACTAATTCAAGATGTCACAATTGTTACCTTAAAATGTGTTGTTTAAGAAACGTCAAGAATCATTATCACCAGCACCGATCAGGACTAAATCACCATTACCAAAAATGTATCACGCAAGACAACCTTATTCATCTCAATGCAAGAACAAATAGATTTGGTTGTGTAAAAGAGGGACGAAAGATACCAGAGGGATAGTCAAACTCATAGATCGAAAACAAACCGACAACGCCATGGCCAAAAATAAAAAGACAAACAGACAAATAATAGTACAGATGACACAACATAGAAAACTAAAGACTAAGCAACACGAACCCCACCAAAAACTGGGGGTAATCTCAGGTGCTCCGGAAGGGTAAGCAGATCCTGCTCCACATGTGGCACCCGTCGTGTTGCTTATGTTATTACAAATCCGGTAAATAGTCTAATTCGGTAAGTCACATTCGTGAAAAGGGAAGGGTATTGTAGTTACGACATAAGTAACATATCCGAGATCATCTGTGAAACGGTTATTCCATAACGGTCAACCAACTCGTGATGGCGTCCGTAAAATTTACGAAGGGATGATTTCAACTTCACCATTTGGAACTCTTGGTTTAATAGCTTCCTTGTGAGCAGCAATCCTCTATCAAGGAAATCATGATAGGAAACACAAGCCCGGGAATATCGTATCAATTGGGAGATATATACTCCGTATGCAGGCGCTGCTGGAATGTTGCTACATAGAAATGGAAAGTTCACAATTGGGAAGCTGAAATCATCTCTTTTGTCGTAAAGTTTTGTTTTCAACCGACCCTCATTGTCAATTTCTAGATGTAAGTCAAGATATGAGGCAGACTTAACTCTATCTGTAGTATCCTTTATCTCTCGTTCGATGGGATAGATTCGTTCAACATAGTCACCAAATTTTGTATTATTTAGTGAGAAAACATCATCTATATAGCGGAACGTAGAGTTAAAGGATATTGCTAACTTCTTACCTTTCTTCCTAAGAAGTTCCTGTATGAAGTCAGCCTCATAATAATAAAGAAACAAGTCGGCAAGAAGAGGGGCACAATTGGTTCTCATTGGAATTCCGACAGTCTGTTGAAAAACACGTCCTCCAAACGTAACAAATATGTTGTCAATCAAGAAATCAAGCATCTTGATAATGTCAGTTTCAGAGAATTTTTGTTTGAATCAGAGTGATTCTTTACAAAGTAGGATTTATCCTCCCAAGACAAGATACTTGTATCTACGTTCGCCATTCTTTTAATGAAACAAAGTAATACCAACTCTTTCAATTTGTCTTTTAGTTTGGAATGGGAATACTTGTGTAAAGTGTAGAAAAGTCAAATGTTTTAATACTATTGCAAGATGAGAGAGTCTTAGATTGTATGTACTCTAAAAGATCTTTGGAATTTTTTAGTATCCACATCTGATTCACGCCACCTCTAGAATAGGCAGTTTCACAATAACTTTAGAGCCCGGCTTTGATTGCTGATTAAAATAGATGTTAATAATTTAGAAAGAGGTTTCGTGGAGCATTTGGAAGACCCAGCAATATACCGTTGTTTGTAAGGACACTTATGTAGTTTAGGTATCCAATACAGTGATGGAAGATCCAGTTCTTCATCTTTGGTTGAAATTCCAAAGGAACATAGAACAGACCTATGATTATCCAGGATTTCCTCTTTGGTAAGTGTCGTGAGGGTATATGTTGAGTTTCCAAGTGAATTGTCAATACCTAATTCATTTATCAAGCAGTTTATGTAATGATATTTACACACAAAACGATGTTGTTTGGGGCTTTATCTGCGGGGACAACAACATATTTGTCATGAAGGTAGGACAAGTGCTTTGCAACATTTGGGTCTTTAAAATTGATGTAGCGTGGGTATTGATATGCCCATTTAGTTTCTTAATTCGGATTTGACCTCACAGCCTTAATGGTCCGAGGACACAGTTATCGTCCTTAGATTTTCGTTGTCTACAAATATAGTCCCTAGTGTGGACAGTGTATAACTTGCCAATTTTGTTCATATACTTTCCAAATTTATTTCTTTATATTTTATGCATGAAATATTAAGTAAAGGGATGAAATTACATGTTGAAAAAATTTGGGTGCTGAATCTTTATGTTAAGTAGTGATTTGGTCCAGTTCAAAAAGGTCAAAAACTAGTATGTCTGAAGCTGTCAAACTGAATTTTAGACCCCCTTAGCACAGAATTGTCAATATTTTGAGTTAGAGCTGGTAGACTTGTCTATAATTTTGATATTATTTGTCCCAATAATAGTACACTACACTGTAAAAATCTTTTGAGATAGAGCAGGTGCGATTTTTAATTTGAATTTATTGTCTAAAAGAAATGCACTACGAAATAACTGTGTTCTCGGGCCTAAGAGATGAATTCAGGAAATGTAGATTCTGTACTTTGGCAACTTCTCTGAATGGTTTGCTGGTTTCAACTTGTCAAACTCAATAAAAGCAAAGGATTTAAATCTTTATTTGAAAGAAATTCTGTTAAAATGTCCCATTTTGGCATTATACGGCTAAAATAAGCATTTTATAGCAGTTTCCATTTTTATGCTTAAGAGGCATGCTGACTTTCTATCTGACAGCTTTTATGCTTTGATATTTGTGTTTCTATGATTGATTCAAATTCTATCAACCATTTGTGAACTCTGAATGTAGAAAAGTAGATTATCACAGAAAAAATGTGCAAAATGTGTTGTAATTAGGAACTGGTCGAACGGCCTGTTTGATGTATGTGAAATGTGAAGAGCTTTGTACATAAAATTTGTAGTCCATCATAAATATTTCACTAAATCTGTATATAAAGCACTTGACAAGGATCTGTGCACCTTATCCATTTCATATACTACATTTATTTTCTTCAGTAGGATAGCATGTGGTTCAAATATATGCCAGTTAAGACTAAAGCTACATGCAAGTTCTCCATAGAAAAGTGAAAAACTGTGCATCAGACTATACTGTCTGCAAAAAGTTGAATGCAAGAGTCCTTTTGCAATAAGACTTCTTGTATCATGACATCTTAGCATAGAAATGAGCAAAAAGTAACAAATTTCCATTTCTTATAGCTTCTGTATGCATTTTATATGTAAATATGTGCTACTGCCTAAATTGACTCTAAATAATGTTCAGTCTTGCATGACCTAAGACCATTTTATACTCATGTGGTATGCTTTTGTAACTTTTTTTCAATTTAAAGTACATTTAATATATATGGAAGAATAATTTATTGTAAAAACTTCAAAACTTCAAATTGGTTGGAAAAAATGCATGTTTATGTAAGGCTCCCCTTAATTCGAAAATCTCAATTTTCAGGCACAGGCTCATATAAATTTGACTTTTGAATAATTGTAATAAATCTGATAAATCAAATGAGTGTTCAGTTGCTTTTAATACCTAATATATTATATCTAAGAACATTTAAAAAGCAAATTTTTGCAACATTTAAATTTTTAAAGCCCAAATCTTGATAGTTGAAATTATTTGATTTAAACGTCAAAATTAAACATCCAAATTTCAATATTAAAACAGCCATAGTTTCTATGATATATATCCTATGGCCATGAAACTTGGCCAACTATCTTATAATTCCCTAAGCTTAGGTCATGCAAAGTTTTATTAGAATCGGTCAAGTCTTTCTATACTATTAGGTCCGAGGACACAGTTATCGTCCTTAGATTTTCCTTGTCTACAAATATAGTCCCTAGTGTGGACAGTGTATAACTTGCCAATTTTGTTCATACACTTTCCAAATTTATTTTTTTTATATTTTATGCATGAAATATTAAGTAAAGGGATGAAATTACATGTTGAAAAAATTTGGGTGCTGAATCTTTATGTTAAGTAGTGATTTGGTCCAGTTCAAAAGGTCAAAACTAGTATGTCTGAAGCTGTCAAACTGAATTTTAGACCACCTTAGCACAGAATTGTCAATATTTTGAGTTAGAGCTGGTAGACTTGTCTATAATTTTGATATTATTTGTCCCAATAATAGTACACTACACTGTAAAAATCTTTTGAGATAGAGCAGGTGCGATTTTTTAATTTGAATTTATTGCCTAAAAGAAATGCACTACGAAATAACTGTGTTCTCGGGCCTAAGAGATGAATTCAGGAAATGTAGATTCTGTACTTTGGCAACTTCTCTGAATGATTTGCTGGTTTCAACTTGTCAAACTCAATAAAAGCAAAGGATTTAAATCTTTATTTGAAAGAAATTCTGTTAAAATGTCCCATTTGGCATTATACAGCTAAAATAAGCATTTTATAGCAGTTTCCATTTTATGCTTAAGAGGCATGCTGACTTTCTATCTGACAGCTTTTATGCTTTGATATTTGTGTTTCTATGATTGATTCAAATTCTATCAACCATTTGTGAACTCTGAATGTAGAGAAAAGTAGATTATCACAGAAAAAATGTGCAAAATGTGTTGTAATTAGGAACTGGTCGAACGGCCTGTTTGATGTATGTGAAATGTGAAGAGCTTTGTACATAAAATTTGTAGTCCATCATAAATATTTCACTAAATCTGTATATAAAGCACTTGACAAGGATCTGTGCACCTTATCCATTTCATATACTACATTTATTTTCTTCAGTAGGATAGCATGTGGTTCAAATATATGCCAGTTAAGACTAAAGCTACATGCAAGTTCTCCATAGAAAAGTGAAAAACTGTGCATCAGACTATACTGTCTGCAAAAAGTTGAATGCAAGAGTCCTTTTGCAATAAGACTTCTTGTATCATGACATCTTAGCATAGAAATGAGCAAAAGTAACAAATTTCCATTTCTTATAGCTTCTGTATGCATTTTTATATGTAAATATGTGCTACTGCCTAAATTGACTCTAAATAATGTTCAGTCTTGCATGACCTAAGACCATTTTATACTCATGTGGTATGCTTTTGTAACTTTTTTCAATTTAAAGTACATTTAATATATATGGAAGAATAATTTATTGTAAAAACTTCAAAAACTTCAAATTGGTTGGAAAAATGCATGTTTATGTAAGGCTCCCTTAATTCGAAAATCTCAATTTTCAGGCACAGGCTCATATAAATTTGACTTTTGAATAATTGTAATAAATCTGATAAATCAAATGAGTGTTCAGTTGCTTTTAATACCTAATATATTATATCTAAGAACATTTAAAAGCAAATTTTTCCAACATTTAAATTTTAAAGC
Organism: Mytilus coruscus; assembly: GCA_017311375.1. NCBI lineage: Eukaryota > Metazoa > Mollusca > Bivalvia > Mytilida > Mytilidae > Mytilus > Mytilus coruscus. The sequence continues at coordinate 96,061,678 of CM029601.1, forward strand.
CCAAATCTTGATAGTTGAAATTATTTGATTTAAACGTCAAAATTAAACATCCAAATTTCAATATTAAAATAGCCATAGTTTCTATGATATATATCCTATGGCCATGAAACTTGGCCAACTATCTTATAATTCCCTAAGCTTAGGTCATGCAAAGTTTTATTAGAATCGGTCAAGTCTTTCTATACTATTAGGTCCGAGGACACAGTTATCGTCCTTAGATTTTCGTTGTCTACAAATATAGTCCCTAGTGTGGACAGTGTATAACTTGCCAATTTTGTTCATACACTTTCCAAATTTATTTCTTTATATTTTATGCATGAAATATTAAGTAAAGGGATGAAATTACATGTTGAAAAAATTTGGGTGCTGAATCTTTATGTTAAGTAGTGATTTGGTCCAGTTCAAAAAGGTCAAAAACTAGTATGTCTGAAGCTGTCAAACTGAATTTTAGACCCCCTTAGCACAGAATTGTCAATATTTTGAGTTAGAGCTGGTAGACTTGTCTATAATTTTGATATTATTTGTCCCAATAATAGTACACTACACTGTAAAATCTTTTTGAGATAGAGCAGGTGCGATTTTTTAATTTGAATTTATTGCCTAAAAGAAATGCACTACGAAATAACTGTGTTCTCGGGCCTAATCCATTCGGAAAGAGTATCTACATCTTCTTTCTCGCGTTTAGCCCATTGCCTGGCATAATCCTCGACTGAATCCATCAGTATTTTGAAGTTGTATTTCCAATTGATGGATTTAGGCTCACGATATTTCGGACCTTTGGATAACAAATTTCGCAGGGAAGTGTTATTGACAATGTTGAGGTCTCCGGTAATAACGTTGCCAGCCGGATTATATGTGAATTGGGAACTAGCACAGGTCCAATCAGGAGGTTTAGACTTGAAGTCGTCAATGTTGAGATTCTGCAAAACGTGTTTGTAATTGAAAATTTTAGTTGCAATTGGTTTGGTATAGGTATAAGAAATTATTGGTACAGACTGATCTTTAAAATAAGGAGGTATTTTCGACTGAACTAATTTATGATGAAGGATATTGCCTAAGTTGACGCCATCGAGACCTTTGTTGGCAAAGGAAAGTTTAAGAAAAGATCTTTAAGACAGGGCTGATTATTTTAATCAACACTGGAAAATGGCCCATATGACTTGAAAAAAACTGGTTATATAATGCATATTTTCATTGGCCCTCTTGCTGATTATTGATTCGTCATAAAGGAAAATTTCAAATCATATCTAGCAATGTACAATTATATATGCATCAGAAAAGAATTGATTGTTCTACGCACTCAAATCTATACGCTGTGCATAACTTAATGATCTATACGCTGTACATAACTTATTGATCTATACGCTGTATATAACTTATTGATCTATACGCTGTACATAACTCATTGATATATACGCTGTACATAACTTATTGACGTGAACATAACGACAGACGCATTCTTGTGTTTTGTTTTGAGTCATTTTTGTTTCACTGTACGTAGTTCATTATTTTCCCGCTTCGCGGTCTATTAGATCGAAAACCGTTTCATTCTTTTATTGGTTACTTTGGTTTTGTATTCTAACACTTTACAGGTACCCAGTCATTTATTATGAGATAAGATAATGTTAACATCTTGAATAATGTGTATGTTTGAAAAAATGATAACATCTCTTTATAAATTTCAGTAACGACTACTCATGTGAATTTCACATGAAAATCACATGATTTTTTTTTTTCACGTGAAATTCACGTGAATTTGAAAAATAACACCTTAATTTTCCAATTTAATTAAAATCATGAAAAATACAATGTTTTTTTTTAAAGTTCACGCGAAAAATTCCACGTGAGATTCATGTGAATCTCAATTTTCAAGTGAGTTTCATGTATAAGCTCGTTTGGGATGAATCTCACGTGAAATTTTCGACGTGAAATTCACGTGAGCAAAATTTTTACCTGTGTACTCATGTTCACACATCATACAGAGAGAAAATTTACCTGTTTACTCATATTCACACATCATACAGAGAGAAAATTGATAAAAATCCGGTTAACCTTCAATTATTCCTCCAATCATTGATCACATATGAAACTATTTTGCTAACAAATGATTTCAAAATATCAGTAATTGTGTTCATTCTTTTTTTAAGTATTAAGTGGGGAATATGGAACAGAATCTTGACCACATATTAACAAAATAAACGAAAACATTTTTAAACATTTAATTTACACTGACAATGAAACTAATTCTTGAATACAACCAATCAAGAGATCATTTGAGCCTTGAGCACTTTACAATATTCTAAGTTTGTAAGAGAATGATAAACCCTTACATATACATAGACTGTCTAATGCTAGAGGGAAGTTGCAAACATTACAGCTAAGTGATTAAATATAATCCTCTTCAAAAGCAACAAAAACGGATACTAAATCAGGTTTGTTTTGTAGAGTTCGTGTTGTTCAATGTTTAGTTTTCTATGTAGTGTTTGTGGACTTGTTTATCCATTTTCGTTTACTGTTATGTAAAAACAGAGATATGATATTAAGTGAGCCATTAAATTAACATGAGAGAAACCTTATTAATTTATCAAAAATTTCAGTTTTGTGACTATTGTTATATGGTTTTTTCATCTAATAAAGACGTGTAGGATGCAGAAGATCCTCGTGATTGGTGGCCTGTTGACAGGGTGGGGACTAGAAACATATTTAGATTCAATAGTTTGTTCAACTCTAACCAAATAATACAATTATAAACTTAAAATACGGAAGTATATGCCATTCTTAAAAGTATTAGGAGAATCTATATGCAATATACGCCATAAATATATGATTATAATCATAGAACATAAAGCTTTAAAAATAGTGTATGAAAGAATAAGTATTTTTTACGATATGAACCTCGTGCACACATGTTTTCTTTCTGTGATAAGACCAAAAGTTTGAAAAGCCAAATGTATAAAACGTTTTTGAATTGCACATTTTTCATCTTGTGATACATTTAAACAATATTACAGCAAGAATCATTGATAACATATATATCCAAGTCATTTGAACTCTGGTAAATAGTTGTCTCATTAACAATCATATCACATCTTACATAATATTTCTTGGATCTTCCTATAATGGAAGCTTTAAAAGTATTGAATGACAAGTAATTTGTTTATGTTTTCAAAAAAGTGCTTATACTATAACAATAACTGGATTTTATATTATCCAATGCAAGTTTATATATATGTTCATTTCATTTTTAAAAAATTCGAAAAGCATTAAAAAATGAGAGAAGGAGATACCAACAGGGCAATCAAAATCCATAATTCAGAAAAAAAAACATGACCAATTGAAAAAAAAAGTCAAATAGTAAACAACAAAACACTACACATAAAACCAAAAAAGTAGGCAACACGAATCCAACAATGCAAAATTAACAGAGATTGAACTCAGATGCGAAGGAGGGGGTAACCTGTTTCTGCTCCAACACTGGTACACGTCGCGTTGCTCATGGGAAGTATTAATTCAGGGAGTTAAGCCGTATTCGGTGGTGACACAATCGAGGAGAAAAGGACGGGATTGTAGCTATGACAACAAATCAATGGTCATCTGTGACATAGATATTCCATAACAATAGCTGATATCAAGATTGGGTACGAACATCTTTTGAAAAAAGTATAAGAAAAATACCGAGCTCCAAGGCAAATTTAATAGGGGAAGTCCCTAAAAACTGACAAAATCAAACGTTATCAACCAATGGAACGAGTGAAAAACAACTGCCATATTACTGACTTGGTACAGGCATTTTCCGATGAAAATGGTGAGTTATACCTTGTTTTATAGCTAGCTTAACCTCTCACTTGTATGACAGTTGTTTCTAGATCCGTTATATTGACCCAAACAGACATAATACACAATGTGACGATAATTGGGGTCCAACTGCCAATCATTGTGTAAACATACATCACAGACATACAACTGACTAAAAAATTCAAATAAACATTAGAATACATCTAACAAAGACGCCAACATAAAAGTTGCTGTAGTTAAAAGTAAATATGACAAAGACGCAGGTACCCCCAAGTCAAGAACCCCAACATCGGGATGCATAAATAACGAGTCGGTCAAAAGTCATACGACCAAAGGAAATATACATGTTGTTTGTAATAGCACGAATACAAACAAAAGGAAAACTATAAAGTAAATAAAAAGATAAACAACTTCTACATCTAGAATCTTTAACGCAAGACCATCTTGAATTCTTTTGAAGTAGACACTGAATATTGTCTATTATGTCTTGGTACTTTCCGATGTACTTTGTGAGAAATAACGGACGAGGCGTTTTTTGACAAAATCCTGACTCATCATTTTTTTTGCTCAGACACCGATGACGTTTTACAAAGTCTGAGTAGCAGCTGCAGGCTCTTGAATATCGTATTAGTTGAGAAATGTATACTTTATACGCGGATGGAGTTGGTATATTGCTCCTAATGCGAGAGAAGTTTATAATTTCAAAATTGAAATCGTCTCGTTTGTCATAAATGATGGTACTGAGATGGCCGCTGTTGTCAAATTCGAGGTAAATGTGTAGAAATGATGCGGAGGAAGCTGTGTCTGTGGTTTCTTTAATATCTAGTTCTGGAGGATATATTAGTGGGACCCAATCAGAAAAGTTAGGATTGTTAATGGAAAGAACATCATCAATATACCTTTAGGCGAAATTAAATGATCTAGCTTCTTTGATCTTCTAGTTTTTTACAAGTGTATGAAAGAACTCTGACTCATATAAAAATAAGAAAAGGTCTGCCAGGTGAGGTGCACAGTTGGTTCCCACAGGAATGCCGACAACCTGCTGAAAAATTCTACTTCCAAATTCAACAAATATGTTATCAATGAGAAATTCAGCAAACTGATCATTTGTTCCTCGGTGTATCATGTTTTATTTTAGGGCTCATTTTTAACAAAATATGCAGCAGAATTATATCACAAAACAATAAATTTGTAGCGTATGGTATCATTTTATGTACACGACTTCAGTTCTGTCATTAGAATCCTTGATTCAATAGCTTTTTGTGATTAGCAACCCTTTATCAAGAGTGTCATGAAAGAATGTGCAAGCTCCTGGAATATCTTAACAACTGGAAGTTACACACCCAATTGTAGGTGCTCCTTTAGTGTTACTACATAAATTGGAAAGTTCACAGTTGGGAAATTGAAATCTTCTACGTAGTCGAAAAGGTAAGTTCTTTACAGACCCTCACTCCCAAATTCTAGATGTAAGTCAGGATCTGAAGCAGACTGAACTATATCTGTATTATCCACTTTATTTCAAGTTCCATTTTGACATATGCGATAAACATGGTCCCCAAGTTATAATCATTCAGTGCAAGGACATTATCTTTATAGCGGAACTTTAATGACTGGGTTTTAAGTTCTTAATAATTCTCCATGAGAAGCTCTTGTATGAAGTCTGTTTGAATAAAGGAAAAAGTCTACAAAAAGAGGAGCACAGTTGATTCCCATAGGAATGCCGACTGTCTGTTGAAAACACGTCCACCAAACGAAAAAATGTTGTCAATTAAAAAAACAATGGTGATGTAATTTTTCAGAGAGTTTGTCGTTGAAAGCAGATGGCATTTTTCCAAAGTATGTGTTGTCCCTTCCTTGTACAAGATAGCTGTAAATTATCGATTTTCAGATGGTGACGTTCCCTTGTCGCCATCTTATGGTGTTTATATATATCTCAACTTGTTCGATTCGCTCGTGTTTGCAACAACGTATTTGATTTCAACGAAAGAAATCTCTGTATTACTGAAAAATTATTACACCAGGGTTTTCGATATCACAAACTAGTCAAAACATTTACTTAATTTTATCATCGGTACAAGGACATCATTCGTAAATATAAATCAACATGCAGACATCTTATACGTTCAGGTATTTCACATCCAATATTTTATGGTAATATCCTTTACAAAGCACAAAAATGTCGGCATTCATCTCAAAAGCTAACCAAACCTTTAAACAGACTTATTCGGAAAGGATATAGTTACGATACTGTTGTCAAGTCATTAAGGATTGGATATTTTGGTATTAATATTGATTCACTCATAGGGTCTTTGCATCGGAAATAAACACATTAATTCTAAAACCAGTTGTTGGCATGATATGGGTTATGTTCTTCTCATATATTTTATGATGGTATGATACTAAACCCCTAACGGGAGGGATTGTACTTGATTTTCATATGATGAAGACATAATCTTTCAATCAGTTTAATTGAGGTCTGGAGCTGGCATGTCAGTAATTGCTAGTAGTCCTTTGTTCATTTATGTGTCATTGTCATTTTGCTTAGTTTCTTTTGTTACCTATTCTCCAGAAGATCCTCGTGATTGGTGGCCTGTTGAGAGGGTGGGGACTAGAAACATATTTAGATTCAATAGTTTGTTCAACTCTAACCAAATAATACAATTATAAACTTAAAATACGGAAGTATATGCCATTCTTAAAAGTATTAGGAGAATCTATATGCAATATACGCCATAAATATATGATTATAATCATAGAACATAAAGCTTTAAAAATAGTGTATGAAAGAATAAGTATTTTTTACGATATGAACCTCGTGCACACATGTTTTCTTTCTGTGATAAGACCAAAAGTTTGAAAAGCCAAATGTATAAAACGTTTTTGAATTGCACATTTTTCATCTTGTGATACATTTAAACAATATTACAGCAAGAATCATTGATAACATATAAATCCAAGTCATTTGAACTCTGGTAAATAGTTGTCTCATTAACAATCATATCACATCTTACATAATATTTCTTGGATCTTCCTATAATGGAAGCTTTAAAAGTATTGAATGACAAGTAATTTGTTTATGTTTTCAAAAAAGTGCTTATACTATAACAATAACTGGATTTTATATTATCCAATGCAAGTTTATATATATGTTCATTTCATTTTTAAAAAATTCGAAAAGCATTAAAAAATGAGAGAAGGATACCAACAGGGCAATCAAAATCCATAATTCAGAAAAAAAAACATGACCAATTGAAAAAAAAAGTCAAATAGTAAACAACAAAACACTACACATAAAACCAAAAAAGTAGGCAACACGAATCCAACAATGCAAAATTAACAGAGATTGAACTCAGATGCGAAGGAGGGGGTAACCTGTTTCTGCTCCAACACTGGTACACGTCGCGTTGCTCATGGGAAGTATTAATTCAGGGAGTTAAGCCGTATTCGGTGGTGACACAATCGAGGAGAAAAGGACGGGATTGTAGCTATGACAACAAATCAATGGTCATCTGTGACATAGATATTCCATAACAATAGCTGATATCAAGATTGGGTACGAACATCTTTTGAAAAAAGTATAAGAAAAATACCGAGCTCCAAGGCAAATTTAATAGGGGAAGTCCCTAAAAACTGACAAAATCAAACGTTATCAACCAATGGAACGAGTGAAAAACAACTGCCATATTACTGACTTGGTACAGGCATTTTCCGATGAAAATGGTGAGTTATACCTTGTTTTATAGCTAGCTTAACCTCTCACTTGTATGACAGTTGTTTCTAGATCCGTTATATTGACCCAAACAGACATAATACACAATGTGACGATAATTGGGGTCCAACTGCCAATCATTGTGTAAACATACATCACAGACATACAACTGACTAAAAAATTCAAATAAACATTAGAATACATCTAACAAAGACGCCAACATAAAAGTTGCTGTAGTTAAAAGTAAATATGACAAAGACGCAGGTACCCCCAAGTCAAGAACCCCAACATCGGGATGCATAAATAACGAGTCGGTCAAAAGTCATACGACCAAAGGAAATATACATGTTGTTTGTAATAGCACGAATACAAACAAAAGGAAAACTATAAAGTAAATAAAAAGATAAACAACTTCTACATCTAGAATCTTTAACGCAAGACCATCTTGAATTCTTTTTGAAGTAGACACTGAATATTGTCTATTATGTCTTGGTACTTTCCGATGTACTTTGTGAGAAATAACGGACGAGGCGTTTTTTGACAAAATCCTGACTCATCATTTTTTTTGCTCAGACACCGATGACGTTTTACAAAGTCTGAGTAGCAGCTGCAGGCTCTTGAATATCGTATTAGTTGAGAAATGTATACTTTATACGCGGATGGAGTTGGTATATTGCTCCTAATGCGAGGGAAGTTTATAATTTCAAAATTGAAATCGTCTCGTTTGTCATAAATGATGGTACTGAGATGGCCGCTGTTGTCAAATTCGAGGTAAATGTGTAGAAATGATGCGGAGGAAGCTGTGTCTGTGGTTTCTTTAATATCTAGTTCTGGAGGATATATTAGTGGGACCCAATCAGAAAAGTTAGGATTGTTAATGGAAAGAACATCATCAATATACCTTTAGGCGAAATTAAATGATCTAGCTTCTTTGATCTTCTAGTTTTTTACAAGTGTATGAAAGAACTCTGACTCATATAAAAATAAGAAAAGGTCTGCCAGGTGAGGTGCACAGTTGGTTCCCACAGGAATGCCGACAACCTGCTGAAAAATTCTACTTCCAAATTCAACAAATATGTTATCAATGAGAAATTCAGCAAACTGATCATTTGTTCCTCGGTGTATCATGTTTTATTTTAGGGCTCATTTTTAACAAAATATGCAGCAGAATTATATCACAAAACAATAAATTTGTAGCGTATGGTATCATTTTTATGTACACGACTTCAGTTCTGTCATTAGAATCCTTGATTCAATAGCTTTTTTGTGATTAGCAACCCTTTATCAAGAGTGTCATGAAAGAATGTGCAAGCTCCTGGAATATCTTAACAACTGGAAGTTACACACTCCAATTGTAGGTGCTCCTTTAGTGTTACTACATAAATTGGAAAGTTCACAGTTGGGAAATTGAAATCTTCTACGTAGTCGAAAAGGTAAGTTCTTTACAGACCCTCACTCCCAAATTCTAGATGTAAGTCAGGATCTGAAGCAGACTGAACTATATCTGTATTATCCACTTTATTTCAAGTTCCATTTTGACATATGCGATAAACATGGTCCCCAAGTTATAATCATTCAGTGCAAGGACATTATCTTTATAGCGGAACTTTAATGACTGGGTTTTTAAGTTCTTAATAATTCTCCATGAGAAGCTCTTGTATGAAGTCTGTTTGAATAAAGGAAAAAGTCTACAAAAAGAGGAGTACAGTTGATTCCCATAGGAATGCCGACTGTCTGTTGAAAACACGTCCACCAAACGAAAAAATGTTGTCAATTAAAAAAACAATGGTGATGTAATTTTTCAGAGAGTTTGTCGTTGAAAGCAGATGGCATTTTTCCAAAGTATGTGTTGTCCCTTCCTTGTACAAGATAGCTGTAAATTATCGATTTTCAGATGGTGACGTTCCCTTGTCGCCATCTTATGGTGTTTATATATATCTCAACTTGTTCGATTCGCTCGTGTTTGCAACAACGTATTTGATTTCAACGAAAGAAATCTCTGTATTACTGAAAAATTATTACACCAGGGTTTTCGATATCACAAACTAGTCAAAACATTTACTTAATTTTATCATCGGTACAAGGACATCATTCGTAAATATAAATCAACATGCAGACATCTTATACGTTCAGGTATTTCACATCCAATATTTTATGGTAATATCCTTTACAAAGCACAAAAATGTCGGCATTCATCTCAAAAGCTAACCAAACCTTTAAACAGACTTATTCGGAAAGGATATAGTTACGATACTGTTGTCAAGTCATTAAGGATTGGATATTTTGGTATTAATATTGATTCACTCATAGGGTCTTTGCATCGGAAATAAACACATTAATTCTAAAACCAGTTGTTGGCATGATATGGGTTATGTTCTTCTCATATATTTTATGATGGTATGATACTAAACCCCTAACGGGAGGGATTGTACTTGATTTTCATATGATGAAGACATAATCTTTCAATCAGTTTAATTGAGGTCTGGAGCTGGCATGTCAGTAATTGCTAGTAGTCCTTTGTTCATTTATGTGTCATTGTCATTTTGCTTAGTTTCTTTTGTTACCTATTCTGACATCGGACTCGGACTTTTTTTAAACTGAGTTTTACTGTGCGTATTGCTATGTGTTTCTTTATTCTACATTGGCTAGAGGTATAGGGGGAGGGTTGAGATCTCACAAAATATGTTTAACCCCGCCGCATTTTTGCGCCTGTCCCAAGTCAGGAGACTTTGGCCTTTGTTAGTCTTGTATGTTTTATAATTTTAGTTCATTTTTATATGTTTTGGAGTTTAGTGTTACGTCCATTTTCACTGAACTTATTTAGGGGCCAGCTGAGGACCACCTCCGGGTGCGGGATTTTCTCGCTGCGTTGAAGACCCATTGGTGGCCTTCGGCTGTTGTCTGCTCTTTGGTCGGGTTGTTATCTCTTTGACACATATTCCCCATTTCCATTTTCAATTTTATTGGTATTCTTTTTTTTTTTATGAAACAAAGATGGACCTAGAATTTTGATCTAGTGTTGCCTCTTATATTTCAATCTGCTTAAGTTTAGAATCAGGTTAGATCAATACAAATTATTTCAGAAGATACAACTAGGAAAACTAAAGCAAAAGCAACACGAATCTCTTTAAAAAATACTTGACGTCATGTTGCTCCAGAAGGGTTAGCATTTCCTACTACATCAGTAATACCCCACTTGTATTTTCAAAAACAAGTAAACCCCGTTGGTACTTCGCATTCGGTGAATTCTCTTTGGTCGGGTTGTTGTCTCTTTGACATATTCCCCATTTCCATTCTCAATTTTATCCTACACAAGGAGAGCAGGTTGTGATTGCGAATATGACATATAGAACATATCGGCGGTATCTGGGATATTCCGTTACTGTCACCAAATTATGATGGTATCTGTTAAACTTTCAAAGAGAAAATAAAAGAATATTTTCACTTTTAGAACTATAACATTTTTATAGTGTTCGTTTGTAAGTACAAGGATCTAATTAAATTTTAATCATAATTTTTCCTTGAGCAATGACAATGAATGATCATTTTGTCGGTTATGTAATCAAAGAAAACATGAAATCAAGCTATCAAACTATCAGAAAGCACTCTCCTCTAAGCTAAGAGAATATCGATCGAATTCTTGTCCACTCATTTTAATGTGGTTAGTATAAATTAGATGATCCCAAGAAACAGTTTTTATTGAAAATGATTGATATAGTTGATATCGGGTATATGGCGAAACTTAAAAAAAGATACCAAGTTAATGATTATATACTTTCTATGTTGTTTTGTGTACCGTTGTTTGTCTATTTGTCTTTGTCTTTTTTAACCATGGTGTTGTTAGTTTATTCTGGACTTATGAGTTTGAATGTCCCTTTGGTATCCTTCGCCTCTCTTTTTATACTTAAAATGTCAATATTTTGCTACATTATTCAAAGAACATAATGAACATACTTTTCAAACAAAAAAAAAAATGTCTTCAGCGTGAATTAGCATACATTGTACGCAAATGTAACAATATTATTAGTCCCATATTTCCAGTGAGAACAATCGTCAAATCCCCCAATATAATGAGCGGAAAGAGTGTCGGAACGAACTGCTGTTTTTCCTGTGTAACATTGCAAGTTTCCCCGATGAAGGAAAATATATGGATGCCGAATCCAATTATTTAAACGGCATACTTATAAAAGGATCAATCATATGAATATATGAGTCTTATATATTCCTGAAGTTACTATAAATCACATTTTATTAGTCGATTTAGCTGTTTTTAAAAAGTAGTTTCACAAAAGTGTTTTTGGTTTACAGTTCTCTAATGTAGGTTTTAGTTTAAATTATCTTTCTTGTTCTGAGTTAATCGGATCCTACAGCATTCCATTTCTTGGAGAAAGATAAATTATTCTTCTGTAACCTTCACGTTAATGAGAGCTGGCAAACTTTATTGCGGAATGACAATGTTATAAGCCATAAAATTTCACATCATTCGAAAGCATGTCATCTTTGCTATTTTTTTGCCAGGTCGTAAAATATTTGTACTGTGCAATTTTCGTCAAATTAAGGTCAAAGTAATTTTCTTGTTTTTCAAGTCATCAGCATTTTGTTATATTCTGGCATCTTAATAATAAAATGATGTATGGTAATAATGATAACTTTTAAAACAGGGATTAAAAGGTACTTATCAAAGATTGCATATTTTGGCTTTAATATTGATTCACTTATAGGGTCTTTGCATCGGAACTAAACACATTTATTTAAAAACCAGTTGTTGGCATGACACGGGTTATGCTCTTCTCATATATTTTATGATGGTATGATACTAAACCCCTAACGGGAAGGATTGTGCTTGATATTCATATGATGAAGACATAATCTTTCAATCAGTTTAATTGAGGTCTGGAGCTGGCATGTCAGTTAACTGCTAGTAGTCTGTTGTTATTTATGTATTATTGTCATTTTGTTTATTTTCTTTTGTTACATCTTCTGACATCGGACTCGGACTTCTCTTTAACTGACTTTTAATGTGCGTATTGTTATGCGTTTACTTTTCTACATTGGCTAGAGGTATAGGGTAGGGTTGAGATCTCATAAACATGTTTAACCCCGCCGCATTTTTGCGCCTGTCCCAAGTCAGGAGCCTCTGGCCTTTGTTAGTCTTGTATTATTTTTACTTTTAGTTTCTTGTGTATAATTTGGAGTTTAGTATGACGTCCATTATCACTGAACTAGTATATATATTTGTTTAGGGGCCAGCTTAAGGACGCCTCCGGGTGCGGGAATTTCTCGCTGCATTGAAGACCTATTGGTGACCTTCTGTTGTTGTCTGTTCTGTGGTCGGGTTGTTGTCTCTTTGACACATTCCCCATTTCCATTCTCAATTTTAATTTTACACTTTAAAATATAAATGACATATTTTTTTACAAAACCTCTTTGGACATGCATATTCAGGACGAGAACATGTTAATGCGATATGAGTATGAACCATGCTTTGTACTAGACCGAGACGCTTGAATCGGATTTTAACGTGCTAGTTCACAAAGTAACTGTTTACAGGAAGACATGTCAACCTACCTGGACACATTATTCTGAATCAGAGCTGACCAGTCTTTGCTCTTATTCCTCAATGTCGCGTGCTTAGCGGAGAAGCAGCAAATACCAATTTTAAAGTCTTTCGTCTGACCCGGCCAGGGTTCTAATCCACGACTTCCCGCACACGACTCTGAGGCGAACACGCTCCACGAGACTGAGGCGGGTTCTACATTAGAATATTGTATATAGTCATCTTCGATTGACCGTCTCGTCCGAAAGTTCAAATAGTCGTAACCACAATTTAATCACGTTCTTCTTTCCTAGTTTGTCCTATAACAGACTGCCTATTAACAGCCGATTTTTACTTGCAATGAGTATATCGATGGGTTTAAGGGGATAACCATTTGAACCTCTTGTTCCGCCCCCAGAAAATCCGTTAGAGTAACTGCCACTGATAAGTCTTATGTAGACTTCCAATGTACCAAATTATAAGCCTAGTATATTTTTAAGCATCCGGATCACATGAGTACACCCACGTTTTAGTGGGGTTGGTGTTGCTCAATCAGTATACATTTCTTGATAGTGTTTATAAAACTGTTAGTGTTTGTCTGTTATTCTTCGACTAATGTTTTGTATTGACTGTTAGGAATATTCCAAGACGGGTTCGTTATTTTTTTTTTATTGTAAGAAAATAACTCCAAGGTTGGACTAGAATATTTTAACGAATACCTGAACTCCCCCTCCGGCAGGAAAACCCATGTCGAGGGGCATTTCTTTGTATATGTAGAATATACCTATAAGTACACAAGTCCGGGCATTATTTCAGCTTGTATCTCGTGAAGGGAGAGAACACGTTAAATGGATATGCACAACATATTTGTCTATAAACGTTAACAAACATCAATAAACAATAAATCCATTCTAAAATAATCTGTTGGCAAATTTAGGTTTAACCGTTTCCCTGTTAAGTAACTAGTAAAATGTTTAAAAGATAACACATACTAATTGGACCTTAGAAATTATTAAAGTCATTAATCTTCTTGCTTTTCATTGACTCCTTCTTTTGGAGTGAATATTTTTAGTTGGTTCGACATTCGCGTGTTTGCAGTTTCATATTAAATTTCAATGAATTTTATATTTGTTTTACCAAAACCTTTTTCAATCAGGGATTCTTATATCATATTGGCAAACACTTTCAAAAATAAATTAAGAGTCCTTGGTGAAGCACATGTTACACAAATGATTCATGTATGAACTGATAGTTTTAAAAGGATTTTTGTTTATTACACGATATTGTAAACATACAAATATACAAAGTACAATCAAACGAATTTTAATTCGATAATAACTTCATATATAAGAAGCTTAATTTTAAAACACAATTGACCAATAATGCTATTCAATTGCGAACATGCTAACAAAGTAATTGGAGGTCCATAAAAATTCTTTTCATTGGCACAAAAAAAAAGTAAACTTTGGATTAGAATACCTAACATTCCAAATTTTGAACTTAGTATAGACTTTAGTAAAGCTAAACCATGGTCTCTTACAACTTTTCCAATTCATGGATAACAACAGAAGAAACAACCACAGGCGAAACACCGATTATAAATGATTATGATTCAACAGGAGCTCTGACGTTTGTCGTTGTGGTCATTATGGTGTACGGTTTTTCAGTGGTTTTAGTGTTTTTGTTTAATTTCTATAAAAGTAAACAAACAGACCACGATGAGTTAGACAGACAAGCGATAGTCTATGTCAAAGGAATTGATTCCGTGCGTCGAACTCTCGAACAACGCGAAAGAATGAATTCTGCTGCAAATATGATGAAATCTGTTTCGAGTGCCAGTGATATAAAGGAACTTTTACCTAATCAGTTCAGAAGAATATCATGTGTAGCAGTACCTCTGCTTATGACTAGTAACGAACAGCATCAGAAACCTATATTTTCAATGGGAAGTCCCACTGAGGAATGTGATCAAAATTTTAATTCAAAAGATGTATCAAGAGGAAATGGAGATAGACTAGTTCAGTATAAATATACAGTTGATGATATTCTGGAAGAATTATCGGACGAATGTTTCGAAAGTTGACTCGAGGAAAAAGATAACACAAATGGCTTACTTTCTGGATGAATTTATATATATTTTTTTCTTTACAAGATAAGAATACATGCTGAAGTCATATTCAATGAATAATTTCTATGTATAACATTATTTGCCTTCTATCTTAGTATCTACTAAAAGAAAATATAAAAAAGTGATCCAAAATTTTTTTTCTCTTTTTGTGTTCATACAGTCACGTTATAAATTAAAGTTTTTTCGTGATTTTCGACAATTTACAACATTTCAAAACATGGTTGGTCGTTTATGTTATTGTTTAATATGTTTTAGTCGTGATACATATATTGTAATGTTACACTACTATTTCAGGTTAGGGTGGAGGTTGGCGCCTGTTAAAACGTTTAAACCCGCTGCATTTGTTTGCACCTGTCCTCAGTCAGGAACTTGTTTCAGTGGTTATCGTTTGTTGATGTGGTTCTTAAGTGTTTCTCGTTTCTCGTTTTTTTTTTAAATTAGACCGTTGGTTTTCCTGTTTGAATTGTTTTACACTAGTCATGTTGGGGCCCTTTATAGCTTGCTGTTCGGTGTGACCCAAGGCCCCGTATTGAAGGCCTTACTTTGACCTATAGTTGTTTAATTTTTACACATTATGACTTGGATGGAGAGTTGTCTCTTTCGCACTTATACCACATCTTCTTATTTCTATATATATAAAAGTCTAAACTTTTCTACAAGAAATGTAAATAAAAAGCTAAAGCGGAGGCAAAAGAAAATATAGTTTTTTTCAGTCAGAAAATAGCAAACACATTACAGAAAAAAAATTAATAAAACAGAAGTCAGAAATAAGCGTACCTTATGAAAGTTATTCCAGAGGAGTATGCTGTACGTACAGAAATCCATATCACTCAGTCGATCAGAAAAAAATTAAAGTATAATAACCAATTATTGTAAAGTGTTTACGCAGTTACTAACTGTATCTTTGGCTTTTGTATTACAAATGAATTTAACTATTTAACCAATACGAATGCTCTATACCCCTAAAGAAGGGCAAAATTACATCGCATTTCAAAGATAATTTGTAATTCGTCTTGCTAAAATTCAAATAAACAATACTGAAGGATGTACAGTAAAAAAAATCTGATTTGAGCTATAATGTATTTAGAGATAGTTTTGATGCAAAAGCATGTATTTTTATTACCTGGCAACTCTCAATATAAAAATAGGATATCTAACAGAGTTTAAATGAAGTGGATATAATCAATTACAGGTCACCATGCAGATGGCCTTCATCAATGAGAAAACCCCATACCGTATAGTCAGTAGAAAAAGCCCCGACATGAACTGAATGTGAAACAGTTTAATCGAGAAAACTCATTTTTTACAATACAACATACGAAAAACATGCATAACTTCTATGTCATTTGGTCTCTGGTGAGACATGCTACATCTTCTTATTCTTATATGACAGACATAAACCAACGACAACCACTGTATTACAGGCTCCTGACTTGGGACAGGCATATAAAGAATGTGGCGGGGTTAAACATATTTGTGCGCGCTCAACCCTACCCCTCAAGTTCACTCTCTTTTTTCTTCTATGCTACTTTGAAAACTGGACATCTACACTTCACTTTTGTTTGTTGGTAAATCATTAAATATTGTTGATGTTGTGACTAGAAGTTGTACATTATGACATTCCTAACAGGGAATTTCATTTAATTGCGAAGTGCAATAGAAACACTTACCTCTACTTTCGCTTATACGTCATTCTTTTAGCAACTACAATATATATGATGCATAATTCAGTACAATGAGTAGATTTAAATTAATCATCAAGCAGTCCCTTTTCATAGACTAACCTAGGCTTATAAATACTACACGGACGTTCTTAAGAATGAAATTTTAAATTCATCTACATTCAAGTCCATCCGCTCCACAGAGAGTCAGTCAGTAAACAAACATATCACAACCACATCAAAGCTTAAGGCTTCTTCTGAACATTTGAAGGTCCCTACTATGTATTGGCTACCTAAACTACACAAAAAACCATTTAAATATCGTTTCATCTCGGCCTCTAGTAAGTGTTCTACAACTTATCTTTCAGTGCTTTTAACAAGTTCATTAACTACTATTAAAGAGCTTATCATAAACTATTGTAATAAAATATATGAACATAGTGGTATAAACTATTTTTGGAGTGTAAAAAATTCTTTGGATGTTTTAGATAAATTACATGCTTTTGATGGTCCTTTTGATTCTGTTGACAGTTTTGATTTTCCTACTCTTTACACTACACTCCCACACTATCTTATCAAACAAAAGTTTTCCTATTTAATCAAATGGTCGTTTGGTAAAGCTGAATGCAAATATATTTGCTGCAACTCATTTAAAGCCTTCTTCTCTAATGAGAAAGGTAAATATGCTAGATATACTTACTGGAGGTGTGATGAGATGATTGAAGCTGTTAATTTTCTCCTTGATAATATTTATGTACGTTTCGGCAACAAAGTTTATCGACAGGTTGTAGGTATCCCTATGGGCACTAATTGTGCCCCTTTAATAGCAGACTTGTTTTTGTACTGTTACGAATCACAGTTTATGACTAAACTCAGTAAAGACCCGTCGAAATTGCATTTAATTGATAAATTCAACAACACTTACCGTTATCTTGATGATATTTTTTCGTTAAATAATCAAGAATTTTCTCAATATACTGCTGAAATTACCCCTAGGAACTTACTTTAAATAAATCAAATTTAAACGGTAATAACTGTCCTTTCCTAGATTTAGATATTTCGGTTTTAAACGGGAAACTCCACACTAAAATTTACGACAAAAGGGACGATTTTCGTTCCCTATTGTTAATTTTCCATTTTAGATGGTGATGTTCCTTTGGCACCATCTTACGGTGTTTATATTTCACAGCTCGTTCGCTATGCCCGTGTCTGTTGTGACGTTTTGATTTTAACGAACGTGATCTATGTATTACTGGTAAATTATTAAACTAGGGATATCGTTACCATAAATTACTTAAAACCTTTACTAAATTTTTCCATAGATATAAAGATTTGGTTTTGAAAGTTTGGTTGTACCTGTAGAAAACTTATTTCAAACGGGATAGCACATCCTCATTTTACGGAAATGTTGTTAACCGTGCCCGGAAATTTAGAAATGATCCTTGTAAACTTATCGCTCCTTTAAATTAACTTATTCTAAAGGTTACAAATTCAACACTGTAATAAGATCATTGAATATTGTTTTATTGGTATAAATATTGATTTTGTTATCAGTAAATTAAAAGCAAACTAAATATTACTAGTATGTTATATACATATAGGATTGTGCCTGATATTCATATGATGAAGACATAATCTTTCAATCAGTTTAATTGAGGTCTGAGCTGGCATGTCAGTTAACTGCTAGTAGTCTGTTGTTATTTATGTATTATTGTCATTTTGTTTATTTTCTTTTGTTACATCTTCTGACATCGGACTCGGACTTCTCTTTAACTGACTTTTAATGTGCGTATTGTTATGCGTTTACTTTTCTACATTGGCTAGAGGTATAGGGGAGGTTGAGATCTCATAAACATGTTTAACCCGCCGCATTTTGCGCCTGTCCCAAGTCAGGCCTCTGGCCTTTGTTAGTCTTGTATTATTTTTACTTTTAGTTTCTTGTGTATAATTTGGAGTTTAGTATGACGTCCATTATCACTGAACTAGTATATATATTTGTTTAGGGGCCAGCTTAAGGACGCCTTCAGGTGCGGGAATTTCTCGCTGCATTGAAGACCTATTGGTGACCTTCTGTTGTTGTCTGTTCTGTGGTCGGGTTGTTGTCTCTTTGACACATTCCCATTTCCATTCTCAATTTTATATAGACATTCATGGATCTACAATCTGTCGATACCTGTATCTTGGCATTGCACAAGGTCATGTTTTTCTTTGACTGTTTATGACGTCTTTACACTAAATCCATTGGATGTTGGATGTGTACGGATTGATAATTTAGTCTTAGATGCATGATTTTTTTATTAGTTGTTATTGGCTTTGAACTAGCTGTCAGATAACTGCGAGTACTCTCAGATCTGTTCCTAATGTCTTTTTGTTGTTGGGATGTACAAGTATCCTGCCACGTCCACTTGTATTTTTGTCCATCTGATGAGTTAAGCCTTTTTCAACTGATTTTTATAGTTCGTTCTTATGTTGTACTGTTATATCACTGTCCCAGGTAAGGGGGAGGGTTGGGATCCCGCTAACATGTTTAACCCCGCCACATTCTATATGTGCCTGTCCCAAGTCAGGAGCCTGTAATTAAGTGGTTGTTTCTGTTGATTATATGCGTTATTTGTTTATTGTTTTGTACAGTTCTTTTAGTGTCCTGTTGCACCACTGACCCAGGATTAGGGGGAGGGTTGGGATTCCGCTAACATGTTTAACCCCGCCACATTATGTATGTATGTGCCTGTCCAAAGTCAGGAGCCTGTAATTCAGTGGTTGTCGTTTGTTTATGTGTTACATATTTGTTTTTCGTTCATTTTTTGTACATAAATAAGGCCGTTAGTTTTCTCGTTTGAATTGTTTTACATTGTCATTTCGGGGCCTTTTATAGCTGACTATGCGGTATGGGCTTTGCTCATTGTTGAAGGCCGTACGGTGACCTATAGTTGTTAATTTCTGTGTCATTTTGGTCTCTTGTGGACAGTTGTCTCATTGGCAATCATACCACATCTTCTTTTTTTATATTTAGTAAACATGCAAGCTGACTATGCGGTATGAGTTTTGCTCATCGTTTAAGGCCGTACGGTGATCTATAGTTGTTAACTTCTATATCATTTGGTCACTGGTTAAGAGTTATCTCATTTGCAATCAAACCACATCTTATTTTTATAAACAATATTTTACTGTTAATCATAGTGATGCCAATGACTACAAGGGGAGAGAATTGGCCAGTATCCAGAGCTGCAGTATTAACATGAGTCAAATGGTATAATTTGTCTCTAAGAATTATGCAATTGTGCTAAAGCCTTCAGGCCTCATACGTGTTTAGTTGTTCCGTTGAAGCTCTTTTGTATTTTGTTTTGTTTTCTGAATATGTTTTTTTTTGCTTCCCTAACTTCAGACTTTGAGTGTACCCGATGAAGGTTGTTCCAAAAACATTAGGTTTAGAGAAAGGTAAACATTTCATACTTTTTTACTTTTTGTTGGTAGCAGAATTTGGATTTGATGGTGGATCTTTGACAGTTTCTGTTTTATTTATTCACAATTTATTTGATTCGGGACTACTTAGCGCTTGATACTGTATAGACACGGCGTAGCTTGATCCTTGTTTGTAGGAAGGCAAAGGAGTTCAAGGCCCTAGTACTAGTGCGGGATCAAGGACCGCAATATGCTTGGGCGGGGCGACGCAAGAGTTTTCAGCATTTAATGATGCAAAAAGGCGATTTTGTTATCTTTTGCTTAACGTTCAGTGGCAAATATTTCATAGATATTCAGGACTAAAACAAATGAACAAAAAATCGAATAGAAGGTAGGTTCTGAAAAATGGTGGAGAGATGAAGAGCGGGTAAATTTGGAATTCCAATTTTTAGAGGATATGTTGGAAAGTTAGAGAAACGGACTTCTCAATAAGTTGATGCAAGAGTTCTTTAACGCACTGAGACCGTGGCACACTCCTTACGCGAGGGATCGGATTTAATGTCCCATTCTGACAAAAAGAATCTGGATATTTATAAGTTCAAGGTTATCATATTTGTTTTCCCTTATTCACCCTGGATATTATATTAACCAATCAATTTATCATGGAAGATTTCCTTTTTGCAGATGTATTAAATTATAAATCTACAATAAGTTTTCAGATTAGCTTTTAACATGGAGTATAAATTTAACTATACACAGTCGGAATCATGATTTCCATCTTAGGATCTTGTGTTTCATGTCGTTTTCTATATCTTTGTTCTTTTTGCCCTTTTGATTGGCCACACACTTGCAATAAATGATTCCCTATAGAATTAAGCTTTGTTGAACTTTACATGCATCATGAAATAAGGACTTGAAGTACTAGTAATGTTATATTTTTTTATGCGCATTATGTTGCATTCATAAATGTATTGATTCGGCATATAAAGCTTTGATGTAGACCAATAAATGCAAACAGTTTGAAAAAGTTCTATTATAGTGAAAATATTTGTCGTTGTATGGAAGTTTCGCACTTGTCTTTTTAAAATAAGGATATGCATACGCTGTTTACTGAAGATCCGTTATATAAGACGACAGGGTTGTGGCTACGACAATTTTTAAACATTCCAGAAGTGATGAAATCATGATGGCGTTAGTAAATCAAGTGATGATTACCCGTGGTTCAGCAGCTTTCTCATTTGAAGCATGCAGTAACTCCTGTTAACGACAATCATATATAAAAAGACAAGCTGTGGAATATCGTTTTCAACTGGGAGATATTTACCTTTAATGATGTCAGTTTTGCAGATCTTTTTGTTTGATAGGTATTTATAACATGATTATTTGTTCTTTGTTAAACCAAGATATCTGTATCTACGTTTATTCATTTGTCAAACCGCCGAAAAAAATCTTTCAATCCGTCTTAAGTTTAGACTAAGCAGAAGCGGATTTAGGGGGGTGCCCCGCCCCCTTTTTTCAAAATCCTGGATCCGTATCCACGAAATACTAATTGCACATATCTTCTCTCTGCTTTCTTTTGTCCCTTGCAGGGACGTAGCTAGGTATCCAATCAACTGTAGGCACAAATTGCGGTAGAGCCCTGGTAGGGGTAAAGAGGGGGAGGGCAAAGCAAAGATACTTACATCAAGAAAAGTTCGAAGAATTATAAATAATTTTACAATATCATCTGACTGGTGAATTAGCGCAGTACGATCGGAAATCTAAAAATAAAATGTTTTCATTTACAATATGCATTGCCCAGCGTAGATCAGCGTAGCCCTTTAATTAAGCAGTACATCCTGTTTAGTATTTTCATATCTATTCCTTTCTGATTGAGGATAGTTGATATATACGTTAAATGATAGTACATATAGACGATCCTTCATTAAAAGAATAGGCACGTAAACACTGAGACTTATAGATTATCGTTGGTTATCTCAACGAGATTGATTTTCTCGCTTGAGTCGGTACGGCGAAAGTGAGAAAAGCAATCGAGTTGAGATGACCAATGATAATCTGTTTATCGCTATTTTACCTATGAAGACGTTGTTAATTTCTTTGACAACGGCACGTGTTCCCTTAGTTTCTAGCGATAATTTTCATATCACTCGATTCCGTTTTTATATCACTCGACTCCGCTGAGAACGGAAATTATCAGTCAGCAAGATCAAAGGAAAAATTCGGAAAATAGCGATAGTACTATATATACTAATACTATCCTTTGGGCTGGACGTCGACCATCCATCTTTTGATTCTTAAACCTTCACCCCGGCCACACAAACACATATACACACATAGTTGATGCCCAATGCAGAAGTTCGGTTCTATTCATACTATCGCGTGACAAAATTCAAGAAATTCATATTTTCTTATATCCTCTACTGTAAAATCCCTACCTGCTTAGAAATAGGAATAATTATGGTCATTACACGTAGATCTGAGAGTACTCGAAGTTACTGAAAGCTAGTTGATTGATTGGTTGCTAACTTGACGTCCAGTGGCAAATAGTTATGCATGTTCAGGACAAAAACAAATTTACAATAAATACAACAGGTAGCCACTAGGTCCTGTAATAGCAGTCGTCCAGGATGAAGGTCTGAAAATTTGAAAATGCCATTAGAAAATGAGGGTTTATTGGATAGGGACAGAAATTTTGCCTTTCAGTAGACCACCTACGGACCCCTCAAAGTATTATTGCAAGTGTTCTTAACGTGCAAAGAGCGTGGCATTCTATCTACACTAGGCATCGGAGTAAACGTCCCCATTCTGACCAGACGTGACAGCGTATTTATACATCCCGCACAGCCAAGCGGACGCCCCACTAAAGTCTTTGGCAAGGGTTTTATTGTAGATCGGATGAAGACCAAGTGGAAAAAAGCTAGTTGAAAGCCAACAACAACTAATAAAAAAAATCATGTATCTAAGAATAAAATGTCAGGGTTTGAGCATGTTAAGGTTCACTCGAGTATTTGTTGGTAGAAGTGAAATGATATGAACCAAAGTTCTAGTTTTAGTTTCTATATCAGGTGGAAAATAATGTACATACAATTCTACCCAATACTCCATTCACTAAGGATGATAGACTAGTGTACAAATCACTTCACGTGCATCTACACGTTGTCATTATTTTGTTATAATACCAAAAAAAAATATTTTGTGAAAAAATTATGTGTAGGCACGTGCCTAAAGTGCCTAACGGAAGCTACGCCCCTGCCTTATAAAAAAATGAGCTGCATCAATGGAAGCTGTGTCACTGAATACTATATTATCACTGTGTCTAAACTACCCGGGCAAAAAATGTTTGAACTCAATGGTATCTAATATCCGGTACGGTGACGGACAATCAACATACAGAGAAAAGGTAGGTTTCTGTTTATTTATTTGTTATTTTTATGATGTCGAAGAATATAAATACATATATAACTATTTTCTATTGTGAGATTTAGTATTTTCTACAACCGTTCTAGATTAACGGAGAAATAAGTAAAAATGCACGTCAAGATGACGAATTGAATGAATTTGTTTAATTTCTCGTTAAATTGGTCACTTTGTACGAAAAGAAAGGTACACAGAGAAAGATATTGACATGGAGATTACAAGACTATTCACTTTGAGAACCTCAATACTTGTATTTCTGTGCATGGAACGAAAGAAATGGGTCATGTCAAAATGGAAGAACCCAGTTTTGTCAATGTTGTTTACTACACAGTGACCCGGTTTTGTTTGGTTTTGAAACCACAAATTTATGAAAAACAACGTTAACACGGATCTGAACATTTATTCTTTATAACATTATGATGTTTGTTTGTTTACTATACTAGTATGTAATGACGTAATACATAAGAAGATGTGGTATGATTGTGTCACCATATTAATCTATTTAATAAAAGAGTAAAGCTAGAATGCTTTACTATACTTAACGCTTTGTTTACAATATTTACTTTCATTTATTCGTTCATTCTCATTCATTCAATCATTCATTAGCGGACAGTCAGAAAACTCTATAGTCTATACTCTTCTGCACGAATTAATTATGCATGCAACCCCGCCAAATTTTCTGGTACTATGTATACTATGTTACTCGCGTACTGATGCGAGTTTTCACACTTGTGCACGCACATAACATAGCTGTGAGATTTTCAACTTTCTCCCTATTTTCAGGAAAGCACATTTTATTTTATAGGCATTTTAACCCATATCATATTCACGGTTCAATTTCAAATGAAACTTGAAGGTAACATTTGAAATAAATGTATATTACAGTTATGTATTTTAAATGTAAATAAAAGTTGGTTTGCAAAATATTATCGTCATAATTATCTACGTCTTATTTAGAACAACCTAAATGGCCACTTACCCCGTAAAAATTGCCAATGAGACAACTTTCCTTCAGAGACCAAATGACGTAATAGTTATCAAATATAGGTCAGCGTATGGTATTCCACAATGAGAAACACCCATTATCGCATAGCAAGCTATAACAGGGCCCGAAATGACAAATGTAAAACAATTCAAACGAGAAAACTACCTGCCTATTTCATGTACAAAACGAATATGGTATAAAGCAACAATAGACAACCCCTGAATTACAGGCTCCTTGATTCGGGACTGGGCTCTCGGTCATAAAACTTTACTCAGTACTCGGAGTACAAAATTTGTGCTCGAAACACCAAATCCATGATTTTGATTGGTTGATTTCTGAGTCTGAGTATGAAAATCGTGCTCGAAAATTTTATAACCGCAAGGCCTGGCCTGGCACATATAGAATGGTGGGGTTAAACGTGTTGGCGCCTCCCCCAAACAGTGGTATAACAGCACAACAAAAGAACAAACTATAAAAAAAAGTTGAAAAGAGCTTAAATTAACTCATCCGACTACAGAGCCTGTATAGTAAATGCGCGATTTGCACTAAAAGTTGTATCTTTGTTACGATTACCCCTTTAAATTCTATTATATATACATGTATGTAAGATTAGAAAGTCTGGATTTCGATGATTTATTTGGGTTGGGGGTGGTGGGGGATATTTGGTCTCAAACTCCTCTTGGTGATAATATTACAATTATCCAAAAATGTATGAATTTATCATATTTTTAAGACATTTCTATCCCCCTCCAAATAATCTTTTTTATTTACTTCTGATGACAGAAAACGTGACTACAGAGGGTTTAGATGAGTCATGTCATGAGCTTATTAATAATAACTCATCAGCTGATACAGCTGCTTTAATCAGCACCAATGATCATCCTGGATTTATTTGCTGTTTTTGTGGGAAAAACTTAAAAGCAAAAAGTGGCCACAGACGTCATGAATAAGTCACTCTGACACTGACAAAAGGAGACGTGAATGCCAGATCTGTAACAAAGAGTTTGTAGACAACGCCCGCTTACTTAGCCACATGAACACGCATATTTCAAGTGTGGAAAATGTAAAAAACAGTACACATACAAAGGTTCTAACAAGAGGCACTTGAAAGTTTGTACCACTCTAATATCAAAAAGTTTCCAGTGTTCAATGTGTCCTCATATATTCGAGAGGAAAGATCTTCTATCTGACCATGTGACAGGAAAGCGCAAAAAAGTGTAGACCAATATCGTTGCCAAATAAAGGCTTTCGATACAGGTCTAGCAAGTCTAAACATACTAGGAAATATCATCAATGAAAATGAACAGTCTGTTATGTCGTATTGTTATTTTCAGGCCTCAGTTATATTTATAGAGAACTATTTTACTGTTAACAATCTATTTGAATATTTTGTACACAAATGTTAGTAAGAGAAAAACATGATGTTTTCTACAACTGTTATTTATACCACTTTTTTTATTATTATTGGTTATAATTGTTTGTTAAATCTATTGGAAAATTGTAATAAAATTGATTGGGAATTTTAACTCAATGTTTCATCACGCACATATGAAAGATCTATTTTATACCCATACGACATCTAGTGTGTCTTTTCCTTAAATGATAACCATGGCAACCACTGCCCGTCATCATTTGGGTACTTCATTTATCGTTTGAAACCGACAAACCAACTTTTTGCCACATGGTATTAGGTTTTTGGAAAGTCAATTGAACTTCTGAATTGCTGCTGAAATTTACCCCAAGGAACTTACTTTAAATAAATCAAATTTAAACGGTAATAACTGTCCTTTCCTAGATTTAGATATTTCGGTTTTAAACGGGAAACTCCACACTAAAATTTACGACAAAAGGGACGATTTTTCGTTCCCTATTGTTAATTTTCCATTTTTAGATGGTGATGTTCTTTTGGCACCATCTTACGGTGTTTATATTTCACAGCTCGTTCGCTATGCCCGTGTCTGTTGTGACGTTTTTGATTTTAACGAACGTGATCTATGTATTACTGGTAAATTATTAAACTAGGGATATCGTTACCATAAATTACTTAAAACCTTTACTAAATTTTTCCATAGATATAAAGATTTGGTTTTGAAAGTTTGGTTGTACCTGTAGAAAACTTATTTCAAACGGGATAGCACATCCTCATTTTTACGGAAATGTTGTTAACCGTGCCCGGAAATTTAGAAATGATCCTTGTAAACTTATCGCTCCTTTAAATAAACTTATTCTAAAAGGTTACAAATGCAACACTGTAATTAGATCATTGAATATTGTTTTTATTGGTATAAATATTAATTTTGTTATCAGTAAATTAAAAGCAAACTAAATATTACTAGTATGTTATATACATATACACATTCATGGATCTACAATCTGTCGATACCTGTATCTTGGCATTGCACAAGGTCATGTTTTTCTCTGACTGTTTATGACGTCTTTACACTAAATCCATTGGATGTTGGATGTGTACGGATTGATAATTTAGTCTTAAATGCATGATTTTTTTATTAGTTGTTATTGGCTTTGAACTAGCTGTCAGATAACTGCGAGTACTCTCAGATCTGTTCCTAGTGTCTTTTGTTGTTGGGATGTACAAGTACCCTGCCACATCCACTTGTATTTTGTCCATCTGATGAGTTAAGCCTTTTTCAACTGATTTTTATAGTTCGTTCTTATGTTGTACTGTTATATCACTGTCCCATGTTAGGGGGAGGGTTGGGATCCCGCTAACATGTTTAACCCCGCCACATTATGTATGTATGTGCCTGTCCCAAGTCAGGAGCCTGTAATTCAGTGGTTGTCGTTTGTTTATGTGTTACATATTTGTTTTTCGTTCATTTTTTGCACATAAATAAGGCCGTTAGTTTTCTCGTTTGAATTGTTTTACATTGTCATTTCGGGGCCTTTTATAGCTGACTATGCGGTATGGGCTTTGCTCATTGTTGAAGGCCGTACGGTGACCTATAGTTGTTAATTTCTGTGTCATTTTGGTCTCTTGTGGACAGTTGTCTCATTGGCAATCAT
The DNA here is from genome assembly GCA_017311375.1 of Mytilus coruscus. Lineage (NCBI taxonomy): Eukaryota > Metazoa > Mollusca > Bivalvia > Mytilida > Mytilidae > Mytilus > Mytilus coruscus. The sequence continues at coordinate 96,089,335 of CM029601.1, forward strand.
ACCACATCTTCATTTTATATTCGACATGAGGATGGATGTGTTGTATGGAACGGACGGACACATTGACGGAAGGACAGAAGTTAACCAGTACCCCTTTTTAGGATCGGGGTATAACATAAAACAATACAATGTAACAATGCAATAAACGTTTTATTTCTTTACATATCAAATGTTACTGAAAATCAGTTAAAAAAGACCACGTCGAACATGTGGCAATATTTTTGTTTCGTCCCTTTTATGAAATTGTCTGACTGGTCGAATATCTCGTGCAGGTTCATTTGTTTGGGATATGTCTCTTTTCTTCCGTTTTTGCTTGCCTCGTGTCATTTATAACTTGTCAAATTGTCAAATTGGTGGTCTCTGTAACAAAAAGGTTAAATTAAATGAAAGAAAAATTACACACTGGGACGATGAGCGATAGCTTCTTCTGGTACCTCATTTTTCTCTCGCCTGCAACAAAACTCACCGAATGCGAGACTATCTGGAGGTGGGGGCATCGTTACCTATTTGTATAAAGCTTTTAATTTCAGTAGGTATAAGACCTGGATGCTTTATACCTCTTATGCAGATACCTTATGTTACGAAGGCTCCGTCTTTTATATATGTCTGTTGTCGTTGACCTCATTTATATGGTTCAGCGACTGCTTGAAAACAAATTACATATTTTTTGCCATATGAATTTCTTACTCACTGTGAGTAAAAGGGTATCTATATTTGGTATCTGGATTCCTTGCATGTTTTACATGTCTGTTGGACATGGGTCACCTGACCTGGACCTCATTCAGCAGATTATTGATCAAGGTTAAAATTACATGATTAGTTATGTTTTTCACTTCGTGAACAATATATCGACTAATTGTAATGTGTACATGTTCCAGACCATATGAGTATTTGGACCATACGGGTATGGTCATGACCATATGCGTATATACTCGTATAGTCCGACCATACGCGTATGGTCCGGGTAATTAATACTAAGAACGTTGGAAGTTATTGCGTAGTCTAAGGCATAACCCTTCAAGGTGTCATAAATTTTAAAGAGTTTTTAAAAATGAAATTTTGACTTAGATAATGATTTGGTAATCATTGTTACGTGATTAATTAAATGAAATAAATTTTAGTCAAAATCAAGTAAAAATTATAGTAGAAGCATTTTTGCATGGTCATTATTAATTTGTCTTTACGAAACAAAATATGTCGAATCCGAAAATAATTATTTAAACTGCTTAACTTGTAAGCAAGAAGTCAAATGTTTTACTCATTAGCAATTGAATCATTGAACCCTCATTTTTTTTTCCTTATTTTGGTGTTTCAATTTATATTTTGCAAATTAAAATTTCTTCAACATTTCAAATAATTAAGAGTAATTTTAAAATTTGTTCATGCTCCTCTTTATACGATTTACAATTGTAGTAATTTATACGTGCTGCCCTCTATTTTTATGTAGAAAACAGGTATTGAAAATCGTATGAATACGAGTATTTAAGTGGAAATTAGAAGAAATCAAAGAAAATCTAATCTAAACTACGGGGAAAAAGAAAATAAAATGTCTATGCCCCAAACAAGTGTGGTTTCACGTACGGTCGAAAGTGTTGACTGGATAAAGGTGCTTGAAATTTACTCTAGATAGCAAAGACAAAACAACAAATATACCAAGATTCAGACAATATGTAACAAAGATAAAGGATTTCAGTTAACAAATTGTGCCGATTTTTGGTTCAGAGAACGAGCTGTGTGTGTTAAGGAAGTTTGAATTCATTCGAAAAATACCTATATGGTCTAAATACTCATATGGTCCGGCCCGTTAAAACCAAACGAGTATGTACTCATATGGTCCGACCATACGCGTATGGTCGGACCATATGAGCATACCCCTATAGTCATGACCATACGCGTACGGTCCAAATACTCATATGGTCCGGAACATACATAAAATATAAAATTGAGAATTGAAATGGGGAATGTGTCGCAGAGACAACAACCCGACCAAAGAGCAGAAAACAGCCCAAGACCACCAATTGGTCTTCAACACAGCGAGAAAATCCCGCACCCGCAGGCGGGCTTCATCTGACCCCTAAACAAATCAATGAAAATGCCTGTCTGGCAGGTATCATTTGTCCATGACTTCCATTTCAACAATTTTTGGTGCATGGAATAGTCACAAAGTGGACATGTCTGTCTTGCCTATAACCATGACCTCGATTTAAGGTTCATTGGTTAGAATTAAGTTCGAAAAATCCTGAATCCGTCCTTATATATTGTCAATAATTAATTGACCAACGTCAATGTACGATATAATCATAACACAATGGAGAGATAACAGAAACCGTTTATTTATAGAACTATTAATAAAATAATCATTATTTCATTTTCTGGATGGCCTGAGACTATCATACTAATTTATACTTAGTATTATAGTTACAATTAGGGATACATATAGATTTTTAACGCATGATTATTGTAATCCTTTGCTCCGCGTAAAAAATCATTTTCTATGACGATTCGGCATGCATAATCATTGTCTAATTCTCTTGCTTTATAATGAACATTTAGATTCAGAATATTTATTTTAACCATCTTCTTGTCCCAGAAAATCACATATCAAATGTGCGTGCTTCAGTTTTCAAGACCGTACATGTAAACTCTAATTGCAAGTTTAAAGACTCAAATTTACATAATTCATAGAAAGAAAAAAACGTATAGAGAGCATAAAACTCAATATGCGTTATAACCTTCATTTCTATCTATTTAGTAATTTAAGATACAAAGCAAAATTAAAATTATTTTTGTTCCATTCAAGTGTTTACAGATTCAAATAAATAATAAGTTGTCTTCTGAAAGAAATCACCCCAAGGGTGACTGGGGAATAGAAATATGGTCACCATTGGTCTTCCTCCGACCAGCGTTAAAATCCTCGCTAGAGTGGGGCGTCCGTTTGCCTGTGCGGGATGTACAAGTTCGCAGTCATGTCCTGTCAGAATGGGGACGTTAAATCCGATGCCTCGTATAAAGAGAGTGCCACGTTCTTTGCACGTTAAGAACCCTTGCAACAACTCTTTGAGGGGTCCGTAGGTGGCCTGTTGCAAGGCTAAATTTCTGTTCTCGTCCTGAACATGCATGAAATATTTGCCACTGGACGTTAAGCAACTAACAATCAATCAATCAATCTGAAAGAAATCGTTTTCCAACTTCTTCTCTGGATCTTTACACCCTTTATAGGGTAACCATACTTTCGTATGTCGAACAGTTCCACCACTAAAAAATAAACGAAAATAATGAAAATTAACAATCATAACACAACAACATTATATACACTATGTACATTAGGAACTTTAAAGTTTTTATGACTTTCACATGGGAAGTTTACAGTATTATGGCTTTTTACATGGGAAGTTTACAGTTTTTAAGACTTTTACATCGGAAGTTTAGAATTATTATGATATTTTACTTCGGGCAGTTTAGATTATTCTGGTCTCCTGATACTTAATGTAATAAAATTAACAGATTAAATCGCATATTTACTTTTTTAGATAATTCACAGAAAGAAAAAGACAAAATTTATAGTCTGTGACCTTTAAAAATTCACCTTTATCTTTTAAAGTTATTTTGACTTTAATTTATTTACTGTGTACAGGGACTTTCTATACTAACTGTCCCTGCTGTGTGATTATGAGAGTAAATAGAAAAATTATGCATTTTACAAATATTTATTACTGAGATTATAAGATTTAATAAAAGGATTATACTTTCAAAAATTGTATTAAGTACATTTTCAGTTATTTATTTAATTATTCATTGCTGCCTCTCCCATCCTTGCACCCCTCTTAGGCATCCTTTTTCTTTGCTTGGTCTTTCATCACCAGTTGATATCGTGCATTGTGTATGAGGAACACTAGCCTTCTTGCTTGGAATTCTATTTTAGACCATTTTAGACATCCGGTCGGATGTGACTCTATATATCTTTTGTATTTTTGTAATGTCCATTAATACTTGAATTGTCATTTCACATGTAAGGTCTTCTTCACGCACATCCCCATTTGCGGTTAGGAGGTTCTTAATTGTTTCTAAAATTGGATCTCGCAGGTAATTCCAGGTTTGGCAAGCCGTTCTCGTCAAAACTATGTTTAAACCATTTTTTTCGAAAAAATTACACACTGAGAATTAAAAAAATCACACTGAGATTTAAGAACCGAAAATAACACATTGAGAAATCGAAATTACACACTGAGGTTTTAAAATTACACACTAAGATTTAAAAAAATGAAAAACACACACTGAGAAATTAAAATTACACACTGAGATTTTGAAAAGACACACTGAGATGAAATAAATTGAAAAACACACACTGAGAATTGTTAATTACACACTGAGATTTCAAAAATACACAATGAGATTAATATGCAAATTACTAATGAATATTCATGAGATGAATAATTCAACAAATTAATATCTTGGTCTCCCGAACTCTTGTCATTATAATGAAATGCGGTTCCTACAACCAACATTCGTAATAAATTTCAAGACTTAACAACTTTTTTTGCTAACTCATAATCATAAGTTTGTTGCCTATAATTCAGATTATTACTAACAGTAAAACGGGATTTTGATTTCGCAAGGTAATCTTTTATATTTTTGTTACTTTGCTGTAATAGGCACTTGGGAAAAACATTCACTGCATTGTTTGTATTTTTGCAGATTGTTCCAATGTTTTCTTATAATTTTAATACAGTTTTTCACCATTTGGTTATATTTTGTAATGAGAGTAAGTGGGTATTTTTCTTGTTCTATTGGTCTTTAATAACGTAGTTTTTCTATACGTTGTATTTTTAATGTTTTTATAAAACATTTAGCGCCAAATTGAAGGACTAACGAGTTCTGTCCCCTAGTTGTTTTAAGCTTGTAATAGATTCAGATTAAGTATGCTAATTAGATATGTGCGCATAAAAAGTGCGCATAAAAAGTGCGCACAAATCTCAGTGTGTAATTTTAAATTCTCATTGTGTATAATTTCAAATTCTCATTGTGTATAATTTGAAATTCTGAGTGTGTGTTTTTCAGTTTATTTCATCTCAGTGTGTCTTTTTGAAATCTCTTTGTGTAATTTTCAATTCTCAGTGTGTAGTTTTCAATTCTCAGTGTGTGTAATTTTCAATTCTCAGTGTGTGTTTTTAGGTTTTTTAATCTCAGTGTCTTTTTTTTTTTTAATTCTCAGTGTGTAAATTTTTCGAAAAATGGTTTAAACATAGTTTTGACGAGAACGGCTTGCCATATCCAGGCTTCACATTGTATGAGCAAATGTTCTAATGTTTCTTCTTTACAATCGCACGCTATACAATGATCTTCAGTTCCTTCTTTGTATATCTTAAAGGTTGCAATCTAATTAAAATATAGAACTCGGATTTCGTTATACTACGTAGTATAACGAAATCCGAGTTCTATATTTTAATTAGATTGTAAAGGTTGTAGTATATAAGTTGTTCCAGTTAATAGTTTGATCTTGGTAGGTACTCTATTGCTGTCTCTTGGAGATTGGTGCTTGATTCGCAATATTGGATGTATTTTCCCTAACATGAATATATCACTGTTAAGGTATCGAAGGCCGGTATAGAGCTTAGCTAGGGTTGTGATCCGCTCAATCCAGTAGGCATTGATCCCTTTTCTGGTTTTACTTTACAGTTCTTCCTTTTCATCTGAATATCTAGCCACTCAATTGCCTTTCCTAGATCGTATTTTAGCATGATTGTTTTTACTTCAATAAACCAGCTGTTACTATTCATTGATTTGATGCACAATTGCCTCCTTGCTAGTTGTTTTTCTAAGCTTTCGTTGGGTTGGGTACATACATTTATGAAGAGGTTCATAACCTTTCAGTGTATTTGTGCCTCAACTGGTAGTATTCCCGTCGAGATGTTAAAGATTGCGGGATCTGGTGTGTTAGTTGGTAGTGACATTAGTTGCTTAAGCATTTTCCTTTGAAATTTTTCCAATTTCTCCAGATTAAGAGACCGTGGTGTTAATAGATCCATTCCATATAATAACACTGGCAAGATGTAGATTTTAAACAGGTGTATTATTGTTTCCATATCCAGTCCATTTTCACCATGGAAGCCACTGCCAAAACAGTAGAGCATAAGCACTTCTTGATTTTTTTATATTCTCCTCAATATTTGCTATGATATTTTGCTTCATAGAATTAGTTCTGATTATTCCTAAATGCATAGCTGAGTCAACTCTTGGCATAGTAGCTTTATTCATTGTATATTCTTCCAATAAGATTTCTTTCCTTGTTGGCTTAAGTTTGATGTTTATAGCCACGCTCTTTTTTGGCTGTAGTTTATATCCCTCCATGCCGGCAAAAGTGTTTGCCATATTGATTTGAACTTGCATAGATGTCTTTTTTCTCATGAGTGCCACATCATCTGCACATGCACTAGTATTGCAGAGTATATTTCCAATTCTACATCCTAAATTTGATGTTTCCAGCATGTTGAGTAGTGGATTGATGTAAAGCTTGTATAGGTCGGTACTTAGGATCCCTCCCTGGCGTACTCCTTGTAGTACATTAAATAGCTCGGAAGTTTGGCCATTCCATTTAACTGCACTTGTTGCATTTGTGTGCATACTCTGAATGATTGCCCAGTGTTTATCATGGATTCCTGCATAATAGAACCGCTTCATAAGATGGGAATGTATAACTACATCAAAGGCTGATTTTGCGTCCAGCAGTACAAGATCATACTCTTGATTGTTATCTTTGGCTTCACGGTATACTTCTTCTACCGGTAAGGCTGCATTTGCTGGTCCTGAGCCTGCCGTAAATCCTCGTTGAGTTACATTTTGGATTACAAGTACTGCTGGGTTGATCCTTACTTTTACGATTGTTTCTATCACTTTGTTTAACACAGGTAGTACAGTGATTCCTCTGTAGTTAGTTGCAATGTTTTTCTCGCCTTTGTTCTTAAACACGGGGATGAGTAATCCCTCTTTTAGCATGTTTGGTACCTTGCCTTCTTTGAATATTATGTTGATGAGGTTCAGTAACAACCATTCCAAATGTTTCCCTGCATGTAATATATGTTCGACAGTGATTTTCCTTTATTAATTGATTTGATGGCCTTTTGTAGTTCTTCAAGTGTGGCCGGTGGTATATTCTTATCTTTCACTATCTCTGTAATTAATCCTATTTCATATTCTACTTCCTGATGATATTGTCTATTCTCTACGACTGTAGATTCCTCTGGAGTTGCTAAGTTTCTAAAGTGCAGTTTGAAGCCTTCCATAACATTTTGCTCACCAGACATACATATGTCTCCTACATGCAAATCCATGATAGCATTACCCCTGGTCTTTCTATTGCTTTTTACTAGATGGTGGAACAGTTTTGCATCCTTTGTTCTTGTTTCCATTATGCGTTGTTTCTCAGAATCTTTGACTTTAGCATTTTCAATTTGCACCTGTCGCCTAAATTCCTTTCTAGTTCTCAGCCTTTGTTGGTATATATTATTTTCAGGGTCCTTTATTTTTCCTTGCTTGACCACTGCGCATAGTATTTACGCATCTCATCTAGGGCTAATTTTATATCTGGAGACCATACATTCAATTTCGGCTTTGCCTTGTACCTTGGCTTGTTTGAGGCACATGTAACTGCTACATCATTTAGAAATTCATGCACCTGCTCTAAGACGGATGTAGCTTGTTCTAATGTATCTAGAGCATGTTGAGTATAGAATCCGATTGTTCATTTGTCATGGCTGCATAAAGGTCAATATCAACTTTATTCCATTTGACAGCTCGGTTTGTACAATCCTTCGTTAGATTTTTGCAATCTGCATCGTTCGAGATTCCATATAATATTTTCATTTTTATTGGATGATGATCTGACGTGTTGTTCATAATGCTATTCGACACTTGCTGATGATCTGACGTGTTGTTCATATAGTCCAGCTAATTCGTGCATATTTTTAGAAGAATTGTGGGTTTGATGATAAAAGCATGAAACTTTGTACAATTGTAAATATATATTTGGTAGTCAATTTAAGCTATGGACCCACTCTGAAAAATCCAATATGGCGGCCATTTTCAAAATGTCTGCCAATCATTCCAAATTTCACAACAATGTATAACTTAAAGCAAATAATATATAAACCGAATCTTTTAAATACATATAAAATGTAATCCAACGTTTCTAATAAGTCATGACATTATATTTGACTTTTCATTTTTTTCAAAATGGCGGAAAATTGCAAAAGGGCCGCCAAAAAGTGAAAATGAACGAAACTGAGAAAAGGCTTTACTGATATTTATTTCTTCTATCGAATTGCACTTTGCAGTTTATACAATATTCTAGGGATTGCGTTTCCATGATTCTCTGATGATGCTTGCATGACAAGTTAATCAAAGATCCCATAAATGGAAACATTCAAACGTTTTCAGGACGCCATCATAATATGTTTGACCGTTTAGTGCCATCTGAGTCATTAATGATATATGGATAAGTTCCACTTCTCCTTGTCACAATCCTTTCTTTTTCCTCGATTGTGGTAACATCAAGATGATAAATAAATAATACTAATCACCGAATTTCTAAGTAAAATGAGTAACATCCCGAGTGTTACCAGTTGGCCAGAAAATACACACCTTCCTAACACCTGCGTTGACCCCTAATTTTGATGAAAAGGGACTTGTGTTGTTTATGCTTTCAATGTTGAGTTATTTGCTCTTTATTTTTCAATGTCTGTGTTGTCAACCAGTAAAATTCTTGTTTATTCATCGTTTAAGCATGGAAATCCTTACTTCATTTCAAATGTCCAGATTCGATCAAGCTTAAGATAATTTACACGTACCAATGGTTTGACATGTTTTAAATGTTGTGATTCTAAGGGTTAGAAAAGAGACATTTATAAATCCACTAGTATATGATATATGCCTAAACTGGATATGACTCATCAATCTATTTAAACAAGAGTACCTAGGTATGTTTCACTTGTTGAACAAAAACTGCGTATCCTTCTTAAGCACCTGAGATCACCCCCGGATTTAAGTGGGATTGGTTTAGCTCAATTTTTAGATTTTTGTGTAGTGATTTGTGTTAGCAATTTTTTTTCGTTTTTTTGTTTATCCATGTTCTTATCTGGTTTTTGTTTTACAAATGATTTTTGAGTGCCTAAGTATCTTATCCACCGTTTTATCATCTAAACAACAACATATTGTCACAGCAGTTTTCAAATGTTTCTTATGGACCGCCCATTTAGTGTTTGTCCCACTCCTCACCACATTTTAAACAGGACCGTACATAACATCATTGTCCTCCGCATTTTCATCTACCGTGACATCTGTTTTATATCTGTCCACCACATTTTATTACCTCATTACAAAATGCTGATACCTCTGTGATAATTGTCCAATAGGGTATATCCCATCCGCATCATTCGAAGTAGCACACTGGGTAAAAGGCAGAAACATTCCTTCGCCTAAAGCTTTCACATGCTTTGAGAATGTTGTGTTTTTGCATTTAAATCGTTCCTGGTGTAGAACATCATGTGGATTATCTGATCACGTTATATTATTTCAAAGGAGGGTTTAATTTTGTTAATTACTATGGCTATTTCTAGACAAAACACTATTAAATGCTGTAGTTGTGCGATTTTGATAGTTAATCTGATTTCCCCACCTTCTCCTTTTACAAGTGTGTAATTCTACTATTGAGCTTGATCTACATTTTCATTTTCAAATTACGTTTGCAACACTTAAACTGTATAGTTTAAAATGGCATGATATAGCGCAGGGTTCTGGACGCCATAAGTTTGATGAAAAATGCAAAGAACCAATGAATAAGCAGTATAATGGAATCTTTGTACACTGATAAGGAACATTCTCTTAATGATCTCACATCAAAATGTCCAGTTCAATCTCTAATGTTGCAGACCAGTTGTGGTTAAGGGACTTTAAATTTCCTCTTATTACTCCATTCTTTGAATGTTACATAGTTCTCACCAGGGTCTCGTTCCTCATTAAGTACTATGTTTCCTTTGAACGAACACTTGTTCAACCACTGTTTTCTAACCAATCACATAAGGTTCTCAACGATACCATTTCTATATAAAGACCTTAAACAAAACTATTCTCTATTCTGCTCGAAATATGTTTGACCTGTTCCACTGTTCCGATTTTCCAAAAGCAAAACAATAGTTGATCAAAAGTGATAATTGATACATGTCTCGGAAAAGATTAACACATTGCTGGATTATATTCATGGAATGTCGAATCGTTGTGACAGGTTTGATCTCTTCCTGTAACATCGGTCAATGCAGACTGATATATAAAGGTGGAAGATCATTTTTCTTGGCTCTATATGCGTGGAATGATGTCCAGACATATTTAATGTTTTCATTATCATCTGCTTCAAGCCATCAGTGTTATCATTTTATTAACTTATTTATACCATGCCAGGATTATGTTGCACAATTGAGTAATTATACCAGGTCGGCATACATGTATTTCTGGTAAGATGTAAGTAAGAAACGCATGCATATATTTCAAAGCAAAAGGTTATAACGAATTGACAAGTTGGACTAAGAAAATGCGGAAATATTGAAATTGTCGTACTACGGAAAGATTCGTTAGCCGTAGTTGAACTCTTGTTGTTGTCAATATTGTCCACGGTTGCTGTTGTAAAACCACCAGGTTTCGCAGGAGGAACCACATATTCAATGTTGAATTTTCATAAATATAGTATTGTAGATAAACAGATAATTGGATCATTCATAAATGACAAACGTAAACTGTACATGTTGTAATTTAGTACCTCCTCTTTTCCTGGTCCTAGCATCCAGTAGAAGGCCTATATACATTATGCGATTGTTTTAATTCAGTTGAATATAATGTTAAAGAATAATAGAGAAATAAAACAGACGTAACTTTGAAATGGATAATGTCATATTTGCCTCAATTGAATAACTTGACTGCAACTGAATATTTGGCCAAACGATTATCAACTAATGTTTTAATGACTGTTGAAAATACTTTGCCTACATTATGTTTTTCTTGAACTACCTGTATGTGCAGATTTTTCAAGTATCGTTGACATACAAACAGATTGTTGCGGTTGCTTGTTTAATTGCAAAACCAAAATAATTACTAAACAGAAGAAGCAAGCACCTGCCTTGTTAATGGCCTGTCAAGCCTGATATTACTGCAATTTTTAGATCATTACTATGTCCTCTTCCAGTTGATCACAGGGAAAACTGTTCGACTCGAGAAGCATACATTCTAGTTAAGTTTTGCTTAAATATGGGAATAACGCCAGTGTCTATACGTGATCTCTCTTTGTAGACTACTGTTATGCAGGAATGGTACCGTAGTTACGATTTTCTATACTTTCCTCACAAATCTGTTTATGTTTGACTTTAGTAAATAAATGTGGCATGCACTTGGTATTATAGAGCACTTAGCTTTACTGAAGGTACGTCAAAACAAAACACTTTGTAACCTTCTATAAGGGAATTTTGTCGATTTTGATATCTTATGGCGGCCATCTTGGAAAAAGCCGCCATATTGTAATTTCAAGTTGGGTCCATAGCTTATATTGTTCGAAGCACCCAGCACTACTAACATGACAAATTTGAACTAATATAAGGGATAGTTGTTGATTTAGATATTTTGTGGCGGCCATCTTGGAAAAAACCGCCATATTCAATTTTAATGGTGGATTCATAGCTTATATTTTTTGAAACAACCAGCACTACTGCCATGCAAAATTTTACCATAAATTTTACCTGATATCAGTGATATATGTTGATTTTGATAGTTTATGGCGGCCATCTTGGAAAAGGCTGCCATTTTGAAATTTCAAGGTGGGTCCATAGCTAATATTATTTGAAACACCAAGAACTACTACCATGCCAAATTTGATGCTTTTATCATCAAACCCACAATTTTTTCACCGATCTGCCGGACTAATAATGCTATTCGTCACTTGCTTGTGTGTTGGCTTGATTTTTCCAAGTTAATGTAGGAAGTAGTCCAATTCTAAACATTCTTCTCCATTGACCTTCACGAATGTCTTTCCTTCATTGTCGTATTTAAGCCCAGTCTCTTTCACAAATTTTTCCAGATAGTCTTTTCTCTTATTTATTCTATCGCTGTTTCCTACGTCTTCGTTTAGATCTCCTCCAATTATCACATAATGGGTATCTTGATATTTGAGCACAATTTCATTGCGCTGATTTATAGTGTCTAAAAGTTCCTCATAATGATCACGACTTCCAGTTGATGGTAAATAAATAGGTATTAAGAGCAGATTGTTATTATATTTGCCTAAGACTTCAACGCATTGTATACGCTCTCTTCCGTCATCTAATGTTCTAATCATACTATCCAATTTCATTTTCCATATTATAGGTACTCCTCCATATCCTCTTGGCAAATATAGGCGGGAGTGGATCATATTTATCCACACCTTTAGCGGCATAGTTCACATTTGCGTCGATTTCTCCTATCAGATTTGATTGTCCTTCAAAAAGCCAATGTTCTTGAATAAGTACAAAGTCATTTTGTCTATTCAGATCCCTAATCGTTGCACTGCATGATTTAATACTTTTACAGTTGAATGAAACTATTTGCAGTGTAGTATTTGAGGCTACTATAATTGTTTGTGCTACCTTATCTGCCATTGGAGGCTTTGTTGGCCTAAAAAATGCTGTTGGTGATTTGGAATTAGCGGGTTGGCAACAAAAACCTGTTTATTGTGATTAGTTGAATCTATGCCAGAAACATCGGTTCTAGTACTACTGTTCCTGCTTTGTCCGTTACGCTTCCGGTCTTGTATCGTAACATGTTTTCTATCTGGGTTTCTATTATTTAGTTGATTGTACTGAGGCAATATTAACAGTATGTCCAAAATATAAGACATTAACATTTAGTGCTTACCTATAAACTGCTATAAAGCTAATGCATATATATTCGCACACCTAGCATAAATTAGCAACTAGTATTTTAAGCTTGGAGCAGTGAAGATGATCACATCGGTCTTAATCGTAACTTCACTGTAATGTACGATGTATATAATATGTAAATAACAACATAGTATCTGTGCAACACGCTTTTACCGTTACCGTTATATATGTATAGATTATTACATGGCATTTTTCATATCAGACCCTTTATCGGCCCTAGGTCATGATATCAGCCCAAGAGCCGCAGGCTCGAGGGCTGATATCATGAACGAGGCCGATAAAGGTCTGATATGATAAATGACATGTAATTATCTTTATCATATACTTCAACAGAAGAAATACAGACAAGAACTATTAATTAAAATTTTGTCTTTCCATGACTTTTTAGATAATAATTTACAGACAACCAAATACAATTTCTTAACTTTAATTGTTTTTATTGATATTACAAGCATTTTATTTATCTTGTTACAATAATTATCATGTTCTTAGTTTGAAATTTGCTTCTCAACCATTTTGTGAAAAGTCTTAAATCGCGGTTTTCCGCACTGTGTTGTCGTTTTCGAACAAATTTCCGGAAATGCACGAAGTTGCATGTGATAAACGTCACGGAAATTAACGGAAAGGCATGTGATAACATTCCGGAAGCAGTCAATAAAGGTTCCTTTATCAGCCCGCTGAGGAAATTCTTGGGAATCTGATCAATAAACCTAGTAATCCTTTCATAGCCTTTTAATATTTTTAAATGTTATTGAACTGTAAAATTTTAGTAATATTTTATACAAGTATATGATAAATATATATATATGCATGAATTGGTGGATTAGTGGCACGTTTCTTTGTGTGTAATATGAGTTTTTAGTGGGTGCGGGTGTATATTTGTCTTTCCTGCGAGACAGTATTATGAACTATTGGCATCTGAGCCACCAAACTCCTTTTATACGCTGAAGTGTAATTATGTTATGCGATTATGTTTTTTTTTTCTATAACAATACCGTTTTCTGTTTTGTGAAATCTAGGACGAAACCGGGTCGTACACATTGCCAAAACCTGGTCCTTCCATTTTGACAACGACCCATTTCGTTCGTTCCATGCACAGAAATACAAGTATTGAGGTGCTCAAAGTGATTAGTTTTGCAATCTCCATGTCAACATCTTTCTTTCTTAATCTTTCTTTTCGTACAATGTGAACAATTTAACGAGAAATTAAACAAATTCGAGGCAAGGTTCACTCAATTCGTCATCTTGACTTGCATTTTAACTTATTTCTCCGTTAATCTAGAATAGTTGTAGAAAATATTACATCTTACAGTAGAAAATAGTTATATAGATCTATGTATTTATATTCTTCGACATCATAAAAATAACAAATAAATCAACAGAAAGTTCAAACCTACTTTTCTCTGTCTGTTGATGGTCTGTTGATGGTCCGGATATTAGATATCATTGAGTCCAAACATTTTTTGCCGGGGTAGTTTAGACACAGTGATTATGTCTCTTGATAAACTGAAGTTCATTGACAGGGGCGGATCCAGAACCTCAATGTCTGGGGGGGCACCATGAAACCAAAATTTTAAAAGATTTTTTTTATATATGCATATATGCGAGTTTGGGAGGTGGTGGTGTCATGTATTGGGGATGATGGTGGTTGTTTGGGGGTCTTCATTTTTATATCTTTTCATTATTTTTGGGTCCATTTCTTTCTACTCTTTTATTTGCTGCCAATTGTCCTCTATTCTTTACATTTTTTCAAACATTGTCAAAGCTTTAATCTGTTTTCTATACTTTTTGGGCAAATTTTTTTCTAGCCTTAACTTTTTGACCATTATTCTCTAAACTGTAAACCCCATTCATACCCTCATTCACATACTTGCCAACCTCTGACAATGAGAAATCATGTCATGACATGACATGACATGTCAAAAAGCGTGTGAAAACGCGTGACGTAGATGCAGACTTTTTAATATGAACAATGTTCATAATTTCACATTATATGCAAATATGTTAATATAAAAAACAATATTCTACTGTAAACTTTTATTGTATTCAACAGTGGTCTGTTTTGCTGCTTTTAAAGCAACACCACTAGGCACATAGTCAAAACAACTGCTGGTTTGGTTACATTTACTTGATAACAAGGCACACAATATATCATTGTCGTGTTCTGATCAGAATTTAATGTAAATTTCTTTATAATTGAAAATGATTTATCACAGTCAGAATTGATATTTGGCTGAAGCTTGAAGCTTTGAAAGAGTGTCATAATGTTTTTTGCCGTCTAAAATGTCATCTATGATCTCTGTCATTGCTCCCAACAAACTATACAATATATGTTGCTATTGTCTGGTCAAAACTGGGTAGTTCATCAGAAGACAGCTAATACTATGAGGACTGATCCAACAGTTCCGTGATATTTCCATTCCTATGGCCTGTGGAAATCTGTTGGCTACATTTGAAACTGAAAAGAAAAATATTTTATAATTGTTAATCAAATAGCTATGTATTTTAGTTCTCTCAAATGTATTGTTATGATTGCAACACAGAGTGCACAATGCGTTACTCATCCCTCGATCATTTAAACTCGAACTCCCAAATATAATTTATAAATCTTGGACAGTGAAGTCTTGGTACGTACACATCGTTTTCGCTTAGAAATCGGCTCTTTAGACGACGGTACAGGTCCTGAAAGCTACCTCTTTCTGTGGACATTTCCCCTTAGTGAATTTGAAAGAAAGAAAGTCCCAAAATCGTAAAAACTGATCACAAACTACTTACCTCAAGAGCTTTTGCTGTTCGTCCATATAGAAAAATAAAAAATGGCCACCAAACAATTACTTCGAAATTTTCAGTATTTATCGTGTAATAATGAAAAAACCCGAGAATCGCGATATCACTAACGACCAAAAAATCAAAACAACGAAAAAGCGTGTAATTGCGTGTAAAGTGGTGAAAAGCGTGTACACGCCATGTGATAAAATCCTCGCGTGTAAACCGTTGAAAAAGCGTGTATTACACGCGAATCTCATGTCAGTTGGCAACTATGCTCATTCACGGTAACCCATTCCAAGGATAGTCTAGTATAGAAAGTCCCTGCCCATTCATACCCTCATACATGGTAATTAAAACAAGAAAAAATATACACATATTACTGTACTATAATAGAAAAACAAAGGATATGGGGTATCCATTCATGACACAAAATCAGTACATGCACAGCAAAAAAACACACAAGTAGTAGCTTTTCTAAGAAACAATATCATTTTATTAATGATTATATATAAGGCACAGACCATTCATGTTTTATGGAGGTGGAAGGTTTTGTTTCCATAAAAAAATATGGGGAAAAAACATGCCATTCAGTTTAAAAAAAAATGCTGCATGCATTGAAAAAAATCGTTTGTTGTTTAATAGACTGTTCTGAGACAGGCACATTCCCAAGAAACCGTATACAATGTGAGTTTGGTAAAAAAGACGTATCTCATGTCGATACTAACATTCTTGATACTAAACATCTATTTTTACATATTCTTTTAAGACCCTTTTTTAGTTGGTAATTTTTTTCCTGATCAGAAGATTTCACTTGTTAATCGATCTTGATCCTGTAATATTGTATTAGAAACCAATATTCGTATTAATTCAAATCAGCATGTACATGTACATGTAGTTAACATAAATGCTTTTGGATATAGACATTACACAAAGGTGTCAATATTTACACACCCATCGATAAGTTGCCATAAATCACACATGTTGAAGCTGGGGTTAATTAACGACAAGTTTAGGAAGTCAAATCAAGCTGTGTCCTGATTTTCAATCTAGATATCTAGATAAGCAGATACAGTAGCAATAAAACTATGTTAGACAATTTTTTGGTGACCCCGACTGGGGGGCACGTGCCCCCTGTGCCCCCCGGAAAATCCGCTACTGCAGTTCAATTACAAATTAACCTACCTTAGACATTCCGTGCCGATGCCGTCTATTCTTAATCACGGATGTTTGCTTGTAATTTGAGGATATGAGAATTCTAACAACTTTTGCAATACTATACAGGCAGATAAATTGGAACACTGTAGATACATGTAGTTTAATTATTTACTGAATCACAAGCTCAAATATGACGCTTGTGATAGTCCGTTATTTCATAACGACTTTGATTTTCAAGTTAATCCGAAATGAGAACATGATTAATCCGGTGTAGAAAAAATTTTAGTCAACATTTCATGCTTCCGGTTTTTCACGATGTCGACTGCCAGAAAAGTCCTTGGCAAAGTTTCTGGTAAATAACATAATTAATCTCTTCCTATTCATGTTTCATCCTATAAAATATTCCGTTAACAAATATATAGGAAATAACATGAAATCATGGAACTCTTGACATTCCTGCAATTATGAATTATGTTTGATCACGGTAGAGTAGAGTTGAACATCACCGACACTTCTGATTCTTTGTAGAAAAGTTTGGGAAGACCCTCATAACTGGTATTATACACAGAATCGGGTAATATAAAGGAAATATTACCTGTTAAAGAGGAAGAACTCTCCGTATAAGTAACTATTTGAAATAAAATTATAAATTTTTTACAAAATTGAGGTACTTATTTTATTAACATGATTAAGAAGGTCATTAATAATAATAATTTTTGAACAGCTGGATGAGTTGTTGTCTTTGATTCTCGACTGTACAGCATATAAAGTTATTCTTCCATCTAGACAAGAAGAATTCGAGGCTGTGAGCAGAGGCCTGTGCTTTGCATTACACATTGAGAAGTAATAGGATTACAGCCGATTCCAACCAGTGTGTAGCTAAAGATAGAATCTTTGGTTAGCTTCCTTGCTAGCTCAACCATGAAATGATAATTACCTTAAAATTGGGAGGAACAAAGCGCTATTTTATCATCCAATGAAAACATTTATATCAATGGCCTGTTTATTATTTATAATATATGTATGTTTCATACAAAGGTTAACCTAGAGTACTTTGCAAATGAAATTTTATTTCTTAGTCTTTGATTGAATTAAAAAATCTTTTTATTACAATAAATCAGAAGCGGAGTGACGTTTTTTTTTTTTTTTTTTTAAATATTTACGCCGTGCAGGGGTTTTTCTGGGTATTTTGGGAAAAAGGACCCTGGCCAGTTTTGGGAATTTTTTCACGTGCTTTTCAATGAATTTGGGAAAACAACAAATATACCAGATTTGAGTTTTAGTGTGTTTAGTTCATTAAAAGTTATCTTTTATTGTGAAAATAAAGTAAGAAATTTCTAGATTTTTATTGGCCCTTCAAAATTGAGAAGAAATTACCTCTTGGAATTGTAGTAATATGTTTACACTAGCTATAAAAACATTTTATTGGATTTTGACATGAAAATTTGTGAACTAAAAGTAATTTTGAGTTTCTGTATAAACTATTTCCTGCTTTTGCTTTCTTTTCCATATATCTTTTGGTTTTCAATTCTAGTGTTTATATTTCATCATCATAGATGTATTTTGTCACCTGCCTGAAATTATTATTTTTTGTTGTATTTGATCGGCAAACCTGGAATTACCCTTATCCGCCCCCGGAATCTGATCCGGTATTGTATGGCATCCATTGTTTTTCAATGTTGTTTTTGTCAGTCAGATACGATTTCACTCGGATTTACACATTACTTGTTGGCGATTTTCGGCATAAAGCTAGCGGTTGAACAAAATGAACATCGCTGTCATGAATAATAAAGATGAAAATAAATTTTGAGATCGTTTGGGAACTATGTTCCAAAAATTGGGAAAATGTAGGGTAATTGCCATTGGGAATGGGTCCGAATACCGGACCCTGTGGAATGCTAGAAAAATCCATGCCATGAATAGACAGTTTAGTTAATTAATGTCTTTTGGTGTATTCTTTACGCATAAAACATTGTTATGTATTTTCTTTTTATATGCATATTTTTTTAGAACTAAAATTTTTGATATTCACACAGAAAAGAAAAATTATCATACTACTTATCATGCACGGTTGTAGTACTTATATTTAGTTAAAAATGCAACGAAAAAAAAACCAGCAAACAACTGCAGTTTAGAATTGAAAATATTGCAGAGTTTATGGACATTCACTTGGTTTGTTAACATTACCTTACTTATTAGTTTTAGATAAATAATGTAGCCATGAAGACCAATTTTTATGTCTCTACTTCAGTTAGATTTAATCTGACCTAGATTGAATGATCAGGTCATACATGTATGTACTTTTGAACACCTTCCAATCTTTTCTACCTGTCCGGGTGTATTGTAAACATATATGTATGTGTAAAAGTGAATACGGTCAGCACTTGTCAATCATATCCAACTACATTTTATTAACTTGATGTAACAAATTCAACAGACAGGTAAAATATATTATTATTTGTAATGCCTGACGAAGAAGAAAACATTTTAGGAATTTCAGCTTTCAGTTAACTTTTCACCATTTATCAAAATAAAATTTGCAAATCAAACACACCTACAACATGCTTGTGAATGAGCTTATAATTATCATTAAATTTTAAATTTAGATTGAAAACTTATTTTTAAACTGACTTGTAAAACTAGTTTTACAATGTTTATAATCTGTTCCTTAATTCTGATTGGTTCTCTGCTTAACTATTGACTCCACCCAAAGGCTGGATGTACCTTACCTAATAATGATTTCATGGTTGAGCTAGCAAGGAAGCTAACCAAAGATTCTACCTTTAGCTACACACTCATTGGAATCGGCTGTAAGACTTTACAATAACTGTTGTCGTAGCAGAAGTGCGATATAGTGTCACAGGGTGACAGGAACATTCATTATTTAATTACAAAATGTATAGTGAGAGCAGAAATGCGACTTACATGTAGTGTCACAGGGTGACAGGAACATTAATGTTTAAATGTATAGTGAGAGTATACATAGGGTTACCGTGAGAATGACGGAGGATTATTGATCTCATTAGAGGAATTAAATAATAATAATTTTAATTCTAGGATCTATATTTTATTTTATTAATAAGTATCTCCCCAGACGATTAGATGGTGTTTCAGTCCATATAAATTGAAGAACAGTAGTGGACGTATTACGTTGTATTCCCAACGGTTCTCCAAGATAGTGGAGGAATAATACAAAAACAGAACAGAACAGAACATTACTTATTTTTACATACATGTAGTGAAAAATTTTTGTAATGACAAACATGTTTTGTAACAAAAAATATTAAATCAGTTGAAATACCTTCTTCATTTGCTTCATACATGTAATTGAGGCCAAAATAGAAAATAACTGGTTTACTAAAAATTTTGAATTTTTCATAAATTCTGCACATGCAAAAGGGATAAACTGAATTGTGAAAAACAAAACTGATTCCAAAGTTTTGCAGGGTTAATACATTTTTGTAAGAACCCAGGGTTTATTGCTATATTGCCTAGCCAGTTGGAAGTACTGGCAAAACCCAGGGGATAACTGGGCAATAGGAAATACTGGCCTTAATCTTTAAAAGAATTTATCATTTTTGTCGAGCCTGCGACTTTTGTCGCAAAAGCGAGACATAGTGATCCTACATTCTGTCATCGTTGTCGGCCGCAGCGTCCACAAATATTCACTCTTGAGTCTCTGTGGTTAAAAGTTTTTGAAATTTTACCAACTTTCTTAAACTATCCTGGATTTCTACCAAACTTGGACAGAAGCTTGTTTATGATCATAAGATAGTATCCAGAAGTAAATTTTGTAAAAAAATATCCTGTTTATCCGTATTTTACTTGTAAATGGACTTAGTTTTTCTGCCAGGAAACATTACATTCACTCTGTGGTTAAAGTTTTTAAAATTTTAATAACTTTCTTAAACTATCCTGGATTTGTACCAAAATTGGACAGAAGCTTGTTTATGATCAAAAGCTAGTATCTAGAAGGAAATTTTGTAAAAATTTATTTCCTGTTTTTCAGTATATAACTTATAAATGGACTTAGTTTTTCTCCCAGTTATACATTGCATACAGTCTGCAGTTAAAGTTTTTAAAATATTTATTAGATTCATAAACCATCCTGGATTTTTTCCAAACTTGGATAGAAGCTTCTTACAATCAAAAGATAGCATCTAGAGGAAAATTTTTAATAATTTTTTCCCCATTTTTGTTGAGCCTGCGACTAACAGCAAAAGAAGGCAAGACACTGGGTTCCGCAGAACCCTTACGAATCTTGTCTTAATTGGTCAAACTGTTAACATGAAGCCAAAGATTTGAATTTGGGTATTATTTTTTTATATAATCATGATATTATACATATACATGACATAACTATAAGACCATGCAAAAAGTATTGCTTGATTTCCCAAACACTGTTGAGGCTGTTTTGATCTCATTATCATGATTATGAATGGAATCTAACTTCTCCAAGAAATTGACCACTTCTCCCTTCTCTCTCATGGAAGGAGAAGTCATCTCCCTCTCCAAAATCCTAGATTAGGCCCTGCTCATACAGGTCAGATGGGGAACAAAAGAAGAAAAATAATAAGCTTTTAATCTCCCCTTAGGGTGTTCATTGAGCAATATGATTGTACAGCAATCAGATTATACAATTCACTAATACATGTACACTGCACTAAAATACATTTTTTTTCAAAATTTGGATTGATTCAAACAAAGCTGGATTGGAAATAAACAAGGTATTTAGATATGTGCAAAACTTCTCTTTGTCTAAACAATTATTGGAGAAAAGGAAGATAAGTATTTTTTTTCATTGTCTGAAAATGACTTACAATATTTCTTTGTATGAAATATGAAATGTACATGTATGTAGCAATAATTCTATGAAACTTCATATTTCTTACTATAAATAGATTTAAAAGTCATATTGCCCATTACCTGTATATTTCATCTGAGATTTTTGATAACCTATGAACACCCTGAACCTCGGTGTTCACTGCCCAGGTAATACTTTGCCAGCCCTGTATGAGAAATGAATAAAACTTTAAAGATACATCATGTACATGTAATATACTCGCAAAGTTTTATTTTTTGAAGGTCATTATAATTAACTTTGCCTGATGATATTTCAGTCATGGTGTCTTTTGGCAAAATGTTGCCTTTTACATCATCAAGTGTGCCATGACAGAAAATGTCATGAATCAAATAAAAAAAAAATGATCACTGTAAATTTATACATATACCTACATTGTATTTGGGTCCCTATCTTAAAAAAAATAAACACCTTAATATGCCTTTACTTTATAGTGAAAGTATAGGTACAATGTATATTAGCATAATTTTATACAGAGAAAAGTACATATGGTTGTTGTTGGTGAAATCTGTTTTTTTTTAAGAAAACATTTAAAGATACATTTTGACTGATATGAGCATGATGATTAATCTGTTGATTGTTGCTGTTTTAATGTTATACATATTAAGGGGGATGTTATTTAAAATACATGTACACTTGATTTCTGAAGTTTGTACATAAGAAGGATTATCATTGTACAGTAAAATGTACAGGACTAAAAGCGATTTTCTTTACAAAGAAATAGAATAACTAAAAAAAAAAATCACTTGGAAAAAAAAAAGGGTTAAATTGTTTTGTCGATATCTATAACTCTTTCTGGGATATCTATAACTCTTTCTGGGAAGAATCGATATGAATTCAATGTAAAAATATCAGAACTTGACCTTGACCTTTGACCTTGACCTAATTTTCTTTATTTTGGACCAAGGACCTCAAATCAAGACACTAGGTCTCTATCACTTATGGTTTACCATGTGCAAATGCATATTATATCAAATGCATAAGGGGAAATAACTCTCATATGGAGTCTCTGGAGGGCTTTGGTCAAAATTATTCTTCAGATCCTGAGGATATAACGAGCAAATTGGTGAAATAATTTAGTCATAATCTTTTACGATTGCAAAGGAGATGCGCACACATGAAAAATGTGTTTGGGGAGATAACTCTTACAATAAAAAGTGTTCGGTTAAACAGTGTCAGTTTCAAAAGCGCAATAACTGTTCGATATCATATGCAAAAAATTTAAGCGACATCTTGTGAAACCACAAAACACCGTAAGGCAAAAATGTGGCGGAAGAAGAAAAAAATAATAATTAAAAACCAATTGTTCGAAGGTCTTTCCTCTCATATTAACTTAAGATAAGAAAATTTTGATAAAAAAAAATACATTGTATGTCCAGACTTAATTGATAGTTTATCACACATTGATTTTGAAAATACAATGTTTGAGGAACTTTTTTCATCAATTAAGGAGGATAATAAGCCACTTCCGGTTAAATCAAAGTTACTTATGGTGTCAAATAATAGCTTACTTTACTCTGATTCTAAAAATATATAGTTTCTATATATTTTGTTTTAAATAAGGGGGATAAATTGCTACTTCTGGTTTATAAAAGGTCACTTCTGGTTGACATTTTCAAAGTAATATGTCTTCTAACCTAATGCAAAAGATCCCAAGGCTTTATCATGTATAAATATGAATCTACAAATGGTCAAAATCTAGAACGTCAATTTTACATTTGACCTTCAACTAAATTTCAAGGTCACAAACCAAGGACATCAAACCAAAAGACCCATGGTCTTTATTATATATGGTTAATAAGTTATATTACTATACGCATAATTCTAAATATACGAGGGGCTAAAACTCCCATGTAATGTCTACGCACCCTTTTAACCAAAATTTATGTGTTACGACATGTCGCAACTAACAATTTAATTAAAAATTATTTGTCGATATCTTATACGGTTTCTGAAAAGAAGTGAAAATAAGCCAAAATCAAAATTTAGAACATGACCTTAATCTTTGACCTTGACCTTATTTTCTTTGTTTTGGACCAAGGACCTCAAATCAAAAGACCCTAGGTCTCTATCACTTATGGTTTACCAGTTACAATTACATTTTTCTTATTAAAAATACAAAAGAGGAAATAACTCTCATATCTTGGGTCAAAATAATTCTTAAGATCCCGAGGATATGACAAGCAAAATGGTGAAATAAATTTGTCGTTGTCTTTAACGGTTGCGAAGGAGATGTGCACACAAGAAAAACAGTGTTGGAGGAGATAACTCTTACAATAAAAAGTGTTCGCCTAAACAGGGTCAGTTTCAAAATCACAATAACTGTTTGATATCATATGCAAAAAATCGAAGCAACATCTTGCGAAACCACAAAGCACCGTAAGAAAAAATGTGGCGGAAGAAGAAAAAAATAATAATCAGAACAAAATCAATAGGTCTTTCCACAGAAAAGTGGAAAGACCTAATAATCAGAACAAAACCTATAGGTCTTTCCACAGGAAAGTGGAAAGACCTTATAAAGGAATCATTGAATTTCAGAAGTTAATGCAATGTTTTTATTTAAGGGATAAATGTACAATGTATATCCCTTTTAATTTTAATGGTAATATATTCCATAACATGTACAGTAAGAAAATTTAGCAATATTCCATAATCATCAGTTGTTGAAGATGTACATTTTAACTATCTACGTAATTCCATCCACTACACCAGATGGCAGTTTGATTTATATTTTATATTTATACAGCTATTGGCAGAGTAGGAATCAGACACTGTTACACGAACTCACGACCTAACCTACTGGTCAACAAACATACAAAGGTCATATGCCAGGGATTTACAGGCAAACAGGTACAACTATCTTCAATTTGTATTTCATCAAAAACTGAGTTTTTGTCCAGAGTATTATTGCAATAATATGTTAACATTCCCATTAAAACAATTTTTTTCTAACTGTTGCAATTGATATGGTTACCCAGCAATGTAATCAAATGATTTCTGTATGAATAGTTAATAATAAACATCTTATAAATTATTTTCAAATGTTTCATTATGATTTTCTATGACATCCTAAACCACACATGCATGAATTTAGCCCTCAAATGTATCTGTTCATGTTGGCATATACAAGTTGTGTAACATGTATAATAAAAAACTTATGAAGCTGGTTGGATGAATTACAAGTTGCCACATTTTTTTTCCAAGTTCCACAAAGCTATGTACATGTATATATAACAGTATGAGGAAAAAGCATATTATATACAAGTTAAAACGAAACAGATTTTCACTTTTATTTAAGGAATATCAATGAAGCTTCACATAATAGGTACTTAAAGCTGCAGCAGATGGAAGTGTTCATGAAGAGAGAAAATTATTATACAGCATATTGTCATTTAGTGAGAAGAGAGGGTTTGGGCTTCCTAGGTTATAAATTTGGTAGCCAATGATTCAAATTATATCTCCTATTCCCTAACATCTACAATGTATGATATACACGATATACACCTTAAAGGTCATCATGGTAAGACCAAAGACAAGTAGTATAATGTATCAAGAGAAAAAAGTACAGAAAAAGATAAGATGAAATGACCAGATATCATGGACATGTACTAAAATGTGTCAAGAGAAAAAAGGACAGAAAAAGGTAAGATGAAATGACCAGTCATGTACATTTACTATATTTTTTTTTTACCTTTAATGAATAAAAGGGCTTAAATACGGGTTAAAATGTGGTTAAAAATCATTCTGGATGTTGTTTTATATTAAAAGGGAACATTTCACAGTCAGCAAGCTCTTGAATATGGCACTAAAATGGTTGGAGGTGTGTCTCCAGGAAAAGGAGGACAAAAACATCTTGGACTTCCTGTGTTCAACTCTGTTCAAGAGGTAAGTGTGGGGTAAATTGATCAAAAGGAATGAGGACTATGAAACATTGGAAGTGAAGACAAGAAAGCATGAGGAATTTAGATAATCAAATATAAGAAGTGAAGATCAACAGTAGATCAAGAGCTTTAAGCAGGTTTTTTTTTGTGGTGCCATTGTTTCTTCATGGATACTATGTCTGCCTGTTATGGTCTCAACAGAGACTTATAAAGCCATTGGATTATATGTATTGGTCCCTCTGACATTAACCCCATATCACATTTGTTTAATTTGCACATTTTTGTTACTTTGTTTACAGTCTTAGGCTTACCTTTTACTAATGTAGTTACTTAATTTAAAACTTTATTAAAAGAACTCAGTTCATAAAGGAATGTAAATTAAATAATGACCTGAACATGTCTGACTAAAAGTATCTACTATATCCTTATGTTTCTCATTTTGGAAACAAGAAAGAAATTGGTAGATTAGAAATAACAGTAAAAAGAGGGATCCATAGAGGCATGTGACCTCCCACAGTTAGAAATCAATTGTGCATGTGCTGTGCATGTTCAGTTATTAAAAATGATGTCAGCTGAAATATGAAACTAAGGAAGCAAAACAGAACACCGATTTTGTTGACTGATTTGACCCACTAAATTCTTTCTTTCACAGGTTACAGGTAAAACGATGGTGTATGTTTTACTTGCGTCTGATCCTTTTTGCTTTGAGCGAATAAAATATGTTTAAACTAAAATGATGGTGTAACTATTTTGTTATATAGGTAACCAAACAGAACTAGGGAAATTTTCAGTATACTATTGCATGTGGTATACTTACAATTTTTATATTTGGGGTTACATACCTATCGGCAATCTTCAGAGGTCATGGTGATGGGTGATTAAACAGCGTCCTATCCCAAAATGTTGATACTTTATAACAATTCCATATATAATAAGAAGATGTGATTGCCAATGAGGCACTTTCCACCAGAGACCAAAGAACGTAGATGTAAACAACTATAGGTCACCATATGGCCTTCAACAATGACCAAACGTTATCATACATTGTAAGCTATATAGGGCCCCTTCTTTATATGGATAGCAAGTCGTTTTTATATTTATTCCATTTTCAAGGGATCTTATAAATTCAAAAAATATGTTTTAAACTGAATAAGATATCTTATAAACTAAAAAGATATCTTTTAACTAAATAAGATATCTTATTAAACAGTCTATAAAGATACCTTATTTAGTTTATAAGTTATCTTATTTAGCTCAAAAGATATATTGTTTATTTTAAAGATATCTTGTAAACTATACTAGATATCTTATATATATTTTATTTTAAGATATTTTATAAACTTAAAAGATATTTTATAAAGTAAATAAGATATCTAACTAAATCAGATATCTTTCAACATATATAAGATATATAATAACTAAAAGATATCTTGTTTAATTTGTGAGATATTTTATTCAAGTTGAAGTTAATAAGATATCTTAAACATTAAATCAGATATCTTTAAAAAAATAAAGATATCTTATAAGCAAATAGAGATATTTCATAAATCTAATGTTAATATAAACTTATAAGTTACAAGATATGTAAATAAAGTTAATATGATATCTTACAAATCTTATATACAAGATATCTTAAAGTATAGTATTTACAAAATATACAAGATATCTTGTAAAAGATATCTATTAAACTTAATTAGATATCTTTTAAAGTATACAAGATATATTATTAACTTCAAATTAGATAAGATGTCTCAAATAGAATACAAGATATCTTATATACTTTACAGATATCTTATTTACTTTATAAGATATCTTGAAATTGAATAAATATAGAAACGGCATGCCATAGATATAATGTAAATGCTTTGTGTATTGTTTTCTATGAAAATCTTTTTCAGAGTCTGACTCAATTTACTGGACGAATTTGGCAGCTAGTGCTGCTTTAACTGTAATCATATATAATTGATTAAACAAATTGAAATAACACTTTAGAAATTTGGGGCATCCATATTGCTTTCCTGGATATCCTTCATTAGAAAAGCCTAAGTTAAATAATTATAGTCAACTACTCTTGTTTTTATTAAAGACAGAAAAAAACAACATAGTATTAATATTTTGGGGTCTCCTAGGTTCCGACAATTTTTTTTCACATAAATATTTATCTAATACTTCTTTTTACTTCCGTATGTTGAATTTTTATAAGAGAAAAACAAACAGTGACATTTATTGATCTACTGTTGTCTTCATTAACAGGCTGTTTATATTTTTCTTGATTTTTAGAAGCTATATAAATGACAAAAGAACACTGACCCTTAAACAGTAATGATTCAGTAAATATTATACATTAATGATCTGTTGATAGAATTTAAGAGCATGATGAAATAATAATGATAGAACATTTAAAAACTTACTAGTAACAACTAAGAATAATTTGTTTGTCAAAAAACTTACCAGTAACAACTAAGAATAATTTGTTTTAAAAAAAACAATTAATTATTATACTTCTTAAAACAAGGGTTAACTTCAACCAGATAATAAATGTCTTTAAAAATGAACTGTTATGGAAATAATGGGTTGTTTTTCGTTTTAATGAAGACATTGTTTTCCAGTGAAAAATATACTGTCTCCTTTAGTCATTTAACATGTTTTAAAAAAACCATTAATAAATTTCAAATAAATTATTAGACCATCTACAAATGATCACAGAAAAAAATATGAAACTGTTTTCATGCAATATATAAGAAGCACTGAATTGTAAATAATGATAACCATTGAAGATGAAAACACCTATTTAACATTTGTAACATATGTATTTGACAAGTGTTTGTTTTTATAGGACTGCTCGTATATTGGTATCACTTCGTCGGCATCAGCGTCGTCCGAAGACATTTGGTTTCCGGACAATAACTTAAGTTTAAGTGTATGGATCTCTATGAAATTTAAGCAAAAGGTTCAATACCACTAAAGGAAGGTTGGGATTGTTTTTGGGGATGATGGTCCCTACCGTTTAGGAATAAGGGACCAAAACAAGCATTTTTCTAGTTTCAGGACAATAACTTGTGTATAAGTATTTTGATTGCTCTGAAATTGTACCACAAGGTTCGATACCACAAGTAGAAGGTTTGGATTCATTTTGGGGGTAATTGCCAAAACCGTTCAGGAGTTCTTCAAAATTAATTTTTTTCAGAAAAACTTGGGTTTAAGGGGATGTAAATTTTTTTCTTCAAAATTGCAAAAGGGGTTTTTCTCAAAAGAAAATTCTCTTCAAAAAATATTTTTTTTTTTTGAGGGGGGGGGGGGGTCAATTTTGTTTTCCCTCAAGATTTAAGAAAAAATTTGGGGGTCACAATTTATTTTGATTTTTCTTTGTATATAGTCTGAAAACAGATTTACTAAGTATTGTGCAACAGCACAGTGTATTGCACAACACCAAGAAACCTTCAATTGAATATAAATTCAAACATACCATACAACCAATTTCAAGTTCTTTGACTACATTTATTCTGTGTCAGAATAAAATTGAGAATGGAAATGGGGAATATGTCAAAGAGACAACAACCCGACCAAAGAGCAGCTAACAGCCGAAGGCCACCAATGGGTCTTCAACGCAGCAAGAAAATCCCGCACCCGGAGGTGGTCCTCAGCTGGCCCCTACATAAAATTGTGTACTGGTTCAGTGAAAATGGACGTCACACTAAACTCCAAAACATATAAAGGAACTAAAATTAAAAAACCATACAAGACTAACAAAGGCCAGAGGCTCCTGACTTGGGACAGGCGCAACCTATAATGTGTCAAATATTTAATTACAATCCAAATTCAGACCTGTATCAAGCTATAATATTGTGTCCATTTTTGACCCAACTGTTCAGGGTTGGACCTCTGCGGTCATATCCAGCTGTGCTCGGCGAAGCAGTTTATTTAAAGTGCTTTAACAGTTTACTTCCAGCTTTTAAAAAAAAAAAATAATTAGAAAGCTGTTCAGTCTGTGCCAAAAACTTTAAGTTACTAACCATTTAGCTAGTGACCAGCAATGGTTTAAAGATAAGTATATATGTACTTTAAGAAGAAAATTGGTTACAATTGAAAACATTTTATATAGTTTTACATGCATGGGTCAGTGTTTGATGTTTGTCATAGTCAACTGCATATATGCATGTGTATTTCAGGCAAGAGATCAGACCAATGCAGATGCCTCTGCCATCTACGTCCCTCCACCATTTGCTGCTGCAGCAATCATTGAAGCAATAGAAGCAGAAGTGCCATTAATTGTTTGTATAACTGAGGGTATCCCACAGCAGGACATGGTTAAAGTCAAACATAAACTCATCCGTCAGTCTAAATCCAGATTAGTAGGTCCCAACTGTCCTGGAATTATCAAGGTATGTTGATCTGTACAAGATGTCAGTCAGTCTTTATGCAGATTAGTAAGTCACAACTGTCCTGGATTTATCAAGGTATTGTAAAACATGAATTCAAAAAGATTGAAATATTTCAAACTTGCCTCATTGAAAATGATTTAGACCAAATTTCCCCAGAACATATATTTACAATTAAAGTTTCCCAGTTGGATGGTCGGGGCTTTATATTAAAATGCTAAAATCAGCCTTGAGTCTAGAGTGAATTTAAAGTTTAACTATTAACTATCATTTCAAAGGCAGAGTATTAATCTGACCATTAACTTAGATTTAGTCATCACCACCTTATTGGTATTATTTAATGATCTGATTTAAAAAAAAAAAACGTCTTTTAGGGAACACATTGAGATTTAGTGATACATGTATATACCTCTTGATATGGTTGTTTGTTTCAGCCTGGTGAATGTAAGATTGGTATCATGCCAGGACATATACATAAAAGAGGGAAAATAGGTAGGTATATTTATCATACAGAAAACAGTACTGGAATAAGTACCATAATCATTTCACACTTTATCTTGACGTTTTTGGAAATAGACATATGACAATCATACCACATCTTCTTCTATTTACATATAGCAAAAATTTTGGCAGGGAATTTGGTTAAACAGATTTCTAAATATATGAACATGCAAACATTGACTGTATCATTTCATCAAGCATCTAATATGTTATAAAGTTTTAATATCTTAATTTATAAATGTATCAAATCTACTTGACATCTGCAATATTGCCAAACTTAAGCACTTCTCAGTCAGTACGTAAAAAGTACAGTTGATGGCATGGATTCATTTTGTTCTGATATGAAATTCAGTATGGCTGCATGAGTAAATCTTATAGATAAGACATTTTTTCTGTCATCAACCTCTTTAGGCAAAAAGTTGTACATGAAAAAATACTTATAAGTCTTGAACATTTCAAAAAAACACATGATTTCTCATGAAAAGAACAACAGGATGTGAATACAACAATAACACAATGACTTGATAAATTTTTGTTTTGTTCGAGAAAAAAAATAAGTAAATGGAAGGTTGATTGTAATATGTCTACAAATAAGCTGAAATTATTATTGATGAGATTAAACATAAAAGATACATCTACCTGTACGCATTAGCATTGTTATTGGTCAAATAGCTTTAGATTATAAAAATAAGGAGATGTAGTATGATTGCCAATGAAACAACTATCCACAAAACTTTAAATGAAGTGGATATAAGCAATTATAGGAAATTGTACGACCTTCAACAATGAGAAACTCATACCATAAAGTTGGCTACCAAAGGCCACAACTCAAAAAATAGAAAACAATTCAATTGAGAAAACTAACAGCCTAATTTATAACAAAACAATTTATGAAAAACAAATATGACAGACATGAACCAATGACAACCACTGAACTACACGCTCCTGACAGGACAGGCACATAAAGAAATTGGCAGGGTTAAACATGTTTGTGAGCGCTCAACTGTCCCCCTACCTAGCACAACATAAGAACTTTAAAAATCAGTTTGAAAGGCCTTAACTCATCAGATCGATACAAAGCAGAAAAATATTTAAATATCTAACAAAAGCACATACTGGAGGTGGCAGGGTATTTATACATTCCTAACAACAAAAAAAGACACAAATTACAGATCTTAGAGTTCCCACAGTTACTAACAGCTAGTTCAAAGCCAATAACAACTAATAAAAAAGTCATGTATCTAAGACTTAAATATCAGTCAGTACACATCCAACATCCAATAGATTTAGTGTAAAGACGCCATTAACAGTCAGAGAAAAACATGACCTTGTACAATGCCAAAATATAAGTATCAAGAGATTGTAGGACCTTAAAAATGTATATGTGTATAACAATGATATTTAGTATGGTTTTAATTTACTGATAACAAAATCAATATTTATACCAATAAAAACAATATTCAAAAATGTAATTACAGTGTTGAATTGGTAACTGTTTAGAATAAGTTTATTTAGAGGATTGATAAGTTTACCTGGATCTTATCTGAATTTCTGGGCTTGGTAAACAACATCACTGTAAAACTTGGAAGTTAATCACAAAATTCAAACTGTGTAAAAATAGAAGAACTGAGAAATTATGTATTATACATGTTACAGAAAACACAGAAACTGGTTATAACATAATAACATTAACAATACCAATTTTACTGCACCAGATGCACATTTTGACAATCAATTTCTCTTCAGTGATTCTCGAGGCCAAAATATGTTAAAATCCAAAACCTAGTATAAACATTCAATAGCAGATAAAACCAAACATGTCCAAAAGTTTTAAAAAATTGCGTTTTACACCTGATTAAAAAAAAAATGCTGTATTTTTAGGCATTGTTTCAAGGTCTGGTACCTTAACATATGAAGCAGTACACCAGACAACAATGGCTGGACTAGGACAATCACTGTGTGTTGGCATTGGTGGAGATCCTTTTAATGGAACTAATTTTATTGATTGTTTAGAAGTTTTCTTATCAGATCCACAAACAGAAGGTAAATACAGTATTTCCTTTTACAACCTTATCATTCTTTCAAACAATAT
Organism: Mytilus coruscus; assembly: GCA_017311375.1. Lineage (NCBI taxonomy): Eukaryota > Metazoa > Mollusca > Bivalvia > Mytilida > Mytilidae > Mytilus > Mytilus coruscus. Next base: position 96,121,926 of record CM029601.1, read on the forward strand.
ATGTTTTAAATAGAGACTTCTTACCATTGAAACTTTGTACTGTGGATTCATTTATTTTCATGGATAAAATCTTTGAGTATTGAGGAAAAATTGTACTTCCATGGATATTTGATGTCATGGTTTTGCCAAAGTCCGCATACAATCTTTTAAACAATTTGTATTTTGTTGAACATGTGGTCCACATATACCCATGAAAATTTGTATCCTGCTAATACATGTACTAAAAAATCCACATTATGTTGAAGAAAACTAGAATCTCTAAAGAGCCTGTGTCCCTAACCTAGGTCTATGTTCAATTTCAACAATGGACACTCTCCAACACTTAGACAAGAATAGAATTCATGTCAAAAATCAATTTTTCTGTAGATCTTGTATAGTGGATAATTTTTTCTGATTTCATTTCTCTTTACCCTCTTCAGTTTTTGCCCAAAACATAAAAAGGATGAAACAAAACACTAATTTGTAGGTCTTGTCTTGCTGATCATTTTGGCTGTCAAAAAGGTCTATCTAATATAGTTTTCAATTAGATAATCAAAAACACTAAAAATTGGTAAGAATCCTAATTAAAGAGCCATTACTCCAATAAGGAGTCAACTGACACTTTTTGCCATTATACTTATTAGCTCACCAGGCCCGAAGGGCCCCCTGTGAGCTTATGCCATCACTTGGCGTCCGTCGTTGGCGTCTTCGTCATAGTAAACTATTTCAAGAATCTTCTCCTCTGAAACTACTTGTCCAAATACCTTCAAACTCTAACTGAATGTTTCTTAGTGTATCTAGTTTATAAATTGTATCCGAAGTTTTGATCCATCAACAAACATGGCCGCCATGGCTAAAAATAGAACATAGGGGTCAAATGCAGTTTTTGGCTTATATCTCAAAAAACTAAAGCATTTAGAGCAAATCTGACATGGGAATAAAAATGTTCAATAGGTCAAGATCTATCAGCTATAAAATTTTCAGATGAACCGAACAATCCCCATTTGGGTTGCTGCCACTAAATTGGTAATTTTAAGGATATTTTGCGGTCGAATATTGGTATGACGTTGGCGTCGTCATCGTCATCGTCGTCCGAAGACACATTGGTTTTCGCACTCTAACTTTAGTTTAAGTGAATGGATCTCTATGAAATTTTACCATAAGGTTCAATACCACAAAAGGAAGGTTGGGATTGATTTTGGGGGTTATGGTACCAACAGTTAAGGAATTAGGGGCCAAAAAGGAGCCAAAAATAAGCATTTTTGTAACTTCCAGACATAACTTGTGTGTTAGTGTATGGATCTCTCTGACATTGTACCACAAGGTTCCATATCACAAAGGGAATGCTGGGATTGATTTTGGGGGTAATTGCCTCAAAATTTTAGGAATTAGGGGCCAAAAGGGCAAAAACAAGCATTTTCTAGTTTCATGACAATAACTTGTGTGTAGTGTATGGATCTTTTGAAATTGTACTACAAGGTTCCATATCAAAAGGAAAAGCTGGAATTGAGTTTGGGGGTAATTGCCCAAAACGTTTAGGAATAAGGGGCCAAAAAGGGGCCAAAAATAAGTATATTTCTAGTTTCCAGACAATAACTTGTGTTCAAGTGTTTGGATCTCTCTGAAATTGTACTGCAAGGTACCATACCACAAAGGAATGCTGGGATTGATTTTGGGGTAATTGCCTAAAATTTTAGGAATGAGGGGCCAAAAGGGGCAAAAACAAGTATTTTTCTAGTTTCAGGACAATAACTTGTGTGTAAGTGTATGGATCTTTATGAAATTGTACCACAAGGTTCCATGTCACAAAGGGAAAGCTTGGTTTGAGTTTGGGGGTAATTGCCCTAAACGTTTAGGAATTTGGGGCCAAAAAGGGGCCAAAAATAAGCATTTTTCTAGTTTCCAGACAATAACTTGTGTTCAAGTGTATGGATCTCTCTGAAATTGTACTGCAAGGTACCATATCTCAAAGAGAAGGCTTGGATTGAGTTTGGGGGTGATGAATCATAAGGGGGTTCAAAATATTTGGGGGGTGGATTTTTTTTTTCTTTTTTTTTTCCTTTTTTTCCTTTTTTTTTCTTTAAAATTTTCCATTTTAAGTTGGTTATTTCTGATTTATATTTAAAAGCAAATAATAATGATATGGCAGGAGATACACACCAAACAGGATGTGTAAATTATTATATAATAAGTATTGCACAATAGCAAGAAATCTTCAATTGCACAGTATTGCGCAATAGCAAGAAATCTTCAATTGCACAGTATTGCGCAATAGCAAGTGTATGGATCTCTGAAATTGTACTGCAAGGTACCATACCACAAAGGGAAGGCTGGGATTGAGTTTGGGGTGATGAATCATAAGGGGTTCAAAAATTTGGGGGATTTTTTTTTTCCTTTTTTTCTTTTAAAATTTTCCATTTTAAGTTGGTTATTTCTGATTTATATTTAAAAGCAAAAAATAATGATATGGTAGGAGGTACACACCAAACAGGATGTGTAAATTATTATATAATAAGTATTGCACAATAGCAAGAAATTTTCAATTGCACAGTATTGCGCAATAGCAAGAAATCTTCAATTGCACAGTATTGCAATAATAGCAAGAAATTGTCAATTGTACAGTATTGCGCAATAGCAAGAAATATTCAATTGCACAGTATTGTGCAATTGCAAGAATATTCAATTGCACAGTATTGTGCAAAAGAAGATACTTTGTATAAATTGCTTATTTCTTGACCAATTTCAATGGGGTTTTATTCTTGAATTCCTGGGGTTCTTTAATATGCTGAATCTAACCGTGTATTAAGTTTTTGGATTTTGGGCCCTGTTTTAAATTGGTCCACATTGAGGTCCAAAGGGTCCAAAATTAAACTTTGTTTGATTTCATCAAAATTGAATTATTGGGGTTCTTTGATATGCCTAATCTAACCGTGTATTTAGATTCTTAATTTTTGGTCCCGTTTTCAAATTGGTCTACATTAAGGTCCAAAGGGTCCAAAATTAAACTTAATTTGATTTTAACAAAATTGAATTCTTAGGGTTCTTTGATATGCTGAATCTAAACATGTATTTAGATTTTTGATTATGGGCCCAGTTTTCAAGTTGGTCCAAATCGGGTTTAAAATTAAACTTTGTTTGATTTCAACTAAAATTGAATATATGGGGTTCTTTGATATGCTGAATCTAACCATGTATTTAGATTCTTAATTTTAGTCCCATTTTCAAATTGGTCTACATTAAGGTCCAAAGGGTCCAAAATTATACTTAGTTTGATTTTAACAAAATTGAATTCTTAGGGTTCTTTGATATGCTGAATCTAAACATGTATTTAGATTTTGATTATGGGCCCAGTTTTCAAGTTGGTCCAAATCGGGTCCAAAATTAAACTTTGTTTGATTTCAACAAAATTGAATATATGGGGTTCTTTGATATGCTGAATCTAACCATGTATTTAGATTTTTGATTTTTGGGCCCGTTATCAACTTTGTCCACATTGAGGTCAAAAGGGTCCAATATTAAACTTTGTTTGATTTCATCAAAATTGAACTCTTGGGGTTCTTTGATATGCTGAATCTAACCATGTATTTAGATTTTGGATATTGGACCATAAAGGTGAATGTCCAATTTAAAATTTTTAAGTTCTTAGACCACATTCATTCTGTGTCAGAAACCTATGCTGTGTCAAATATTTAATTACAATCCAAATTCAGAGCTGTATCAAGCTTGAATGTTGTGTCCATACTTGCCCCAACTGTTCAGGGTTCGACCTCTGCGGTCGTATCAAGCTGCGCCCTGCGGAGCATTTTATTGGTTATTATCTTGAATATTATTGAAGATAAAGATAAACTGTAAACAGCAAAACTGCTCAGCAAAGTAAGATTTACAAAAAAGTTTAATATGACCAAAATTGTCAATTGACCCCTTAAGGAGTTATTGCCCTTTAAAGACAATTTTACACAATTTGTTCATCATGTTTGCTAACATTTAAAAATCTTCTCCTCTGAAACTACTGGGCCTAATACTTCTAAACTTTAACTGAATGTTCCTTAGGGTAACTGGTTTATAAATTGTATCTGAAGTTTTGATCCATTAACAAACATGGCCGCCATGGCTAAAAATAGAACATAGGGGTCAAATGCAGTTTTTATACGACCGCAAAAAAATATTGTGGTCGTATATTGGTATGACGTTGGCGTCGTCGTCGTCGTCCGAAGACACATTGGTTTTCGCACTCTAACTTTAGTTTAAGTGAATGGATCTCTATGAAATTTTACCATCAGGTTCAATACCACAAAAGGAAGGTTGGGATTGATTTTGGGGGTTATGGTACCAACAGTTAAGGAATTAGGGGCCAAAAAGGGGCCAAAAATAAGCATTTTTGTAACTTCCAGACATAACTTGTGTGTTAGTCTATGGATCTCTCTGACATTGTACCACAAGGTTCCATATCACAAAGGGAATGCTGGGATTGATTTTGGGGGTAATTACTTCAAAATTTTAGGAATTAGGGGCCAAAAAAGGGGCAAAATACAAGCATTTTTCTAGTTTCATGACAATAACTTGTGTGAAATGTATGGATCTTTCTGAAATTGTACTACAAGGTTCCATATCACAAAGGGAAAGCTGGAATTGAGTTTGGGGGTAATTGCCCAAAACGTTTAGGAATAAGGGACCAAAAAGGGGCCAAAAATAAGCATTTTTCTAGTTTCCAGACAATAACTTGTGTTCAAGTGTATGGATCTCTATGAAATTGTACTGCAAGGTACCATACCACAAAGGGAAGGCTGGGATTGATTTTGGAGGTAATTGCCTTAAAATTTTAGGAATTAGGGGCCAAAAAGGGGCAAAAAAAACAAGAATTTTTCTTGTTTCAGGACAATAACTTGTGTGTAAGTGTATGGATCTTTCTGAAATTGTACTACAAGGTTCCATATCACAAAGGGAAAGCTGGGTTTGAGTTTGGTGGTAATTGCCCTAAACGTTTAGGAATTTGGGGCCAAAAAGGGGCCAAAATACAAGCATTTTTCTAGTTTCCAGACAATAACTTGTGTTCAAGTGTATGGATCTCTCTGAAATTGTACTGCAAGGTACCATACCACAAAGGAAGGCTGGGATTGAGTTTGGGGTGATGAATCATAAGGGGTTCAAAAATTTGGGGGATTTTTTTTTTCCTTTTTCTTTCTTTTAAAATTTTCCATTTTAAGTTGGTTATTTCTGATTAATATTTAAAAGCAAAAAATAATGATATGATAGGAGATACACACCAAACAGGATGTGTAAATTATTATATAATAAGTATTGCACAATAGCAAGAAATCTTCAATTGCACAGTATTGCGCAATAGCAAGAAATCTTCAATTGCACAGTATTGCGCAATAGCAAGAAATATCCAATAGCACAGTATTGCGCAATAGCAAGAAATTGTCAATTGTACAGTATTGCACAATAGCAAGAAATATTCAATTGCACAGTATTGTGCAAAAGAAGATACTTCGTATAAATTGCTTATTTCTTGACCAATTTCAATGGGGTTTTATTCTTGAATTCTTGAGGTTCTTTAATATGCTGAATCTAACCGTGTATTAAGTTTTTGGATTTTGGGCCCCATTTTTAAATTGGTCCACATTGAGGTCCAAAGGGTCCAAAATTAAACTTTGTTTGATTTCATCAAAAATTGAATTATTGGGGTTCTTTAATATGCTGAATCTAACCGTGTATTTAGATTCTTAATTTTTGGTCCCGTTTTCAAATTGGTCTACATTAAGGTCCAAAGGGTCCAAAATTAAACTTTGTTTGATTTCATCAAAAATTGAATTCTTGGGGTTCTTTGATATGCTGAATCTAACCATGTATTTAGATTTTGGATATTGGACCATAATAGGTGAATGTCCAATTTAAAATTTTTAAGTTCTTAGACCACATTCATTCTGTGTCAGAAACCTATGCTGTGTCAAATATTTAATCACAATCCAAATTCATAGCTGTATCAAGCTTGAATGTTGTGTCCATACTTGCCCCAACTGTTCAGGGTTCGACCTCTGCGGTCGTATCAGGCTGCGCCCTGCGGAGCATTTTATTGGCTTTTATCTCAAAAACTATAGCAGTTAGAGCAAAAATGACAGATTTAAAGTGATGAATAAGTCAAGATCTATCTGCTATGAAATTTTCAGACCAATTGGACCACCAATTGTAGGGTAACTGTCTGAAATAGTTTATTTTTATGAAATTTTACTGTTAAGTGTTTTTGGTTATCTTTAATATTATAATAGATAGAGAGAGAGTGTAAATGGCAAAAATATTCAGCTTAGTAAGATCTACAAATAAGTCAAATGATCAAAATGGTCAATTTACTCCTTAAGGAATTATTGCCCTTGAAACTTTTATTTTTTACATTTTTTCCTGCAAGTCTAATACTTTTTCAAAAATCTTCTTCTCTGAAATTACTGGGCAAAATACATTTTTTGTACTTCCAAACTTTAACTGAATGTTCCTTAGGGTATCTAGTTTATAAAGTGTATCAGAAGTTTTGATCCATCAACAAACATGGCGGCCATTGCTAAAAATAGAACATAGAGGACAAAAGCAGTTTTTGGCTTATATCTCAAAAACTACAGCAGTTAGAGCAAAAGTGAAAGAGAGTTAAAGTGATAAATAGGTCATGATCTATCTGTTATGAAATTTTCAGATGAGTTCAACAACCCATTGTTGGGTTACTGTTGGAAATAGTTTATTTCTATTAAATTTTACTGTTTTTGGTTATTTTCTTTAATATTATAATAGATAGAGAGAAAGTATAAAATGGCATATATGTTCAGCTAAGCAAGATCTACAAATAAGTCAACATGATCAAAATAGTCAATTGACCCCTTGAGGAGTTATTGCCCTTAAAACGTTTTTGTTTTTTTTACATTTTTTTGTTAAAGTCCAATTACTTTTTTTAAAATCTTCTTCTCTAAAACTACTTTGCCAAATACTTAATAAATTTAATTGAATGTTCCTTATGGTATCTAGTTTATAGATTGTATTCAGGGATTTGATCCATTCAAAAACATGGCGGCAGTTTCTAAAAGTAGAACATAGGGGTCAAATGAAGTTTTTGCCTTTCATCTCAAAAACTAAAGCAGTAAGAGCAAAACTGACATAGGTGAAAGTGTTAAACGGGTTTAGATCTACCTGTCAAGTAATCTTCAGACCAATAGGACAACTTATTGTTGGGTTACTGTCCAGAAATAGTTAATTGTTAGGAAATTTTACAGTTTTGGGTTATGTATTTTAATCTTTAATATTATTATAGAAAGAGAGAAAGTGTAAATGACAAAATTGTTAAGCAAAGTAAGATCTACAAATAAGTCAAATGCCTGAAACTGAAATTACAGCCAGGTGAGCGATATCAGGCTCTCATGAGCCTCCTGTTTTTAGATGTTATTGTCTTGATGATTTTGGCTTTTTAAAGATTCTATTTATCTGTTACAGTTTTTAAAATATAAGACAAAAACTAATACAATGTAAATGGTAAAAATCAAACATGGCACTCAATATTCAAAAACAGATTTTTTTTCTTAATAAAAGATTAATAAAAGACATGGAATTGCAACAACTTTATCAAGTACACTTATCATTTCGATATTTCCTGCACACAAATGATGTTCTACTGGGATATCAGATTTACTTTATAACTTCAGAGTAAAAACATTGGAAAAGATGGTAGGATAAGGCATATTAAAAAAAATTTGTTTCATGAAAATTTCAGTTGTATGGTACATGAAATCTGTCTTTCTGTTATGCTTTGAATTTAAACTGATTGCATTATTTAATGTGTGGAACACAAATAAATGAAAACATGGCTGGTAGTTGTTACAGTGTCATTTCTGTTTATTTCACAAATTTAATATTTTTAATTTGTTTCCTGATAATACTTGATATCATGTGGCTTCTTGGGTTATCAAAGCTTTACTAGACTGTAATTATAGAATGATTTTTATTGAAGACTGGACAAAACAATGTAACATTCTTTCATTATACATTTAGGAATAGTATTGATTGGAGAGATTGGTGGTGGAGCAGAAGAAAAGGCATCTGAATATCTTAGGAACAATAACTCTGTAAGTCAAAGTGAATATCTTAGGCATAATAACTCTGTAAGTATCTGAATATCTTAGGAATAATAACTCTGTAAGTCAAAGTGAATATCTTAGGAATAATAACTCTGTAAGTATCTGAATATCTTAGGAATAATAACTCTGTAAGTCAAAGTGAATATCTTAGGTATATTACCTCTGTAAGTCAAAGTGAATATCTTAGGAATAATAACTCTGTAAGTCAAAGTGAATATCTTAGGAATAATAACTCTGTAAGTATCTGAATATCTTAGGAATAATAACTCTGTAAGTATCTGAATATCTTAGGAATAATAACTCTGTAAGTCAAAGTGAATATCTTAGGAATAATAACTCTGTAAGTCAAAGTGAATATCTTAGGAATAATAACTCTGTAAGTATCTGAATATCTTAGGAATAATAACTCTGTAAGTATCTGAATATCTTAGGAATAATAACTCTGTAAGTAAAAGTTTGTCTGCTTGAATTGTATAGTCTGAATACCCAAGCACTTGTAAACTTGCATAAATTTATGTCTTAGCAATTGGTAGCCTTCTAAACAAACAAATATGGCCTCATACTCGTCTTAACAATGAGGTATTAATAACTGTTCTTATCGTATCAGAAAGCTTAACATTTTACCAACGATAAATTTCTGAAGCTATTGATGTGACAAGGACTTATTCAAAATCAAAATCAGTATATTTCAAATGTTTTTTGTCTCCCAGCAGAAAAATTGTGAGGCTAGACTTAGGTATGCTACTTGAAGTGCTGGTGGCATCAATAATGTGTTGAAGTTTTTGATTAGGTCAGTTTAATGGGAACCACTAATGGCGAATCAATGGTATTGTATTAGCATTAGCACTTCTCATATTCATGGAGAATAAATGTATACATGCTACTTATGAGTACTGTAACAAAGTATAGCAAAGTACTCCTAATTCTGTAAATCATAAAAATGGTAATAAAGATATGTGAGTTAAATGTCAATGTTACAGCCTCTCAACCAGTAACTACATGGTTTTAAGCAATAACACAAGGATATTAGAAGATCTGACATCAATATCAAATTGGTAAAAGGACAAAAATAGAAGAAAAAAACAAATGTCCTGATTTAGGACATAACAACATTATAGACTGACAGAAATTTTATGTAAAGATCAAAGGGGACAGCAAAATAACGTATAAGAGCAGTAAGCTGTCTAAGAAGCTAATGCAGTTTGGTTACCGGTAATGTTTTCAAAATCGTACACCAAAAGGTAATGATTTGTTAGCAACAATAGAAATTCATACAATGTCCTAACATGATTTTCATTTTTGTGTTAATGTAAGGAAGTTCTGAAAGTGTGAATTTGTACAGAAAAAGCATTAAATTTAAGAACACTATAATCATGATAATAACAGGTAATAATAACACAGGGGTAAATAAAATGAATACAATTTTATACCATATCAAAAGTAGGCTGGTTTATCTTAAATTTGGATATGAAATCTTCCTTGGGAGGTTAAGGATTGTTTTCAATTCATCCCTTGTTTGCAGGGACCAAATGCCAAACCAGTTATATCCTTCATTGCTGGAGTAACAGCACCCCCAGGACGTAGGATGGGACATGCAGGAGCTATCATTGCTGGTGGTAAAGGTGGAGCCGAGGAGAAGATCGAGTCATTGAGAGAAGCTGGTGTAGATGTAACCATGTCTCCAGCTCAACTAGGAACTACTATGGCTAAGGTAATAATTGTACTAGGGGGGATTGCCTGTTGTAGATGAAACCATCTCTATAACTCAACTAGGAAAATCTATGGCTAAGGTAATAATTGTACTAGAGGGAGAGCTGGGGTAAATGAAACCATGTCTCCAACTCAACTAGGAACATCTATGGCTAAGGTAATAATTGTACTAGAGGGAGAGCTGGCGTAGATGTAACCATGTATCCAACTCAACTAGGAACAACTATGGCTAAGGTAATAATTGTACTAGGGGAGATTACCTGGTGTAGATGTAACCATGTCTCCAACTCAACTAGGAACATCTATGACTTAGGTAATAATTGTACTAGAGGGAGAGCTGGCGTAGATGTAACCATGTCTCAAACTCAACTAGGAACAACTGTGGCTAAGGTAATAATTGTACTAGGGGAGATAAGCTGGTGTGGATTTGACCATTAGCCTGGCATCCTGACCCAACCTAATACTTCGTCGATAGGGCCAAGTGTAATAGAATCCACATGACCAACTATCAGCGCTGAACAGGACTGAATTACTGCACATGTGCATGTTCTATAAACAAGGAATATATCGATCGGATCATTAATTAACAGTTCCTCAATGTTAATCAATAACGTTTGAATTATATGTGCTAAATTTTTCGAAATTTGCATTTCATATGAAATGAAAAATAATTTTCAATGAATTTGTGACAATGTAAATATTTCCCGCCATGTGTCAAGAAATGACGCTATCCCACGATGCATCATTCTAACATCCAATTGACGAAACCAAGTCGTTGTATTCCGCCTGGCTCTACTGTTGAGCAGTGAGCAAGGATCCCAGGCTAATTTGACCATGTCTCCAACTCAAATAGGAACATCTATGGCTTAGGTAATAATTGTACTAGAGGGAGAGCTGGTGTATATGTAACCATGTCTCCAACTCAGCTAGGAACAACTATGGCTAATTTAATAATTGTACTTGAGGAGATAAGCTGGTGTAGATGTGACCATGTCTCCAACTCATCTAGGAACAACTATTGCCAAGGTAATAATTGTACCAGGGGAGATAAGCTGGTGTAAATTTGACCATGTCTCCAGTGCACCTATGAACAACTGTGGCTAAAGTAATAATTGTACTAGGGGGGATAAGCTGGTGTAGATGTAACCATGTCTCCAGCTCAACTAGGAACAACTATGGCTAAGGTAATATATATATACTAAGGGGGATAAGCTGGTGAAGATGTAACCATGTCTCCAGCCAGCTAGGAACTACTATGGCTAAAGTAATAATTGTACATGTTCTAAGGGGAGGGAAAATTCAAGTCAACAAAATTGAAGGTGTTCTGCCGGATGTTATGTTTTGGCATGCTGATAGATTTAACAACATTCCTTAGCTTGATTAATGAAATTTTATTGTCCTCTTTAGTGTTTTCTTATTTTACAAATCAGCAGTTATTTTGGAGTACCTGTGCCCTTTCATTTATAATGTAGTCTAAAAAATGTATACTGAAATCTGTTTTTTTTTCTGATGAAATCATTTAGATGAATGTTTATTAGAGTATTTTAATGTGACCTACAGTGGTCTGAAAACTGATAATGACCATGTTTATAAGCCTACAGACATTATGAAAATATTTTGCACATTATGGGGTTACTTGATTTTTACAAACTAATATCAAATACTGGTGAAAATACACAATAAACATTCTTCCATTTCCATATGTATTTGTTTACCTTTCTGTTTTCAGGCTATGAAGGCAGCAGGAAAGTGACAAGTCAGATCCATAAAGACATTTATAGATATTCATTAATAATTTAGACAAAGATTTTCTTGATTGTTATATTTATGAATTATGTGATAAATAAACCTAATATTTAGATGATTTGATTTTGCTCATATGGAATAGACGGAAAAAACAGTGTATTCAGTTACATTAAAGGTTGTATACTCTGTGCATAATATAATTTAGGATTACATACAATTGCATACACATAGTCTGTAGGGAGTGTATTGGTGTTCATGTAAAAATAGTCAGTTATCGGGAAGGTCCAAGCCATGCGCAATATGTGCATTTAGACATAAAATGGCACATAGAGTGACCAATGTCAGCGCCAGTGTGGTGCACAATATTTTCGAATCGTAGCAAAACGTTTTGATATCGTAAAATGTATTTCCTATCATGTTTAGTGTCGCCATATTTGTGTACAAAATGGTGTAGTGTTTCACTCCAATAACAGGAGCATCATCTACATTTTTCGGCCGTCTTGAGTGTTTTGCTTCATGTTTACGATAGGCAACATGTGGTATATCTGTTTACCAAAAAAACGTAATCAACCATTATCTAATTTTTCAAACTAAATGACTTTAATTCTCTCAAATTATAATCTTTAAAGTAAATGTGCTATAATTTCGATTGAAAAACCCCAAACCCCAGGGCCTTTTTTTTAAATATCATATTTGTCTTCATAAAAGGCGCGAAACTGTCCTTGTCAATTCTTTGGTCTTTGGTTTGTTTATAAAGGAGTAGGTTCGTTAAGGCCCTAAAATGGCCCTTTTTTTAGCTAAATTTTTAATTAGGATTTATTGACCAATATCACCATGAAACATAGCTAATACAGTGACTTGATGGGGAAATAAGCCTTTCTGTTGAAAATTTACGTACCTGCATTTTATTCATGATGTCACAAATAGTACTCATTTTGATTTTCCACATAAAAATCAATGAAAGTGGGTAAATTTCCATTGCTTTTTGGACAGGAAACATAGAGCGCATACGTCAACAAAAAAGATCTTTTAAAATAATGTTTGTAAAGACATTTTACATGTCTAACTTGAATATTTAGTTGTCGACTCCTGCGCTCTATATTTCCTGGTCCTAAATTTGGTTGAAATTCGGCCGATTTTGTCAAATTTCGCCAAGATTTCTTATCTTGACCTATTTGGGATGTAAAAATCAATGCTTTAGAGTAAAACTTTGACAAAAATAGTTCTGTTTAACTTTCTCACATGTCTTTAAGTCAACTTAAAACATTTTTTTATTTTGTAACATTGAACTTTATAATTGGGGCCAAATTTGGCCCATACTGAACTTACTCCTTTGTAAACATGCCTCCAAAGAAACAGCGAATTGTTGTTTTGACGTTACTTTCTTTGTTGGTTGTGATAAAAAATAACAATAATACAAGAAATGCTAAGGAATTGGCTGAAACGTCCTTAGATAGGGAACTTTGGACAAAGTATGGCAGTCCACAAAGACTCAAATTTAATGTCTAAGGAACTAAAACATGAATAAGGCGTATGAAGTATTAACATTGTAAATAAAGATTCTTGTAATTGTTTCCCCGGTTTGGGAGAAGTTATGGCCCTGGTTACTGTATGATGGCAGTCCTATTAATATAAGACTTTGAAGGTCCATATCATTTGCTTTCAACGTATTTTATCAGATATTTTTTTTTACTATCAATGCTGAACCACATTGATAGTAAAACAAAATATCTGATAAAAAAACGTTGAAAGCAAATGATATTGACCTACAAAGTCTTATATTATAGGACTATGTATGATGGCAGCAAGCTGGCAAGAAAAACACTGGCAGTAGGCTGCAATCATTTAAAACCAGTACAATCTTGATCTCAGCATTTCCTTAATCATGATTCTGTTCATTGAAGTGGTGTTGGTGTTGGTCATATGTTGTTCAGTTCTATAGTTTTTATTATAAGTCATCATGTGTTAATTTCTGAGTGATGTTACATATATTATGAACACATACAAGTTAGTCTTAGTCACGGAAATCACCATGAACTAAATAAACATTTATTCACTGAACAATATCAATTAGAATCATACAGGTCAGTACCTCTTTGCTGAAACATACACTTTTTAAGTTTTTGATATAAACGAATGTCCCATTCATTTGACAACATGGCCCATTAATTCTCAAAATGGCCCATTGAATTTTTTTTTTTTTGAGGGGGGAGGGGATTGCATTGTAGGAACAAACTGATTTTTGCTAAACATCCATTTAAGGAACAGGCTTACATCATCTTAACCATCATTCAGTCATAACTTTGACCAAGATTTAATGCTTGACTTTGGGTGAAAGTTTTTATCTGATGTAGCATTTCTAGGTACTGTAAATACTTTAGATGTAAGTGTACTCTTAGAAAAAGGTTATAGCCCAATTAATTGTAGACCTACCTTCATGCTTCATTTACTCTGTTCTTTAAGGATGATTGCTAGTATTGTTTTTGACTTTTTGTCAGTTATTCAGAGCCCTCTGGTTTTAATCGTGTGGAACCATTAGAATATTTTGCCCGCTAGCCCTACTTTTCTTTTCATTATTTTATTACATATTGTTTAAAAAGCAATTTTTAAAAATCCTATATTAAAATCCTTGTTATTTTTTCATAGTTTTAAAAGAAAAAAGGTGCAAATGCTAATTGTATGAAAAATTTAGAATCATTTCCCACCAAATTTTAAATGGCTTATATCTCAAAATCAAGGACATGTACCTTGAATTTTTTTCTGATTTTTTAGCTCTTATATACATATATTAATTTAAAACAATCTTTTTAAAAGCCTATTACTTTGAAACAGAGTAGCGAACATCCTTAATGAATCAAAAGTTTATTTTTTGGATTCATAAAAAAATTAAAGGTTCAAGGAGGCTATAAAAATCATGAATTACAGATAAGAAGTTTTCCAATTGCTTGAGGTGTATCCTCTCATATTATCATGTATTCATTCTTGAGATAACTTCTCTTACATGTGTGCTATTTCATACTCTCATATTCTGCCAGTTTGTTAGTTGAAATCGGTATTCAGTCCACCAAATTATGATGTAATCATTTATGTATTTTTCTGAATATTTGATTTCATGGTTTTGTAAAAGTCTGCATATAAGCTTATTGAAAATTTTGTACTTCATTTAGTGGTTCACGAAATCCATGAAAATTGGTATCCAACGAAAGAATCCACAGTATTTATGACAGTATTTGTTAGATTTCTCTGCCTCTTATAATTTATAAATTTTTTATATATATATAATCCTGCAGCTGTGTTCAAAAATTTGAATTTTTCTTAGATTTTAATCACAGGCAGTGTACAGTGAACTCACACTGGTGCAAATTGAACTTACTGTTAGGTGAGAGTTTTTACTCAATGTTGAAGACCTCACTGTGACATTGAGAGTAAGAACAGCAATATGGTACAAGCGCTGTAAAATTACCACAAAAAGAGCATATTGATTAAATAAGAGTGCACACGCTGAAATGTCTAGCCTGCTTTAGTTTGATTATGATTTAATTTATGTTGAAAATGTGTAATATATGGTTTTACTAAAATTTTCAAATGAAATAAGCATTATCAATGATCATTGTAAATGAAGTCAAGATCAGATGAACCCTGCCAGACAGACTGTACACCTTACAATCATACCATACACCAAATATAGTTTATCTATTGCTTGTGGTATCTGAAAAACAGACATTATTAAGAAAATTCAACATCGACCAATTAACCATGAAAATGAAGTCAATATAAGATGAACCATGCCAGATAATATTTACACCATGCAAGTATTCCATACACAAAAAGTAGTTGACCTAATGCTTACAGTAACCTGAAAAACAAACATATCCATGGAAACTTTACATTGACTAATGAACTATGAAAATGACAGACATCTACACATTACAATCATTTTTTACACCAAATACAGTTGACGTATTGCATATAGTATTTGATAAACAGACAAAACCATGAAAATGAGATAATAATTGAGAAAATCACATGACAAAAAAAAAAAAAAAAAAATTTTCAATCAGTTGCTCAACCAAAATAAGGTCAAGGACAATGGACATATGCCAGACAGAATCTTCGTAACATAAGGAATTTGCATACAAGATATCCAGAATCCAGGTCTTCTATCTTTTAGGGATCATACTGTTGCAAAATCATAATTAGTTAACATAACAAGCTTTAAACAATATTGGGAGAAAGCCATACCCCAAAGCCCTTCTCTGAATGGGTTTTCTCAATCAATCTCAGAAATGTTTGTCAAAATTATGCTTAGATAACAGATGAGCAATATAGTCTCATTGGAACTTATTGTTTTACAGTTAAGATATATATAACAGTAAAGATTAATTAAAACAACTCATTTATTTAGAATTTAAACAAAAACATTACAAATTATATTGAACAAGTAAAAATATATAAACTGTAAAACAACAAGAGTATAAGAGTACATAAAAATACATTTTGTTAGTTCTATCATGGAAGTAATATTTAAAAGGAATAACAACGTCGTCACTTCAAAGGTTTCATCTGCGTTACCGCCCATCTTTCGATAACTCGTTAATTGGTTTAATATCTGGCATGGAAGTTGATTCTCCGCATGTGATCGATCAAATCACTGACACTTTTCGGTCATTTTCGTGTTCACGGAAAACTACGAACAGACAAGTTTTTGTCGATATATCGTGCATGAAGTAACCGAATAGTCCATTCGTTACATTCCGTTGCTGTTCGCTGCGAATAGAGTCATTCGTTCAATTTTTATTTTAGTCCAATTTTTCTATTTCTGGTTAGTTCGATCTTAATAGTGCCGACAGCTATCACATATGAAATTGGAGAACAAGGCTGGGTCATTTTCAATTTTAATATTTACAGACAGTTAAAACGCCATTTCCGTAAGTTAAGAAGATGATTGTACAAAAAATATGTTCGGACCCCTTTTATTAAATACGAATAATCTTAAGTCTTTCGTGTATTAGTCAATTAAAATATTCACAATTCTAAACGGTTCTATCCTTTAATTTATAGTTCTTGATACATAAACTAATTCGTGTAAAAATGAATTTGCCGTAAGACAGATAGCGTCAAGCTCATTTTGTCGGTTTGTTTTAATTTTTGCTGTAGCTTGTTATATTAATACAAGTATTCCACAATAAACACTTTAAAAAAATATATATGTTTACGACCATATTATCCCTATTTTAGCTGTCCAGTTTCAATAATGTAATCAAGACATTTATGACATATACATAAATTTAGAATACTTCTCGATAAACTTTGCACATTTCAACAGTAAAAAAATCTATGTCTAGATTTGTCTACATTATTTTGTTAAACATCATGTGAAACCTGATCGATTCATCGGTATTTAACTGTTTTACTCGGGATCCGCTTTTAACCGAAAATACTTTTAGAACAGTTTAAAACAAACGGTAAAAGCAAAAATATGCTAAATTAAATACAATTTTCCATGCTAAACTGTTGTAGGTTGAACAATTCTCGTCCGTTTTCAAGTTTTTACATCATACGACTTCTTTCTGAAGGTAGAGGTTTTATATGATACAGCGGCACCTTCTTATTAATAAACCTCGGATTTCACACAGGTGCTTTATAATTACCGGACTCGATAAAATCACGTGACTGATAAGAAATTCCAGATACCATTTTACAACCGCGGTATCACAGATAGTAACCAAAGGGGTCTTGCCGCTGAGACTATAATTGGATAAAATCATATGACTTTAGTACAGAGCTCTGCAGGCTGTTAATACATGCTAATTAGTCGTTGTTATTCCTTTTAAATATTACTTCCATGGTTCTATTAAGCTAGATAAAAAAATAGTTGACATGTTAGTACTACGGGAGTGTTAAACGACCTTGACTCTATGAGGGTCTTGCACAGTCAGTCACCATGTTAGTAAAATTATATCACAAGCCATTTTGATAATACTGATACATAGATGAAAATTTTCAGTTTTGAATACTCTTCAAATTCAAATTTCAACAGGTTTGATTCAAGCGCCACTAATGAGTCTTATGCAGACTTAACACAAGTCTGGCATACTAACTTGTCAGACTGCATTCTTTATGACACGTATATATAACCCTAAAGCGAAGCCTTGGGACACAACACAATCAAATTAGCAAGTGATGATACAACAAAATAACTACTGAATGTTTAACTGTTCATCATGTAGTATATTTTGTACTACTAGAAAATACTTGGAGGTTGTATTCAAAAAGTATTTACATACATGTTTTATTGTTTACTAGAATGTATCTATTTTATTTTTTATATTTGTTTCCCTGACTGGCGCATTCTACTGTTAATATGTGTACCTTTATCCTCTTTTTATGTATTAAAAGCATAAAAGGCCGTACAGTGACCTATGGTTGCCACCTATGTCATTTGGTCTCTGGTGGAGAGTTGTCTCATTGGCAATCCTACTGAATCTTATTTTTATATTCATGAAAAAACAACATGTACAATTACTTTGTTAATATTCTATTTAAAACAAGAATGTGTCCATAGTACATGGATGCCCCACTCGCACTATCATTTTCTATGTTCAGTGGACCATGAAATTGGGGTCAAAACTCTAATTTGGCATTATAATTAGAAAGATCATATCATAGGGAACATGTGTACTAAGTTTCAAGTTGATTGGAATTCAACTTCATCAAAAACTACCTTGACCAAAAAACTTTAACCTGAAGTGACATAAAACTTTAACCCAAAGCGGGACAGACGGACAAATGAAAGGACGGACAAACGGACAAATGAACGAAAGGACGCACAGACCGAAAAATATAATGCCAATAAATGAGGCATAAAAAACCACACAGGTTAAGATTACTATAATCAACAAATTGGCAAAATCATTCAAAAATATATACTATGTAAAAAATAAAATTCACTATCAAAATATCACAATTGTGTTAGGTCTAATAAAATAAATTATCCAGTTCGCAGGCATTTACTTCTCTTTCTAACAAAATGAAACCTTATCTTTTCTCTTTTTGTAAAATGGGATGCAGTTTTCTTATTGTTGCTTTAATATCCAATCAAGCTGGGAACTGATTTTTTTCATCTTTTTTTTTTTAATATTTGACTCTGCATGCTATAATTGTCAAACAACATTGTTATCCACTAATAATTGATACAAATATAAATGTTAAATAATCACTGATCCAAAGAACCAGATAATTCAACTTACATGACCTAAGAGGTTAGTATTTGTGTTCATTTAATATCACAGTGTTATACAAAATATAGTAATATAAAATCATTGAAATATATTGCATCTTATTGTAAATAAAATAAACTCTTATTGCATTGAAGTGAAAAAGATAGAAAATTATTGACTAGTATACAGAAAAGAAACTTATAAGGAATATAAGGAAAAGACCGAACACATTTTAAATATTGGTTTAACTTCCTATTAATCTCAATCCACATACAATGAAATTCTTTGGGGCAAAATATTGACGTTGTATTGGGTGCTTCAAGAGGTTTGAATAACAGACAAAAATATTTGATGATTTCATTCTTGAATAATTCACAACATCCTTTATTATGTTGTTCCACCATCTTAAAAAGTGCTGGAAGGTTTCCCAAACTGAAAAGTCTTGTGTATTGCAAGGATTTGAGGTAAGGACGGGGAGGGGAATGCCCTTAAAATTTCATTGACTGGAAAGATAACAAAAAAAATGGATTTTTCCCCGATCCTGTACCCCCATTAATTGCAGCAAGACCAAGATTGCTTTCAGTGAAGAAGAAAAAAATCAACACATTTTGTTTAAAAAAAGATTTGAGGTGAAAGCAAAAGATTCTGTGACATTACATTAAAAGTTAGACTCCATTAAAAAAAGAACCTAGTCCCAGTACAAAGAAATGATATGGACACTTAAATATAAAAAAAAAACAACATTGCAAGCTATATTTCAAAAAATTCAGGTCTGGTTAAGTGAAGAAAATATCAAGAAACAAATATTCACTCTAGCATATACTGTGGATTCATTTATTTTCCTGGATATTTTTCGTGGATTAAAGAAAATTTGTATTTTTCATAGATAATTGAATTTCGTTTTTTGCCAAAGTCTGCATACAAGCCTATTTTTGTAGAAAATTTGTAATTTGTTGAAAATTGTGAAAATATAAATTTGTGGTTCACCTTTACAAAAAAAATTCAAGAAAATTGGTATCCTATGAATAAAAACAAATCCACAGGAGACAAGCAAGATAAATATGATAACTTCAATTTTAGATGCTTCCCATTTGAAATCGAGATCTATCAAATTATGTAATAACATTTGAAAACTACAATAACTAAGTACTCAGCTCTCTGCTCTACCCACTACAACTTTGTTTAATTCTTATATCTTTATCCTTTTATGTAAAAAATCTAAAAACAAAATAGTTTTGGACTGTGGGAGTATTTACTTGTCATTCAAATCATTTTCCATTACACATGTTTTAGAAAAAAACAGTTGACTATAAAAAAAAAGGTGAGGGTTTAGGGTTAGTAAAAAATAATATAAATTCTTCAATTGTTCATTTGCCACATCCAAGTGGACTTTTCAAAGAGACTACATAATTTGACAACCTATTCCAGTAGTCTCTCGTCGTTTCATTTTCTGGCTTGAGAAGGACAGAGCCATGGCCTGAGCACCCAGCAATGCAGGTGTAATTTGTAATTTATGTGTGCCATCAACAATGCTTGTTAACAATTTATTCAACCGTAATATAGCAATGTCAGCAATATCTTCTGGAACAAACACAAGATGTTTAGCATCAGATGATAGATCAACCAATGGCAATTGACAATGAGCCACAAAAGTAGCCAATGAGATTCCCCGTCTAAAGTCCCACATGACTAATTTCTTGTCTCTTGAAGATGTCAAAAGATACTTCCCTGTCAGATCAAACTTCAAACTGATAACGAAATCATCATGTTTTTTTAATTTGTAACTCAATGTCCCATCTGCTAAAGACCAGACGTATATTGTTTTGAACCCACACGAAACAATGCATTTGCTATCTGGTGAAAATGAAGCTGCAACAGCAGATGACTTCTGATCAAATCTCATGAAATACTGTCCAGACATTTTGACCACTCTAATTCCTCCATCAGTTGATGAAGAGAAGGCATACTGATCATCAGGGCTGATGTCTACAGCAGAACAACCACTCATCATTGTGTCATTGTTCTGCATCATATTCTCCATGGCAACTG
Source organism: Mytilus coruscus (assembly GCA_017311375.1). Taxonomy (NCBI): domain Eukaryota; kingdom Metazoa; phylum Mollusca; class Bivalvia; order Mytilida; family Mytilidae; genus Mytilus; species Mytilus coruscus. The sequence continues at coordinate 96,142,744 of CM029601.1, forward strand.
CAGAATCGGTCTCATCTTCATTAATCAGAGGTACAATCAAGGGGAAATCAAACATTGTACTCACAATCTGAAAGAGCAATTAAGAGTTCCAATATAAGAAAAATAATCAAATAAATTGAAAGCATAACTAAGTTCTGGCGAGTCAAAATGGGCAACTAGTACAAGGCAGTGTAATCAAATAAAGTGAAAGCTTAACCAAGTTCTGATGGATGTTAGTCAACATGGACAACTAGTACAGGGCAGTGTAATCAAATAAAGTGAATGCTTAAACAAGTTCTGATGAGTCAACATGGGCAACTAGTACAAGGCAGTGTAATCAAATAAAGTGAATGCTTAACCAAGTTCTGATGGATGTTAGTCAACATGGACAACTAGTACAGGGCAGTGTAATCAAATAAAGTGAATGCTTAAACAAGTTCTGATGGATGTTAGTCAACATGGACAACTAGTACAGGGCAGTGTAATCAAATAAAGTAAATGCTTAACCAAGTTCTAACAGATGTTAGTCAACATGGGCAACTAGTACAGGGCAGTGTAATCAAATAAAGTGAATGCTTAACCAAGTTCTGATGGATGTTAGTCAACATGGACAACTAGTACAGGGCAGTGTAATCAAATAAAGTGAATGCTTTACAAAGTTCTGATGGATGTTAGTCAATATGGACAACTAGTACAGGGCAGGGTAATCAAATAAAGTGAATGCTTAATCAAGTTCTGATGGATGTTAGTCAACATGGGCAACTAGTACAGGGCAGTGTAATCAAATCAAGTGAATGCTTAATCAAGTTCTGATGGATGTTAGTCAACATGGGCAACTAGTACAGGGCAGTGAAATCAAATGAAGTGAATACTTAAACAAGTCCTGACGAGTCAACATTGGCAACTAGTACAGGGCAGGGTAATCAAATAAAGTGAATGCTTAACCAAGTTCTAACGGATGTTAGTCAATATTGGCAACTAGTGAAGGGCAGTGTAATCAAATAAAGTGAATGCTTAACCAAGTTCTGATGGATGTTAGTCAACATGGGCAACTAGTACAGGGCAGTGTAATCAAATAAAGTGAATGCTTAAACAAGTCCTGACGAGTCAACATTGGCAACTAGTACAGGGCAGGGTAATCAAATAAAGTGAATGCTTAATCAAGTTCTGATGGATGTTAGTCAACATGGGCAACTAGTATAGGGCAGTGTAATCAAATGAAGTGAATGCTTAAACAAGTTCTGACGAGTCAACATGGGCAACTAGTACAGGGCAGTGTAATCAAACAAAGTGAATGCTTAAACAAGTTCTGACGAGTCAACATTGGCAACAAGTACAGGGCAGGGTAATCAAATAAAGTGAATGCTTAACCAGTTCTGACGGATGTTAGTCAACATGGGCAACTAGTACAGGGCAGTGTAATCAAATAAAGTGAATGCTTAACCAAGATCTGACGGATGTTAGTCAATATGGGCAACTAGTACAGGGCAAATAAAGTGAATGCTTAACCAAGTTCTGATGGATGTTATCAAAACTAGTGGGCAGTGTAATCAAATAAAGTGAATGCTTAACCAAGTTCTGATGGATGTTAGTCAACATGGGCAACTAGTACAGGGCAGTGTAATCAAATAAAGTGAATGCTTAACCAAGTTCTGGCGGATGTTAGTCAACATGGGCAACTAGTACAGGGCAGTGTAATCGAATAAAGTGAATGCTTAACCAAGTTCTGACGGATGTTAGTCAATGGGCAACTAGTACAGGGCAGTGTAATCAAATGTGAAAGAATAGAAGCAAAGAATGTTGGAGAAACCAAATCAAAAACATCAAGAGGTTAAAACATTTTTTTGCTCAACTTTTAATATAATTCCTAACATGTCATAATTTTTTGTTTATTTCAATAGTATTAGTAATATTAGTAATGGAAACATTTTGATTCATTGGATCATTAACTGTAATTTATTTAGAATTTCATAAATGTGTTTTCTCTGTCTCAAACTTTTTTTTAGATATTTTTTATGGTATTAAAGCACTGTCCCAATGGGAAATAAACATTTATTTTTGAAGTTTTATAATATTCAATAATGTTAAATTTTGTTTAAATGTGACATTGATCTAGTTGTGCTCCTACTCAAAACAAGATATCCATTAATTATTTAGCCTGCTTCAGTCACAGTTACCTACCTTAGTACCTGAGGAGTTGATGGCGACCTGACTCAGTGAGTAAAGAAGTTCAAACTCTTTTACCATAGTACCTAGAAAAGTTTAAATGTTAGTATAATAAAACAACTGTACATTCATGAACAATGCTAATTTTACTGGACTTCATTTGTAAATGAAATTACAAACCATGGAAAATACACAAGATACAAATCCTTGACTGCTTTGTTAGCAAGTCAACAACATACCAATGTACAACTTCAAGAAAAAACTAATATAATAATAGTGAATAAAATGTTATTTAACACTGTTGTCCTATAAAACAAGTCTGAATCTTGATAAACAGACATGAATTTCTAATTTTGGTCTCAATACATCAGCTGTACGAGAATGAAATATTTTTTTTAAATTAATCACTTACCATTTTTAATATTAAATGCTTTCCTTTTAAACTCTATAACCCATTTTCCAAGCGTTAACTTAATAACAACTTACCATTTTCAATGTAAAATGCTTTCCATTTAGCCTCCATTCCACCTTTTTTAATCAATGACTTATCATTTTTGATGTTAAATGCTTTCCATTTAGCCTCCATTCCACCTTTTTTTAAATCAATAACTTACCATCTTTGATGTTAAATGCTTTCCCTTTAGCCTCCATTCCCCTTTTTTAATCAATAACTTACCATCTTTGATGTTAAATACTTTCCCTTTAGCCTCCATTCCACCTTTTCCCACAACTAAAATGCTGTTAGCTTCTGCTGCACAGTTCACAGCCATTTTACTTGACAGTTTGTGTTTCAATTCATCTAAATAAAATAACAGAGATTTAATTGCCAAAAATAAATAGTATTTACTCTTGTATCTTTACTATTATGGATACATTTTACATAATTGGCAGTCATCAGTTTCAAAGATTCCTGTTCACTCTAAAAGGTAGATGTTGACAAATTCTGTGTTTTTTTTTATTTTCGTGGGTACCGGTACTAGTTTTCATGGACTGATGAAAAATTGTATTTTTGTAGATGTTTGATTTTGTGGTATAGCCAAAGTCTCATTTATTAAGCTTATAGAATATTTGTGCTTCATTTAACATTTCAACTTGTGGTTCACCTTTACACAAGAAATCCACAAAAATCGGTACCCCTGAATAATAACGAATCCACAGTATGCCTCATGGGCCTAATGACACAAACATCTTTTTAATTGATTAGTAAATATACATGGTTGATGTTAGTGGTGAGTTATTATTTTACTGGTATGTTTCAATACTAAACTTTGAATGTTGATGGCTACAATGTTAGGCCATTTTCTAGGTAAATGATATTTCCATCCAAAAGTATTCAGTAATTTCAGCTTAGAAACACTTTACAATTGTAAATCTGTCAATCTGCCCCCAAATACTGTTTATTTCTTCTGCAATTTAAATGCAGCATCAGTTTTACAATGTACATGTACTATAAAAATTGGGTCATGATCTGATGAACCCTCTCTAGTACAGAGTTATCTCATTGGCAATCATACCACATCTTCTTATTTTTATTCATATTAGTTGGGCATGTAAACCTTACAATCATTTATAACACTTACATGACTGAGAATCAAGTATAACTATATCATCCATTTTTGTAATTATAATAATTTCTTCTCCACTTTTTGACATGAGCAGGTGAGTGATTTTTATTTCATAATTCTGTTCATACACAGTTTCCCCATCATTAAGGTCCTTTACTATGAAATGACCATCTGACCGTCCTACCAAAACTGATCTATTATCACTACAAAATAGAATATTTATAAATGCAAAAGTCTGTTATCTCTTAAATTAGAATCATTCAGATCAAATAGGGTGAACTACCATTCCAGTTCCCCACACAATTTTTTTCTCTGCAAATAATGTGTTGATAGCTAAATAAGTCCGATATCTCCCTTTACCTAGCTTGGACTGGTTCTCTGTTCAAAGTATAACAGGTTATCAAGATAACCAATTGTGATTATTACCAAAATGACTTACAGTCAATACGAAAGAAAATAAGTTACCATAGTGACAATGTGGTACCTTTGTAAAACTGTCCAATAGCAAATTATATTTGAAATATTTGTTATTACATGTATTCTAAATCTGAACTTTCTTTTTTGATATGGCTTGGCTTCTATGTTTATGCATTATCCTATTCTTTGCATTTATCTAAAATGTGATAAATATAACACCCAATATATAAATAACACATAGCTGGGAGGTTGATAGAGCAGATTGTTATCTCGAGAAAACATTGTCAACTGAGGCAAAGCCGAGGTTGTAAATGATTTTTCAAGGGGTACCAATCTGCTCTATCAACCTTTCAGCTATGTGTTATTTAATTTATCATACTGAATGTTCTATCATTATTGTCTTTTACAGTCAAATTCTAAATTGAAAGTACTTCACTATGACATCACTACATAACAACATTATAGTTATTAGAAAAACAACAAAAGTGAAGCAAAATTTTTTTTTTTTCTGAAAAAATTCTGAGGCCTAAATGTAGAACTTTAGCATTGTCTTTAATATATTGATGTAAAGTCAATTTATTGTCCGTTGAAATATAGATTTTTTATTGGTCTTCACAAGAGGGTGACAAAAAATTGTCTCCAACTGAGCCATAGGATAGTATATAAATAACACATAGCTGAGAGGGTGATAGAACAGAATGTTACCCCGAGAAAACATTGTCAACTGAGGCGAAGCCAAGGTTGGCAATGTCTTTTCGATGGGTAACAATCTTAGTCTATCACCCTCTCAGTTATGTGTTATTTAATTTATTATACTGAATGTTCTATTAGTACTGTCTATTAAATTTCAAATTCAAAGTAATAAACTGTGACGTCTTATACATAACAATCATCCGTATTTGATTAAGCGCAAACTTAATCAAGCGTCTCTGTGAAGGGTAATAAAGTGTTTGCCATAGGATAGAGTAAATTGTCTCCCTCTGATTAACCAATCAAAATCAGGCATTTTGACATGAAGTATAATAATGTAAATTATCTCCCTCGTATTAGCCAATCAAAATCTGGCATGTTAACGTGAAGTATAATAAACTGTATTATTTACCTGCTAATTTTAACAGCTGTTGTTGAGAAAGTTTTCATATCTTTCCTGAAGTCTTCAGTGGCAGTTGCTGCATCAAGCTGGTTACCAGTCTTTAAATAAGTATCAAAGAACTCATTAACAACCCTGCTTACATCCCATACTCTGATGGTACAATCTTGTGAAGCTGAATACAACATATTTTCATTTTTACTTAGAATCACCTGCATGATTTCCATACTGTGACCCTTCAAAGACTGACAGGGAACCACTTCCGATAATGGACTGTCTAAGGTACCAGCATAAAATATATAAATCTCATTCAATGTTGTATATTTTAAGGCAGTGACAGCAAAGATTTGATCTGTGCCAAATAGTTTCAAACATGTGACACCATAGCGACCACAGAATTCTTTTGTACATTCTGACACTTGTTGCCCATCTGCTATCCTGTGTATGTACCATCTCTTATCATTGTCTCCATTAGTGACCCCAGTACTTCCAAGGCCAACAGCAAAGTATTTCTCTGATGGATGAATTGATACAATATCTGGTGAGTAATGTTCCCAGTGCTGTACAGAATAGTCCTTTTCTCCTGTAGCCAGGTCCAACATGTTTATGAATTTTCCCTCTTTATATCCTAATCCTCTGTACAACATCTTATTGGTGGTCAAAATATGAACTAATGCATGAAATGGAAGTTTGCTTGATCCAAAAGAAAAACCTTCAGTTGCTGAAGTGTGCAGTGTTTCTAGGGTCTCCATTTTTAACACCAACACAGATTTTTCAGAGAAAACAACAAGATATTGATTATCAGGGGAGATTACTAGGTAATCTGGCTTGAACTCCAACTGAACAGACTTTGTCACTGACATTGCTGTAATGTTTTGTCCAATGGTACATACATTTATCTGGGTTACTGGAAAAATGATAGCAGATATATTTAATAAATCATATGTATATTTAATAAATCATGTATTTAAAGAAATACATGTAGATTAAAACAAATAAAAGAACAGAGTTCCAATGTCCCCCGCGTTGCACATATTTTATATTTCCAAGAGGCATAAATCTTTTAAAAAAAGTCTATCGTCCACCATTATAGAACTTGTCTGAGATATTGCTGATATTAACCTATAGTATAAGTTTTATAAAAATCAGGCAAGAATTGTACCCGTGAGAGCGCTAATGAGGCCATTTTCCATAAATTTAATATTTTCAAGGAGCATAACTCTTTTAAAAACAGTCGATCGGCCACCATTAAAGAACTTGTTTGGGATATTGCTGATATTAACCTATAGTATAAGTTTTATAAAAATCTGGCAAGAATTGTACCTGTGAGAGCGCTAACAAGACCGAATGGATGGCCACACAGACATGACTGAATGTGTGAGTTAGCATATACAATGATAATACTAATCAATTAAAGATAGGTTGTGTTATTTAAATAAAAATAAATACAGAAGAAACATTTATTGGTAGACTAAATTTTGTGGCTAATAAATACCACAAAAAAATGAATATTTTCTGTTGATTTTTCCAAAATAAATCAGCATGCATGAATTATCCTACTTTTCCCAGTAATAAAAGAATATTAAAGCTGGGATTCAATCAAAGTACTGAAGTACTGAACATCGGATGACCGCAAGTTCTTGTGGATGGTCAAAAGCACATGTCACAGAAAAAGATCACATCTCTATACCTGAAACTGAGGTTAATGTACAGATATATTTTTTTTCTGAGACAAGTTCGTGCGTGGATGATGAATAAATGACAGAAAATTCAACCACACCGTAATAACTATTATATTGTAGTGATACAAATCAGTATACCTGGGACTATTATACTAATATAATAATAGTCCCGGAGTATGTATACACTGGTTTGTTGTTATATATTATATTAATATAACAGTTACATGTATATATAATTTGCATCCATTTGTATATCATTCTATTGTACTATTCTAATAATAGTGCAGTGCAAGTGCATGGTGGACACATGGTAAAAAAATCCATTTTTCTAAAAGATTGGATATGAGAAGCCATTCATATTTTCCCACAAAAACAATTACAGAGTTACCGGTCCTTGCCGTGAGTGTCACAAACCGTTCTTGAGATATTCTTCCACAAGCTTTAACACAATTTTTCGGTACTTGTGCATAGATATTATCAATTATTTTTTTACTTTTATATATATATATTTAACGACAAAACATTTTCATATTATTAATTTGTGTTTAAAAAAAATATTTATAGGAGCATCCATTGAAAAAAATGAATTTAAAACAAGCGATAAGGAATGTTATTTTGCACTAGATAATGTCCGCGGATCTATATTTTTTTTATAGATCTGTTGAAAACCCAAAACTTATTTGCATAATGGAAATTTGGACGATAGCAATACATCAGAATGACCTCACGGTCATCTCGATGTAAAAATGATTCAAGTCAAACTCCAAATTTGAAAATTTGATCAATCCTTAGGTTTAAGTAATTCATAAAAACATAATGATTAAAGATGCTCTTTAAGACATTTTTCACTCGTTGGGTTGCTGTAACAATGTCTCACCCCAAAACTCTTTTTATTTAGACAATTTCCTGGACATTAAAAGAATGACTTACAGCTGGAATAAACAACAAATTTATCTGACACAGCTACACATTCTGATCTATTTGGAATGTTGACCACAGCAAACGTCTCCGTTTTCACTAATTGGTCATGGCCACTTGCTCCTCCTCCTCCAAAAATCTTGTCAGATTTATCATGTCCAAGTACAAGGAACCTAAAACAAAGGTAATCAGGTTTATCATGTCCAAGTACAAGGAACCTAAAACAAAGGTAATCAGGTTTATCATGTCCAAGTACAAGGAACCTAAAACAAAGGTAATCAGGTTTATCATGTCCAAGTACAAGGAACCTAAAACAAAGGTAATCAGGTTTATCATGTCCAAGTACAAGGAACCTAAAACAAAGGTAATCAGGTTTATCATGTCCAAGTATAAGGAACCTAAAACAAAGGTAATCAGGTTTATCATGTCATAGTATGAGGAACCTAAAACAAAGGTAATCAGGTTTATCATGTCATAGTATGAGGAACCTAAAACAAAGGTAATCAGGTTTATCATGTCCAAGTACAAGGAACCTAAAACAAAGGTAATCAGGTTTATCATGTCCAAGTACAAGGAACCTAAAACAAAGGTAATCAGGTTTATCATGTCCAAGTACAAGGAACCTAAAACAAAGTTAATCAGGTTTATCATGTCCAAGTACAAGTACAAGGAACCTAAAACAAAGGTAATCAGGTTTATCATGTCATAGTATGAGGAACCTAAAACAAAGGTAATCAGGTTTATCATGTCATAGTATGATGAACCTAAAACAAACGTAATCAGGTTTATCATGTCATAGTATGAGGAACCTAAAATAACACCTTTAGTATAACACAGTGTGTCAAATATCATCCTAAACATATATTTCAATGGTCAATTATCTCAAACCAAATAACTTGATTGACCTCAGATAATTAATAATAAAAATAATTAGCCTGGTTCTAAGACAAAGCAATTCAAATTAATTTGCTACATGCTAACTTGTATTCATTTTTTCAAAATGAGATATAAAAGTACAGTTTTTTTTAAAATATTACTAAAACAACTCTAAAATTTGAACTATCCATGTGAGTTTTTATTGCAATTTTTTCTCTTGCCGTACATAATCCTTGTAGATCTTGAAAATTGAAGATTACAGTAGAATGTAGTAGCATAGGATTAATGCTCGCACAATTTTTATGAAACACTAGATCAAATAAAACTAATACAATAAGCAGGATATATCACTGCATGCTATGCTTCAATAATCACTAGATAAGAAAACATGTGCAAAATTAAAGGTTCTAAAGAGCTTGTGTTGCCCACCTGGATCTATTTGCATATTCAACAATGGCCACTCTCAAACATTGTAGACAATATAATTCATTACTTAAAATCTCTTTTATTATTGATCATGTCTTGCTGATCATTTTTACCATCAACAGTTTCTCTCTATCTTCTATAATTATTGCTCAAAATTAAAAATATATAAAAATTGTCAATAAAGGGCAATAACAAATTCAAATTCAAATATTTATATACTATAAGGGATTTGACTGAGAATTTTGGCAATGTTTTCCTACTTGTGGATCATTTTTGCAGTCTACAGTTATTCTTTATCCACCAAAGTTTTTTCGGCAAATATTGTAAATATAGGTAAAATTCGTCATTAAAGGGCAAAAACTGCTATAAGGAGTTGAATGACACTTTCTGACATATTTGTTGATCTGGTTTTTGTTTTTTGAAGTTTCCATCTCAAAGATATTAGGCCAAAATCAAAGCCTTAAAGGCTGTTAAAGCAATTGCTGCCTAGTTAATGGGATTGTGACTTTTATTTTTCATGTAAAAGAATTAAACCTGAAAGGAATCTTATCTAGTGAGAAGTAGGGATCTTTTAACTTTATATCATAAAAGACTTATCCAACAGAAAGTCATTTTTACAATGTTTTACATTTCCCAGGGGGACGACACATATAGAAATAAGACAAAAGTTTTATGGGAGTACTGCATCTTGAATTTTGTCAATCAGCCATGCTTTTCTTCTTAGGCTGTGTAAGAACCTTCATGCAGATAAACATTCGTCTGCCACGATCACGATTTGTATAATTCTGACATACAGACAGAGGAATACAACTCAAAAGATCCAAACAAGTTAAAAATTTAGCATGTTTGCAATGCCCAATATTCACGAAAAATAAGGATTTTGATTGGCTGATCATGATTGTCTCCCTTGGGAAAAGTTCAAAATCGAAAACAATCATTTTTTTCGTGTAGAAATTCACAAAATTGGGCAGGGTGTCTTAAAGAGGGCACAGGGAATCATAAAAAGGGCACAGGGCGTCAGTCAGGAAAGGGCGGGCGGACTGCCCTGAGAAAACGATCAAGCTGGAACACTGAATTGCATGGTCAATGCTAAGATCTATTTTAAACCATCCCATGAAAAGACGCTGATCACGCATTACCCAAAACCCAGAGACATGACGAAACATTATAAAAGTATTTAACATACGACAAACATAAACACTATTTCAGTTAAATGTTTTAGATTTTTAAAACTTCAAAATATTAAACACAAAACTTTTTATTCCCGAGAATTACAGGTATTCATTTTCAATAGCCTAGAGGGTCATTATGACATTTGACACTGTCTCGAGAAGTAACCTTGATCAGTTGATCATTTGTTTGCAGCGTGGAGTCTACCAGTATCAATTACCAATTAAGGAAACCCTTAATAAATAACAGGGCACGTAATTTCAAGGAAGTATTAAAAAACATTGTAAGTGTAATCAGAATGTGTAAACTGTGATACTTTTAATTTAAAATAAATAATGTGAGATAAGATTACATTACTATAACCTGCGTAGTGATTTTACGATTATTTTATGAATGAACGATAAATTTATGAATGAACAAGAGCAACTTGACCTCTTTCTAAAAGAAACACGAATTAAATAGCATTAAACCTTATAAGGGATAATTCAGTCAAATTTTCAATATTAAATCAACAAATGACATATTTCGATATTTTTTTTAAACATCTCAAGAATGAAATCGCAGGCATAAAAATGCACTTTTTCACTCAGACTTCTATGTTCTTTGATAGTCAAACGGTTGTCCCCTTAAATACAAAAACACACCGACAAGAACATATGTTGAAACTTCACAAACCCACTCTTGTTTTTCAACTGTTTCAATCAATGTATTTAATTAGAAAACATACATAGGATTTTTAGAATGCCAGACAGGAATCTGCTCAAAAGCTGTGGCTTCATCTAGTTCACAAAGATGGTTATATGTCATAGCATTAAAGCAATTGCTTTTAAAAATGGTAAAAATCAAGGCCAGGAAATGTTGACTGATTTATATATAATTTGTAGATCTTCTCTTTCATGACTATTTCTATCTATATGTTATGCTTTTTGAAATAAGGGCGGTAAACAGATCAAGGATGGATGTTTTCTAATCTTACTTATCGTTCATCACAGGGCGGTAAACAGATCAAGGATATATGTTTTCTAATCTTACTTATCGTTCATCACAGGGCGGTAAACAGATCAAGGATGGATGTTTTCTAATCTTACTTATCGTTCATCACAGGGCGGTAAACAGATCAAGGATGAATGTTTTCTAATCTTACTTATCGTTCATCACAGGGCGGTAAACAGATCAAGGATGGATGTTTTCTAATCTTACTTATCGTTCATCACAGGGCGGTAAACAGATCAAGGATAAATGTTTCTAATCTTATTAATCATTCATCACAGGGCAGTAAACAGATGATTTCTAATCTTACTTATCATTCATCACAGGGCTGTAAACAGATCAAGGATAGATGTTTTCTAATCTTACTTATCGTTCATCACAGGGCAGTAAACAGATGTTTTCTAATCTTACTTATCATTCATCACAGGGCAGTAAACAGATGTTTTCTAATCTTACTTATCATTCATCACAGGGCAGTAAACAGATGTTGTTCCTTTGACATCTAATTTCTCTGAGAATGCAGCTGATCCATTGTCGTTCATATCAAAGACGGAGAGATAATCATTTATATGGTCTTTTACAGCCTCTAATACTATGAGAATATTGTTGTGTTCCTGTAGATGCATCACTCGACTGAAATCTCTACCATATTCACCTGCATTATATAAAATTGTGAGGAAATGCATATTATCTCATTCTAGAAAATAACAACAATACAATGACATTGTATAAATTTTTTCCATATATATATACAAGCAAAAATAACTAAAAGGCCTCAGTTCTGAAGACTGTTTTACAAAGGAGCCATTTGATTCATTTGGTTTATATTAGAAAGATTCAGCAGAACTACTAGTTTTTCACAATCAGAAAGATTTGTAAATATAGGATTATCTATAGCAATGTCAATAAAAAGTTTTATATGTAGTATTTCAAAATTAAACTGTAAAAAAGCTTTTATCATAGTATCAGAGAAAGAACTGTTCTTAGGATGTTACCCTATGACCAAAGAGAAACCTTTGTCCATGTTTGACAGAATATTTCAATTTAAAACACTCAGTCTATAAAAGAACCTAAATGCTGATAACAATAAAAGATAACTTTTCCTCACCTACCATCATAGGCAAGTAAAGAGGTTATCAATTATAACAACATTACCTCCAGTATGCCATACTTGGGCATCAATCATAGTTTTTATATAGCCATCAGGAGGAGGAAGACACTGGGATAACGGCAGTAACAGGGATATATCGCACCTCTCTGACCATTCCTTGGTTTCTGTCACAAGTTTCTTCATGAACTCACTACCAGTATTGCCAAGACCCAGCTGACCTAAAATCTATTCAAATAAATAAATATTTATATCGAAATCTCTTGTTTACATAAAATACAAGGGCGTCCAATTAATTCATGTAACTTGTATACCCTTATGTGTTCTATTGTATGTCCAAATGTGTTCTTTTGTATGTCCTAATGTGTTCTCTTGTATGTCCTAATGATTTCTAGTGTATATCCTAATGTGTTCTAGTGTATGCCGTAATGTGTTATAGTGAATGCCCTAATCTGTTCTGGTAAGCCCTTGTGTGTTCTAGTGTATGCCCTAATGTGTTCTAGTGTATGCTCTATTGTGTTAAGGTGAATGCACTTATGTGTTATAGTGTATTATATTCTAGTGTATGCTCTATTGTGTTAAGGTGAATGCACTTATGTGTTATAGTTTATTGTGTTTTAGTGTATGACCCAATGTGTTTAAGTGTATGCCCTAATGTGTTCTAGTGTATGCCTTAATGTGTTCTAGATAATGTCCTATTGTATTCTAAAGCATGCACTATATTCTAGTGTATGCTCTGTGTTCTGGTATACGTCCTAAATTTTTTCTAGTGTATAATAGAAAAACAAAGAATATGGGGTATCCAACCATGACACAAAATCAGTACATGCACAGCAAAAAAAAGACACATAAAGGCAAATAAACAACACTTTTATTGCTGTTTTTCATCTCATAGTCCCAGTGAGGACTTCCAACAGGTAGAAACAGAAAAAAAACACTCACCTCATTGAAAGTTCAAGACAGCCCCTGAGTAAGAAATTCTTTGCAAAATAGTTTGGGTATGCCCTTATGTGTTAAATTGTATATAGATATAAGAAGATGTGGTATGAGTGCCAATGAGACAACTCTCCATCCAAGTCAAAATTTATAAATGTAAACCATTATAGGTCAAAGTACGGTCTTCAACACGGAGCCTAGGCTCACACCGAACAGTAAGCTATAAAGGGCCCCAAAAATTACTAGTGTAAAACCATTCAAACGGGAAAACCAACGGTCTAATCTATATAAAAACGAGAAACGAGAAACACTTATGAACCACATCAACAAACGACAACTACTGAACATCAGATTCCTGACTTAGGACAGGTGCAAACAAATGCAGCGGGTATGTTTGCCCTTATATGTTCTAGGGTATGTCCTAATGTGTTCTAATGAATACCTTAATGTGTTCTAGTGAATCCCTTAATGTGTTCTAGCGAATACACTAATGTGTTCTAGTGTATTTCCTAATTTTTTCTAGTGTATGCCATTATGTGTTATAGCATATGCCATTATGTGTCAGTGATTTTCCTGCCTTTATTTTGGGTCCGAATATCGGCCCCGTTCCCAATCAGAAAATACCTAAAAATTTTCCCAATTGAACCCGTAAAATTCCCAATTCAATCAAGTTGAGCGGAAAGGTAATTGATAATTTTATTGTTCGTATGATTTGGTTCAAAATATAGGTTGTTAAACTGTTCCCGATGTAATCATATTGAATAGACAGGTAACTATATTCAACCGTAAACCAGTTTTACAATGGGTAAGCTTAGTTCAGCATTTGGATGACGTCCGGTAGTTAACGGTACCTAAGAATTTGGTATGATATGAAGTGATGATGCTGTGTTATTAACTGAATAACATTGTAAATACATGCCAACATGAAAAACTAAAAGGTTTTAATTATTTCTCACTCGTAATTTTTTTTCTAGAGGCAATGTCGTACTGAGCAAAGATTTGCTGGTTTGGTTTATTTTTTTGCTGTGAATTAAGCATGCCCAAACATACAACATGTCGTCTCATTATTCAAAATATTATTGTTCACAAATTAAAAAAAGGCAAAGATGCCACTGATTGTAAAACTTGTTTAGCTTTTGAAAAATCCAAAATTAGTACTGAAGATGCTACAGGGACTGATATATTTTGAACGAAAAATGTTTCTACTTTGACTGATATAGAACAGGATGAAGCCGTGGTTGTGGTGGATAAAGACACAAAAGCAGTCACCTCGACCCCAAGTGCTAACACTAAACAAATTGTTTCTACCCAAACACCTGAGCATAATTCACTCGAAATGAACCCTGCTCATGTACATGTACAAAGAGAGACTGACCGTCAATCCCACTCTGAGTACAACCATAATCTGACGGTTGTCGACTCTAGATCAGACCTAAGCACTGAAAACATTATACCATGCCATATACGTGTCGGTGAGAGAAATCTAACTGACAAGAAAACTTGCAATTAATCTCAGGGTTGTATGACTGAGTTTATATGTTCAAGTTAGAACAGGAAAGAAAATTGGAATTTTAGAATAATAAATAACATGTAAAAATTGTGACTTGGATGGAGAGTTGTCTCATTGGCACTAATACCACATCTTCTTGTATCTACATCCTTAAAAAATGTTGAACACATCGATTTATTTTTTCCCAATTCATACATTATACGACACATGTTTCCCAATTGCCTAGGGCCCAGGCCCCATTTGAAAAAGGGTAGGAAAATCACTGTGTGTTCTAGTGTATGTCCTTATACATTCTAGTGTATGCCTTAATGTGTTTTGTACATGAATCAGGCCTTGAGTTTTCTCATTTGAATTGTTTTACAATTTTGATTTCGGAGCCTTTTATAGCCTATACGGTATTGTTTTTTCTGATTGTTGAAGGCCGTTCAGTGACCTATAGTTGTTAACTTCTATGTCATTTGGTCTCTGGTGGAGAGTTGTCTCATTGGCAATCATACCACATCTTATTTTTATATAGGTAAATGGATGACGACAGAGTGAAAGCAATATTTTTGTAAAGTACCTGTAATGCCAAATTGGAGCTGTCTTTTCTGATACTATCACTGCCTAATGACAACATCTGCTTAACAATCTTTATATCATTGTAAGATTCAACATCATCAATATTACCAGCGGCATCCATCTCAGTCAGGGCCATCTTCAAATCTTCTATAACACTTGATACTGATACAAATTTACATTTGGCATACAGCCATTCAAAGCTACATGCTATCTCATCGTGGAAATCTTTAAATAAATGACATTTAATCATTTGGTAAGGTAATTCAATCAACTTTCTAACATTGCAGCATTCACTATTGAAATAGATTGGTTGATCAGGTACCCCTCTCTTTGACTCTGGGTAGGAAGCTTTTTTCTTTTTGTACAATTCTAATGGCTTAGGTCTGTTGTACCATGTTCCTCTGAAGTAGTCCACTAATAACTGACACATATTTTTCCCTTCTTTACCTGTCAAGTAACGTCTCCTAGCAACCTATAAAACAACACAACTTATTACTTAGATATCTATTGATGATTTTAATATTAATTTTTTGTAATAACTTTAATGAACAGTACAAAATCTATTCAAGCTATTTTGAATTTTGACAAATGTTCAGGATGTGTAAGGTAGGACTTGACTAACCTTACAAATTTCATATGAAAAGAATTTTTGTAATGTCAACACATTATTGATTTGTTCCATAAAATAATATGTGAAAAGTTTCCCCTATTTTTCGTATTGTTTTTTTTTTTTTTTAAATTTATAGCCGTACATTTTAGTTGTTGACACACCAAGAAAGATAACTCACTTTACTCATGTGAAATATTTGAAATATTGGGCAGTGTTGGAGTTCATGAAGCTATACAAATCTATGCAACTTTAGATAAAAAAACATTTTATTTTATTGAAGATTTTCTATAAGTTCAGATCTATTCATCAATATTTATCACAAGTAATTACCATGATTCCTTGCAATCTCACAATTGATATAAATAAAGAAAGTATGCAATGCAATGTCAATAAGTCTACTGTATTATTTGAGAAATGAGAAGCAAGGAAAAGTCCAAATAAAAGAAATGATCTCTACAAACTTGTTCAGAATTTTAGAACCATGTTCTTTCTAATAAGTTTATTATTATCACGATTATTAAGATATTATACAAATATCTCTATGTTTCACCTCAATGAACTGCCTATGGTACCATCCAACTACTTTCTTCCCTCCAGATTTTTGAAATGCCATGTAATCTTTAGTATCTTTCATCAGTAAAGATATAACAGAAGGAGGGATCCTGATATTGTCTGGGTCTGGTGGTAAGTGGTAAAGGTATGTGTCCTGTAGGGTTTCATCATCCAATGACAATAAATCTTCTAGTTCTGTGTGACTCAAACCCTCTCGTGATGCACTCAGAAAGCCTAAAATAAATAGTTTTACCAAATAAAATTATCAAAAACAATTATTGCTTATTCATAAATAAAAACAAATTATATGTAGTTCTTGTATGTGCAATTGATGCATGCTCTCTCAGTTATTTTTAAATATTACTAAACAGAAATTAACATCTGGGCCATTCTGGGGTATGCAATGTGTATCAATCATGTCAATGAGACTGGGCCATTCTGGGGTATGCAATGTATATCAATCATGTCAATGAGACTGGGCCATTCTGGGGTATGCAATGTATATCAATCATGTCAATGAGACTGGGCCAATCTGGGGTATGCAATGTGGTTCAATCATGTCAATGAGACTGGGCCATTCTGGGGTATGCAATGTATATCAATCATGTCAATGAGACTGGGCCATTCTGGGGTATGCAATGTATATCAATCATGTCAATGAGACTGGGCCATTCTGGGGTATGCAATGTATATCAATCATGTCAATGAGACTGGGCCATTCTGGGGTATGCAATGTATATCAATCATGTCAATGAGACTGGGCCATTCTTGGGTATGCAATGTGTATCAATCATGTCAATGAGACTGGGCCATTCTGGGGTATGCAATGTGTATCAATCATGTCAATGAGACTGGGCCATTCTGGGGTATGCAATGTGTATCAATCATGTCAATGAGACTGGGCCATTCTGGGGTATGCAATGTGTATCAATCATGTCAATGAGACTACAACCAAACAACACAAAAAAACCAAAAGACATAAAATGTAAACATAAAGTTAGAGTACATATAGAATAATGGCATTTTTGTTTTTGATACTGACTTTATCAGCAAGAATATCAGCAAGAATATCATCAACAATCTGTCTTAATTCTATGAAAGAATAAAAGTAAAATGAAATAATAAGTAAAACTACTTTAGCGTACAAAACGTTGGGTTCGTTGTTCGGTTGTATGAATGAAGTCGCGTGCATTTCATTGATAAATTGAAGCGGATGGACAAGAACATGTGGCGTTACTGCACTGAGAGTATCAAGTCCTGTCCATGATATTGAAAATATTAGGCAGCAAGATCAAAGGGGAAATGTTCTAATTGCCGATAAAAATACTTATTGATGAATAATCAATTACTGCAGCGTACCTCATAAAATAAGATTTGTATTAAATGTTGTAAACCATACAAGGAGACAAGACAGGAAAGGGGAGATAAGTAATAAGAGGGTCCACTAATGAAGATAGAAAAATAAATTGAACTAAACATCTCATGACTTTGACCTGTCACCATTTCGGTGAGAGTGACTTTGGATCCTTAGTGCTTGTATCCGTAAACAAATCTGTAAACAAATCTAAAGACAAAAGTACACCTCACTAAATCATTTACTTCTGTCAAATAGACTTACCAAAAGTTTTTTCTACAACTTCTATACCATTTTTCTTTTCAAGATAATCAAAGAACATGTCAATGGCTGCCTGAACATTTGGTCCAACTTTAAAATCCTTCACATCAGTTGATGACCTCCAAAGTATAGCTCGGTCTACCAGGAGCTTCACATATAGTGGTCTAGCGCACTTTACAAACAATTCCATCAACTGTCGACGTTGAGGTTTTGTCAGTCTTCGATTCTTGAGCTGACAAATTTTCGTTATCACCTCATCTGAAGTATTCATTGAAAGTACAGGTACTTCTATAAACTGCTGCTCAATTATTAATCTATTACGAATGTTTTGTAAACATCCATTAGTTTCTGGCAACATGGATACTATTAAATGAATGTTTGTTGGAAGCTTTAATGGGAGCCAATTCATAAGATGAGCACGGTCATGGCTTCTCAGCTGGTCAACTGAGTCTAGAACAATTACTAATGTTTGTGAGGTGTCATAGTTGTTGAGCATTGATTCAAAGAGTTGAGTGAGGTATAGAAAATCTCCTCCAAGGTCAACAAATGATGGTAATGTCTTGTTTATTATTTTGAGTATTTGTCTAAGAACACTACATAGGACATCTTTTAATGATGAGGAATTGGCGGAGGTCCCAAGAAATCTGACAATCACAGAACTCCCTGGAAACCATTGTTTTGACATCTTAGCAACTTTTGCCATGATAGATGTTTTCCCGGAACCAGATTCTCCATGTAAAATGACAGGGTGTGAGTACTCTTTCAGCTCACATTTCTTTATCATTTCTAGTTTCATGTTCTTTTCTGGGTCGGCATCAACATCCCGGTCCATGTCGCCATTGGCATAGATCATACCTCTTTCTTTATAAAGAGCAATTTTGCTCTTCACTTCTTCAAAGTAAGGATCCTGTTTTTCAGAAACTTGGTCAATCTGAGGTTCATTTTCTATATCATTCTCTAGGGTGTCATCATTACCAATTTCCTTGATTTGATCTGACTCCAAACTCCCATTTTCCTTCTGTGACAAATCGCTATCGTCTGGACCACCGTGAACTGTCGTCATTCTATCTCTGATTTCCTCCAGAATTTCCTCTCGTCCACAAAAACTTTCTAATCTTTTCTGTCCAAAATGTAAATGATGAAGAACTTCTTCATACAATTCATCATCTTCCCTGTTACCAACTTTCTTTTTTAGAGTATAATCTACCATTTTTATCATGTTTTCCTCAAAATGTTTCCCTAAATTGATGAGGTATTCCATATGATCAGGATCCTCAGGGTCCACTCCATTTTGAGTCCAATACAATGTGTCCTTCTTAGTCTCATCTGGAAGAAGGACAGGTTGTATTTTTGCTATTTTAAGACGTTCTCGTAAATCTTTAGCTTCTTGGTCTATCGCAGTGCTGTCTTTTACTAAGTCAATAAATCTTTCTACAATAAAAATAAAGGTGTTCTAAAATTTTAATTCATGTGTTGTTTCTATCTTTTCACCTTTACTTAAAAAAAATCCATTTCTTTTAAAATAATCTGATAAATGTTGCATTGACTTGCCTTGCATTTTTATCTATCAATGTGAACAGATAAAAATGAACAAAATAATCACATTTTCAACAATAAATCATTCAAATAATATGTACAGTTGTACTACTCAAAGAAAGTTTTGCAACACTTCCATTGAGATAAACGGGTGTCAAACTTTGAGGGCTCATATACTTGTAGAAAATGCCCAAAATGACCTGAAATAAAAGGCATCATTGTTTTAAAGGATATTAAATTAATTAAGAAGAAAATTAAAAATTTAGGGAGGGGGGGAGGAGGGGGGAATGCTCCACCCAATTTTTTCACAACATTTTCAGTCAGAATTTTATTTGCTTAACTTATTTTGAGTTGTGTATATATATATATATACACATGTACATCAGAATAAGAAAGGGATTAAGCCACTAAAGGAAACAATTTTGAATATGGTACACAGAGTTCTTTATAACTTTCCAGTAAAAAATTAGAGTTCTTTATAACTTTCCAGTAAAAAATTAGCAGTTTTAGAGAATTTTTATCTTTATTCTTCTTTTTTTTAGGCATAAATATGAAATTTATGATCAAACAATTTTTTTTTTCAATTTTTTTTTTTTGTGTTGATTAAATAAATTGTCCTTGAGACACACAATAACTGCATGAATCAAACAATGGCTTTAATTTGAAAACAGTGATATATACAAGTACATAGATTTAAGTGAAATAAACATAATTAATGTTAGTTGTGATAACTTCAGCTCATGGTTGAAAACCTTTAAGAAACTCTCAAGAAACTTCCAAGATGAGGAACTGCAATAAAAATGCTCTCTTGATATTTTGACATATTTCATGATAATGTTGTCCCATTTACATTTATCTCATAACATATACCAGAAAACATATTCATATTAAATGCTGAAGATGGGCCAAGATGTTACATAAATTTAGCTTTCAAAGCTATTAAGGATAAACATCAGCTTTATATGTATATCAAGCACTAAAACTAAAATTGATTAACAATACCAAACATACTTGCAATCTTGTCTTCTATATTTATATTCTCAAAATTTCTGATGTAAGCAAGCACCCTGTTTCTGATGGAATCACTTTCTATAATGCCTTTAGTTGCCTCTGCTTCAGTCACTAAAATCAGATTATCCAAAAGTTTATAAAATCAGAGTAACACTATAAGCTACTTTAAACAAAAACCAAAACCTTCTCATTTTGGTCCAAATAAGGCTAAGATTTAGAATATAAAAGGACTGAAAACTTTCAGAATGTATGTATAACAAAAAATATCCACATTTTTGTATTATCCTAGCAACAAAATCTATTGAAAACTGACCATGTTTGATTTTTTTCTTAAAATTAGCTGTTTCAATGATATGATAACTAACATTTCATTTACAAAGTTTGTTTTTAAAAAGAGAGAATTATTTTATACATAATGTAATTGCCACAATAATTAATGGATCTGTGAAGAAAGGACAAATGTATAAACTTCATAAAATCAATAAACATACCTGAATAAAAATACTTCAATCTTTGATCTTTAGATATACGGTTTTCTTCATAAGCCTGATCTGCAGCTTTCCTTAGATACTGGGTCAATTTCTCAATTATGCTATCCCATTCCCTTCTTTCCTGAATGATTTTACAAAATATGAAAAATGTTTTAAATCTTAAATATATAAAAATAAATTTGGTTTCTTTTAACATGTTTAAGCAATTACATTTATAAATCTAATATATAATTTTTTAAATTTTATTTCCTATGAGTACAAATAATATTTTGGTTTATTAAATATTTTTTAGTTTAATTTTTTTTTATCCCTACCACAAAGACATTTTTGTCCAAGAAAGTTTAGGTTTAAGCATATTCAGTGTTTATCATGTCCCTTTATAAGCAGTACAGTAGCATTCTTCACTATTGATATTTATTGACCTGAATACTTGTTAGTTCCACTAAATGCCCAGTACAACGTCCAGTACTATGTCTCTACAAACGACAGATGAATATGCAATATTTCTAGAGAAAAAAGTCTTCAATATAATTTTAAATGTTTTCCTGTGCTCACAATTTCATCATGAATGACAGAAGATAATTAGCAAGGACTTACCTACTTTTGTAACACTGATTTAATGATTGACCTACTTTTGTAACACTGATTTAATGATTGACCTACTTTTGTAACACTGTTTCAATGACTGACCAACTTTTGTAACACTGATTCATTGGTTGACCAACTTTTGTAACACTGATTCAATGATTGACCTACTTTTGTAACACTGATTCAATGATTGACAAACTTTTGTAACACTGATTTAATGATTGACCAAATTTTGTAACACTGATTCAATGATTGACCTACTTTTGTAACACTGATTCAATGATTGACCTGCTTTTGTACCATTTATTCAATACAGAATTTGGTACTCATTGGCTCCCATCTCTCTTTGTATTGATCAAGATCAATGATCTTTCCATTTTTGATATTTTTTTCTACAAAACTATAATTTCTTTTCTATTGATATTTTATATCTTTGTGTTGACCTGATACAAGAAATATTCAACCCCTAAAATATGACAATACAAACCTTTTCTCTCTCTGTGGATTTCTTTGGATCATCATTATTATAATTTGGTAGGATGTCAGTGATTGGTAGAAGATAAAACACAGCAGGTTCAGCATTGTCATCACGTTTGTACCACTGATTCATCAGAAATGTGTCACAGCCCACCTTCATTGCTGTACGATACAGAATCTTATACTCATTGGCTTCAATCTCTCTTGGTATTGATCTATAACCATACTTGTCACCAAGAAATAACTAAAATATACTGATTAATAAAGTGCAGGAAAAAAAACAAATCCTCATAAATCCTAACATCTGGATAGAAAAGATTTGTACTTTCTTTTGCACTGATAATATATTTCCTTATGCAAGTTTCTATCAACAATCATGTTATTTGTTTTTTTTTATTTAACAGAATGTGAAAGTTTGAAATTAAAACATTTTTTTCATGACATACAATAGGAAGGACTTTTACTGATTCATTATAACCCAATGCATCATACAAAGATAAAAGACAGCATTTGCATCCTTGACAATTCCTTTGATGCTACGACAACAGTGTCAATGGAAAAAGCAATTTTACTAAACTAATAATGTTTCCTTTATAGAGTCTAAAACAAAGCAAACTTTTAAAACTAATAATGTTCCCTTTATAAAATCTAAAACAAAGCAAACTGTTTAAACTAATAGTGTTCCCATTATAAATTTTGAAACGAAGCAAACTGTTAAAACTAACCTTTCTATTTTTAATTACAACCACGTATCAGAGGAACTGAGTGTATTTGAATTTAAGTTGTTAAAGTGATAATTCACTGAATACTAATTTTTAGAATGAAACAGTATATAACAAAACTTTTTTACCCCAATGAAACTACAAAAAAGAAACATTGAAATTTAACTGATTTGTTACCTATGGAACATATTTTCATTGTAAAAGTATGTACATGTACTAAGACATCAATAGTAACCTGCAGTTCTCTTTCTTTGGCAAAAAAAATATGAAGTGGTTGACTGCATTACCAAGCAAATAACTTACAACAAAGTATGGTCCTCTAGACATTAGCTTACAGATCTCTACTTCTTCCAAAACTATATCATTGGTACTGTGGTCAATAGAAGCTTCATCTCTTACTCCCCAGCGATAATCAATGATCTACAATACAATAAATACACTGTTATATGTGAAATAATATAGAGATTAATTCCATTCTCAATTTTAATTTTAATTAACTATCCACAATTTAAAAATAAGAAGATGTGGTATGATTGTCAATGAGACAACTCTCCACCAAAAAGACCAAATGGTGTAGAAGTTAGCAACTATAGGTCACGGCTTGGCCTTTCATTTTTTTTTATATTACACATACAGTTCCTTGATGCTTATTGCTACCTTTGGGCTATATTGGCACTTTTGAAAATAAATAAAAGAATATGGTTGTAAAATATTGTTTTGGATTGCAAATGATACCTATTGTTCAACTTAACCAAAAGATCTAGATGTATTTCATTATTTGTCAGGGGTAAAAATTAAAGCTGAATCCTGAATACCAGGTAACAATAAAGCATTCTTTCCCAGATCCCAAAAATAATTGTTAATTCCCAAGTCCATAAGTGTAAATCATGAATTCCCCCAAAAATAAAGGCCCAATCTCGACCGACGTCCCAAAAAGGGTCTACCAGCCCTTCTTTGTAAGGATTTTTTAGACAAAATTCACCTGAAAATCTAAATTTTTCTTCAAGCAGTATTGACGTATTCTTGGCACACTGTTCTTCATCAAGTAATTCCTATCTACTGTCATGTCTGGAAATACAAAGTGAATAATAGTTAGTCACAATATCTTCTGTCATGTCTGGAAATACAAAGTGAATAATAGTTAGTCACAATATCTACTGTCATGTCTGGAAATACAAAGTGAATAATAGTTAGTCACAATATCTTCTGTCATGTCTGGAAACACAAAGTGAAAAATAGTTAGTCACAATATCTACTGTCATGTCTGGAAATACAAAGTAAATGATAGTTAGTCACAATATCTACTGTCATGTCTGGAAATACAAAGTGAATAATAGTTAGTCACAATATCTTCTGTCATGTCTGGAAATACAAAGTGAATAATAGTTAGTCACAATATCTACTGTCATGTCTGGAAATACAAAGTAAATAATAGTTAGTCACAATATCTTCTGTCATGTCTGGAAATACAAAGTAAATAATAGTTAGTCACAATATCTTCTGTCATGTCTGGAAATACAAAGTAAATAATAGTTAGTCACAATATCTACTGTCATGTATGCAATTACAAAGTAAATAATAATTAGTCATAATATATTTTTTTTAAATGGTCTGTTACTTTATACATTCTGTGTTTAAAATTACCACTTGTCACTCAGAGATTTCTTGTAAAAAAATTCTGGGACTGATTTAGGGGGAAGGGGGAGGATTATATTTCAACCTGCCAGATATTTATGATAGTGAGTTTAACAATCTGAGTATCTTTCTCTTGTGTATATTGAAAATTTTTATTTTTATTAGATATTTGTTTGTCTCTTTTCAATTGATAGTTTGATACATAACTCACACAGCCTAAGTTTAGATCCTGTCATACTGTCTGGGTGTTTGTGCATGAGTGCCATTCTTTCCACCTTACAAACAGAATATAAGTGTAGACTGCTGGAGAACTTTATCAGAAGTTTCATACATTTACAATGTATGTCCCCTTATAACACTGTATAAAAGGACTTGTATTATGAATCTGCTCCAACAATGAATCAGCTTCCTAGCTATCCCAAAAAAACCTTTCATCTCAGATGAGACAAAAATCGAATCAACTACCAGAAAAAGCTGTATACTACCATTAAAATCTATACATCCAACTATGACGATGCATGACAGATCCTGTAAATTTCCACCTTTATAATGCTTATGTAAAAAAGTTATTACATCACAGTGAGTCAGTGTTTAATGACATCATTTACGGGAGTTGACCTAAGGGTCAATTCTGTAAACTCGTTCTTAAAAAGGAACTTGTAATATGGTCAACCTTTTGCATTTGCAGAATAAAGTTATTTCTCGAATCATGTCTTTCACCGGAAAAGATCGTCAATTACGCACTTCCTTATGACATTATTTATCAAATAGAAGGTGCGCCTGTATCCCTGCACGGTGACGCACCTACATAATACAGTTAAACGCATCTTCAGGATCGTCATTCTGCAGGATAGTCTAGAAATAATTTATGTTTCGTAGGTATGTAATCTCAATGTTCCGTACAACTGAAGGGAGGGTGACCAACTAATTAGGTTTTTATTTCCCGAAAATTTGTGCAGTATAGCAGCAAACTTTTCACCCGTATGCTCAACATGTGTTGGAAGTGATGCCTGCATTTTTTGTCATGTGGCGATGAAAGTGACAGATATAACTAACTACCGTATCTCGGAACTGGCATATACATGTTAGCAGCTACCTTTTGCACTGTATATATATCAAACCAAGAATTTGTAATTGCTAAAGTAACTAGTTAATGCGAAATGTTACTCTGCTAAGGGGTTATCAGTTTAAAGTCATTCATTTTTTTCTACTTAAACTTATAGTATGCTTATTTATATAAATAGTAAACAAAAATACCAGTGAAAGTTGAACTGAAGAACACACGAACAACCGTGTTCTCCATTTCTGGAAGGTCCCCATAACTTCCATTGAGGACTTCTTTCTGGGTCGCTTCATCACCCATTGTAAAGATGAATATATTCAAAGATCTATAAATCTTTTTTCTCTCATGACAATGGACTTATCAGCATTTAAATACCCATTTTCTGAAACAATAATATTATGTGTTTACGGTCTCCAATCAAACATCAAAAGTAAATGTCACATCGAGTTCCGTCTAAATACAAATATTCCGGGAAGATGTATTTTAGATCATTTTATTTAAAAGTACTTTTCGATCTGTTTGTTGATATAACCTAATATAGCTCACGAAGTTCTCACCTGTCCTAGGATTTTTTTCATATTTCATCTTTTAAAGATTCAAATGCAACTTAAACTAAATTTCAGTAAAAAAAAAACATTTTTTTTTTAATTTTAACCTCTGACTAAGTTAAATTTGTACCAAATCAATTTATTCTAATTATGATATATACATGTACAGTGTTATGCCATAAGTATTCGTCACCTACATTTTTTCACATATATATGTATATTTCAGATAAAACTACAATATTTGCTATGTCATTTCTAGTTGGATTTAGAACTTGCGAATAGTAGCAGCAGTGGCGGATCCGGGGGTTCCGGGGTTGGAACCCCTTTTGACGATCAATGCATTTGAAGGGGACATATAGTTGGAACCCCCTTTTATCCTGTGTTAGAACACACCCCACCCACCCTTTTTTATAAATGGCTGGATCCGCCCCTGAGCAGAATTGTCGCAAGTTTATTTGTTTATATGGTTTTGTGATGATTTAATCCAGAGACATATATATGGGCATGTTTAACGTTCTACACAGCAAGAGAAAGGCTTTAAGTCGGACGGCGATGATATAAACAAACAAGAGTGCACACGTTGAAATATCTCGCTTACTTTACTAATGATTGAATATATGTTGAAAGTCTGCAATATGAAGGTTTTACTACAAGTATCACATGAACATAACATTAATCCATGAAAATGAGGTCAAGGTCAGATGAACCATACCAGACAGATATGTAAACCTTACAATCAAATTTAGTGATCTTATTGCTAATAATACCTGTAAAACAGACCTCATAAACTTAACATTGACCAAAGAACCATGAAAATGAGGTCAATGTCAGATGAATCATGCCAGGCAGACATGTACAGCTTACAATCCTTCCATACAACAAATATAGTTGACCTATTGCATATAGTTTAAGAAAAACAGACCAAAACACAAACACTTAACACTGAACAATGAACCGTGAAAATAAGGTCAAGGTCAAATAAACCCTGCGAGACTGACATGTACATCATAAAATAATTCCATACACCACATATATTTGACCTATTGCATATAGTATTAGAAAAAAAGACCAAAACTCAAAAACTTAACTTCGACCACTGAACCATGAAAATGAGGTCAAGGTCAGATGACACCTGCCAGTTGGACATGTACACCTTACAATCATTCCATACACCAAATATAGTAGACCTATTGCATACAGTATAAGAAAAACAGACCAAAACACAAAAACTTAACTTTAACCACTGAACCATGAAAATGATGTTAAGGTCAGATGACACCTGCCAGTTGGACATGTATACCTTACAATTCTTCCATACACCAAATATACTAGACCTATTGCTTATAGTATCTGAGATATGGACTTGACCACCAAAACTTAATTAACCTTGTTAACTGATCAATGAAATGAGGTCGAGGTCAAGTGAAAACTGTCTGACGGGCATGAGGACCTTGCAAGGTACGCACATACCAAATACAGTTATTCTATTACTCATAATAAGAGAGAAATTAACATCATAAAAAATATTAACTTTTTTTAACGTAGTCACTGAACCATGAAAATGAGGTCAAGGACAATGGACATGTGACAGACGGAAACCGTAACATTAGGCATCTATATACAAAGTATAAAGCATCCAGGTCTTCCACCTTCTAAAATATAAAGCTTTTAAGAAGTTAGTTAACGCCGCCGCCGGATCACTATCCCTATGTCGAGCTTTCTGCGACAAAAGTCGCAGGCTCGACAAAAACTAAAAATTGACCACTGAAACATGAAAACGAGGTCAAATTCAGATAAAACCTACAGGTCGGACATGAACAACTTACAATTATTCCATACACCAAATATAGTTGACCTTTTCCTTATAATATCTGGGAGTATTTCACATTACAAAAATACATATGTTTCAAGCAGTCACTGAACCATGAAAATGAGAAATGAGGTCAATGACAATGGATATATGACAGACGGAAACTTCGTAACATAAGGTATCTGCATACAAGGTATAAAGCATCCGGGTTTTCTACCTTCTGAAATATAAAGCTTTTATACACATAGTTTATGCCGCCGTCGCCGTTGCCGGATTGTAATCCCTATATCTCCTATCATACGACTTTCGTGAAATCGAGAGAGCGAAAACGCGAAATTAAATTCATTTCTCGATTTCGCGTTTTCGCAAATTCGTAATTTTGCGTTTTCGCAATTTTGCGATTAAGCATCTTCTCGTTTTTCGTTTGTCATTACTGCCAACTACTGTTAATCATCTCGTATCTTCAATCTTAACGATAATGATTTACACTTTAAAGAGAACCTCACATGGTAATATTATTTTCAAACACTCTGGGCGGAATGAAATTCCGGAACAGTTATTATATATCATAAACACTTACTAAAACGAATTCCATTTTAGATTTAACATATCTTCATTATATAGACAATGAATGATCATGATTGGTTTAAATTCTTGACCTTTTTATTAAATTGTTACTGTTTTTAAGGTCTTTCCACTCCGTTAGGAAAGACCTTATTGTTTTTCTTCCGTTTTTTCTTTTTTTTTCTTCCAACATTTGTTTGACATGTCCTCCCCCCGTTTCTGTTGAAGTTATCAAGACCAAACATGGACCATCGATAGACCTCATCATGAAGTATTACCAAATGACGTTGTTAAGGATTTCATCATCCCCTTTAGAAGTTATCTCCCTTTTATTGTTTTTTTTCGACATGCCCCCTCCGTTGTTTTTAAAGAATATCATGACCTTATTTGGATTCATCCATATGAGGCTGCGTAGGATTCATCATTCCCTTGAGAGTTATGTCCCCTTAAAGCAATTTCTTTTATTTGCATTTTCTTAAAAGTATCTGAGATAGAATCGATTTGAAAATGGCAACATGTACAGGAACAGATGGGAATGCTGCATACATACTGTGTATAAAATGTTCCTCTCGACGAGCTCTACATTTTATACATAAGCTCAAAACTGTCCGACCGTCTGTTCAAAAGTTGCAACGAGATAATTCTTAAAAGTATAGTATTGTGTGTATATCTTTTTAAAGGTAACAGATATCAACCTACTATAAATTGCAAAAATGATCAGTATTTTAAGACCTTCAATTTGAGGTCAATGTCAGGTCATGATGAAATTTTACCTTGACCCCCAAAGTATACTATGACCCTTACCTTGTGATATTTGAAAGGTCAATATGGTCCTCAGTTGAATGGTGGTAGTCTCATGTCTCTACGACTTCCGGTTCTCAAGTTTGGTATTGCATCATATATTTGATGATTCATTGTGACCTTGATGAACTTCGGAATTGTCCCAAATTTTTTTTACAATGTTGTCCTTTCACTGTAGATCATTTTACTTTTAACAGATTTGAGATATCTGTTGTCGTTTTAGAGATAATTCGCTTTGAAATTTTGCGAGCGGCGGCATGTATTTCTGAATCAACATCAGCTAATCACCTGAAATTATCAGAAATTGAAGAGTTTAACATGCTTATATGTTTGACCAAATACCAAAAACATTAAATGAAAAAAAACCCTAAAAAATCAATTTGAAATTTTCGAATTTTGCATTGACTTTGTAAGTTTCATAAGTTCTATTTATACAATTGATATTGCATCATTTTTGGCACTTTGCCAAATGGGGTCATTTGATATATCAAATTGAAGGTCTTAATGAGCTCTACTCAAAAATGAACATTTCAAACCCCTTTTTCATTCCAGTGGGAAGGGTGGGGTCATTTAGTGCAAAAAATTCAAACTTCTCAGATGGTAAGGTTGTCGCATATCAAATGAAAGTCCATAAAGCGTACATTTCAAATATCAAATTGACGTCCCCAAAAAATGGGTTGGGTGGGGTCATTGAGTGCAAAACATCAATTTTCTTTAAAGATAAGGTTGTTGTATATCAAATGAAAGGTCATAATGTGTACATTTCAAATATCAAATATCAAATTCCTGTCCTCCAAAAATGAGGTGGATGGGGTTATTAAGTGCAAAAACCAAACTTTCTAGAACATGGCGTTGTCGCATATCATATGAAAGATCATCAAGTCTACATTACATATATCATACTTCCGATATCAAAAATGTAGGCGGATGGGGTCATTAAGTGTAAAAAGTGAAAATTTTCAGAAGGTATGCTTGTCGTATATCAAATGAAAGGTCTTAAAGAGTACATTACAAAACATCACTTTTACAGGAAAGACCTTTCAATTGTTTTACAAACAATTGAGATACTAGTTTTTTTTTTTTTGGTTTTGGTTTTGTTTGAGTAGGCATTTGTGAGGCAAATATCAATTACATCATAGTTGCTAATTCAAAGATAATTTTATCAAGTAGATTTAAAACCAAAAATGTCAGTTGAAGATTCTTGTGTCATGTACCAAAGGTTGTTGTTACTTTGTAATTACTGTGTACAATTGGTTTGGAAAGATACTAAAATAAACAGGTCTCAAATCTGGTGGTAATTTAATACGTAATTTACACAGATACACTACTATTACTAACAATCATGTCTTAGTCACCAGCAAAACATTTATAAAAATGGATTATCTACACACTGCGGCAGCGGTGGGATGGCTACATAAAAAATGGAGTTTGGAAATTATTCTGCTAATGGAGTTAACTTGAACGGTGATTTTATTTAAAATAATAGAAGACATGGATTCAAATAGAACCAATTATGAAACATTTACAATGGGTTTCACAAATGTTGGAACACGTGATGCAGAGGAACATCTTTAGTATTGTTCCAAGGTCTGTACCGAAAATTATGCAGGAAATATTGGTCCTTAATAGCAGAGTCATGGTAATTTTCCGTAAGAAAAAGGACCAATGTGTGGTCGGAACCGTGTGGTTCCCAAACACCAAAATTAACTCCGCCAGGTACCGACAGGTGGTAAAACTCAAACTACCCCGATGATGAAAAGGTAAACACTTAGTTTCTAGTACTTCAAAGTTGATGAAAAATAATTTGAAAACTAACTTTCACATTTCCATATCGCGATCTTGTTGATGGCTACAGCAGAACGCGATTCTTTTAACTATGACACAATGATAATCACATTCATCATTAAAAATTGAAAGGACGAGACGTCAAAATGTAAAAGAGTTTCAAGATTTGACGCGGTATCTCTTCATTCGAGACATTTTCACAACATAGTTCTGAAACCCACGCAAAGCGAACATTTACTGGCACAGGAAAAGACGTGTGGGAAGATTTTCTGTGTTATTTTGAAAACAGTGCGAAATTAAATGGATGGAATGTTGACAGAAAATGACTAGTGTTTATGACAACGCTAAGAGGTCAAGCAGACATTTATGCTTGCATGGTAACAAATGGTGTACACACAAATAAGGATCGTTTAATTAACAGTAAGAAATTACGATTTGGACATTCTAACATGAAAGAAAGTCATCTCGATGAAGCAAGACTGAAAAGAAGAACACCATGAGAGAATAGGACAGGCAATAGAAAATTTTTATAGACGTGCACATCCTTCTAACACAGAAGTTGTGCAGGAAAACAGCATCAGAACGTTTCGTGATGCTTGTAAAAACTGACAATTTTATGATGGCCATAAAATTTACTAAGTCAAAGCAGAGACATATATACACATATGTCTCTGGTCAAAGACTCTCCAGGAAGCAGTGACAAGTATTTTGCAGGAAGAATGCATACGCATCAATAGACAAATTACTGGTAAGCTGGTTCGTAGAAATGTTTACGAAGTTGATGGGGGAAGCAAAATGTAGGGTGCAGACATTTTTGCCAAGCATAAAGAGAAAAGCCAGAACACGCAAATTCATGGACGACAGAGACGTGTAAATTTCCAAACTAGAAGTTACTGTGGCCAAACGAGTCATACCGTCGATAGATGCTGACAAAAGGCAAATGAAGCCCAGAAGATGAAGCCGACAGTGTCCAACAACACCGTTCGACGAAGTGAGGGTACATGTCCCGACCTCCGGTTTTAAACGGCCTAAACGTAACACCTAAATGTCTTCATTCACAAGCAGAACAAACTAATAATGTATCTTATTCAAAGGAAGTTAATAAGATGGACACATTGTCTTCATAATTTGAACTGCTACAGGACAACGAGAAAGGTGAATCGGACATCGAGCTGAATGTTGTAGCATTCTAAACAAGGATTAATAGAAAATCTGGTATGGTTGTTGACGATCACATGAAAGATCTCCAATCTCGTGGAAAATAGATACCGGGGATAGAAAAACCTTTATAACAGAAGAAAGCTACCGAAAAATTCTACCAGATAGCAGACCTTTGCTACGCCCAATGGAAATTAAATTCGAAATCTTAAATGAATGTAGTTTAAATGTTAGGAACTGCAGTTATGACCGTCTTTCGATGAATTTTGTGTCGATTTCAAGAAAAAAAAATGAAAACAACACGTTATACATTTGATGCGTCCGAAGCGCTTTTCTGGATTTACCTTCACCAGGAACGCTCAAAGCCGAATATTTGAAAGTAAAGGATGTATAAGGACTGAAAACGTTGCAGAACATAAACCAAAAAGGATCTAAAAAATAGCCAAATTCATCTAAGGCCAACTTTGCCTGAGGGAGTTGAAACCTTAGTTTCAGTATAATTTCAAAATTTATAAACGGGCAATTTTAGATAGTTTGTTATAATTATGCCAGTACCGAAGTACTGACTACTGAGCTGATGATACCCTCGGGGACTGATAGTCCACCAGCAGAGGTATCGACTCTGTGCTGTAAAAAATAAAAACAACACGTTATAAATTTGAGGCTTCGTTTCTGATGGCTTCAAATTCTTCAGTCTATTTAAAAAAAAATAATAAAATCCACGAATTTAAGAATCCACGATCATGTATCTTTTGTTCAAACAACGAAAATTGATACCCACGAATAAAAGTACTTTCACAGTATGACTTTTTCTTTTGATGAATTTTGTGTCGATTTCCTTTACTAGTACTTGTTGTAGGGGTGAAATCAAATTTGTTAGAAGTTGTAGGGGTGAAATCAAATTTGTTAGAAGATTTTATAAAGAGTTTTCGTTGCCACTGGGATTGGAATACTTCTTCTTTTGAGATAAATGGCAAGAATATACCAATTCATGAAAACAGTGTAGACGCTCGATCAAGTAGAGTGATTGCCTTAGAGACAATTATGGTCGAAGACGTTTGGGGTGTTTGACAGCATATAAAGCCCTTGCACGGTCGGCTCGGTGTCGTGAGGGCATTAGGTTAGGTTTAAATATTTAGTTGTCATAAAGTTGGTCAGGAAAAAGGCGATCATTTTTGGTTTACGTAAGTTGATTTTGTTTGTAAACTATTTTGGTTTGGTTTGGTTTACTGCTCTTCACAACGGCTATTGACAGGGCCATGTAGATCACTGGACAACCACGCTGATGTAGTTCTGGTCGATAAGTTTCAGACGTAGTATCAATTGACTACAGGAAGAATGTTCAGGGCCCCTGTCGTGAGACGGTGAAATGACGGTTCATTACCGAACACCACGGACACAAGGACCTTGGACGTCGGACGACAAAGTACACCCCATCCACAATGTATGCTGGTTGGCGCGAACCTTTTATGTCTACTGTACAGCACTGAGTTTGTTTTCTGCAGTTCGAAGTAGTAAGTTGTTGAGCCATACAACCAGCAGTTATGATACCTGCTAAACATGAATTAGTAGTAAAATCGGGACTGATGCGACAGCTAGGAGATTCTTAATTGAATTTTTATGTTTTTTTTTAAAGTTTTATGAAACATAATAGACTAGCGCTAGCAAAAGTTCTTGTAAATAAATCTAATGGAATATGCTATGTCATATCATTTAATGCAACCAATACAGATGGTATATTGTACAAGGGAGTTAACTTAATAAAACGTTTGGCTTGGTTTGTTCTAGTTATGAATATCGGTGACAATGTTGAGGTAGAGATTGATAATGATGATCTCGACATATGGAGAAGATGTTACTAGATGGAAAGAAGTTATTTACACAATAAGAAACCGATCAATTTTGAAGGGTGTTCATGCAATACCAAGAGTTATTTGGAAATATTAATTCGAATTCTACAAAATTACATGATGATACACCAATCAAAGAAGAGTACCATTTTGAAGAAGCAAATTAGAAATTGACACAGAGAATTTAAAGAAAAGAATCATAGAATATATTATGTAGTCCAAGGTCCTCTCCAATTATCCTAGTACAAAAAAAAAAGTCTCAACATAGCGGTTACGTGTGGATTCTCGGAAATTAAATAGAAATACCATTAAAGATGCGTATCCGATACTGAGGATTGAATATAACTTCGATGCTTTGTGTGGATACCAGTGGTTCTCATTTGGATATGAAATGAAATCTAATATAAAAAAAACTGTGTTTTCAACTCCGAATTGTGGACGTTATCAGTATACATCAATGCTATTCGGACTATGTAATGGGGCATCAACGTTCAGGAGAATAATTGAAGCAGCAGTTAGTGGACTTCAGTGGCATATTGCAGTGTTATATCTTGATGCTATTATTGTTTATGGGAAATCATTTAACGAACATCTTTCAAATCTTGTTAAAACTATGGGCATACTTAAAACTGCTGGTATGAAACAAAAACAGAAGTAATGTGCATTCTTTAGTTATGAAGTACAATATTTAGGACAAATAGTTTCTAGAGAAGGTATACTAATTGATCCAAAGAAATTTAAAGCTGTTGCGGAGATGACACCTTGCAAAATGTGAAAGATCTTAGATCATTCTTAGGTTTAATTTTGTATGAAGGAAATTCATTAAAAACTGTTTGTTAATAGCTAAAGTCCATGTGAACTTACAAATCACATAAAACGGATTTGGACAGAATAATGCAATAAAACATGTGAAATTTAAAAGAATAAATTTGTTTTCATCGTATTAAATAAGTAATAGTTTGTAATCAGAATTTCAAGTGGTAGGCCGGGGAATTGTATTAGTTAGGTTTCGGAATAATTGCATTTAGTGTTTGCTAAAGAAATGAAAATGTGAGGTGTATAAATACCGACAGCATAGGTTTCTACTGAGAGACCTGTTACTATTGGGAACAGTCAAGAGGAGGGTTTATAAGAGAGTGTAAGATATATAGTTTTTCGGTAGTAAAGATAAAAATAAGAAGATGTGGTATGATTGCCAATGAGACAACTCTCCACAAGAGACATTAGAGTTGGAGTTAAAACTAGAAGTAGAAAGCACTAGGTGTTTCTTTTATTTATGAATGTGAATTAAAGTTTATGAATATGTACATATTGTTACACTAGTTGAAAGTTATAAAATAATTATAACTTCATATTATGTTAGTTGTTTATATTTAATATGGATTTTACAGATACTCTTCCAAATAACAATCATATCATATAGTCACCAGCAAACCATATAAAATGGACACGCCTCACTAATTACCCTACATGTGTTGTACTTAATAAAAAGTTAACTTAGCCTCTTCTTCTTTCAACCAGTAGTTTACTCTTTAAAACTTCAACACTCTTTAAGTCTTCTACTCTTTAAAATGAGCACAGGATATTTTTACAACTATTCTTCTGTTTTACTTGGCTATTAGGAAGCATTCTTTGAGTCTCTTACTTATCAAATTGAGTACATAATCTTCACAACTCTTGTGTTTTACTCAGATAAAGGAAAATATAGCCTCTTCTGCTTTCTTCTAGTAGTTTACTCATTAAAACCAGTATAATCTTCTAGTCTTTTACTCATAAAAATGAGCACATGACATTTTCACCACTATTTAAGAATTAAGAACATATTCTCTTCACAATAAGAATTAAAGGAGATGTGGGGGTATATGTAAATGAGGTCAGCCCATCGACTCAAATAACCAAAATACATCTTCTTGTGTTTTACTCTGTAAAAAGGGGACATAGCCTCTTCAGTATTTCCAGTCACTTATGCACAAAACAAAAATGGTATCTTTCACTCTCCACTAAAAAAAGAACACAGATACTACCATTTTTTTCTAGTTTTTCACTCATTGTTAGTTCTGCTCTCTTCTGATATTTTTCTCACATAAACAAGAAAAAAACCCAGTTACCTTGACATTTTTCATGTCTTTTACCCATGACATTACTTAACCATTTTCTTAAAAAACTTTATTCATCAAAGAATCTACCATTTGTGATTTGTTGCTTTATATTTTACAAGTTTGTATCATCATGTTTTTAAATTTGGTAAACATTGAGAGATCTCTTCTACGCTTCATAAAAAATGTGTTTCTGTGAACGCTTTTACACCCCAATAAAATTACAAAAAGGAGCATTCAATTCTTAATACATAAAAAGATTAAAACAAAATAATCAATCAGTATAATTCAAAATCAGATATGATTTAGAAAACAATTTTAAACATTTGTTCAATATGTGAACTGACTTTTATTTTGAAAAAACAGTATTTCAAAATATTAGTGAATCAAGGTTATTGTAAGATTTTTGTATACTACTGAGTACCATTTTGAAGAAGCAAATTAGAAATTGACACAGAGAATTTAAAGAAAAGAATCATAGAATATATTATGTAGTCCAAGGTCCTCTCCCAATTATCCTAGTACAAAAAAAAGTCTAAACATAGATGTTACATGTGATTCTCGGAAATTAAATAGAAATACCATTAAAGATGCGATCCGATACTGAGGATTGAATATAACTTCATGTTTTGTGTGGATACCAGTGGTTCTCATTTGGATATGAAATGAAATCTAATATAAAAAACTGTGTTTTCAACTCCGAATTGTGGACGTTATCAGTGATACATCAATGCTATTCGGACTATGTAATGGGGCATCAACGTTCAGGAGAATAATTGAAGCAGCAGTTAGTGGACTTCAGTGGCATATTTGCAGTATTATATCTTGATGCTATTATTGTTTATGGGAAATCATTTAATCAACATCTTTCAAATCTTGTTAAAACTATGGGCATACTTAAAACTGTTGGTATGAAACAAAACAGAAGTAATGTGCATTCTTTAGTTATGAAGTACAATATTTAGGACAAATAGTTTCTAGAGAAGGTATACTAATTGATCCAAAGAAATTTAAAGCTGTTATGGAGATGACACCTTGCAAAAATGTGAAAGATCTTAGATCATTCTTAGGTTTAATTTTGTATGAAGGAAATTCATTAAAAACTGTTTGTTAATAGCTAAAGTCCATGTGAACTTACAAATCACATAAAACGGATTTGGACAGAATAATGCAATAAAACATGTGAAATTTAAAAGAATAAATTTGTTTTCATCAGATTAAATAAGTAATAGTTTGTAATCAGAATTTCAAGTGGTAAGCCGGGAATTGTATTAGTTAGGTTTCGGAATAATTGCATTTAGTGTTTGCTAAAGAAATGAAAATGTGAGGTGTATAAATACCGACAGCATAGGTTTCTACTGAGAGACCTGTTACTATTGGGAACAGTCAAGAGGAGGGTTTATAAGAGAGTGTAAGATATATAGTTTTTCGTAGTAAAGATAAAAATAAGAAGATGTGGTATGATTGTTAATGAGACAACTCTCCACAAGAGACAGTAGAGTTGGAGTTAAACTAGAAGTAGAAAGCACTAGGTGTTTCTTTTATTTATGAATGTGAATTAAAGTTTATGAATATGTACATATTGTTACACTAGTTGAAAGTTATAAAATAATTATAACTTCATATTATGTTAGTTGTTTATATTTAATATGGATTTTACAGATACTCTTCCAAATAACAATCATATCATATAGTCACCAGCAAACCATATAAAATGGACACGCCTCACTAATTACCCATACATGTGTTGTAACTTAATAAAAGTTAAGTTATCCTCTTCTTCTTTCAACCAGTAGTTTACTCTTTAAAACTTCAACACTTTTTAAGTCTTCTACTCTTTAAAATGAGCACAGGATATTTTTACAACTATTCTTCTGTTTTACTTGGCTATTAGGAAGCATTCTTTGAGTCTCTTACTTATCAAATTGAGTACATAATCTTCACAACTCTTGTGTTTTACTCAGATAAAGGAAAATATAGCCTCTTCTGCTTTCTTCTAGTAGTTTACTCATTAAAACCAGTATAATCTTCTAGTCTTTTACTCATAAAAATGAGCACATGACATTTTCACCACTATTTAAGAATTAAGAACATATTCTCTTCACAATAAGAATTAAAGGAGATGTGGGGGTATATGTAAATGAGGTCAGCCCATCGACTCAAATAACCAAAATATATCTTCTTGTGTTTTACTCTGTAAAAGGGGACATAGCCTCTTCAGTATTTCCAGTCACTTATGCACAAAACAAAATGGTATCTTTCACTCTCCACAAAAAAAGAACACAGATACTACCATTTTTTCTATTTTTCACTCATTGTTAGTTCTGCTCTCTTCTGATATTTTCTCACATAAACAAGAAAAACCCAGTTACCTTGACATTTTTTTCATATCTTTTACCCATGACATTACTTAACCATTTTCTTAAAAACTTTATTCATCAAAGAATCTACCATTTGTGATTTGTTGCTTTATATTTTACAAGTTTGTATCATCATGTTTTTAAATTTGGTAAACATTGAGAGATCTCTACGCGCTCATAAAAATGTGTTTCTGTGAACGCTTACACCCCAATAAAATTACAAAAGGAGCATTCAATTCTTAATACATAAAAAGATTAAAACAAAATAATCAATCAGTATAATTCAAAATCAGATATGATTTAGAGAAAACAATTTTAAACATTTGTTCAATATGTGAACTGACTTTTATTTTGAAAAAAACAGTATTTCAAAAATATTAGTGAATCAAGGTTATTGTAAGATTTTTTGTATACTACTAAGTCCAAACCATTTTGCTTAATTCTCAAAACACTGAGTCCAAATCAATATTAAGTATCAATGTCACACTCTGCAAAGTCTGCAGAAACAGACTCAAAATATACATAATAACTCTAAGGTGGGACCAAAATTTTTCACCGCATTTTTATCTAAATGATGTCATAGTTATTTTACAGCAGTCATATGTCCCCAAGTTTTTCCAACACTGATGGAAACTTTTACGGGAACCTTTAATTTAACAACAGAACCACATAATGCACCAGAATCTTCCATCACTGTTTTTAATATGCCTGAAAGTAAAACATAAGAATTAATTTCACATTACATATTTCAAAAATGTATATGCTTCATCATCTCTAAAGTATATGTCAATTTAGCTGGCTCTATCATATTTTTGTCGAGGAAGAAAAGGAAGGACACAAAGGTTTACTTACTTTATAAGTTTTTGCAGTTGTGTGATCTACAGGATAGTAAAAGTTTATAAAGATATGTGAAGATATGTGCTTCCTAGGCAATCTTTATATATCAATCATTTTTACAGCAATTCCTAATTAGTTTTTTGGCTGTTACAGCATGTATTGGTTAAGCAGTCAAAACTTTGTGTTATTCCGTGGGTCACAGTGGCATAGAAGTTACGGGAGAGAGTTGCAATCTACCTTACAATTCTTTTCAGTTTATCAACACACAAAACAATGTGTAGTTCTTTCTTATCAATTAAATAAAATAAAAAGTACCTAAAGTGGCAAAGGAAGGTTGTGAAATGTGAGGGGTTCAACTGAATCTCTTTCTGTTACAAAACATAGTTATATATTCAGACATTGTATCAAACATGTGGAACAAATAACTGCTGCAATGACAAGAGGGCTATGTTGTAGAATTTTAAAAGAGGTAAACAAATCAGATAAATGGAGAATGCTTACTTTGAACGGCCTTGATGTCGTCATCATGAACCTCCAGCAATAACTCATCATGTATCTGATATAACTGTCTGCAAAAGTTAAATGTACACCATGTAGTACAGAATTATTTCAATTGATATTCAATCTAATAAAATTCATAAAAGAATATAGATAATCTAGACAATACTATAAGTTGGTTAACAATCATAAAAAAATGGTATCACTTGGTATTTGGTAACACAGGTTTTTCTATGGTCTTTGAAGAACCACTACTTGTCAAGGATCTTGTAGAGAAACAAAACTATTACTCATATCAATTGTTTCAACTAGGCATCACTCTATAACTATTTCTATGGCTGATGTTTGACACCAAGTAACAAGATTGCTTTGCTGTAGGGAAATGTCCCTTATCCTGTATATTGATTGAGGAATTGATTTGTGTGTCACAATGTGTCATTGTGGTACAACAGTCAATATATGGTAAAAGGCAGTTGGTTGAAATGTCTGACCAGTTGAATAGTTTGGTTTGAAAAAACAAATTGCAATTGGGTCAGGACTTTGAATGAACTGCAATAGGTGGAGAACAATACTTTCAGTCAAGTGACAGTAATAGATTAGAAACTATCTTAATATAATTGCAAGTTAAAAAGTATTGGAATTAATTCAAGTGTTAAATTTAACCATAGTCAATGAGGAATGAAATGTAGGCCACCCTGACACTATTTTGGAAATGGCAATTATGATTCTATATATCCATCACAAAGTTAGATACAAGCAGAATCCCAATCTCCTAACCTCAGCATGATATTCTAATAGTATAAAGGTATCATAAAGATAATGTTGACTACAAACCTAGCCCTGAGATGTTGATGGTTCCTAAGTGACTGTTCAATTTGGAGCATTGCTGCTTTACATAAATCTGCTGCTGACCCTGAAATATTAAATTTCAAATCAATAGATATAAGAAGATGTGGTATGAGTGCCAATGAGACAACTCTCCATCCAAGTCACAATGTATACTTGCTCTGTTAATTTCTTTTTCATGGTAATATCAGTCTTTCCCATTAGTATATGCAAAACCAGATAATTAAGCATAATTGAAATTTGGAAAATCAGAGGTAAACTAGTACAGTTGTGCAAGTGCTTTTATGTAAATTATTTTTTGTTTAAAAGCAGACATCTGATGTACCATTTCTAATTTTTTTTTTCAAAATACAAAGTAATTCTAAGGCTCTTTTGAACCTTACACGAAAACAACAATATAATAGATCCCACTAACCATCCCATCTGCCTATCCCATAGTGGTATTATCCACCTGATATTCATGAAAATCCTCCATGAGATTCAGTTTATACAAAACAAATTTGACTCTGACCTTTGACCTTGATATTTAAATTATTAACAGATGTTTTTTTTCTCCCATAGAAACAAAAACAACCAAAGTTTGGTTTAGTTTTGTTTCATGACTAATAAAATGTACCTTGAACACAAAAGTTGACAGCCTGTCTTTCTGCTTGAGCTCTGAGAGGTGGTGATGGATGTTTAATATTTGGAATCATTCTCTTTCTTTTGAAAATTGTGCTGGTAAAACCTGTTAATCATTATTCTATGTATAAACATGAAGAGTATAAACACATTATATACACACAAAATTTTCACTAAAACATTACAGATTCTACAGATCTTAATATTTGTTCTAAAACTTAAAACTTGAAGGATGTATATCGTAAGATTTTCTTTATATACTTAAGTAGTAATTAAATTAGTATAATAAAAAACAAAAAAGATTTTGGTCAACTTTACCCTTTCATTTCTCAGTAATTGCACTGAATTTTACAATTCAGAAAATATTTGAATATAGAAACTAGACTAACTTCTGCATCATGCATGTTTTTTTTTGTAATTTACCCATAAAAAGTCAAGCTTTTTTAGACTGCTGAGAATTTAAAGATTGACAAATTGTATAGACATCTGCCTATTGTTGAAGGCTGTATTGTATAGACATCTGCCTATTGTTGAAGGCTGTATTGTATAGACATCTGCCTATTGTTGAAGGCTGTATTGTATAGACATCTGCCTATTGTTGAAGGCTGTATTGTATAGACATCTGCCTATTGTTGAAGGCTGTATTGTATAGACATCTGCCTATTGTTGAAGGCTGTATTGTATAGACATCTGCCTATTGTTGAAGGCTGTATTGTATAGACATCTGCCTATTGTTGAAGGCTGTATTGTATAGACATCTGCCTATTGTTGAAGGCTGTATTGTATAGACATCTGCCTATTGTTGACGGCTGTATTGTATAGACATCTGCCTATTGTTGAAGGCTGTATTGGATAGACATCTGCCTATTGTTGAAGGCTGTATTGGATAGACATCTGCTCATAGTTGAAGGCTGTATTGATAGACATCTGCCTATTGTTGAAGGCTGTATTGGATAGACATCTGCCTATTGTTGAAGGCTGTATTGGATAGACATCTGCCTATTGTTGAAGGCTGTATTGGATAGACATCTGCCTATTGTTGAAGGCTGTATTGTATAGACATCTGCCTATTGTTGAAGGCTGTATTGGTTGCTATCTCATTGACAGATATATTTTATTCATAGATACTGAACATTTTATTTTGAAAAATATGATACTGAACATTTACAGTGTTGTCTAGTTTTATCAATAAATTGTCTTTTGCACTATATTGACTTAGGGTACCAGGATACTTTATATCTGTATATATGACATAAAGGTAAATGTTTAAACATACAGTTTTATATAAGCAGTAAATACACAAACTGAATTATAACAGAATTTTGTACTAAATAAAGCTAAATGTACATACTCAACTCTTTAATGGAATTAAAATTGATGAACTGACTCACTTTAACATTGTCTGATAGCATAAATCAGTATTTTGCATACTTAATAACTACTTACCATGTTTCTGACAGAATTCTACACACTTCTTTGAAAACTGGTTAACAGCAGGAAACTTTACTGAAATTAAAAACTTATACTTAAATATTTCTTTTTTTACATAGCAAGCTTTCCCTCACATAAGTAAAAGACAAACTTATTTCCTTGATCAGATTTAATAAATTGCTTCGCCGAGCGCAGCTGGAT
Source organism: Mytilus coruscus (assembly GCA_017311375.1). Classification (NCBI taxonomy): domain Eukaryota; kingdom Metazoa; phylum Mollusca; class Bivalvia; order Mytilida; family Mytilidae; genus Mytilus; species Mytilus coruscus. The sequence goes on from CM029601.1 coordinate 96,185,844, forward strand.
ACGACCGCAGAGGTCCAACCCTGAATAGTTGGAGCAAAAATGGACACAATATTCGCGCTTGATACAGGTCTGAATTTGGATTGTAATTAAATATTTGACACATAATAGGTTTCTGACACAGAATAACTGTAGTCAAAGAACTTATAATTGGTTATATGATTTGAATTTATATTCAATTTTTTGCTTTTGTGCAATACACTATGCTGTTGCAATTGACCCCCAAAAAAAAATATTTTTTGCAATAAAATATAATATTTGAAGAAATTTTCTTTAATTTCTGGAAATCTCAAATGAGAAAAAAAATGTCCCCTCCCTTTTACCAAAAAAAATTCTTTCCTCAAGATATGGTCATTATCTCAATTCAAATTTCCAATGGAGTTTGCAACCATAATTACCCATTTAAATACATCATAAAAGTCTTAAAATAGAAAATGACATACATAATCATATCTAGAATTAATATTCCTTAATCAGCATTTTGAATAGTAACTTCTAAAATAAATTGACAGCTAATCACCTCAAAGACAACATAACATTTCTTTATACATAATTTAAAAGCAGTGTAAGGGAGGTAATCCAAACACAAAACATTGTACTAAAAAGTAATTGTCCATTAACAAGGAAACCCTTGTTTCCCCCTTTTGCCCCTAATTCCTAAATGGTTTGAGCCATTACCCCCAAAGCCAATCCTAACCATCCCTTTGTGGTATGGAAACTTGTGGTATAATTTCAGAGAGATCCATACACTGCTCCACAAGTTATTGTCTGGAAACCAGAAAATGCTTATTTGGGCCCCTTTTGGCCCCTAATTCCTAACCAGTTAGGACTATAACCCCAAAAAATCAATCCCAACCTTCCTTTTGTGGTTATAAACATTGTGTTTAAATTTCATAGATTTCTACTAACTTATACTAAAGTTATTGTCCGAAACCAAATGTCTTAGGACGATCGTTATTAATAATATACGACTGCAAAATTTTTATGGTCGATAAAAACCCATTTGCTTCATTATCAAAGTTTAAAATTCATTAGTAAAAGTAGAAATTGTCCATTCCAGAGATACAGATGCCATTGCCAACCAGCAAAATAAGCAATCTGTATATATAAGAATTTAAACTTAACCTGTCCATATATTGCATCTTTTATGAGCTCAATTGAAATGCATTTACTCAAGAAACTAGATACCATAAGATTGCCTGATTTTCTATATATCTATAGCTTATGCATTGAACTCTTAATTTCATTGGACATTCTATAATAAATAGATGTAATATTATCTTTTGATAGTGCATATCTGTAGAAAATATTGCATATATAAGTATTGTGTCTTACATTCTTATTCATATTTTACCTACTACCTGTGTGGTCCCATGGTAGCATGCTCACCTCAAGTTATGGAGGTTATGTGTTCTATCCTGAGCAGGGTCATACTAAAGACTCAAAATTGGTATTTGCTGTTTCTCCACTAAGCATACACCATTTAGAATGTAAGAGCAAAGACTGGTTGGTTTGGAGTCAGAATAATGTGTCCAGGAGGGCAATGTGTCTTCCAGTAGACTATTACCTTGTAAAATAGCAAGTTAAGAATCTGGCTCAGCATGTCAGTCTAGTACAAAGTATGGTCCATATCTATTTTTATTATCATGTTTTAGTCCACATATGCTATAATATTTACCACTATGTTAAACCCCAATCCATCATCATCATCATTATCATATTTCTATCATACAAAAGAACCTACCTAAGAAACTGTTCATTATAGCTTTTGCATTGTCAGGGCTTATCTTCAAATATTCTGCAAGTTTTTTCTTTACCTTGAAATTAAATAAAAGACATGATATGAAAATTGGTCATAAGGCATGTGCTTGAAAGATCAATAATTTTCAATCTCAGTCCAGCTATTAAAAATTTCTTCCTATCTGTGATATTTGAAATAAATAAGAGTACATGCTGAAATGTGTTGCCTGTTTCATTGGTATTGGTACATGTATTTACATGTACAGCCAAATTAGTCAATGGACGATTGACTTTTTCAAGGAGAAATTTAAAGTTCCCATTGAAGGGAACAACAGCTATTGTATTTATTCAATGACACAGTATACTTTGCAAAAATTTAAATGGCCAGGTAAGCACCAACTGATTGTGAGGAAAGGTTTTATTTCTTTCTCTATAGGATAATATGATATGTTCAAAAAATCAGAACAGATAATTTGAAAGTAATCATGCTTAAATAACATCACACAATCCTATCTACTTTTGGCTATCTAACATGTCATTTACAGAACAACATATAAGAACGTATTGACAATAGTTAATACAATACAGGGAGTGTTAACCCGAAATTCCCAGAAAATACATGCTCAAACCTCAATACCTGAAGAATAAAGCATTCTTTCCCAGATCCCGAAAAATAAAACATTAATTCCTGAGTCCCAATAAGTTTAAATTCAGAATTACCGAAAATAAAGGTAGAATCCATTTTATTTTGAAAAATATGATACTGAACATTTACAGTGTTGTCTAGTTTTATCAATAAATTGTCTTTTGCACTATATTGACTTAGGGTACCAGGATACTTTATATCTGTATATATGACATAAAGGTAAATGTTTAAACATACAGTTTTATATAAGCAGTAAATACACAAACTGAATTATAACAGAATTTTGTACTAAATGTGCTAAATGTACATACTCAACTCTTTAATGGAATTAAAATTGATGAACTGACTCACTTTAACATTGTCTGATAGCATAAATCAGTATTTTGCATACTTAATAACTACTTACCATGTTTCTGACAGAATTCTACACACTTCTTTGAAAACTGGTTAACAGCAGGAAACTTTACTGAAATTAAAACTTATACTTAAATATTTCTTTTTTTACATAGCAAGCTTTCCTCACATAAGTAAAGACAAACTTATTTCCTTGATCAGATTTAATAAATTGCTTCGACGCAGCTGGATCGACCGCAGAGGTCCAACCCTGAATAGTTGGAGCAAAAATGGACACAATATTCGCGCTTGATACAGGTCTGAATTTGGATTGTAATTAAATATTTGACACATAATAGGTTTCTGACACAGAATAACTGTAGTCAAAGAACTTATAATTGGTTATATGATTTGAATTTATATTCAATTTTTTGCTTTTGTGCAATACACTATGCTGTTGCGAATTGACCCCCCCCCCAAAAAAAAAATATTTTTTTTGCAATAAAATATAATATTTGAAGAAATTTTCTTTTTAATTTCTGGAAATCTGAAATGAGAAAAAAAAAAATGTCCCCCCTCCCTTTTACCAAAAAAAAAATTCTTTCCCTCAAGATATGGTCATTATCTCAATTCAAATTTCCAATGGAGTTTGCAACCATAATTACCCATTTAAATACATCATAAAAGTCTTAAAATAGAAAATGACATACATAATCATATCTAGAATTAATATTCCTTAATCAGCATTTTGAATAGTAACTTCTAAAAATAAATTGACAGCTAATCACCTCAAGACAATATAACATTTCTTTATACATAATTTAAAAGCAGTGTAAGGGAGGTAATCCAAACACAAAACATTGTACTAAAAAGTAAATTGTCCATTAACAAGGAAACCCTTGTTTTTCCCCCTTTTTTGCCCCTAATTCCTAAATGGTTTGAGCCATTACCCCCCAAAGCCAATCCTAACCATCCCTTTGTGGTATGGAAACTTGTGGTATAATTTCAGAGAGATCCATACACCGTTCCACAAGTTATTGTCTGGAAACTAGAAAAATGCTTATTTGGGCCCCTTTTTGGCCCCTAATTCCTAAACTGTTAGGACTATAACCCCAAAAAATCAATCCCAACCTTCCTTTTGTGGTTATAAACATTGTGTTTAAATTTCATAGATTTCTACTAACTTATACTAAAGTTATTGTCCGGAAACCAAATGTCTTAGGACGACGCAATACCAATATACGACTGCAAAATTTTTTGCGGTCGTATAAAAACCCATTTGCTTCATTATCAAAGTTTAAAATTCATTAGTAAAAAGTAGAAATTGTCCATTCCAGAGATACAGATGCCATTGCCAACCAGCAAAATAAGCAATCTGTATATATAAGAATTTAAACTTAACCTGTCCATATATTGCATCTTTTATGAGCTCAATTGAAATGCATTTACTCAAGAAACTAGATACCATAAGATTGCCTGATTTTCTATATATCTATAGCTTATGCATTGAACTCTTAATTTCATTGGACATTCTATAATAAATAGATGTAATATTATCTTTTGATAGTGCATATCTGTAGAAAATATTGCATATATAAGTATTGTGTCTTGCATTCTAATTCATATTTTACCTACTACCTCAGTGGTCCCATGGTAGCATGCTCACCTCAAGTTATGGAGGTTATGTGTTCTATCCTGAGCAGGGTCATACCAAAGACTCAAAATTGGTATTTGCTGTTTCTCCACTAAGCATACACCATTTAGAATGTAAGAGCAAAGACTGGTTGGTTTGGAGTCAGAATAATGTGTCCAGGGAGGGCAATGTGTCTTCCAGTAGACTATTACCTTGTAAAATAGCAAGTTAAGAATCTGGCTCAGCATGTCAGTCTAGTACAAAGTATGGTCCATATCTATTTTTTATTATCATGTTTTAGTCCACATATGCTATAATATTTACCACTATGTTAAACCCCAATCCATCATCATCATCATTATCATATTTCTATCATACAAAAGAACTTACCTAAGAAACTGTTCATTATAGCTTTTGCATTGTCAGGGCTTATCTTCAAATATTCTGCAAGCTTTTCTTTACCTGAAATTAAATAAAAGACATGATATGAAAATTGGTCATAAGGCATGTGCTTGGAAAGATCAATAATTTTCAATTTCAGTCCAGCCATTAAAAATTTCTTCCTATCTGTGATATTTGAAATAAATAAGAGTACATGCTGAAATGTGTTGCCTGTTTCATTGGTATTGGTACATGTATTTACATGTACAGCCAAATTAGTCAATGGACGATTGACTTTTTCAAGGAGAAATTTAAAGTTCCCATTGAAGGGAACAACAGCTATTGTATTTATTCAATGACACAGTATACTTTGCAAAAATTTAAATGGCCAGGTAAGCACCAACTGATTGTGAGGAAAGGTTTTATTTCTTATGTTCAAAAAATCAGAACAGATAATTTGAAAGTAATCATGCTTAAATAACATCACACAATCCTATCTACTTTTGGCTATCTAACATGTCATTTACAGAACAACATATAAGAACGTATTGACAATAGTTAATACAATACAGGGGAGTGTCATCCCGAAATTCCCAGAAAATACATGCTCAAACCTCAATACCTGAAGAATAAAGCATTCTTTCCCAGATCCCGAAAAATAAAACATTAATTCCTGAGTCCCAATAAGTTTAAATCCAGAATTACCGCAAAAATAAAGGCAGAATCCTTGCATCCGGAAAAGGTCCTTCCGCCCAATAATACATTTACATACCTGCACCATACATAACAGAATATACAATCCTCTTTGTCTGTTCTCTTTCTGATGAGGTAATACTTGAAATGACTTTACCAAGCCTAAGAAAAACAATATAAGAAGTTGCATGTGATGCCTTGCAAAGTATACCCCACTCTTTTTTTTAGACATTTAAAACAAAAATCCCATGCTCAGTATCATAAAAATTCAAAGTATAGTCAAACATGGAGTGACTGTTGTGGCTTACAATTACCATTATTAAGTTTCAAACCAAATATCAAATCATTTTTGATGCAGAATTAGAGTTATATGTCACTTAAGTATCAGAAGGGCAGGTCATTGCAGTGTACCACCCTGTAATTGTATGAATAACATGTGTTGTGAAAATACTGAAATGAGTACCATATGTTTACATTAATATACCACGGATTCAGAACAATTGTGGTGTACATATCTTCAGTTGTTAGCTCAAAAGTAAAGTCATTTATGTTTCAAATTTCCAATATTAAATCTTAACTACCGTTTTTTGGTATGTATAGTGCGCACATTTATACCCTGGGTCATGTTTCTTGTAAGAGGGGTGCGCGTTATACATGCCTACAGACATTTTCTTAAGTCTTTTTTCAGGTCTAAGCTCCGACAAAGAAATTTCCAGGAGAAGTGAATAGTACGGAATATTTTTTGCTTAAACCTCGATTGTTCTTATGTTTTACATGTGATATTTGTAATATGTATCTTATTGTTCTTGATTTGTCATGTTTTATTCAAATAAAATACATTTTATATCTCTGTAGTTACGTTTATCGTGTAAATTTGTCCATCTGTTTGCAATCCGGAAATTTGCCATGTCTTAATAAAGACACAATAAAGCTTTTGTTGTCGGTTAAATTAGTCTCTGTGTTCCTTGTTGTCAAAACTTACTGTTTTTGTATGTGTTCATCATGAAGAGTAGAAGAAAAGTGTATGAAAATTGAATAAACCACGCTTGTTTTGAAAAGATAAACCACCATTTTTTCTAATGTATCAGGTGATCGCCAGTCATGTGGGTCAGTCATGTGACTTGATAGTGATGATTTAGTCTACGAGAAGTTTATTTTTATGAATAAGTTTCTACTTTGTAACTTTTTAACAACTAATTAAAACCGTTCAAGAAATAATGATTGAAAACATGATAACCCCATAAATGTAACCTGAACGAATTTAATTAGGAACAAGGTGAACCTGTCACTGATTTGTTTTGACATCGATTAGACCCGTTGATTGAGGTGTGATAATCCGGATTAACAGCTAGAATCAACAAACAAAAATAAAAAAATAATGAGATTTTAACAATTTATTACAGCACTAATGATGTTAATGATAATCATTTGACTGATTCATAATTATGTTATTGTTTCAATCAGAACATTAATTTGGATATTTAATCTTGTCCTTGATACTCAAACAGTTTATTAAATTTGGTTTTAAAAAAACAAACTTAAATGTATATTTATCTCAATCTAATAAAATTCTTATTCATTTGTCAGAATATATGCAATTTCATATTAATTACGTATTCTGTACGGAATTCTCCGACATCGGTGTCCATTTAAAAAATTTCCTGTTTACCGATTTTGGAGCTGTAACTTTTCCGAAATGTCTATGAGTCTTATACGAACAATAAACTTTTTTTCTCATGTTTCTTGGACCATAAAAGGGGTGCGCACTATACATCCCAAAAAACGGTATGTTTTGAGATATATTTTTGGCTTGTAGACTTTATAATTTTTTAAATGCTATTGACAGAGCCTTTTTGTCATGAATGTGAGGACAGCTGCTATATTTCAAATATCAGGAAGATAATAAACATAAATCTAGTGTAACATTTGACATAGAGGTCTAGAAATACTATCATAATAGAAAGCCAATGATCACTTAAATTCACTTTTCTCAATTGAAATAACAAGTTTCATAGATTGAGGAAAAATTGTATTTTTGATGGACATTAGATTTCTTGGTTTTGCCAAAGTCTATACATACTGGCCTTTAGAAAATGTGTAGTATGTTGGAACATTGAAATACATTGTTTGCCTATACCATTGAAAATTGGCATCCTATGAATGATTCCACAGTAGTAATGTGTTTCATTTAATGTAGTACCTACCACTGTGAAGTAAGTTCTACAAATATATCTGAGTCATTCTGCTTCTGAAATATCTGTAACAGTACCTCATCATCTGCTAGATGTGCGAGTAACCTTAGTTCAATCTGCTGAAAATCTGACAATTATAAATACAGTAGTTCCTTATTTATATGAGTGACACTTTGTACTGAAAGTATGGCATTAAAAAAGGGGGTATTTAGTAAAGAAACATTATTCAAATGTTGATGTTCCCTTCAAATATGCACAGACTTCTGATTAATGCAAAGAAAAAAATATACCATAAAGGAAATAAAATTTTATAATTCAAAAGACATGCCATAACCAAATGAGAAGAAGAATAGAAAAACAAGGCTTGATGCAGTCTACCCAAAAAATCCTCAAGATTGAAAAACATACCCCTCCCCATAAAAAACCAACAACAACCAAACAACAGGTACACAGTTCCTACTCCAATATATGCACCTGTTGTGTTGATAAGGATAGGTAAAAATTTGTGGATCACACTCTTTTCAGTAGAGCAATTCATTCTTTCCTTTCACTTGTGTGTTCTACATTATCATGCAAAACATAGAACTATAAAATTACCTGCAGCCAGAAATGACCATCCTTCCTGGCTTTTAAAAATGTCTCTAGCAAATATTTCTAATGTATCATCTTCTTCTTTATCTAAATAGAAATAAATTTATATGGTGTAATACAGTGATGTAAAACTATTGATGATTTTAAGATTCTCATCATCAAGCATATTACATAGGTAAACAGACAGAAAGTTATAAGACAAAAAGTCACAGGACAGAAAGTCTCAAGACAAATAGTCACAGGACAGAAAGTCTCAAGATAAAAAGTCTCAAGAAAAAAGTCACAGGACAGAAATCACAGAACAGAAAGTCTCAAGACAAAAAGTCACAGGACTGAAATTCTCAAGACGAAAAGTCACAGGACAGAAAGTCTCAAGACAAAAAGTCACAGGACAGAAAGTCTCAAGACAAAAAGTCAAAGGACAGAAAGTCTCAAGACAAAAAGTCACAGGATAGAAAGTCACAAAATTGATAGGATAAAATTGTGTTATATATTTTACAATTGTTTGAATAGATAATAGAAATGTCTTGAAATACTTTATTTTCATCCTCACATAGACCACCTGTCAATGATTGCATTTACTATCGTACACAGAGGATTTCATTTGATTCAAAGATGCTATGACAGCCAAAAATAAACCAAAAACTGTATAGTACTAATAATTTTAATCATACAAGTGATAGATATTTTGCCACCCTGAATCTGGTGAACTGAAAACTGCTTTGACAGCTTGTTTTTTAATATCTATTTGATCAATATTAAAGTTTTTACAATAAATCTTGTTTGCAAAGTAGTTTAATATGAAGTTAAAGAAAAATACTAAAATGATTAGGAAAACAATTTTTCAAATATATACTGTAAATTCAGAAATTATTTCAAGGTCTTTATTAATGCGAATAAAGCAACTGGATGAGTATCGCAATAATAAGAACTCGCATTCTGATATTGTATATATATATATCTGTATGCAGATTTTCCTGAAATCCCAATAATTAATCTTGCATTTTGTTCATTCTTCAAAATCGCAAAAATTAATGCACTAATAATTTCTGTATTTACAGTATATAAAACTGCATTGTGACTTTTGTATGAGACTTTTGTCCTGTGACTTTATGACCTACTTTCAATACATATTGCAGCCAGCTGTGTTGTTGGATTGCCTCTTATATGTACTATCACCCTGCCTTATCTAAAAGTTCTAGCCCGAAATCTGTAGGTGGCCCTCCCAACATTTCATTGTGGGGAAGGGGAGGAATATATCACTTCATATAAAAGCATTTAAACCTTTATTTGCAGATCTTAACCCTTAGACTGCTACGCGCGACTATTGTCGTTCCGATAAAGCAGTCCGCTACTGCTACACGCGACTATTGTCGTTTCCGTAACTCGTTTGTTTACACAGTTACCATGGAATGGGCGGAGTCAATATTTATGAGATTGCGGCAGTTAAGACTTGTATGGATTCTGATTGGTTAAAATTCTGCGTTCTTTCAAGTTTCTCTTGACTTTAAATCAGGTATAAGAGATGAAACCGAAAGTGAAAAATTTTGATGAAAAAAGTAACAAAATGGCGGATATTGTTTGGAGTGATGGCCAACACGTTCAGAAGTATTTCAATGATAACAATGTAACAGCGGCGGCCGATTTAAAGGATTTGGACGAGAACAGAAGATATAATAGATGGAAATAGAATCATTCTAGCAAAACTGTGAACAGAAGACTTTTAAAGCGAGAACCACAGGGATTCCCCAGACAATGTTCGAAATGGATGACATGAAACAGGATTTGCGATGTTTATCATTGCGCCTTTCCGATAGATCCGAACTTTATGTTTGTTAAGATTATTTATTGACGAAAGCTATATCAATGAACTTGTTGTTTAAACATATTTGTACATGGAAGTAAAAGTCGGGGCAGTGAAAGTCGGAAGGAAAATACTGGAAAATAGTTGCATAAAAAAGGCTGTTGGTCAGAGAAGAAACTTTTTTCTTTTGATAATGGCAATGGAACTAGTTCTTAAAAGAGATTTCAACAATATTGGTTCAATTCTGAAGTCATGGATACTTTTGTAAAGTTTTTACATTGATGGATTTGTTAATCATGTTAATAAAACATGAAAATTATTAAATTTACCTTTGTTTACCTCTATTTGCACCTGTACAGGTAATAAATGACCAGAGACTCACACAAAAAAAAAAAATAAAAATACAGAATCTAACAATACTTTTTATATAACTTTTATTGAAGAATATTCAATATTTACAAAGATAAAGCAATTGTAAGTAAACATGTTTATTTCATCAGTGATTAAAATTTTATTCAGCAATACACAAAAGTACAATAGAAATGAATGCAGCAGTCTAAGGGTTAACAGTTTTATTTTGATAAATATTCAGAACCAATTAATCATGGAAAAATCAAGTGAATTTCAAGAATCATACAATTTTCAAATACTGTAGCTGAAGAAATTATTGCAAGGTTTTCAAGTCTATACATACTGGCCTTTAGAAAATGTGTAGTATGTTGGAACATTGAAATACATTGTTTGCCTATACCATTGAAAATTGGCATCCTATGAATGATTCCACAGTAGTAATGTGTTTCATTTAATGTAGTACCTACCACTGTGAAGTAAGTTCTACAAATATATCTGAGTCATTCTGCTTCTGAAATATCTGTAACAGTACCTCATCATCTGCTAGATGTGCGAGTAACCTTAGTTCAATCTGCTGAAAATCTGACAATTATAAATACAGTAGTTCCTTATTTATATGAGTGACACTTTGTACTGAAAGTATGGCATTAAAAAAGGGGGTATTTAGTAAAGAAACATTATTCAAATGTTGATGTTCCCTTCAAATATGCACAGACTTCTGATTAATGCAAAGAAAAAAATATACCATAAAGGAAATAAAATTTTATAATTCAAAAGACATGCCATAACCAAATGAGAAGAAGAATAGAAAAACAAGGCTTGATGCAGTCTACCCAAAAAATCCTCAAGATTGAAAAACATACCCTCCCATAAAACCAACAACAACCAAACAACAGGTACACAGTTCCTACTCCAATATATGCACCTGTTGTGTTGATAAGGATAGGTAAAATTTGTGGATCACACTCTTTCAGTAGAGCAATTCATTCTTTCCTTTCACTTGTGTGTTCTACATTATCATGCAAAACATAGAACTATAAAATTACCTGCAGCCAGAAATGACCATCCTTCCTGGCTTTTAAAAATGTCTCTAGCAAATATTTCTAATGTATCATCTTCTTCTTTATCTAAATAGAAATAAATTTATATGGTGTAATACAGTGATGTAAAACTATTGATGATTTTAAGATTCTCATCATCAAGCATATTACATAGGTAAACAGACAGAAAGTTATAAGACAAAAAGTCACAGGACAGAAAGTCTCAAGACAAATAGTCACAGGACAGAAAGTCTCAAGATAAAAAGTCTCAAGAAAAAAGTCACAGGACAGAAATCACAGAACAGAAAGTCTCAAGACAAAAAGTCACAGGACTGAAATTCTCAAGACGAAAAGTCACAGGACAGAAAGTCTCAAGACAAAAAGTCACAGGACAGAAAGTCTCAAGACAAAAAGTCAAAGGACAGAAAGTCTCAAGACAAAAAGTCACAGGATAGAAAGTCACAAAATTGATAGGATAAAATTGTGTTATATATTTTACAATTGTTTGAATAGATAATAGAAATGTCTTGAAATACTTTATTTTCATCCTCACATAGACCACCTGTCAATGATTGCATTTTACTATCGTACACAGAGGATTTCATTTGATTCAAAGATGCTATGACAGCCAAAAATAAACCAAAAACTGTATAGTACTAATAATTTTTAATCATACAAGTGATAGATATTTTGCCACCCTGAATCTGGTGAACTGAAAAACTGCTTTGACAGCTTGTTTTTTTAATATCTATTTGATCAATATTAAAGTTTTTACAATAAATCTTGTTTGCAAAGTAGTTTAATATGAAGTTAAAGAAAAATACTAAAATGATTAGGAAAACAATTTTTCAAATATATACTGTAAATTCAGAAATTATTTCAAGGTCTTTATTAATGCGAATAAAGCAACTGGATGAGTATCGCAATAATAAGAACTCGCATTCTGATATTGTATATATATATATCTGTATGCAGATTTTCCTGAAATCCCAATAATTAATCTTGCATTTTTGTTCATTCTTCAAAAATCGCAAAAATTAATGCACGCAATAATTTCTGTATTTACAGTATATAAAAACTGCATTGTGACTTTTTGTATGAGACTTTTTGTCCTGTGACTTTATGACCTACTTTCAATACATATTGCAGCCAGCTGTGTTGTTGGATTGCCTCTTATATGTACTATCACCCTGCCTTATCTAAAAGTTCTAGCCCGAAATCTGTAGGTGGCCCTCCCAACATTTCATTGTGGGGGAAGGGGGGAGGGAATATATCACTTCATATAAAAGCATTTAAACCTTTATTTGCAGATCTTAACCCTTAGACTGCTACGCGCGACTATTGTCGTTCCGATAAAGCAGTCCGCTACTGCTACACGCGACTATTGTCGTTTCCGTAACTCGTTTGTTTACACAGTTACCATGGAATGGGCGGAGTCAATATTTATGAGATTGCGGCAGTTAAGACTTGTATGGATTCTGATTGGTTAAAATTCTGCGTTCTTTCAAGTTTCTCTTGACTTTAAATCAGGTATAAGAGATGAAACCGAAAGTGAAAAATTTTGATGAAAAAAGTAACAAAATGGCGGATATTGTTTGGAGTGATGGCCAACACGTTCAGAAGTATTTCAATGATAACAATGTAACAGCGGCCGATTTAAAGGATTTGGACGAGAACAGAAGATATAATAGATGGAAATAGAATCATTCTAGCAAAACTGTGAACAGAAGACTTTTATTGAAGAATATTCAATATTTACAAAGATAAAGCAATTGTAAGTAAACATGTTTATTTCATCAGTGATTAAAATTTTATTCAGCAATACACAAAAGTACAATAGAAATGAATGCAGCAGTCTAAGGGTTAACAGTTTTATTTTGATAAATATTCAGAACCAATTAATCATGGAAAAAATCAAGTGAATTTCAAGAATCATACAATTTTCAAATACTGTAGCTGAAGAAATTATTGCAAGGTTTTCATTAATGTAAATAATGCGACTGGGTGAGTATTGCAATAATAAGAACTTGTATTTGGATATCAGATACATATAGATGTATGCATATTTTCGTAAAATCCCAATAATTAACCTCACATTTTGTACTTTCTTCAAAATCGCAATCATAAATACACACAATAATTTCTGAATTCACAGTTCGAATGATCACCAAATTTTGAAATTCAAAATATTACATAAGTTTTGGATTGAATTTTCATGAATAAATAGCCTGAATATCTATTGGAAGAAAAGAAAACTTTGGTACGGGAAAAATTTCTACAAAAGATACTGTGAAATGTGTACTAGTTAAAAGGACAAAAATGGATAAAATTGAACATTTTATAGCTGTGAAATAAAACTACAGTAGCATACCAACAATAAAATTGTCTTTATAATTGGTGATAGTTATAGAAGCTTTAGGTATGGCCTGTACATTAGGTTGATAGGAGGAGAGCCGGCCTGTGGCAGCAGATATCTGGTCCCAATGTGTGGATAAATTGTCCTTCTGTACACAACTCATTATACCATCCATATAGGTGGACTTTAACTTCTGAAACTATAAACAGTTATGGTTTATAGTAGGGATGTCATTGTTGGCATTAGTAATTATGTCATCAATTTTGCCTGTACAATGAAAATAAATAAAAAACAGTTTGTATTGGTGGACGAAGCCGTAGTGCCAGGAGAAAACCACAGATGTTCAGTAGAAAAACTGACAATTCTTACCAATCAAAATTGGAATGGAACGCACCAGCCAAGGGCACGGTTTGAACTCACAACTACAGTGTTTACAGGCTAGTGATGCAGTAGAGGAACTACCGAGACCACTTGGCAACTGAGGTCCCATTTATTTTAATGTAAACACCCCTGCAATATGGCAAATGTAAAATATGAATTACCTGTCTGTATTCCAAAACCAATCCAGGCAGTGGGTGAAGTCTACAAGTTGTTGTAACACTGATTCCGATGTTGAAATCTGATGACCAATAGATGTCTTGGCTAATTTATTCTTCTTGGGAAGTTTTGCATCTAGTTTTAACTCTTCAAATAGTACCTATAATAAAGAATTGTTTAAAGCTTCATATTTCAAAATATTGTAACTTTATGTTATTCAAAATTGTTTTTCTTTAGCAGCAACAATTAAATATCAATGCATGAGCTTGGATTATTATTTTTGTTCATTGGTTACAATAAACAAAATTTGTAACCCCTAAAGTCAAGTTGAATTTGAGGATGTAGGCTGTTCTGTTTAGGCTGTTTTACTTATATGCTCTTTAACGTTTTCCAATTTCTTGGTCACCAGCATACCTGATGAAGGTTATTTCAGAAAATCTCTTTTTGTTTAACTTGTATATAGACCACCTGTCAATGATTGCATTTTACTATCGTACACAGAGGATTTCATTTGATTCAAAGATGCTATGACAGCCAAAAATAAACCAAAACTGTATAGTACTAATAATTTTAATCATACAAGTGATAGATATTTTGCCACCCTGAATCTGGTGAACTGAAAACTGCTTTGACAGCTTGTTTTTTAATATCTATTTGATCAATATTAAAGTTTTTACAATAAATCTTGTTTGCAAAGTAGTTTAATATGAAGTTAAAGAAAAATACTAAAATGATTAGGAAAACAATTTTTCAAATATATACTGTAAATTCAGAAATTATTTCAAGGTCTTTATTAATGCGAATAAAGCAACTGGATGAGTATCGCAATAATAAGAACTCGCATTCTGATATTGTATATATATATATCTGTATGCAGATTTTCCTGAAATCCCAATAATTAATCTTGCATTTTGTTCATTCTTCAAAAATCGCAAAAATTAATGCACGCAATAATTTCTGTATTTACAGTATATAAAAACTGCATTGTGACTTTTTGTATGAGACTTTTTGTCCTGTGACTTTATGACCTACTTTCAATACATATTGCAGCCAGCTGTGTTGTTGGATTGCCTCTTATATGTACTATCACCCTGCCTTATCTAAAAGTTCTAGCCCGAAATCTGTAGGTGGCCCTCCCAACATTTCATTGTGGGGAAGGGGAGGAATATATCACTTCATATAAAAGCATTTAAACCTTTATTTGCAGATCTTAACCCTTAGACTGCTACGCGCGACTATTGTCGTTCCGATAAAGCAGTCCGCTACTGCTACACGCGACTATTGTCGTTTCCGTAACTCGTTTGTTTACACAGTTACCATGGAATGGGCGGAGTCAATATTTATGAGATTGCGGCAGTTAAGACTTGTATGGATTCTGATTGGTTAAAATTCTGCGTTCTTTCAAGTTTCTCTTGACTTTAAATCAGGTATAAGAGATGAAACCGAAAGTGAAAAATTTTGATGAAAAAAGTAACAAAATGGCGGATATTGTTTGGAGTGATGGCCAACACGTTCAGAAGTATTTCAATGATAACAATGTAACAGCGGCGGCCGATTTAAAGGATTTGGACGAGAACAGAAGATATAATAGATGGAAATAGAATCATTCTAGCAAAACTGTGAACAGAAGACTTTTAAAGCGAGAACCACGGGGATTCCCAAGACGATGTTCGAAATGGATGACATGAAACAGGATTTGCGATGTTTATCATTGCGCCTTTCCGATAGATCCGAACTTTATGTTTGTTAAGATTATTTATTGACGAAAGCTATATCAATGAACTTGTTGTTTAAACATATTTGTACATGGAAGTAAAAGTCGGCGCAGTGAAAGTCGGAAGGAAAATACTGGAAAATAGTTGCATAAAAAAGGCCGTTGGTCAGAGAAGAAACTTTTTTCTTTTGATAATCGCAATGGAACTAGTTCTTAAAAGAGATTTCAACAATATTGGTTCAATTCTGAAGTCATGGATACTTTTGTAAAGTTTTTACATTGATGGATTCGTTAATAAAACATGAAAAAAATTTAAATTTACCTTTGTTTACCTCTTTTTGCACCTGTACAGGTAATAAATGACCAGAGACTCACACAAAAAAAAAAAAAATAAAAATACAGAATCTAACAATACTTTTTTATATAACTTTTATTGAAGAATATTCAATATTTACAAAGATAAAGCAATTGTAAGTAAACATGTTTATTTCATCAGTGATTAAAATTTTATTCAGCAATACACAAAAGTACAATAGAAATGAATGCAGCAGTCTAAGGGTTAACAGTTTTATTTTGATAAATATTCAGAACCAATTAATCATGGAAAAAATCAAGTGAATTTCAAGAATCATACAATTTTCAAATACTGTAGCTGAAGAAATTATTGCAAGGTTTTCATTAATGTAAATAATGCGACTGGGTGAGTATTGCAATAATAAGAACTTGTATTTGGATATCAGATACATATAGATGTATGCATATTTTCGTAAAATCCCAATAATTAACCTCACATTTTTGTACTTTCTTCAAAAATCGCAATCATAAATACACACAATAATTTCTGAATTCACAGTTCGCAATGATCACCAAATTTTGAAATTCAAAATATTACATAAGTTTTGGATTGAATTTTTCATGAATAAATAGCCTGAATATCTATTGGAAGAAAAGAAAACTTTGGTACGGGAAAAATTTCTACAAAAGATACTGTGAAATGTGTACTAGTTAAAAGGACAAAAATGGATAAAATTGAACATTTTATAGCTGTGAAATAAAACTACAGTAGCATACCAACAATAAAATTGTCTTTATAATTGGTGATAGTTATAGAAGCTTTAGGTATGGCCTGTACATTAGGTTGATAGGAGGAGAGCCGGCCTGTGGCAGCAGATATCTGGTCCCAATGTGTGGATAAATTGTCCTTCTGTACACAACTCATTATACCATCCATATAGGTGGACTTTAACTTCTGAAACTATAAACAGTTATGGTTTATAGTAGGGATGTCATTGTTGGCATTAGTAATTATGTCATCAATTTTGCCTGTACAATGAAAATAAATAAAAACAGTTTGTATTGGTGGACGAAGCCAGAGTGCCAGGAGAAAACCACAGATGTTCAGTAGAAAAACTGACAATTCTTACCAATCAAAATTGGAATGGAACGCACCAGCCAAGGGCACGGTTTGAACTCACAACTACAGTGTTTACAGGCTAGTGATGCAGTAGAGGAACTACCGAGACCACTTGGCAACTGAGGTCCCATTTATTTTAATGTAAACACCCCTGCAATATGGCAAATGTAAAATATGAATTACCTGTCTGTATTCCAAAACCAATCCAGGCAGTGGGTGGAAGTCTACAAGTTGTTGTAACACTGATTCCGATGTTGAAATCTGATGACCAATAGATGTCTTGGCTAATTTATTCTTCTTGGGAAGTTTTGCATCTAGTTTTAACTCTTCAAATAGTACCTATAATAAAGAATTGTTTAAAGCTTCATATTTCAAAATATTGTAACTTTATGTTATTCAAAAATTGTTTTTCTTTAGCAGCAACAATTAAATATCAATGCATGAGCTTTCGGATTATTATTTTTGTTCATTGGTTACAATAAACAAAATTTGTAACCCCCTAAAGTCAAGTTGAATTTGAGGATGTAGGCTGTTCTGTTTAGGCTGTTTTACTTATATGCTCTTTAACGTTTTCCAATTTCTTGGTCACCAGCATACCTGATGAAGGTTATTTCAGAAAATCTCTTTTTTTGTTTAACTTGTATTGCTGATAATTTTTTCTGTTTTATACAGTTTCCCTCAATCTTCTATATTTTTTGCCCAAAAACACAGAAAAGGGTAAAAAAAAATCATCATTTATAGGCAATAACTCCTATGAAGACAACTGACAATTTAATCTATCCTGACCTTTTTGCAGATCTTGTCTTGCTGATAATTTTTGCTTAAAATTCTTATTTATAATAGTTTTCAAGATAATAGGCAAAAACTTCAATTAATTGGTAAAAATAACTTATTGTCCCAAGGATGCATACCCTCCATCTTATTTTCACACATAATTATTACCAATATAGCTGTTTAATTTTTCTTTAGCAGTAACAATTAAATATTATTGAGCCTTTGGATTTTTCATTTTGTTCATTGGTTACAATAAACAAAATTTGCAACATCCTAAAGTGAAGTTGACTAAGATGATATAGGCTGTTCTGTTTAGGCCCTTTTAGTTTTATGCTCTCAAAGATTTCTATTTTTGGTTTTCCAAACTTTGGTCACCAGCACACTTGAAGGCTATTCCAGAAAAATCTGTTGTATGCAATGAAACCATATCACACATTTCTTATTACAAATCATTCCAGTTGGTTTTTTTTTTTAAAAACTGCTTCTGCTGATCATCTAAATATAGCAAAAATATATATGCTGTATGTGAATTTTTTCAGGATTATTGTTTAGAAAACTCAAAAGTTCTTTGTTTCATTTAAAGTAATCTTCATCTTTTCAATAAACACATTGGCTTACACAATTGTACTATCATGGTAAACTCACTTGTCTAAGTTGAACAGGACTATTTATTAAGAATGAGTGACCAACAGATTCATAGGCTTTCTGTTCTAATTTTTGTAACTTTTTCTGAAAAAAACATATCATTTTAAAAAATAGTAAGTGTGTGTCTCTTTCTTCTCAGAAACTTCTCAGTTCAAATCTAAATTCCAATAAGTGTGATATCATTGTAATAAAAATTATTGTTTTTGCCATTTATACAGTCAGTGTTTAACAGATGTCTAGAACCCCTTACATGCCCTTTCTCACATGATATCTGACTCATCAGATATAACAATTTTACAGCTTTGACTATAGGGTGAATTCAGAGAAAGGATATACTTACCAGTGTAAACACTTTAAAATATTCCAAGTTGTTATGGGAGTTTGCATTGCCAAAGCTTTAATTTTGAGTTTTCATTGGAGTTTGCATTGCCCAAGCTTTAGTTTTGAGTTTTCATGAGAGTTTGCATTGCCCAACCTTTAGTTTTAAGTTTTCATGGGAGTTTGCATTGCCCTAGCTTTAGTTTTAAATTTTCATGGGAGTTTGCATTACCCAAGCTTTAATTTTGATTTAACATGAAAGTTTGCATTGCCTAAGATTTAGTTTTGAGTTTTCATGGGAGTTTGCATTGCCCAAGCTTTAGTTTTGAGTTTTCATGAGAGTTTGCATTGCCCAACCTTTAGTTTTAAGTTTTTATGGGAGTTTGCATTGCCCAAGCTTTAGTTTTGAGTTTTCATGGGAGTTTGCATTGCCAAAGCTTAAATTTGATTTTTCATGAAAGTTTGCATTGTCCAACCTTTAGTTTTAAGTTTTCATGGGAGTTTGCATTGCCCAAGCTTTAGTTTTAAGTTTTCATGAAAGTTTGCATTGCCCAAGCTTTAATTTTGATTTTTCATAAAAGTTTGCATTGCCTAAGATTTAGTTTTGAGTTTTCATGGGAGTTTGCTATTCACATAGTTGATGAATTTTGTTACCTTGGTGTACTGTTAAATTTTAACGGTAAATTTGCTAAAGCTCAGAGAAATTTACTGGAGTAAAGCAGAAAAGCTGTATTTGGTCTAAAGTTGAAGGTTTCATCATTGTCTTTGAATGTTTTTACATATTTAAATTTGTTTGATACTTATATAAGTAGTCTACTATGTTATGGTTGTGAAATACGGGGCTTCCATAAAGCTCCAAATATTGAAAAAATACAACTAGATTTTTGCAAAAATATTTTAGGTGTCAAACAGTGTACAATAAATGTTATGGTCTATTTTGAATTGGGTCGATACCCTTTGATATATTTCAGAATGTATAAAATTGTGAAGTACTGGTTAAAATTATTATCCACAAGCAACTGTATTCTTAAAAACTGCTATAAGGAACAACTGTATAATTTTTGTAATAATAGAAGCAGTTGGATTTATCAACTTCAACAATTATTATTTAACTTAGGTTTAAATGAGATCTGGTATAACCAAGACAATTTGATTATTGATAGTAGTTTATCATTGATTGTAAAAACAAGAATATATGATCAAGCAAAACAGACTTTAAATGAGCAAATGAACATTTCATCAAAGTTTTATTTATATAAACAGTGTGTGAAACCTTTTTTTGAACTCGCCAAATTGGCGAGCAGCTTTCGTTCAACTCGCCAAATTGAAATCCCACTAGCCAGCTTGGCGAGTTCCTAAAATTTTGAACTCGCCATCTTATTCGACGTTATTGTATGTAATAAACATTTTAGAAATAGCTTTATTCTAGGTTTACTGATATATTTGGTTGAAGCTTTGGAGGAAGTATCTGTGATTTCCTTTCTTTGACAGTGTTTACGTATTAATATTTTTAGTGGCTTCTCATTCAGGAGTACATGGTCAATAGAAAGGGTTAGTGGTATTTATATAATACCCTAAATAGGGTATACATTTATAAGTATAATATATAATAATGTAAATAGGGTTAACAGATTAACTGAAGAATTTAATTTAATTTGTGATTTAATAAGAAATCACATTGAAAATGACATCATTTAAGCAACAATTTATGGGTTTTAACTTTTCTTGATAACTGTTTATATATTAACCTTGGTTCCAAAGAAAATGTTGGTTTAAGAGGATTATATAAATCAAGGACATGTAAATTTTCTTTATCTTGAAAAGTTGTTTTAAAATGTTTATTATTCAAAAGTTGCTACTGCTGACCATAATTAATGCATTTTTCAATATTTGTGCCATTAGAAAATTTCAATAACAAATATTGTTCTGCAATGTACACTGTTAAGATTATTTTGGTGACCTTTTCCTTCCTTTCATGTTATTTAAAATTGCTGAATTAATAAGCATCTTATTTTTCATGCTGTTCTATTTAATATCCATTATTAAAATTAAGTTTTATTTAAAGTTTATAGGAAATTTACTCTTGATTCAATCTTCAAAACGTGTATTAAAATTACATTGCCAAAAAGGAAAGTGAAAGTAATTCTATCTATCTATAAAACACGTTTTGATTGGTTAAAGTTTTTCATACAACTGTCATCTAGCCAATCAGAACACATGTAACATAATATTTATCATCTGGGTTCCTGTTTGAACAGAAGTCATGGATAACAGTATTGATTTTTGCGGGAAAAAATGTTTTGTAAACAATCTTTGGCTGGCTTGATTCAAAGTCGCCACAGAAGGTCACTCGCCACAAGGGCGAGTTCTATTGAATCTGGACTCGCCTAATATGATTCTTACCGCATTTGGCGAGTTGGCAGCGGAGGTTTCACACATGTATAAATATATTGTCAATAATGTAAGTTTACAGAATAATCTCACTAAACATAGGAATTTTAGAGTGTTTTTATCTCGTCTGAGATTGTCTTCACATAATTTGTTTGTTGAAGTAGGGCATTATCATGGAGTAAAAAGGTTAGACAGAAAATGTGCTCTTTGTACTTTGAATGCCATTGAAGATGAATTCCATTTTGTATTACAAAGTGAATGCTATAGAGATTTAAGGAGACAGTTTATAAAACTTATTATTAGAGGCGTCCATCGTCGTTCAAATTAGTTCAAATTCTCGGCACTGAAAATATCAAAGATTTTGGTAATTTTTGTAAATTCCCATTTAATGCACTTAATCATAGGACTGAATTCTTAGTGGACAAGACTTGATGTTTATTTGATTTTCTGATGTATTATGCCATTTTATGTTTTAAAAATGTATTTGTATTTATTCTTGTACTGATAAGCATAATGTGCTCAAAGTAATAAAGAATTGAATCATTGCCCAAGCTTTAGTTTTGAGTTTTCATGGGAGTTTGCATTGCCCAAGCTTTAGTTTCAAATTTTCGAAGGAGTTTCCATTGCCCAAGCTTTAGTTTTGAGTTTTCATGGGAGTTTGCATTGCCCAAGCTTTAGTTTTGAGTTTTCAAAGGAGTTTCCGTTGCCCAAGCTTTAGTTTTGAGTTTTCATGGGAGTTTGCATTGCCCAAGCTTTAGTTTTGAGTTTTCAAAGGAGTTTCCATTGCCCAAGCTTTAGTTTTGAGTTTTCATGGGAGTTTGCATTGCCCAACCTTTAGTTTTGAGTTTCAAAATGCACATATGTTTGTGATTATATGTGTCTAAATTCAAAATGTGTCCTATGAACGGGTCTCACAATTCTATTTCCCTTGTTGGATTGTCATTATAGTACTCTTCCTGAGTTAAGGTTGTTTCAGTCTTTTGAACTATCCCACAATTTCATTGTCCTTGTAGCACTATACCTTAGATGATCTTCATGACTAAACTTGCAACAGTTATTTCAAGAGTTGCAATTGTCCTTTTCAGTCTTATAAAAACACATAGATTAATTGAATTCCAAGATTTTTTTTCAAGTAAAAACTATTGAAGTGACATTGTAAGCATTTGGTCATAAATCCAAGGTGATAATAAACAAGTTGTTCATTAATGATACACCTGCTATTAGTATTCTGTATACAGGAAGTTGATGAGTATAGCATGATAACATGTAGCTTGGTACCAAATTTCAGGAAGCTCTGATTCATATTTCCTGAGAAAAATTTCATACATGGTCAATTGGTGTGAAAATATACAAGTATTCAGTAAAGAGGAAGTTGATGCACAATGAATATTCAAACACATCACATTGTATAGCATGATATCATGAAGCTTGTCACCAAATTTCAGGAAGCTCAGTTCCTGAGAAAATGTGACCAAATTTCATAGGGCTGACAGACAGGCAGACATAAACTAATATACCCTTTAGAGTGGGGTATAAAAAGTGATTCTTACAGTACAGAGTAAAATTTTGATATCTTTTCTAATGTATGTTTCATCTTTCTATAAAAAAATATTAACACTTCTAACTTTATAACACTAAATTTTCCATATTTCAAATCCAAAAACTGTAAATTCCAACAAATCTTTTTTCTTTCATTATATTAAAACTAAAACAAACAAATGTATTACCTTTAAGATATTTGAGAACATCATTAATTTGTCTGTATCAATCTGAACCTGCTGAGATTCCATCAAGGCTAATAATGGGACCAATTTAGTCTCTACACAACAAAACAGGTCCCATAACTCTCTAGACTGTAGTTTCTGGTACAAACGATTCATTAATTTACCAAGTAATGAGAAGTCCTCTTTCAATAGCTCATTGCAGTCTATCACTTCTTTCTAGAAGAAAAATCCAAATCATTTATCTATTCTTATATAATTTTGTTATTTGTTGATTATCACAATATTGACCACAATACTTTCTACGGTTATAGTTGCATAACTTTGGATTAACAAATTGGAAGTTTTCAAAATAAAAAGGTAGATCACTTTTACCAATCCCAACAATAATGTAAAGTTTCAAGTAAATTGATCTGAGCATAGTTCAGTAAGTGCACAATATTTTTTAGATTAGGGGTGTCATTCTTAAGTAAACTGTAGAATTGGTTCTTACATATCATATACTCTAACAGCGCAACCAACATCTACACTGTGCAAGTGTGCAAAATTATACCAAACAATTATCATCAGTACTGCTGTAAATATACCTTATTCTGCTGTAGATTAACTGAATTTAAACTGTCTTCAAAACAAGATGGAGGATTGTCTGGATCCAGCAACCAGCCTGCTACCTGTGGATCTATAATTGTCCAATCTCCTATCTTTACTAAAATTATAAACATAAACAACAAGTTAAAATATAAAGTGCTCAATACTTTGTTTACCTATCTATTTCTGCTCATTACTTTGTTTACCTATCTATTCCTGCTCAATACTTTGTTTACCTATCTATTCCTGCTCAATACTTTGTTTACCTATGTATTCCTAATCTTCCTCAACAGAAAAATCTTTGTATATAATTTAGGAACATGATATTCAGTGACTATATTTTTGTTCCTTCTGTTTGAAACATTGGAATCTGATTTTTTTTATTCTTAAAACTAGCTTGATGTTTAAAAATACAGTAATTTGTCACATTTATGTATAGTAATGGAGACATTTTTCTTTGTCATAATGGTTTTACAGATGACCTTTTTCTGTAAATCAAAAACCTTAATCTATTTCAAAACACCTTCTGTTTCATTGAAAACATTTTTCAGTAGGATCGAAAACAGTTCTTTTGCTCCATAACATATCTTTCTTGAGGAACACGTAAATACCGAATCCCAGAAGGACCTGAAATATGTTAAAAAGTTTGTGAATTAAGTGATTTAACATCTGCAAATAATCATATACATGTATATTGTTACAGGATTCAGTAAAAGAAAATTAAAAATGAAAACTATTCAATGAAAATGTTATATTACAAACATAAATGTTGAAATAGGAAACATTTGTGCAATGATCATGTTGTTTTTTAAAATACAAGTGAAATATTTTCCTTCTTTTCAGATTGTTTTGAGTCTCTTTTTATTATAAGAAGTCCTTTTCAAGACTGTCAAGAGAAAATAAAACTGAAAAAACTTCATTCCTTTTCCATAGAAAAAATATCAAATGAACTCTAATTACAAGCAAGTAGTTATATACAAATCAGAAGATGTGGTATGATTGCCAATGAGACAACTCTTCATCAGAAACCAAATGACATAGAAGTTAACAACTATAGGTCACCATACAGTCTTCAACAATGAGCAAAACTCATACTGTATAGTAAACTATAAAAGGTCCTGAAATGACAAATGTAAAACAATTCAAACCTAGGATATCAAATTATAAATATATCACAGTAATATACCTGATCCATTCCACTAAATGAGTACTTTTGATCTGGGAAGACATAGTATACAGTTGAATTTTTCCAGTATTGTTGCATGTCAATCCAATTCCTATAGATGCAATCTGAACAGAAATAAAAAAAATTAAGTTAAAACAATAAAAAATCTGATTCTAAAACAATTCTGTAATAAAAAGCAGATATTTTAGGTAGCATTGCAAAGTTCATTGAAAATGTTTGGGCATTGTACATAAACTTAAATAGCTGATTTACAAAGTCTTTTGAAAATAGGTAAAAACAACATTGAATGTGCTGTCCTGCCAAGCATACCCCCTCGTAATTCAATGTATCGGAAAACAGGAAGTAGGTGTCTGACAGATTCTCACACTTTACAATTCATACTGGTCAAATATGAAGTCATTCTGTTCAGTAGTTCCTCACAAAAGTGTAATGAAAATATTTGTTGACGAATGGATAAACAAATAAACTGTTAACACAGAGATATGTCTCGCCTATTTGTTATTTTGATAATGCAAATGTTGAAATTAAAATAGCAATACTTTATTAATATGTAAGTTATGCAAATATTCAAAGTCAAGGAACCATAACTGAAGGTACAGGGCTAAACAATCTCCATGGAAATGAGATGTGCAAATACAATACAACTGTATACCAAATACCACTGAAATCTCATAAGTCGTTCCCTTTAAACAAACACAAACATTAACTTGTAAACTATGTAAAAGTTTCAAAGTCAATGAACCATAATGAGGGTGTGGGGTTATATAATCTCCATGGAAATGAAACTTGCAAATGCCAATACATTTGCATACCAAATATCATTGACTTAACATTAGTGGTTCCCCATAAACTGACCTAATCACAAACTAATACATGAAAACTAAGCAAATGTTTCAGTCAATAGACCATGACTGAAGGGGCGGGGCCAAATAATCTCCATGGAAATGAGATATGCCAATGCTTATACAACTGCATACCAAATATCATTGACCTACCACTAGTGGTTCCCCATAAACTGACCTAATCAAAAACTAATACATGAAAACTAAGCAAAGTTTCAAAGTCAATAGACCATGACTGAGGGGGCGGGGCCAAATAATCTCCATGGAAATGAGATATGCCAATGCTTATACAACTGCATACCAAATATCATTGACCTACCACTAGTGGTTCCCCATAAACTGACCTAATCACAAACTAATACATGAAAACTAAGCAAAGTTTGAAAGTCAATAGACCATGACTGATGACTGAGGGGGCAGGGCCAAATAATCTCCGTGGTAATGAGATGAGCCAATGCTAATACAACTGCATACCAAATATCATTGACCTACCACTAGTGGTTCACCTTAAACGAGAACTAATCACAAACTAATACATTGTTGACGACGCCGATACTGGAAACAGCATACCTATGTCTCGCTTTTTGACTCAATCAAGGCAAGACGAAAAAGGGACAATGTAAACTCAATATACTCTGGACTCCTAGAGTAGGGGTATAATGTTTGTCTTATATATAAATACCTGTTCAAAGGACTTTGATTTCATGCTCTGTGACTTCTTCTGTAAGACATCATACAATAGAAAATAAATATATAAGCCAATGCAACTGGATATTTCATTTACGGAAAAAAAAAACTAAGAAGATTTAGATTATGGCTATCTTAAATGCCTTAGCTATCTTCCTGTAGTAGTGATCACACTTTGACTTTGCTTTCACAGTTTTGTGTTGTCCCATGTTAGGGGTCGTCTTGTTGGTTACGAAACTGTGCAGGTTTTTTTTTATCGTGCGTTTTACTTTTATGACATATGTTCTAAATAGACAAAGGGTGGAAGTTTGTACACATGTAAAACTGGTTTAACCACACAACATTATGTGCCTGAAGTCAGACTACCTGGACTATGTGTTGTTAGTTGTTGCTTGTCTTGTGTAATCTATTTTGGAAAGGAGTCAAGTGTTGATATTTAGTGTGTTCTGTTGTACTGGCTGATATTTTTGGTAATATCGGCTGTTGTCTGCTCTTTGGTCGGGTTGTTGTCTCTTTGACATATTCCCCATTACCATTCTCAATTTTAGATTTACTTTACATGGTTACCTCTCATTTCCTGCTATCAAAGTATTTGGTATGTTGAAAGTTTACCTAATAAAGTGCAAGACAGGAGTACTTTTTTGTTCCGGGTCTTACTATGATATTTTGTACAGAGTATCAAAACAAAATCTGATATAAGAAACAAAATGATAACTCTTTTGCTCAAAAACAGGTAAATGGGAATTTCCAACTGTATACATAAACTTTAAGAGAAGTCTTATTTAAGGTAATGGTGGAGTATAAACTAAATATAGTAGAATTTAAAAAAATGTGCAAAATATATATTGTGTTGAGCTATTTCTCAAAATAATAATCACTGAGCTGGTTATCAAGATGTGGTGTGCAAAATATGCAGATTTGATTATAAAGTTTATACAGGGAAATAATGTGTGAGCAGAAAGAAAATTAAATATTAGAATTTGAAAGAAAACACAAGTAGACAGCTTTTATAAAAAAAATCCAGAAAAAGAAATGAACAAACAGTATCACCATAATGTAACATCTTGCTACATTAAAGAATAGTACAATCTATCGTTAATTTAAACATCTGAGTTATCTCCCATTATAAATCAAATTCATCTGAGTTATCTCCCATTTTTAAATCAACTTCTACATTTTTTTTAATAAATAAAATCTGCATTATAAATCATTAACAACTATATGTTACTTTGGCAGAATTATCCCTAAGTTGATTAGTTGAATCATCATACACCACAGCTAGTAGTACTTCTTTACTTTTCTGGACTTCCTGAAGCAACTTCCATCTTTGACTTGTATCTAAACATGTGATATCAACAGCAGTACTGTTTTTCTGAAGATAAAATGAAACATAAAAAGAAATTAGGAAGCACCAAAAAATAAAATTTAAGGTGAATGGAGAATAAAACATTCTTACTTCTTTGTTCCAATCTGAAATTATTAGGTGTCATTTACAAAAAGCATAATGATTGATGTCAAAGTTAAATATGACAAACATGAAGGTATATGTTTGCAAAATTTTTATTACATTTTAAGATTTACACAGTGCTAATGCATATAAAACCAACGAAAAAACTTTCAATCATGTAGAACACTACAGTAACTCGCATGCTTTATATTAGTTTGGATCACAGTATACCTAATTAAGCTAAAGAAAAAAATTTAGCATATTTGAACACATATTTTTACTGCATGTATTTTTCAGTACTAATTGATAAGAAAACAAAGGAAATTGTAGATACCTTCTCAAATTGATGCTTAAAATGTTGTTTAAATGTAACAAAAAACAATCAAAACAAACAACTGAGGTTCTTTCATTTAATTATAACAAGAACACAATAACTTGAAATAAATGCTTCAAAACTAGAATTATGATAAAGAATTCAGGGTTAAGAAGGAGAGTAATAACTTCTACATTGTCTCAACATAATTCCAACAAACTTTACCTCAACCTGTGAGATTTCATTATCACTGTTTTTATCTGAAACTTTTTGTTTTTTGTATGGAGCAAAGAATGAGGGAATTTTCCTTTTATTTATCTGGTCTGACACTTTTATGTCTGTTGCTAAAAGTACAAAGAACAGTATATTTTTTTATAAGACATGAGTTATTGAGGTTATTCAATATACTGTTTTTTTTTCTACTAGCTTCCATTGTTACTTTTTATAAGCTTTCAGGATATATATTCATGTTTTAGTGCTTGTTTTTGACTAATTATTTCAAGCATTATTAACACTTAACTTACTTATTTTTTAGTTAAACAGTGTGAAATGGAAATAATTAATGTATATTGTCATAAAGGTATTTTTGGATCTTACCTTGACTTTTAGTTTCCTTCAGCTCATTCCTAAAATGAAAAAAAAAGTGTAGCAATATCAAATCCCATGCTGAATAGTAATAAATCAAATCAATTTGATTTTACTAAATAATTTTATATTGGGACCATACAGCAAAGCAACAAATATAATTAGAGCTGAATGATAAATAGAGGGATATAGAGGTTGAGATATGATCTCCAAGAGTAGACAGGTGACATACATCAAGATCTATACACTCTCTGACTCAGGACTGCAAGTTTATCCCTCATTAAATTGATTGGACTAAGAAAATTGGTCCAAAATTTTGACTGTTATGGCAAATTTATTCAGAGTACATGGGTATGGTAAACACAATAATAAGTTAATCATAAATGTACTAACACTCTTACCTGATTTGTTGATGTTGCAGTAATCTTTTGGAGATGGAACACATTTTGTTACCCTGTTCAGCTGTCTTAGTCTCTCTTTCTTTGTCATTAACATGTACCATGTCAGACACATTTCTTTCTTGTACATGTTTATTCTCAGAACCATTGTCAGTGGCTAGTGGAATGATAATTTTACCATGCATTTCCATCGCATTTGATAACTGTTGGTTGTTTTTAACTTCTTTATCATCATTCACCATTATCTCCTTTGATGTTACAAAATCCTCTCTTTTATCATCAGAAATAAAAACTGAATGACTGAAACTGTGATCAGCATTACTACTACAGTGTACTGGTATCACATCATTCTTTTCCTTCTCCATAGTTTCCAAACTAGGAAACAACACAGGAGAAAGTGACAAAGGAGCTGATTCTTGAGATGACCTTTGAACTGAGAGGGCAGCACCTTCCTCACCACATGATATATATGATGAATTCTCAGTTCCTGAAATCAAAACGTCTTTCTCTTTTGAGGAAAAGACATATGGACTTTTGATAGCAGTTTCTTTGATATTTTTGGTAAAGTATTTATCAAATGACCTTTGACCTCCTTCAAACCTCCTATCACCTCTTTGATCACAAGCTTTCATTGTGGCTGTTTTCTGAATCCAGGCGTGTGTAACTTCATGATGATTTTGTGTGTTTCGTAAAGGACCATCAATATTTTGAGTATTTGTATGACTTGCATTATTAGTAGCATTACTACTTTGACTGTTTTGTGTATTCTGTAAAGGTCCATGTCCAAATTTAGTTCTGTACAGGTTCTGGTAATATTTGCTTGGTCCTGAAAAATACTTATACATGTACCTGTCAATGATGGGAAAAATCAAAAAGATAGAGGCAATATCAATATTACTGGAAGGTAAGACAAACTTTGTCTCATATATATATTATATGTAAATTTTTTCTATATTTCAACAAAGGAGATGTTGCCATATGTCAATGAGATGGCAACCCAAAAACAAAAACAACCAAAAGACATCTAGAGGTCATTAAATGCATGTACGTGTTTGTCAAGCTCTTAATTACCCCAAGGCTATGAAAGATGTAAACAATTTAAACAGAAAATATCAAATATCTGCCATCAACACTAAATTCTCCAAATATATCCTCTTCTTTTCTGATTATATGATTTGATTGCCTGTTTTTAATAATTATTTCTTTCATACATAAATCAATATTGTACTTATTTCAATTCTATTAAAATAAAATTGCATTCAGTAATCACTAAAGTATGTCAACACTGTTAAGCAGCAGTTCCCAAATCATTTCAAAAGCACTGCAAAGTATATAAATAGGATTTTCCAATATATATTGAGCAGAACATATATTGACCTAAAAATGTCTTTTGATAGCAGTCTCATTAGCATATTTATCATAACTCCAAAGGTTTCGACCACCAAAATTTTAAAAAATACAAAGGACTGAAAAAGTTTTGTATTTTGCAATAGAAATAATAGTGAGGACCAGCAGATTCTCTTCAAGGACCACCAGGGTAAAAAAGATTTCGAGAACTCTGCCAATGCATGTTTGTCCTATCAACAAAGTGAAAAATAAAAAATGCAGATAGCTTCAGTATAAAATCAAATGATTTTTCAGAATTTTTTACATGTCCATTGGTATGACTTATATCTGCTATTTTTTTTTTATACAAGTGTTGTCAGGTAACTTTATTTTTTATTATCTCTTGATTATCTCCCCTATATTCTATCTTTTTATTAATCTTCAGTATACCTTGTGATGACGACTTTCTATCTAATTGAGACATTAAGATTTTGTCTTTCTGTTGCTGGTATTGTTTGTAGATACCAGCCATGACCTTCTGTGCATCCAATGACAGATGTGAGAACTTGTCTAACACAGGCGGAGGTTGTGCTGGCTTCAAGACAGACATTTTGCATCTTCATTCTAAAAACAAATTTGTTAGAAGCTGACTATTTTTTTCAATAACAATAGAATTATTATTGTAACAATATTTCTATTCAAATCAAAATATATAACTTTCCTTTGGCTAATGCGTTATCCAATACTAAAACCATACTACTATTTATCAGCAGAATATCCTTAGTTCTCTGAGAGATAGAATTCATTATACATGTAAGTACTAAATTGAGTAACAGAGTTTTTGACAAAAAAACCCTGATCTTTTACTACTTTTGGTAGAGTTTCTATATAAAATTTTGAGCAGCCATACATATTCCTGAAGAATTATATTTAGGTCAATATTTTGTTGACATTGATAAATATACAACACTCAGTGCATTACATATATGGGTTTACAAAAGTATCATCAAACAGAAAGAGACTGCTTGGAAAAATTTAAATTCTTCCTTAATACAGAAGCTGCACCAGCAACAGATATAACAGATTGACAGTAAAAGGATGAACATTACATGATCATTGCAGCAACTTAATTACCAGTTTTATACTTGTCACAAGCAACATGAATAGTACCCTCAAATTCAACCTGTTTTTGGAGGGTTTAAAGTGTTGATCAATCATGAAAAAATTAAAACTTTATTGAAACAATGACCAGACATGATAAAAACTAATGAAAAACAAATATTGCAGACAACAACCATGAATTACAGGCTCCTGACTTGGGACAAGCACATAAAGAATGTGGCAGGGTTAAACATTTTGTTAGTGCTCAACCCTCCTCTCACTTGGCACAGCTGATGTATCAACACAACATATAAAGTACAAACTATAATATAAGCTGGAAAAATCTCAACTCATCAAAACCACTATAAGCACATAAAATAAACATAAATGATTCATTTTTTGCTTGGGTGCAACAAGGACGTAGCTGTTGTTAAAATATATATTGTCAAGTGGTTAGAAAATATGATAATTCAGAATTTTAATATCATTTTGAGGGATTTTATGTCTAAATTTTGTAACAGGATATTACAGTGAAGAAAGTTTACTAGCCAAATGCAAAATGTTGCCATCTTAACATAATTTTGTGTCGGTCTACATATATCCTGTTCATCAAACAGGCTGAATGGTCTAAGTGTTTGAGCTACTGTATCACTAGCCTGTCAACATTGAGGTTGTGAATTCAAATCCTGCACATGGCAGGTGCGCTCGACTCCAATCTTAATTGCATAGGAATGTCAGTTTTCCTACCTCTCCTGGCACTCCGCCCCCACCAATAAAACTGACACCACAAAAGGACAATAGTGCTGAAAAAGCTTAAACACCAATCAATCAATCAAACACCAGTGTGTATCTGTCCTTTCTTGATCTTATTCTACAGTCTCACTAATTAGCAACAAGAAGAATTTTAGCAACACGCAGTGACAAGAAGTAAAATGTATTGATTATTGATAATTTGTATAGCATTCAAGATTTTTATTTCAGTTTGACTACCACATGTCAAGATAAGATTCATTTTACATCTTATTGATGAAGGATATTAGTTATCCAAAAATCTAAAATTTGTTCATGATTTAATTATTTTTGGTGATGTTGTACCCTTTTAGACTGGTTATATATATAAATAAAATTGTCTAAACATCAGCCCAACAATGTTAGATCTGTAAATTTGCTTTTGCAAATTTTTGTTCTTCCTCGCCGGATTCGAACTCATGCTCCTGAGATATCGTTGCACCAAATCGCCTTGCACTATGCCCTACGCGCTAGACCACTCGACCACCTAGGCTATATATATATATAAGGCCACACCAATTTGATGTCTAGTTCTTTGGACAACTGCTCCAAAAAATATGGGGCAAACGAGCAAAATTTTTTGTTTTTATTTTTTTCTTGAAAATGAGTGTTTTTGAGGCAAGTGCTCTACAAGTGAAGCGAGTGGTATAATATTTTTTTAAATTGTGCGATTTAGAAGTTATAACTGGGTTACTTCATCAAAAAAAGGAGGAGGCATAGTAACCACTGCAATCTTCATTTGTTTCATAATAAAACATTTTTGTCATGCATATATATCTGTTTATCATTATTATGGTACTCTTCTTTTGGGTGAAGGTTTAATGAAAGGGATTCAAGGGTTTTACAAGAGGACTTATGTTAGTTAGGTACAATGTAAATGACACATGTTGAATAAAATTAAAATAGGTGTATGTATCCAAACAAATGCTCCTGAAAGATATTTGATAGAAGTTGTTTTCATTATATAGTAATGATAGTTTATTGGCTGCTTGATATCCAGTTGGAACTATTCATTCATATTCAGGATTAAAATAATGAGCGAGGTGAATATTTCTTGCTTTGTACTAAACCAACATGCTGAGCAAGATAGTTATATTGCTATACATGTAGATCCCAAGGTATTAAAAAATTCCCTTACAATGCCTGTCACCCTATTCAGATACATTATTCTGACTGAGCAAAATATTCTTTCCTTTTGTTTCTAAAAAAGCAGCAATTCATTTAAAACTATTTAGCTTGACTAGAAGTGGTTGAACCAATTACACCCCCCTAATTATGATGAGCATGCCAATCGCAATATCAACACCTTGGTGTCTATGGTACTCTTTAAATTCCCCATAACATAAGAAGAGTTCTGCTTGCATACAAAAAGACTATCAGGGGGGATATGAGGAATCATCAAAATCAAATACTTCTGTGATTTCGAAAAAAATTTCATGGAAATTAACAATTCTTCTTACAAATTTTGATGTGTTTGCAGTCATCTATTGTAACGAAAGATTTTTAATTTTTGCTTCCTCGAACAGGTCTTCAAAGGTAAACAAGAAGCTATCGGATAACTGTATGTTCAATAAATGCTTGTCCACGGCAATGAGCCAACAAAATTGCATCCTGATTTTTTACTTTTATTTACAAATTGATTATCACATGTGCATTTGAAAGGATAGGAGCATTTTATGCAATAGAAAAGCATCTATGTGAAAAAAAAAATTCAAGGGGAAACTAATTTTGGAGCGGCATGCAGACCACAAATTTGTCGAAGCAGTATTTTTTTTTAATGAAAAGTCAATTTCTCCAAAACAGGAGCGGGAAAATCCAAAGAACTAGGAATCAAATTGGTGTGGCCTAAGTAAAGTCAAAAATAAATTAATTAAGCATCATGCAATGTGAAAGATGGATATAACTGCTACTTCGTAGAAATATTAATATTATACTCATGACAGTGAATGAGTTATATATAATGTTGTTATACCCTTAATAAATCTCGATTCATTTATTTTTACACTATGATGAAAATAGTCCAAAAGAAGCCCACATCACAGTAACAAAACAAGATATAAAAACAGCAGCAAGGACTTTAATGAATAAAAATGGCAACAACGTTGGGACAATTCTGATACAGGAAGATTCTATTATAATTTCCACCATAATGTGAATGAAAAATTAACACTTGATTTTCCAGATCATAAAACATCAAAATTATTAGAAATTTAAGATCAGGATACTACCTAAAAATTACCAAAACAAAATCAATTCAAATGTAGATCCAAAGTGTGAATGTGGTCAATTAGAAACCGTGGAACATTATTTACTTTTTGTGAAAATTATGAAGAGGCTAGACAAAACTAATACATGAGATATTTTTAACACGGGATCAGTACATATTGATTTAGAACTTTTATTGTCAATAGAAAAAAACGACAACTACTCTGTCTCTAGAGAAACACTAATGCGATTGTTGGGTGATTTTATCCGAGAGTCGCACAGATTTGATTAAGAAATTTTTATTTTTTTTTTTTTTTTTTTTTTTTACAACGAATGTTAAATCTTTTTTTCCATTTTGTTTCTTAATATCTTAATACAGTTGCCACTTATATGTATATTCAAAGTACAAGTGAGTTGTTTACAAGAGTGAAAATCGTACACGCCAGACTTTAATAATTACAAGAGAGACAATCCAGTGTCAACAGCGACACCTACAGAATACAGAATACAGTCAATACAATATTCTTGATAACAATAAATACCTAAACTTTACCTATTTCCTTGAACAAATGCTTATTTTCTTCATCTTACATGTCAGTATAGAAATGAAATAAAGAAAATCACTTTAATACACATACACGATATATTAAAAAAAACCATTTTATTTCATTTTTCTTTATTTATTTATTTAAAATACTGTAAATTCAGAAATTATTATGTGCATTTATTATTGCGATTATTCAAGAATGGACAAAATGCGAGTTTAATTATTGCGATTTCGAAAAATCTGCATAAAGATCTATGGTCAGTTATCAGAATGCGAGTTCTTATTATTGCGATACTCAACCAGTCGCATTATTCCCATTAATAAAAACCTCGCAATAATTTCTGAATTTGCAGTAATCAAATTGTTAGATTTCATGACATAAAATTTGTTTACTTGTCACTAAATTAGTCTACTTGTTTCTAATTAGTGAGACCCCTTATTTTGACCTTGTTTGATTGATTTGTTGGTTGCTTATGTCCAATGGCAAATATTCCATGCATGTTCACGATGGCTGTACAAGATAATTCTGTTCACCAGAATAGTTGAAATTCGATGTTTTATTGTCACTGTGAAATAGCCTTTCAAGACGTCATAATATATTTGGGCTACTATAATTTGTATCGTGCATTTTGTGTTGCAGAATATTCATTTTTATACTGTCTTGTGCAAATTTATTTATTTTAGGGTATAACCAGGCCAGGATATTTATTTTCAAAGTCCTCCTCTATGAAATTAATGTGTTAAAAGAAGTGACATAGAAGTGAGTAACAAATAATTCCTTCTTACTATTGACAGTAATTCATAAAACTACGTCACGTCGTTGCCGTCTGCATATGTTCCGGACAAAATATTCCGGATTGCAGGAAGGTCTAAAACAGGACAGATAAAACCAGGACAGTTATTTTCGATACGTTTTCATCTGTAACTTTTGTTTTACTCATCATATTGTTAAAATTTTAATTGTATAATAAAGAACAGGGTATTAACTTACATTATTTGTAAAAAAAAATAAAATAAAAAAGTAATAAGTTAAAAAAAATCTGCCAGGACAGTTAATTTTTAAGAAAAAAATGGCTGAAATTGCCGAGAAAAATTTACTTATAATTGAAATATTTTCTCCAAAACAACTGTCTGGCATAATATTTTTGTGCGATTATAAAGTTTAGGGAATAATCATTCAAAAATCTAAAATTTAATATTTTTTTCGATTTTTAAAGTTAAAAAAATCTGCCAGGACAGTAGCCGATTACGTTAGAAATTTTGTTGAAATTAGCCCAAAATCAAAATATAAAGTAAAATATCTTCTTCAAAATGAATGTCTGGTAAGCAAATGTTGGTTCATTGGAAAGTTTAAAATGTAAGCTTTCAGAAAATATAAAAAAATATGGACTTTTATTTCATTAACACAAAAAAAATCTGCCAGGACAGTAGCCTACTCCGTTAAATTTCTGTATAAATGGCGGAAATTCACAACGCAATTTCTAACTATAAATGAAATAGTTTCTTTATTGCAATTGTCTGACATACTATTTTGATACTATCATAAAGTAACAGACCCAATTATAATATAAAAATAAAGAAATTGATCAATTTTCTTTCTTAAAGTAGATAAAAATCTGCCAGGACAGTAACTTATTTGTCTTAACTTGTGAAAAATTCTTTTCAAATCGAAATAGAAAGTTGAATAGAATATTATTATTTTTGTTAGTCGTTGTAAAGTATGAACAATAGATTTTGTGAAAAGAAAAAAATATTCATTTGATGATAATTTAATACCTCAAAAATCTGCCCAACAGTCGTCCTATAGCTAATTAAATAATTGGTTGGCACGTGCCAAACTTTACGACCTGTCATTGAATCTGTGTATTTGTGTATTCTGTTATGTCAACCGTAAACCGAGCTTGTGGTAATGAGTACCTATGAGAAGATATTTAGTTTTTTATGTTCTAATTATTTATTTGGAATACAACTGAAAACAAAACACATCGAAACACTAATTGATTGTACATTTAGAAGTAAAATTAGATTAGATCTCAATTTTACCGCAAGAATCAAAGATAACTTGGAACGTGTAGGCGTGTGATAATCAACTTAATTAATCCGATGATTACATGTGAGCACGTGTCACTCTGGGTATATATAGATTGCATTTTAATGCAGATGTTCATTATTAAAAGTTATTAGACTAGTGCTATAATATTCTTAACTTTTGATATATTTAATATATTCAACTATTAAAAACATATTTTTATGCATTGTGTATAGGACATCTGTATATATATTTTCATAGTGCTCTTTTCGTTAAATATTCATATTTGATTAGTGCTTTTTCTAAATTATTTTATATTGTAATATTGGTCCGTGTTTTAATTGCAGGTCATTCCCAGGTGAAATATTTTGATCAGTATTTAAAATTGTCTAATGTAGATGTTGTTTCTTTTTCAGGGTATCGTATTGAACATATGTGGGGTGTCATAGGGCACAGGGTGCCCGACTACAGGATTGTTGTGCTTCATATCGGAGCCAACAACCTGTGGAATGACACCCCAGCTGATGTTCTGACTCATTACCAGAGTCTGGTTGATAGCATACGACGAGTCAATCCATCTTGCCAGATCTTGCTTTCTGGATTACTACCCCGTGGTCAGGACATGTTCCCTGGTAAGATGAAGTCCGAGAGCTTTCTCTCTTTGGTCAACAGGAAGGCGTCTTACCTCAACAACAAGTTGCACACTATAGCTAAGTCTATCCCCAGGCTTACCTATGTTGGGCATCACTCTTTTGTTGTTGATGGTAAGCTTCAGCGTCACCTGTTGAGCAAAGATGGACTTCACCTTACCAGGGATGGTGCTACCACAGTGGTGAGGGATCTAGAGGCTGAGATCCGTCGGCAACGTCGACCCTGTACTCCAGTACATTTTATGAGACTACCAACCATGAGACCATACTCATTGAACTACACTCAACAGGCAACTATTACACAACAAGACCAACCACCAATACCGACGCCATTTCGTGATGCACTGAAGGCACCTACTCAGTACACACAACCATCTACTCACACCAAACCACTGGCAGTAAACAACATGGTAGATTTTCCATCTCTACCATCACGTGGAGTAAGTATATGGGATCCGTTGCCGTTTGCACCAGCTATAGTTCGTGATCGTGTCGCGTCTCCATCTCGTGCTTCAGTTCGTGCTCGTGTCTCATTTCCATCCCGTCCTTCAGTTCGTGCTCGTGTGGCTTCTCCACCTCGTGCTCGTGTCGTATCTCTATCTCGTGCTCGTGTCGTATCTCCATCTAGTGCTCGTGTCGTATCTCCATCTCTTGCTCGTGTGGCATCACCAGCTCGTGCCGTATCTCCATCTCGTGCTCGTGTCGTATCTCCATCTCGTGCTCGTGTGGCATCACCATCTTGTGTTCGTGTCGTATCTCCAGTTCGTCCTCCTGTTGCATCACCATCTCGTGCTCGTGTCGTATCTCTATCTCGTGCTCGTGTCGTATCTCCATCTAGTGCTCGTGTCGTATCTCCATCTCTTGCTCGTGTGGCATCACCAGCTCGTGTCGTATCTCCATCTCGTGCTCGTGTCGTATCTCCATCTCGTGCTCGTGTGGCATCACCATCTTGTGTTCGTGTCGTATCTCCAGTTCGTCCTCCTGTTGCATCACCATCTCGTGCTCATGCCGTATCTCCATCTCGTGCTCGTGCCGTATCTCCGTCTCGTGCTCGTGCCGCATCTCCTGTTTATGATCCTGACTTTAAACCGCCGACAGCTGGTAACCCCACATTTACAGCGCCACCGATTTACTACAAGGGACCGTCCACGCCATTGTCGAATTTTTCCCATGTACTCTAGTATTTAATGGGATAACTTTTCCATCGTCAGAACATGTGTATCAGTATGTTAAAGCTGTCGAGCATTCACAATTTTCTTTGGCCAATCAAATTCGGCATGCAAAGACAGCACAAGATGCAAAACATCTTTCAAAATTTATTAAGACTTCATCACA
This sequence comes from Mytilus coruscus, assembly GCA_017311375.1. NCBI lineage: Eukaryota > Metazoa > Mollusca > Bivalvia > Mytilida > Mytilidae > Mytilus > Mytilus coruscus. The sequence continues at coordinate 96,225,143 of CM029601.1, forward strand.
CTGGTTTGGCATACAGTGGTTTTTTATGTATAACCTTTCATGGCTAAAATTTCAGCAGTGTGAAAAATTTGCAAAGTACCTTATTAGTACTGTAAGATCACAACTGCTACACAATGTTGATGACAATTGCTGGGGTATTGGTAAGTTCGGTAAAGGTAAGAACAAACATGGTGAGGTTCTTATGAGTCTTCGATGTTTGATGTACAAGGGTTTGAACAGTACTCCTCAGTTTCATTACCTATGTCCAGCTCTTTCGTCAGCTACATCTCAGTCTAGTCCACATGTCACATCAGCTTCATCTCAGTCTAGTCCACATGTCACATCAGATACATCTCAGTCTAGTCCACATGTCACATCAGATACATCTCAGTCTAGTTCGCATGTCACATCAGATACATCTCAGTCTAGGTCACATGTCACATCAGATACATCTCAGTCTAGGTCGCATGTCACATCAGATACAGCTCAGTCTAGTCCACATGTCACATCAGATACATCTCAGTCTAGGTCACATGTCACATCAGATACATCTCAGTCTAGGTCACATACAGGTCAATCAAGCCCCCTATTGGTCGGTGGGGGGCCAATGTTTCCGTATCTCACTTGCATTGAAGAACTAAGCAAGGAGACAATTGTAAGTATTCTATCAGATCCTGACATGAGTAAGGTCACTTCATTGCCACCAATAAAACCTAAAGCAGGTGATGTATTTGTTATTGAATCTATCAACACGGAGGACTGGAAGTGTGATCAGTACTTGTGGATTCGTGATGGAGGTAGAACAATTAAGGTCAAGGATGTTGAAATAGGTAAAGTTTTCTACAAAGTAAGGATTCCAGGTACTGAGATAAAATCTGGGCGTGTAAGACCGAGGTTTTCCTTAAAATTCAAGAAGGTAGGCTATTGGTTGACAAATAGACCTACATTAGTTTTGGTACATTACACTGGCGATGAGACGATATATACCCCTATGGCACATGGTAATAGCAAACATGATGGTGAGTTCAAAAGAACTATGCCATCCGTTATTGATAAGGTAAAGGACCATGTAGGTAGTGAGGGTGCCAAAAAAGTATATAGGACTATGGTATGTACTGAACAAGTCGATGGCAACATGCAAGGTGTAGCTAATCCTAGGAATAGCAAACAGGTAAAAAATGCACTTCAAAAGAGGCGAGGAGATCAGTTATTGAGTAGAGACGATTTATATAATTTTTTTCAACTATCTTCCCACCTAGATGGGTTCGTGAAACAGTTGACACTTTATCCAGATTTAGTGGCTGTTGTTAGTTTACCAGAAATCATCACTCAATTTAACCAACTCTTAGATGTTAAATCTGATGAACAGCTTTATTTATCTTATGACACCACATTTAACCTAGGTGATTGTTACGTTTCGGCCATAGTATTTAAACATATTCTTTTCAAAGAAACACCTCTTATTCCTTTGGCTTTTGTTATTCATGATAGAAAATTTGGAAGTGTTCACGAGACTTTCTTTAACTTTTTGAAAGGTGCTGTTCCGAAAATTTCAAAAAAACGAATTCCCATTGTAGTGGACAGGGAACCTGGTATACGAAAAGCTATTAAAAATATTTTGTCTGATTGTCCTATACTTACATGCTGGAATCATTTACGAAACGATTTTAAGTTCTGGTTGAATCAAAATAAAGTTTCTCCTGATAATATCAGGCTATACCATCATCAGTTAAAACAGATGCTACAATGTGACTTTGAGAATGAGTTCTTAGAGCTATGTGAAGATCTGACATCTAAATGGACATCCGAAGTTTTGTCATATTCTGAAAAAGAGCTAAAAACTGATATTTTAGAGAGATCAGGAAAATGGGTTTTAGAACAGTTTGAAGGTTTATATGACCCATACTCTGGTATCACTAACAATCCGTCAGAAAGTTATAACGCTGTTTCAAAACAAGAAAACGATTGGAAAGAGTTACCAGTTGATATGCTTGCTTTAGGTTTTCATTTTCTACAAAATTTTGATCACTACGAGATTCTTAGAAGTTTGGCAGGTGTTGGAGACTATCATTAGTTTTCAAGGGCAAAAATTGACATACAAGATTTTTTCATACCTAAGAAACTCATTGCACCATCCGATATAATTTCGTACTTGAAAACAGAACACGTTAATAAACCACAGTTTTCGTCTCCGTCTACTGTAATGACAGAAACAATGGAAGATCATTCCGATTCTAAAACTGAACATAGTAAACCCACCACTTCAGATGAAAAAGACAGTCCAATTATTAATACTATGTTTGACTTTCCTGCTTTTGTAAGTAGTCAACACGCTTTGGCAAAGTATATAGTTGACAACAACCTAATCACACTTGTTCCATCTCAAGGTGCTTTCATTGTTCAAGGTCGAAATGGTAAGTATTGTGTCACCTTATTCCCGAAGGAAAGTTGTCAGTGCCCATCTACTACTACATGCTTTCATATCCTTGCAGCAAAAATGAGCATTGGTCAAGAACCCATTGAAAAAAGAACAGTAGTAAATCTCAGACTTTTAACAAAAAACAATAGAAAGAGAGTTGACAAAAAATCAGGTAAAAAACAACCTAGACAGAACGATTACGATCCTGTTGTAGAACCAGCACCAGACTCGGCTTATTTAGTCAACACACCAAAAACACCATCACAAGTACATTCAACACAAAAATCATTACAAAAATCAGCATTAAAAACTAAATCAAAAACACCACATTATAAAAAGAAACTACACTTCAATTTGGAGACCGTTAACGAGAACGATAATGATTCATGTCATATCTCACCAGACGAAAAAGAAGATAACATAATTACATTAGATGAGACACCACCAAGTAAAAAAATAAAACTTGAATTTCCATCTCCGCCGATTTCGATTGAAATTGAACAGGAAAAAAACATGGGTAGGTACACTTACACAAGTAGACAAAGAAATAATTTCAGATAGAAAGTGTTTAACTTCCGACATTGTTAATTATGCACAAAACATTCTTTTAAAACAGTTTCCATTAATCCAGGGTTTCCAGAACACATGTTATGCTCCAGTTTTCTGTAATCAACAAAAAAAATGGCTTTCTGAGACAAGTTTTACGCCTACACAGGGTCCGGCTGTACAAATTCATCATACAGGACATTCACACTGGGTCACTTCTTTAACCAAACAATCAAATGAAGTTTATCTATTGGACAGCATGTACGACACACTTACAACATCTTCAGAAATACAAATTTCACAAATATATTCACATGATAAAAAACGTCTGTTGGTCAAGATACCAGAAGTTCAGAAACAAACTAATTCCATAGATTGTGGGTTGTTTGCAATTGCAAATGCTGTAGAATTTTGTTTTACAAGTTTTTCTGGTGGAATACATGTAGAATTTGACACTGAAATTTTTAGAGAACATCTTGTGATTTGTTTGGAAAAAGGTGAATTCATTCCATTTCCAAAGAAAAAAATTGGCATGAAAGGTAAACCGAAATATAAAACTAGTGTGGTGGAATGTAACTGTGAGTGTGGCAAATGTGATTCAGTAGAAGACATGTTAGGGTGTGAATGGCAGAAAGGAGTTAAAAAATGCAACATTTGGAAACACGTTTCGTGTACGGGGATAAAAGAAGGTGACACATTCCTGTGCTCTAAACACAGTACTAATTAGTGAATAAACACCTTTGATGATTTTACACCAATCAGTGACTTTGAAGTTTTTATTACTGTCAAAACTTAATTCAATTTGTTAAGAGTTTGCTTCCGATATAAAAGAGATTTTACAGTTTTTAATTTTTGTGTTGTTTTTTTTATTGTATTGTATGATTATTTATATATATATGTATGTGTATGAAATGTTTTTGATTAATAAAATATAAGCCCATGCCCTTTCAATGATCTGTCTGCTGCCTTTAATGAACTGAAAAGAGATCAAATTAATCAACATAACAAAATAAGTAAATAATTTTTTAATGAACACACCAACAATTATGTTTTCAAAATATGTTCACTTTAATGAATCTATCACTGATAAAGCTTAAACTGCAAACTTTGAATAGAATAAAACAAAAAAATCTTTGAGAATTATTTTAAATTTAAAACAAATTTCTTCACTAGTTCCAATGTAATAAGGTACTGTCCTGGCATACTTGTTTTACTTTAAGAAATGATTAAAAAAATTAATTCATAGATTTTTTGGAATGATTTTGTCCTAATATTATCAAAAAAGTATGCCAGACAATGGTAATAAAGATACTATGTCATTTACAATTAAAAATTACGTTGATTTCCGCCATTTATACAAACATTTAACATAGTAGGCTACTGTCCTGGTAGATTTTTTATGTTTACAAAATAAAAGTTCATAAAACTTTATATTTTCATAAAGCTGATAATTCAAACTTTCCAATGAACACAATTTTTCTTGCCAGACATGCATTTTGAAGAAAATATTAAAATTCAACCATTGATTTTGAGCGAATTTCTACAAAATTTCTGATGCAAAAGGCTACTGTCCTGGCAGATTTTTTAGTGTTAATGAAATAAAAGTCCATATTTTATATATTTTCTGAAAGCTTACATTTTAAACTTTCCAATGAACCAACATTTGCTTACCAGACATTCATTTTGAAGAAGATATTTAACTTTATATTACGATTTTGAACTAATTTCAACAAAATTTCTAACGTAATCGGCTACTGTCCTGGCAGATTTTTTTACCTTTAAAAGACGAAATTAATATTGAATTATTGATTTTTAAATGAGTGTTCGTTAAACTTTATAATCGCACAAAAATATTATGCCAGACAGTTGTTTTGGAGAAAATATTTCAATTATAAGTAAATTTTTCTCGGCAATTTCAGCCATTTTTTCTTAAAAATTAACTGTCCTGGCAGATTTTTTTTAACTTATTGCTTTTTTATTTTATTTTTTTTTACAGATAATGTAAGTAAATACACTGTTCTTTATTATACAGTTTAAATTTCAACAATATATTGAGTAAAACAAAAGTTACAGATGAAAACGTGTCAAAAATAACTGTCCTGGTTTTATCTGTCCTGTTAATAGACCTTCCCGGATTGCATCCGAAACTTTTTGTACGCCAGCGATTTCCGGTTGCACGTTGCAAAAGTTTTGGATCTCCAGTACAACTGTATTTAAAGCTATTAACCTGTAAACATTGTATTACGATGCAGTTCGACATCAGGAGGTGCTGTAATTTGCTATTGATTTTTAGCTTTGTGTCTTTGTGTCCACCTATAAACAAAATGATTAAAAATCACTACTGTATGTTTTTATATACAGAACAGCTGTGATTTGTGGGTTATCGGCTTGTCGGCTTCATTTCACATCAAATCAAAATGACTTATTTGTTTATTATTGCTCTCACAAGTTGTCGCGGAAAAAAAAGCATTTATGTGATCCCTTTTGGGATTCTGAGTCTAGAACAATTTTCTGATTTGGCATCTCAGAATCCCTAATTAAGCACTATTCGTCAATTTAGGAAATTTTGTACCAACTGCCTCACCTCGAACAGGTGCCTTTACATCTTCAGCATTCGCTCACCCTAAGCGGGTAAGAACTGAATAGAAGACATATCAGCCTATCAGAATCAGTTAAAATTTTGAAAATGCCTTACTTTAAACGATAGTTATAGATTCAGCTATTTTAACCATTCTTACTCTTTTTTATCGTCATGATCGTCTGCGTTCTGATGATTCATCAACAGAAATGAAACTGATAATAATTGAAAGTTTTACTTGAAAAGGCTGTGGAATATTTTTGTTTCAAATCTTTACAAAACACCTTACATCATTTAAATTTTTTTTATGTTATATTAAATTACAGAATATGATAAAAATGTATCTTATGCATAATGATGTGTCCAAAGTTAGTTGAGGCATAAAGAAATTGAAACCGGAAGTGAACACTCTGTATAAGCCCAAGGCTGATAGGGCTTTTTCAGTATTGGACACAGCAGAAAAACGACATGACCTCATGATTTATATTAACAGGGAGATGTCATCAGTATTGCACATTCTGATATATCTACATTAGGGCTGATTTGCTCATATCATTTAATAACATTCAGAATAGCCCTGTTGACATACATGTAAGATTGACAAATTTTCTTCTATTAAGTCTCACTACTTTTCTCTGTCAAGCTCAAAAAGAGAAGTCACTTCTCTCTATAATTCAAAAGTAGTGTACATGTGAGGCCTGATATTTTTCTCTTTTAACTCATTAATTCACTTGTCATCTGAGTCTTTTCATATCAGGGCCATCTGGTTATTGTCATTTTACAAAAGTGAATTCCAGCCATTGTCATAGATATACATGATATAGGAAGATGTGGTGTGAGTGCCAATGAAACAACTCTCCATCCAAATAACAATTTATAAAAGTAAACCATTATAGGTCAATGTACGGCCTTCAACACGGAGCCTTGGCTCACACCGAACAACAAGTTATAAAGGGCCCCAAAATTCAGTCTGCTTCTAATCTTGGACCTCAGGACCATATGTCATTATGGGAGACTAACAGACAACTGCCAGTTATCAGATATAATGGAAAAATGTACCTTGTGATGTATTTAATTTGTTGCTAATCTATAGATTATTTATATTTCAACCATGTCTACATCTACAGCATACATTTATGTACTTGTACATGTAGTACTAAGAGTCCATTATAATAAACAATATTTGGTGTTTTTGTGTAAAAGTATATCATGTATATGATCAACCATGTACAACAGTACAAGTGTATTTCAGACTAAAATAGCTAGTATATACATCAACATGTACACAAACAAGTCTAAATTGAAAAGAACGTTCAAACCTTTGATTGCTTTTGGATAAAAACCGCAATTTTTATACGTGTGCATGCAAAACAAATTTCTTGGTTACACAGGTAGAGGGGTCTAAATACAGCACAAACAACATTTTCCAAAAGACCCCAAAAAAAAGTGAAAAAGTATATTTTAACAAAACGCATTTGACTAGCAGGTCGAACAATGGATGTTCTTAAACACTGCTGACTCCCATGGCGATTGCTAAATAAACGGATCACCAGATGTAACAAAATGGATCTTAATTATTAATTTAATACCAAACAGGCCGAGAACACAGTTATTTCAGTAGTGCATTTCTTTTAGACAATAAATTCAAATTAAAAAATCGCACCTGCTCTATCTCAAAAGATTTTACAGTATAGTGTACAACTATTGGGACAAATAATATCAAAATTATAGAAAAGTCTACCAGCTCTAACTCAAAATATTGACAATTCTATGTTAAGGGGTCTAAAATCAGTTTGACAGCTTCAGACATACTAGTTTTTGACCTTTTGAACTGGACCATATCACAACTTAACATAAAGATTGAGCACCCAAATTTTTTAACATGTAATTTCATCCCTTTAGTTAATATTTCATGCATAAAATATAAAGAAATAAATTTGGAAAGTGTATGAACAAAATTTGCAAGTTATACACTGTCCACACTAGGGACTATATTTGTAGACAACGAAAATCTAAGGACGATAACTGTGTCCTCGGACCAACAGAAAACAATAAACTTGCATAAAAGATAGTATACTGGAAACATGAGGTGCAAAAATTGGAACACCATATCCGGATTTTGACAGTTATTGTCTCTCCGGTGATGTTAGGAATCGAAACGGTATTTGAAAGGCCATATAATTTACCTCAATTTAGGATTGAATTTTGAAGAGTAGAAATAGGATGAACGGATTATATAAACCCGAAGGCAAATATAATACAAGCCCAAACGAACAAATATAAACAAGTCTAAATTGAAAACAAAGTTCAAACCTATGATTGCGTTGGATAAAAACCGCAATTTTTATACTTGTGTATGCAAAACAAATTTCTTAGTAGAGGGGTCTAAATACAGCACAAACAACATTTTCCAAAAAAACAAAAAAGTGAAAAAGTATTTTTTAACAAAACCGTTTTACTAGCAGGTCAAACAACGGATGTTCTTAAACACTGCTGACTGCCATGGCGATTGCCAAATAAACGGATCACCAGATGTAACAAAATGGGTCTTAATCATGTGTTAATTATTAATCTAATACCAAACAGAAAACAATAAACTTGCGGAAAAGATGATATACCACAAACATGAGGTGCAAAAACTAGTACACCATATCTGGATTTCGACAATTAATGTCTCTTCAGTGATGTTAGGAATCGAAACGGTATTTGGAAGGCCATTTAATTTACCTAATCATAGGATTGACTCTTGAATTTTGAAGAGTCGAAATAGGATGAACGGATTATATAAACCCGAAGGCAAATATAATACAAGACCAAACGAACAAATATAAACAAGTTTAAATTGAAAACAATGTTCAAACCTATGATTGCGTTGGATAAAAACCGCAATTTTTATACGTGTGCATGCAAAACAAATTTCTTGGTAGAGGGGTCTAAATACAGCACAAACAAAATTTTCCAAAAGACCAAAAAAGTGAAAAAGTATATTTTAACAAAACGCATTTGACTAGCAGGTCGAACAACAGATGTACTTAAACACTGCTGACTGCCATGGCGATATGTACATCTATATTCAGTGACAATTTATTTTCTATTTCAGATTTGATATTTATAGAAAAGTACCAAAAGATCTGACTCAGCCTACATTAACAGGAGCTTGTATCTCTATATCCAGTATATTATTTATTTTGTATTTATTCCTATCAGAATTGTCACTTTTCCTCACACATGAAGTGTAAGTATAAGTTATCAAAAGAATATGTACTGATATAGTTTGACAAAGGATGTAAACATACATATATAAGTTATAACATATAAAACACAAAGAAATAGGCAAAATGGTGATGTCTTTTTTTGTAGTTTTGTATGTCACATTTATATTTGCACTTCACCTCCATTATACATGTACATGTTATACCTTAAGATTACTTTACAGTCTCATGTCACATTTTACAAAGGATCTTTATAAAAATTATACTGAATTGTCCATTCTAAAAAAGGATTGCTGCCAAAAATACTGTAAACTACTTAATTTTCGTGAGCATTTTATTTTAGCAACTTTTGTAAGTATAGAGATAACATGAATATAAATCGTCACGAATATGTAAACTTGCATCTTTCTTTATTTAACCACATCAAGTGAATTTGAAAATCGTGAAATTGAATCGCTGCAAAGTGGGCCAGTAAGCGGCTATACGCAAAATAAGATATCTTTTACATTTGATATAACTTTTGTATGCTGTTATATAATTAGGCAGAACAAATATATGTTGACAGTATCCCAGTATTGGTTTCTTTTGGTGTACATTGAAATAATTTGTTTTACAGAATAAGTGAGCTGACAGTAGAGGACCCAGTCCGACACACAGAAAAAATCCCAGTATTTATTAATATTACTTTACCACAATTGAAGTGTGAATGTGAGTAATATATTTCTAAAAAAAAGTGTAGTTTAGCTTTTTGATGTTTTGTTGATTTCATGAAAAAAAATTACAAAATTGTAAATGTATCATATGATATATTTATCAAAAAAAGTCTTTGCTGATAAATTTATAGCTAGCTGTTAAGAAACTACTACAACATGCAAACTAAGAAAAAGGTTTGGTATCATTAAAATATTTCATGTAAATTCTTCACCAGCTAATACTATCATTGGAATAAGCTTTACATGATAACAAGAAAATGGTTTGAAAGTTTCATATCTTATCAATTTGTGTTAAAAATATTAAGACATAAAATAGTTAAATACATCAACGCCTCTCCCCTTTACCCTTTTCATGTCATTATTGCTATTTTTTTAAAATGAGTATGATAAAACAATTGTTTAATGGTAGCTATGTAGGATTCCTTGATAGCTTTTTATAGTCCGTTTACGGACGTATTATGGTATACCGTTGACTGTCTGTCCGTCCGTCGTCAACATGTCGGACATTAACTCAAAAAGCTTTAACCGATATGCATGAAACTTTGGTGAATTGTTTATATCTATTGACGTGAGCTCCTTCCGTTTATAAATTTCAGATTTACCGTTTCCGAGTTTTGGGGTTTTATTTATTAAAAAGGGGATTTTCCAATTTTCTGACAATAACTCGAGAATGCTTTCACCAACTTGCAAGAAATTTTGGTGAATTGTTGATATCTATTGACATGAGCTCCTTTTGGATTTTTATAAATTTTAGATTTAACGTTACGAGTTACAGGGTTTTATTCATAAAAAGGGGATTTTCCAGTTTTCGGACAATACCTAAAAATGCTTTCAGCAGTTCTCATGAAACTTTGGTGAATTGTTTATTTATATCTGTTGATGTAAGCTCCTTTAGAATTTTATAAATTTTAGATTTTACATTTCTGAGTTATTGGGTTTTATTCATTAAAAAGGGGATTTTCCAGTTTTGGACAATAACTCAAAATGCTTTCAGCAGTTCTCATGAAACTTTGGTGAATTATATATAGCTATTGATGTAATATGACATTGAGAGGAAATTGAACTTTATTTGTTTATAGTCTGACAACAGATTTACTAAGTATTGCGCAACAGCACAGTGTATTGCACAACAGCAAGAAATCTTTAATTGGATATAAATTCAATTCATATAACCAATTTCAAGTTCTTTGACTACATTTATTCAGAAACCTATAATATGTCAAATATTTAATTACAATCCAAATTCAGACCTGTATCAAGCTTGAATATTGTGTCAATTTTGACCCAACTGTTCAGGGTTGGACCTCTTCTGGCGATCTAGCTGCGCTCAGCGAAGCAGTTTGTTGTAGCCTGCTATACCATGTATACAAGGAATCTGATGTTCAGTAGTTGTCGTTTGTTGATGTGGTTCATAAGTGTTTCTTGTTCCATGTTTTTATCGACCGCAAAAAATTTTGTGGTCGATATTGGTATGACGTTGGCGTCGTCGTCGGCGTTGTCGTCGTCGTCCGAAGACGCATTGGTTTCGCACTCTAACTTTAGTTTAAGTGAATGGATCTCTATGAAATTTTACCGTAAGGTTCAATATCACAAAAGGAAGGTTGGGATTCATTTTGGGGTTATGGTACCAACAGTTAAGGAATTAGGTTCCAAAAGGGCCAAAAATAAGCATTTTGTAACTTCCAGATATAACTTGTGTGTTAGTGTATGGATCTCTCTGACTTTGTACCACAAGGTTCCATATCACAAAGGGAATGCTGGGATTGATTTTTGGGGTAATTGCCTCAAAATTTTAGGAATTAGGGGCCAAAAAGGGCAAAAACAAGCATTTTTCTAGTTTCATGACAATAACTTGTGTGTAAGTGTATGGATCTTTCTGAAATTGTACTACAAGGTTCCATATCACAAAGGAAAGCTGGAATTGAGTTTGGGGTAATTGCCCTAAACGTTTAGGAATTAGGGGCCAAAAGGGGCCAAAAATAAGCATTTTCTAGTTTCAGACAATAACTTGTGTTCAAGTGTATGGATCTCTGAAATTGTACTGCAAGGTACCATACCTCAAAGGGAAGGCTGGGATTGAGTTTGGGGTGATGAATCATAAGGGGTTCAAAAATTGAGGGGGATTTTTTTTCCTTTTTTTCTTTAAAATTTTCCATTTTAAGTTGGTTATTTCTGATTTATATTTAAAAGCAAATAATAATGATATGGCAGGAGATACACACCAAACAGGATGTGTTAATTATTATATAATAAGTATTGTGCAATAGCAAGAAATTTTCAATTGCACAGTATTGCGCAATAGCAAGAAATCTTCAATTGCACAGTATTGCGCAATAGCAAGAAATATCAATAGCAAATATCCAATAGCAAGAAATTGTCAATTGTACAGTATTGCGCAATAGCAAGAAATATTTTATTGCACAGTATTGCGCAATTGCAAGAAATATTCAATTGCACAGTATTGTGCAAAAGAAGATACTTTGTATAAATTGCTTATTTCTTGACCAATTTCAATGGGGTTTTATTCTTGAACTCTTGGGGTTCTTTAATATGTTGAATCTAACCGTGTATTAAGTTTTTGGATTTTGGGCCCTTTTAAATTGGTCCACATTGAGGTCCAAAGGGTCCAAAATTAAACTTTGTTTGATTTCATCAAAATAGAATTATTGGGGTTCTCTGATATGCCGAATCTAACTGTGTATTTAGATTCTTAATTTTTGGTCCCGTTTTCAAATTGGTCTACATTAAGGTCCAAAGGGTCCAAAATTAAACTTAGTTTGATTTTAACAAAATTGATTTCTTAGGGTTCTTTGATATGCTGAATCTAACCATGTATTTAGATTTTTATTTTTGGGCCCGTTATCAACTTTGTCCACATTGAGGTCAAAAGGGTCCAAAATTAAACTTTGTTTGATTTCATCAAAAATTGAATTATTGGGGTTCTTTGATATGCCGAATCTAACTGTGTATTTAGATTCTTAATTTTTGGTGCCGTTTTCAAATTGGTCTACATTACATTTGTAAGGTCCAAAGGGTCCAAAATTAAACTTAGTTTGATTTTAACAAAAATTGAATTCTTAGGGTTCTTTGATATGCTGAATCTAAACATGTATTTAGATTTTTGATAATGAGCCCAGTTTTCAAGTTGGTCCAAATCGGGGTCCAAAATTAAACTTTGTTTGATTTCAACAAAAATTGAATATATGGGGTTCTTTGATATGCTGAATCTAACCATGTATTTAGATTTTTTATTTTTAGGCCCCGTTATCAACTTTGTCCACATTGAGGTCAAAAGGGTCCAAAATTAAAACTTTTGTTTGATTTCATCAAAAATTGAATTATTGGGGTTCTTTGATATGCCGAATCTAACCGTGTATTTAGATTCTTAATTTTTGGTCCCGTTTTCAAATTGGTCTACATTAAGGTCCAAAGGGTCCAAAATTAAACTTTATTTGATTTCAACAAAATTGAATATATGGGGTTCTTTGATATGCTGAATCTAAACATGTATTTAGATTTTTGATTATGGGCCCAGTTTTCAAGTTGGTCCAAATCGGGTCCAAATTAAACTTTGTTTGATTTCAACAAAATTGAATATATGGGGTTCTTTGATATGCTGAATCTAACCGTGCATTTAGATTTTTGATTTTAGGCCCTGTTATCAACTTTGTCCACATTGAGGTCAAAAGGGTCCAAAATTAAACTTTGTTTGATTTCATCAAAATTGAACTCTTGGGGTTCTTTGATATGCTGAATCTAACCATGTATTTAGATTTTGGATATTGGACCATAATAGGTGAATGTCCAATTTAAAATTTTTAAGTTCTTAGACCACATTCATTCTGTGTCAGAAACCTATGCTGTGTCAAATATTTAATCACAATTCAAATTCAGAGTTGTATCAAGCTTGAATGTTGTGTCCATACAAGCCCCAACTATTCAAGGTTCGACCTCTGCGGTCGTATCAAGCTGCGCCCTGCGAGCATTTTATTTATATAGATTAGACCGTTGGTTTTCCCGTTTGAATGGTTTTACACTAGTATTTTTGGGGCCCTTTATAGCTTGCTGTGCGGTGTGAGCCAAGGCTCAGTGTTGAAGACTGTACTTTGACCTATAATGGTTTACTTTTATAAATTGTGACTTGAATGGAGAGTTGTCTCATTGGCACTCATACCACATCTTCTTATATCTATGTATCCCAATCATTCATTTTCACAAACTGTCAATCAAAACAAATAATGTGGATACCAATTTTGTGGATTGAGGAAAAAATGTAGTTTTGTGGATATTTGATTTCATTGTTTAGCCAAAATCTGCTTACAAACCTATAGTTAATTTGTACTTTGTTGAACATTAAAATTGGTGGTCTTCATATACCCAAGAAATCCATGAAAATTGGTATCCTACAATTAATAATGAATCCACTGTATTTGTTATTTTTTCCTGGTTAAAATATAACTGATTTATTATGAAATCATGTCCACAAAATTATACCAAAGTTGGAACGTCATTAAAATTGTTATCATTATATTAATATTATAAACTTTGAGTTGTTAGCAAAAAAAAAAATTTTCCGGATGAGTCCCACATTTACAACTATTTTAAATATTTACAGATTTGGGTATAGACATACAGGATGATATGGGTAGACATGAAGTCGGTTTTCAAGATGACACACAGAAAATCGAAGTGAATGAAGGAAAGGGATGTAGAATGGAATCTCATTTTGTAATTAATAAAGTAAGTTTATGCAGAATTAACTATGCCCAAGATTTATTCATTTTTGCAACCTCAGGTCAAGAATGATTTATTTTTATATGCAGTGCATAGCAAAATTTGTATCTGTGTACTTTTGAGTTAAACTAGAAATATCACTTGACTGATTGCAGAGTGCAGATGTATGTACTCATGTCCCAATCTGGAATGAAAATTTATTTCTTGAAAGTGTTGACCTTTTAACACTTTATTTATGACTACTACATATCACTCCCACACAACCTTTTTAATATCTTGTTTTATTTATTTTGCACAAATACACTTTTTTTTTTATTCAATAGATGTTTAAAACTATGAATTATAGTTATGGTATGTGTTTTGCAGGTACCAGGTAATTTTCATGTATCCACTCATTCATCAAGAACTCAGCCAGATAATCCTGACATGACACATTTGATACATAAAGTCAGGTTTGGTATGGACTTACAGGAAGGGAAGGTAAATGTGAAATCAATTTGATTTTTGAGTGAGGCATATTTCTGAAAACCTAACTGTAAATTTAAATGATGCTACACAAAGACAACAACATCGTAGATTACCGAGGGAAAATCTTTATTATGGTCTACATGTTTCGCCACTTACGGTGGCGTCTTCAGGACAATTTAAACATAGAAAACAAATACTGAAGTACATAAGATGCGGTGCATATGGTGTTACAATGGTTAACAAGACGTAACGTCACAATAATTGATTTGACGACGTTAAAATGAAAGTGAAAGTAAAAGTTAATAATGAATTGTCAGTGTCTTTCCAAAATGGACAACACCTCACAGGACATTCCGTACCATTCTAAAAGGCTTCACTGGGAAAGAGGTACTACTTCCAATTGCGTCGGGAATGTTGTAAGATGTAGGGCATGGTGGAAGTTGTGGTGAATTTGTTACATTGTTGTGGTACACTATCCATGTTGCAAGTTTATTTCAACAATAATCCTGCGGTTCAGTACGTTTTGCGGTGGTCTTCTTTTGATCTTGAGTGGTAGTAGTTCATTTGATGACTCTCTAGAATAATTCGGCAACCTCGGAAGGGGTCGATATTGTCAATGAGGTGTGGTTGTCAAATACAACGCTGGTTTGGCAAAGGTGGATCGTCTAGATGCAGGGGTTCACAAAAATAATTAAGGTTGCATAGAGTGAACCAACACCTTCTGTAGACCATAATAAAGATTTTCCTGCGGTAATCTACGATGTTGTTGTCTTTGTGTAGCATTATTTTCCTGAGGTTTTAAGACAACCGCAGCATACCTCCGGTATCCATCCTGATTACTCTCTACCAGCCCGCACCGTTAGAAGGTGTTGGTTCACTCTATGCAACTGTAAATTTAAATGTTTGATTGTATAATGTTTTTATAGGATATCATTAAATAAACAAACAAAAGTCAAAAGAGTCAGTTTGCATATTTTTACGCGCTAGGTTTGACGCAACAGATTTTAAATCAAACAGAAAAAAAAGATGACCAGCACCTGCAAATAAATTACATTTAGCTAAAACTGAACTTCTTCTGAATATTTGCAAAACATATCGTCTTAGAATTAATTGTTTGATTTTCACGGGAAATTTTTTTCTGACTTAACAACAGCACTGGAAAAGATATATTATAACATTTACAACCTACAACTTTCTCTATAAAAAATTTACATAAATTGGCATCCCTGAAAGAACAAAATGCATTAATTTACCTGAATACGCCTTAACAGAAATGATCTGTTTTACAGGAAGTTAAAGGATCGTTTAATCCCTTAGAAGATGTTGATAGAAGTGCAGGTCAAGGTAAGAACATGGCTACAATGACTTAAATAAAACTCATTTTGTTCTAAATACAAAATCTTCTTAAGAGTTCTATCATAAATATCCATAGTGTTCTGTCTGAAAAATGGGGAAAAGGTCTTGAGTCTTTAGTGCTCTACCTTTCGATTTGATAACATTTAAATGTTTGTCTTAAAAAATTGTTAAAATCTGCTGTGTTGTGCCTAAAAAATTAGGTGAAGAACCTTTCCTGTTCTTTCTTAAAAGTAGGCAAAAATTAGTGTTCTATCTAAAAAAGGACAAAATCTCGAGTAGCTTATAGCCTATCTTAAAGTCTCTAAAATGGGTAAAATGTGTAAGTGTCTGTTGGAAAAATGTAAAAAGAATTTAAATAATATTTCACATGCCCATTGTTTTAGATTTTAAACATTTTATTAGATAAGCATAATCATCTAACAGATTTATTTAATGAAATAGTCAACATTAAATTATATTTACATAAATGCCTCTGCACCAATGAAAATTCAATTACTATCATATATTTATGATGCTAGTGTTTTGGAAGAAGGTAGACAACTCCATTTATAAAAATAAGAAGATGTGGTATGAATGCCAATGAGACAACTCTCCACAAGAGACCAAATGACACAGAAATTAACAACTATAGGTCACCATATGGATTTCAACAATGAGTAAAACACATATCGCATAGTCAGCTACAAAAGGCCCAGAAATAACAAATGTAAATCAATTCAAACGAGAATTTGTTAATTTTGATTGTAAGATGTTAAGAGAAGACCAAACAATGTATTGTATCATATATAAAACAACACTTTATCATATATCCAAACTTTAAATGCCATCACTTTATGTAATTAACAAAAAATTGGGACTTTCTATTGATATACATGTATTTCAATTTTTTCCTCCATTTATGATGGAGTTTAGATCTACTGTTTTTCACTATTTCTCTTCTGTCTATAGCTATACTGCCATATTGTTAGTTTGTGGACCTCCTAGGATTGTAGATTGTATGACAATCCTATCACAGAATTGGAAGTGTGCACACTTACAAAACTTGACATGACAAATAGTACCCTTTTAACTGTGTTGGTAAAACAATTTTTTCTTGCTATTAAATAGGTTGTTTTTGTTTTAAATGTATTATGCTCAAGTTTTCTTACAGTAATCTCCATTGTCCCAAGTGATTATATTAATATTTGTTTTTATTATTATTTTTATTCCACTAAAGCCAAACAAGATTATAGGTTTGCACTCTCTCTGCATATCCATCTCTCAGTCAGTTTACCAAAAAGATTTGGACTACTCCCCAAAAACCTTTTGATTTATCAATATCATATAGAGTATACAAGCAGATCAAGGACTTACAGTTCAAATTTGTGCTTGTTGTGAAATAACAATTTTTCCCAGTTTTCAGCTATTTTGGTGGGAAAATTCATTGCATTTCAAGTTTTTCAGTATGAATAGATATATTGGCCTTATTTTAGGTATATATGAAAGTTTAAAGTCCTACCAGTTATATTCAAGCGGAAGAAAAGCAATACAAGCTTTTTTCATTTTCTAGATGGTTATTTCTTGCTTTTTGTTGGAATATTTATGCCCCGTTGTAGTGGAGGGGCATTCAGTTTACCTTGTCCGTCTGTACGCACGTACTTCCAAATTGGTTTCCATTCTCTAACTTTAGTTTGCCTCAACCAAATGTTATGAAACTTATACACAATGCTTATTACCACTAAACACAGATCAAGTTTGAATTTTGGTGGCGTCACTTTTACCGTTCTAGAGTTATGCCCTTTACAAATGGAAAAATTCCTTAATTTTTCATTTCCGTTCTCTACCTTTAGTTTGCCTCAACCAAATGTTATGAAACTTATACACAATGCTTATTACCACAAAACACAGACCATGTTTGAATTTTGGTGGCGTCACTTTTACCTTCTAGAGTTATACCCTTTACAAATGGAAAAATTGCTGAATTTTTTCGTTTCCGTTCTCTAACTTAAGTTTGCCTGAAATAAATGTTATGAAACTTATAAACAATGATTACTACCACAAAACTCTGATCAAGTTTGAATTTTGGTGGTGTCACTTAAACAGTTCTTAAGTTATGTCCCTTTATAACTTTATATGATATGCAAGTGGGGCACATTCCCCATTTATTTATTATTATATTACAATCCAAAATGTAGGAATTAAATTTCAATTTCTTTTAAGTATTATTAAAATGAATTTTTTTGGACAGACTATTCTGTACTTTAAAGGATTTTTCAGGTTTTTTTCAATGAAGTTTCTTCTTTTTAGCTTTAGCAACTCATAACTACATTGTAAAAATAGTTCCATCAGTTTATGAAGATAAGAGGGGTAATGTAGGATACCCTTACCAGTATACATACTCTTATAGGGTTAGTATGTGGGCTGTGCATGTCACAATCCTTATTTGTGAATGAACCAATTATCAAACAGTAGCCATTTTCTCATCAAGGAAGGCATATGCTAGATCTGTTTATACTTTGTCATTAGCTTAAAGTTAGTTGATTCTTTTTTTCAATTTATGTCTATCTTAGTGTTTTTCATAGAGCATTTTTGAATGGATGTATCGGTTTTGATTAAAATATAAATTTCTTTGAATATTATTTTCCTCTGTAATGCTTCAGTTTTTAGAAAAACCATGCATGCTTTAGTAATTCGCACCATTCTTTGTTGGAAAACACTATGACAGACAAGCAGCCTAATATTTAAATGTTTCTTTCTCAATTGAACAGCATCAGATTTTTTGAAACAAACCAAAGCAACTATTTTTGAGAAAATGGTTACTGTCCTAAAGTCAACTGTTGCAAGTCACATCTATTTTGTTGCTTGGTTTTTGTTTCGTTGAAATTGAAAATTTACGAGCTGAATTATTTCTGAAGAATATTTACAATTTTTGTTTTCCGACTTGGCGTCATTTACATGAAGACTTCAACATGTATAAGATAAAATTTCTGTAAACTTAGAATAGATGCGAGTTGAAACAGTTGTGGATGAACCTAAATTCCTTGTGTGATATTCAACTTATGTTCCGGTTTTGTATATTTATAGCACTAGCAACACACGATTACATCGTTAAAATTGTACCAAGTGTGTATGAAGATGTTAGGAGGAATATCATATACCCCTACCAATACACTTATTCTTACAGGGTTTGTATTACAACATGCATGCAAATTTCAGATAAATTAGGGAACAAAGGGAGATAACTATTTATATCATGCTGTTTCTTTGATTTACTAATATAAAGCATGCTTTAGAATTGTTCATCGTTTTAGGTCAAAATATTTTTAATGTGTGTTTCCATCTGCTTTAGAGTCAAAGTTATTGTTGAAAGATTGACACATTACTTAAAAAAGCTTACGTTGCCTAGGATCTAAACACTAACAGAACTTTTCTGAAATTTCCTTAAAAATTAGGGATTGGCATAAAAAATTCTAAGACAGCTGGAAACACATATGTTTTTTATTTGGCCTTAGAAGAATAAGTTTTGATTGATTACTTCATTTTCAGATTTCTTAAATTGGATAAACGTATTGTTGCATGCATGCTAAGGTGCAGAAATATTACAGTTCAAGCCAGTGAACTTTTTATGATGGTTTCTGAATGTTAAACTAATGTCTTGAAAGCATGTTGTTGCTTAACATATTTTACTAACATGAGTTAGCCGAGATTGATTTGTTTGAATTTTTATTAAATTTTTACTGTATAAGATGAACATGTGATTTCAGCACACTTATACTCTATTTTTATAAGGTGATCAGATAATTTCACCAAAAATAATTCATGGACCAGCATTTTTGTCGAGCCTGCGACTTCTGTTGCAGAAAGCTCGACATAGGGATAGTAATCCGCAGTGGCGGTGTTAACTAACTTCTTAAAAGCTTAATATTTCAAAAGGTAAAAGACCTGGATGCTTCATACTTTGTATATAGATGCCTTATGATATGAAATTTCCGTCTGTCATATATCCATTGTCCTTGACCTCATTTTCATGGTTCAGTGACTACTTGATAAAAAAGTTAAGATTTTTTGTAATGTTAATTTCTCTCTTATTATGCTTTATAGGATAACTATATTTGGTATGTGCATATCTTGAAAGGTCCTCATGCCTGTCAGACAGTTTTCACTTGACCTCGACCTCATTTCATGGATCAGTGAACAAGGTTAAGTTTTCCTGGTCAAGTGCATATCTCAGATACTATAAGCAATAGCTCTACTCTATTTGGTGTATGTAATGATTGTAAGGTGTACATGTCCAACTGGCAGGTGTCATCTGACCTTGACCTCATTTTCATGGTTCAGTGTCAAAAGTTAAGTTTTTGTGTTTTGGTCTGGTTTTTTTTAAACTGTATGCAATAGGTCAACTATATTTGGTGTATGGAAATATTTTACAATGTACATGTCAGTCTGGCAGTTTTTTGGGGGTAAAGATTGCATGAAATGCAATCAAAACCCTATGGTACTGACTTGATATCTATATCTTCCAAGGTTTATCACTACTTTTGATATACACAAAATAGAGTGCATTGATCAAAACATTCTATACATCCTATCCATGGAAATTTCCAGAAATTTATCAATGAAATATATGATCAGATATTCATGTTAGAAAATGATGTTATACTTGGCACGGAAATTACATAACTTGTGCAAGGTGCAGGAATCTAATGTCTGTTCTAAAAATATCAATGATGTCATTGTTAAAGTAATCTTTAAAAGTGGAGTTATCTTCCTTTGTCCATAACTGTAGTTGAATCAACTACAACCAATGCTTTATACAATGTTATGTTTATTTTACTTCCCACTGATAATTTAAAGCAATCTTTACCCTTCAGTGCTAACAAGCATTTTGATTTGACCTTAACCTCATTTTCACGGTTTCATTGCTCAATGTTAAGTTTTGTGTTTTGGTCTGTTTTTCTAATACTGTATGCAATAGGTCAACTATATTTGGTGTATGGAAATATTTTACGGTGAACATGTCAGTCTGGCATGTTTTATTTGACCTTGAACTCATTTTCATGGTTCATTGCTCAATGTTAAGTTTTTGTGTTTTGATCTGTATTTCGTAAACTTTAAGCAATAGGTCAACTATATTTGGTGTATGGAATGATTGTAAGGTGTATATGTCTGTCTGGCAGGTATCATCTGACCTTCACCTCATTTTCCTGGTTCATTGGTCAATGTTCAGTTTTCCTGATTAACGTCGTTTCTTAGATACTATAAGCAATGGGTCAACTATACTTGCTGCACGGAATGATTTTAAGGTGTACATGTCTGTCTGGCCGGGTTCATCTGACCTTGACCTCAATTTTATGGTTCATTGGTCAATATATAATTTCCATGGTTTGGTCTGTTTCTTTTATACTATAAGCAATATGTAATCTATATTCAGTGTATGGAATGATTATATTAAAGTTGTACATGTATTTCCTGCTTGGTTTATCTGACCTTGGCCTTATTTTCTAAGATCATAAATGTTAATGAGATACTTGTAGTAAAACTTTATATTTAGGACTTTCAATATAAAATCAGTGGTCCGTATAGTAGGCGAGACATTTCAGATTGTGCACTCTTGTTATAATGAGTATAAATATTAAAATGAGGAAAAAAAGTTCTATACAGAAATTAATATCTATGTCTGTGAGGTCCTGATGGCAAACTAAATGAGCTTTTCATTAGTGAAGAGCTCCCTTGTATAACTTGAGGTGTGTAGATGAACTTATAGTTGATATGGTGACAATGTTACACATGTTTATTTAGCCAAGCTGCTGTGTTTGCATCTGTAGAATGGTGAAGGAGATATTCTTACTGATTACATGTCTGCGTAGTTATTACGTAAAAAAAGCAATATTTTAAATAATTTTTATTTTATTGTGTGTTTATTTGTGTGTGTCAAATAGAACACCCTAATTTCCATTATCCATTTACTTCAGAAGTCATTCCTTAAAGTTATTCCAGAGTTATGGAACTTTATTTGTGAAAAAGCACTTTTTCATTTTGTTTCTCAATAACTCAGGTTTACATTAATGAATTGATGCGAAATTTTTAAATGGTGTTTAGATCGATAAAACACTCTTAGAATAATTTTTTACTCTGATAGTGGCTGTAACTGTCATAATTACATTGTTGCAGGAAAATGGTAGAAATGGGCTAATTGTGGTAAATATAAAGATGGTTTATTGACAAGCTAAGTGTACAA
This sequence comes from Mytilus coruscus, assembly GCA_017311375.1. Lineage (NCBI taxonomy): Eukaryota > Metazoa > Mollusca > Bivalvia > Mytilida > Mytilidae > Mytilus > Mytilus coruscus. The sequence goes on from CM029601.1 coordinate 96,247,365, forward strand.
ATAAAAGTGTTGTAAAGCTAACAAACTTCAGAAAGGCTTCACATTTAAGATAATACTTTAATTTGTTTATCAGTAACTTGTTGTAGGTTTTGTTAGGGTTATAGAAATACTACAGGTCTAGATTTAATGACAAGACTTGTTTTTTAGGAAGTAATGCAGTACGGTCATGGCGGACGTGTAGTACCTGCTATATGGTTTAGATATGAACTCAGTCCAATCACAGTTAGATATATTGAAAAGAACAAACCATTTTATACTTTCCTTACAACGGTAAGTAATTCTTAATTATAGGTCATTCAATACTATCTACCCTCGTGCCAATGATTTCGGAACATATTCTATAACTTAAGGTGGATCTAGTATAAAAAAGAAGGTGTGGTATGATTGCCAATGAGACAACTCTCCACAAGAGACCAAATGACACAGAAATTAACAACTATAGTCTAGTGTCTTTTTCTGAGCATCCCTTCTGAGCATATTGCAAAAAAAAAAAAATTGGTATAAAAATATTTCATAAAGTATCATTCAATTTACAACAGAAACATCTAAAACTTGAAATTTAAAGATTCCTAAATAAGGAAAAATTAAGTTTCCCCATTATAACCTATATAAAATAACTGATTTCGTTAATTTTAACAAACAAACAAAAAAAAACAAGTCTGTGACTCCCAGGTTTTTATATTGAAATTTGAAAGTATATTGACCAAGAAGTCTTTTACAGAAGTTTATGAAAAATCTATTGTCAAACATTTAGACACCCCAGCTACCTTATTTCACCTGCTTTTAATTATGCAAGGAATTGATTTATTTAATGATTATGAAACTTTTAGGAACACCATTTGGAAATATAACATCAATGTAATTTAAATACATTTAACAGAGCTGTTACTTATTTCCATTTTAGGTGTGTGCCATAGTTGGAGGAACATTTACAGTGGCTGGTATTTTAGACTCTTGTATATTCACTGCTGCAGAAATCTTTAAAAAGGCAGAATTAGGAAAATTGAGTTGATTGATGACATGTTTTAGTTTCAAATTCTCTTCTCTTTTTTCACTGTAAAAGATCTGTCGTTATTAAAAGAAATTCCAGTGTTAATATTGACCAGTGTAATACTGCTAATGAATGTCTAAATTCAATTAAAACTAAGAAATCAGGATATGAATGAGTTAGCATTTGGGGAATTGTCCTTTGATAATAATAGTGTATTTCTCATTTCAAGTACATTTGTATTTCTAAAAGGAAAACTTAAATCAATATGTAAAAAGGATTTTTGAGAAGGAAAACAGTATTGAAATAGAAACAAACTGTCAAATATTTCTAATTATGAAGTTATAATTTATATAATAATAACCAAAACCAAAGCGACATAGTGGTAATATTTCTGAAATTAGACGTAATTAAAATTTTGTTTTAAAGTCTATTGTGAATTTTATGAATTTAACTACTGGAAGTTTAGATTAAATCATATAATATAAAAATGATTTAAAATTGTAATGTCAATGTTTTGAGTAAAAAAAAAAACTTTTGTTTATGGGATTCCTTGAAAAGATATTAAAGACTTTTTAGGTTAAGCTTTTATTTAATGTTTATAAGCTTATTCAACAGGATTTGTTAGTTGTTTAATGGATGTTTTATTTGAGTGGTTGTAAGTTTCATGTGTATTATAGGTTGAATGAAGTATTGCTTTTATAACTATACTGCTCACAGACAGCTCTCTTTAGTAGTGCTAAAAGTCTTGTTCCCTAGTCATCTTTTCCTTTTTCTTTTCTTTTTTTTGAAATCTCTTTTTGGCAGAAATTTTACTATTTCAAATTTCTTTGCTGATCTTGGCAATTTAATGACCATATCAAAAAATTTCAGTAATTGGCTGTACATTTATTAACTTCTTTGGGATAAAAAATCTGTAATCGACATCTATTGGGGCACATTTATCTGCTCGTTTTGCTAAATTGTCAGATTTGAGATGTATAATTGTATCCCGCTAGTCGCAATTAAGGCAGCTATTTACATAGCAAATACTATCACTTTGGTTTGGTAATAAATGATAAATGAAATTACCTCTGATAACAAAAGATGAACAACTTTTTATTAAAATTCCCATAAGTTGTATGTGTTAAATAACTATAACAATCCCTTTATTTGTAAGAGTTTGGTTTTTTCTGAACCCCACCAGTCCTCATCTTTTTGTCAGCTCAGTGCAATAAATCAAATTATCCTATTTGTACTCAGTATGTATTCCAGAGTGTGGTGAGAGATTGTTCAATTTTATGTTGCAATTTGTTATTTTTTTAATTTGTTTTATAGATCAGTAAATATGCTGAACTTTGATGTATTTGTTATAATTCTGACATTCATTTTAAAAGCAAATCATATGTGTATCTTATTGAATCTCTGTGTTCTGATTAGGTTTAGATGTGATCATGAGAAATTTAATATGTGTAGAAGGCATGCTCTTCTATGTCAGTGATTTTAAGTAAAATAGCAATAACCAAGGAACTTCTGGCTACAGAAGGGTTACTTTTTCAGCTATTAAAGATAGAAATTTATGCAAGTAGTACATGTAATATATTCAAATTAGAATTGATCTAACACTCCAAAAAGGATGAGAGAATTAATTGCCTTTTTCTCTGTGAGTCATTATCATTTTCTATTCTGTTAATCAGCATTTATATATATTGTATTTGTCTAAGCAATATTATATTTAAATACTGCTTGCAAGCTATTCCTTATCTCAAGCAGCTTCTACAGAATAATAATTTTATATATTACAATGCATAAAATGTTGGACTGTAAAATGTCATATTTATATAGTATTTGCTTGGCTTCTAATAGCAGAACATTTTATTTCCTCATACTCTTTGACACACATTTTTTTTCCTTTTTTGTTTTCGTCGTACTATTTGAGGACACACATTTTTTCTTTTAATCTTAAGCTACCCTTTGAAGTTAGTATTTTCAATTTTGTATGCTTATAAAATTAGAATAAATGTTTATTTAGATTATTTTGTGTCTGTCATATATTGTAGCTTTCAGAAAGGTGCTCTAATTAACATTCCATTTATATATAATTTTGTTATTGATTTCATAATTCAAGTTCATACCCTAGACTTCTGTAAAGGCTTTAACAGACAACATTTAGACTAAAATTAGTTTAAGCCATCTTTTTGTTCATTGCCTGTCATTAAGATGGACTAAATTTGTTTACCAAATAGAAATAAAAATATTGAAAATATAAGACAGCTTAAATTATGTTAGCTATACAGAAAATTGTTTATCTAATCCTGTACACAATATCAATTAATATAAAAGTTGTTGTAATGTATAGAATTATCACTCATTTGACAGCAAAAATCTATTACTGTGGATTTGTTTATTTTCGTGGATACCCATTTTCGTGGATATTTAATTTCGTTGTTTTGGCAAAGTCTGCAAAAATTCTTGTTATTCTTTGACATTTAAATTCGTGGTTCCACTGTATCCACAAAATCCACAAAAATTGGTATCTAACGAATATTAATGAATCCACAGTAATCGTTTTATTTAAATTAAAAGCTAAATTTCCAACATTTAAATAATTGTAATTATCATGTCTTGTAAAATTATATTTTGAGGATAGTTTGTACTGCAGCTTACAATTTTTCATTCTATTTACTATTGTTTATGAAAAATAGGGTAGGACTCTACAGTTTGATGTTAATAAGTTACTTCATAAAAATTCTATTTATATTTTTGTCAGAGTTTTACTTTTTATAGTTGTTGTTAGATTATTAGGGTATTTGTAGATATGTTAATATTGTTTCTGTTTTGATGAAAATGTTGTTAGGGTGTTAAATATTTGAGGATTAATTTTATTGAAATATGAGTACTGGTAGTTCTTAAATGTATATCTTTTAAATAAGGTGTAGCAGTCTCTAATGCTAAGGCCAGTACATTGTACTAGTCATTGAAATAATACTATGAACACATTGATCTAAAAATATAAACACGTATCTAAAAATATTAACATATGGATCTGAAAATATAAATACATTGATTTAAAAATATGAACACATTGATCTAAAAGTAGAAACACATTGATCTAAAAATTTAAAGACATTGACATTACACTATAAAGAAACAAATTAAGTATGAACACAAAATAATAACTATGATACAACTTCATATAATGTTTTAACTATAAATATATAATGTTTTCTTAACAAAATAATAACTATGATACAACTTCATATAATGTTTTCTTAAATAACACAAAATAATAACTATGATACAACTCCATATAATGTTTTCTTAAATAACACAAAATAATAACTATGATACAACTTCATATAATGTTTTCTTAAATAGCACAAAATAATAACTATGATACAACTTCATATAATGTTTTCTTAAATAACACAAAAAAATAACTTTGATACAACTCCATATAATGTTTTCTAAAAAACAATCTTTCTCAACAATTTTTTAAACAGGTCATTGGCCTACAGGATTTTTATTTCCAAAGTATGACGTTATAAAGAGAAATTCTACTTAAAAGAGTAAGACATAGTCCCAGGAATACATAATTTTCAGTTTGTTTTTGTAATTTTTTATAAGCCCGTCAAAATTTTGACGGGACGTATTATGGTATACAAATGTCACCTGTCCCTCTGTCCGTCTGTCCGTCTGTCTGTCCGGGCGTAAACATGTCGCACCATAACTTGAGAACGACTTATCCAAATTTCATGAAACTTAACATAGTTTTTCTTATGATGGTCAAACGATCTGTATACTTTTGGTGAAAATAAGATTAAACCTTTTGAGTTACGGAACTTAGTAACTAAAACAGGTGTGTGTTTTTTTCACATGTCACGCCCTATCTCAAAAACAATTTATGATTATTGCTTAAAACTTTACACACTTCTTACTTATATTAATCTTAAGATCTGTATACTTTTTGATGACTCAAAATTTTATTTTAGAGATATTGAGTATTTTGTTAAAAAGGGGAGGGTTTTTCACATGTCGCGCCATATCTCAAAACGATTTATGATTATTGCTTAAAACTTTACACACTTCTTAGTTATATTAATCTTAAGATCTGTATACTTTTGGTGATGATTCAAATTTTTTTAGAGATATTGAGTATTTTGTTAAAAGGGAGGGTTTTTCACATGTTGCGCCGTATCTCAAAAACAGTTTATGATTATTGCTTAAAATTTTACACACTTTTAGTTATATTAATCTAAAGATCTGTATACTTTTGGTTTTGATTCAAACGCAGTATCTCAAAAAGATTTATGATAATTGCTTTAAATTTTACACACTTCTTAGTTATATTAATCGAAAGATCTGTATACTTTTGGTTTTGATTCAAAATTTTATTTTAGAGATATTGAGTTTTTTGTAAAAAAAAAGGGGGTTTTCGCATGACAGGCCGTATGTCAGAAATTATTTATGAATATTGCATAAAAATTCACACACAAGACGACGGGCGTATAATGCGCCCATGGTGCAGCTGTTTATTTTTATAAATGAAGTGACATAATAGATTTCATCTAAAGAAAATTTAGGACATATCATTATGATAACTTTGAATTTGATATCATTCTGAGATAGGTAATATGATACCTGTGTTTAACGTACTGATTGTTCACAGCTCAAGTTTCTATTAAAAGCTAAATCATTGAAATTGACCATGAAAGACAATGGAACTGTTAAAATATTTGTATATATTTAATTTCAATTGGATTTGTTTTTTATGAAAATGAATCTGACAAATAAATTATTCCTGTATTTCATTACATTATTTTTATAGTACAATGTTATATTTTGAATGGCTGAAAGTTTTTCTTTTTCAGGAAAAATCTATTATCATATTATGTGTTTAGATTGTAAATTCAGTTCACTGTTGGTAATAGTCGGGTGTTTTGGTAAACTTGATATGATATATATCTGAGATGAGATACTGTAAATTCTGAAATTATTGCAATGTTTTTATTAATGTGAAAAATGTAACAGTATGCATTTGCAATTACAATAATAAGAATTCACATGATTTGGCAGAGGTCAAGGATTTGCAATAATAAATGCACACACTAATTTCAGAATTTACAGTTGTCACATCTTACCAGTAGTGCATGAACTGTAAAATAAGTTAGGTTAAAAAAAAATCATACTATGCTGCTCTGGATATTGATTTTTATCAGAAAATAAATAAAAAAATGAAAGTTTGTAACTACAATTAATATTTGTTACCTTTCTGAAGATGGACAAGAAGATACTCCTAAATCTCAAATGATCATGAAAGCTTTCATGAAATATATGTAACATTTAATGACAGATACTAAAATCTTCATTTAGCTGACCACAAATTGGTAGTTCATAATTGTTTATGTTTAGATAGTAGAGTTCAGGGTTATTTTAGTATTTATGGACCAAATTGTGTATTTGGATAGATTTGTATATTTTTTTATGACCAGTGACAATTTTTTCAACAGCTTGTGGTGAGGGAGAGTGCAGGAATATATTTATTTTCAAATAAAAGTAAAAAAATACATCTTCATATTATGTTTTGTTTACAAATATCAAACATTGATTATAAATTAAAAAAATATGTGGGTTTTATATAAATGTGACAGTAACCAAAGCCAACAAAACCTCAAGGACGTCTAGAGGTTATCAGAGAGTGTTCAACAATAAACATGTGTATATAGTTTGATAAGCTCTTAATCATCATGCATTTAGAAAACTGAATTACTGTGGATTTAAATGTTCAAGGAATTACACATTTTCTATAAAGTTGTATGTAGACTTTGGCAAATCCACAAAATCTGATATCCACGTAAATGCAAGTTTTTCTTAATCCACGAAAATAAATGAAACCACAGTAATTAACAGACTGTTCAAGATCTGACATCAATCTTACATTCCTTAAAGGAAAAAAAGCCAAAGATTTAACTAAAGACATCCACTGACTGATTTTGGTTAAGTACATAATTATATGGCATGGTTAAACAATTTCCGAGTACTTATCTATCATTCTTCTAAACTAAATGGGGCTTTGTTAGCTGGGTGGTCTAAGGAGTTCATCTACTGCATCACTAGCCTGTCAACATGGGGGTTGTAAGTTCAAACCCTGCACGAGCCTGGTGCACTTGGCTCCTATCTGAACTGACCAGGATTGTCAGTTTTCGTGATAAAAGTCAGTGGTTCTAACCAGGCACTCCGCCTTCCTCCATAAATAAAAAATTGACCGCCATGATATAGCCAATTGTGCTGAAAGTAGTGTTAAACACCAACAAGACATCATTAGATGTGAACTAACAAAAGTGGAATAACAAAAGTTACTTCATTGTGAACTCGATAAGTGGAATAACAAAAGTTACACACCAACAAGATATTATTAGATGTGAACTCGATAAGTGGAATAACAAAAGCTACTTCATTGTGAATTCGATAAGTGGAATAACAAAAGTTACACACCAACAAGATATCATTAGATGTGAACTCGATAAGTGGAATAACAAAAGCTACACACCAACAAGATATCATTAGATGTGAACTCGATAAATGGAATAACAAAAGTTACAGATGAAAATGTATAATAAAAACTGATGAAAGTACAATGGACAACAAAAACACCTGTACATGGTATTAAAACATTCTTTTAAAAAAAATGCCAAAAGTTACTGAAAGCATTTTAAAGTAAACAAGCATGCTAAGGGTATTGCTAGTGCATTATGATGTCAGCAGCAATTCATCATCATCATTATAATGCCCCCTACTGCTTTATTATTTATTTTTGGATGAGTTTACACTTATTACAGACAAGCGTTAAGATGCTGCTGTTGTAGTTTGGAATTTCAATCATTTATTGGGTCAGAATACTTATTTAAAGATGCAGATATTGTTAATGAGTATGCACCCTTTTGTTGTTTCAATGCTAAACATACAGAAATTTTATAGAATATCCACAGCCTTCCCCCTTGTACTCTAATATTTGACAATTCGATGCTTGATAGATACAGGATTATTGCATGCAGTGCTAGCAATGATTTCCTTAAAACAAGTGTATAAATTATTAAAACAAACATAAATATGGACCAATTCAAGTACAGCTTCTAGGGTACCCTCGACTTTTTAATAGTGACTCAGCAAGAGGTTTTTATACGACCGCAAAAAAATTTTGCGGTTGTATATTGGTATGACGTTGGCGTCGTCGTTGTCGTCCGAAGACACATTGGTTTTCGCACTCTAACTTTAGTTTAAGTGAATGGATCTCTATGAAATTTTACCATAAGGTTCAATACCACAAAAGGAAGGTTTGGATTGATTTTGGGGGTTATGGTACCAACAGTTAAGGAATTAGGGGCCAAAAAGGGGCAAAAAAAAAGCATTTTTGTAACTTCCAGACAATAACTTGTGTGTAAGTGTATGGATCTCTCTGACATTGTACCACAAGGTTCCATATCACAAAGGGAAGGCTGGAATTGAATTTGGGGTAATTGCCTCAAAATTTTAGGAATTAGGGGCCAAAAGGGCAAAAACAAGCATTTTCTAGTTTCATGACAATAACTTGTGTGTAAGTGTTTGGATATTTCTGAAATTGTACTACAAGGTTCCATATCACAAAGGGAAAGCTGGAATTGAGTTTGGGGGTAATTGCCTGAAAAGTTTAGGAATTGGGAGCCAAAAATAAGCATTTTTCTAGTTTCCAGACAATAACTTGTTTTCAAGTGTATGGATCTCTCTGAAATTGTACTGCAAGGTACCATACCACAAAGGGAAGGCTGGGATTGATGATGGGGGTAATTGCCTCAATATTTTAGGAATTGGGGCCAAAAGGGCAAAAACAAGCATTTTCTAGTTTCAGGACAATAACTTGTGTGTAAGTGTATGGATCTTTCTGAAATTGTACTACAAGGTTCCATATCACAAAGGAAAGCTGGGTTTGAGTTTGGGGTAATTTCCTAATCATTTTGGAATTTGGGGCCAAAAGGGCCAAAAACACATTTTCTAGTTTCCAGACAATAACTTGTGTTCAAGTGTATGGATCTCTCTGAAATTGTACTGCAAGGTATCATACCACAAAGGAAGGCTGGGATTGAGTTTGGGGTGATGAATCATAAGGGGTTCAAAAATTTGGAGGGGGATTTTTAAAATTTTTCCTTTTTTTTTTTTTAAAATTTTCCATTTTAAGTTGGTTATTTCTGATTTATATTTAAAAGCAAATAATAATGATATGGTAGGAGATACACACCAAACAGGATGTGTAAATTATTATATAATAAGTATTGTGCAATAGCAAGAAATTTTCAATTGCACAGTATTGCACAATAGCAAGAAATCTTCAATTGCACAGCAATAGCAAGAAATCTTCAATTGCACAGTATTGCACAATAGCAAGAAATATCCAATAGCACAATATTGCGCAATAGCAAGAAATTGTCAAGTGTACAGTATTGCGCAATAGCAAGAAATATTCAATTGCACAGTATTGTGCAAAAGAAGATACTTCGTATAAATTGCTTATTTCTTGACCAATTTCAATGGGGTTTTATTCTTGAATTCTTGGGGTTCTTTAATATGCTGAATCTAACCCTGTATTAAATTTTTTTATTTTGGGCCCGTTTTTAAATTGATCCACATTGAGGTCCAAAGGGTCCAAAATTAATCTTTGTTTGATTTCATCAAAAATTGAATTATTAGGGTTCTTTGATATGCCGAATCTAACCGTGTATTTAGATTCTTAATTTTTGGTTCCGTTTTCAAATTGGTGTACATTAAGGTCCAAAGGGTCCAAAATTAAACTTAGTTTGATTTTAACAAAAATTGAATTCTTAGGGTTCTTTGATATGCAGAATCTAAACATGTATTTAGATTTTTGATTATGGGCCCAGTTTTCAAGTTGGTCCAAATCGGGTCCAAAATTAAACTTAGTTTGATTTTAACAAAATTTAATTTTAGGGTTCTTTGATATGCTGAATCTAAACATGTATTTAGATTTTTATTATGGGCCCAGTTTTCAAGTTGGTCCAAACTGGGGTCCAAAATTAAACTTTGTTTGATTTCAACAAAATTGAATATATGGGGTTCTTTGATATGCTGAATCTAACCATGTATTTTGATTATTGATTTTTGGGCCCGTTATCAACTTTGTCCACATTGAGGTCAAAAGGGTCCAAAATTAAACTTTGTTTGATTTCATCAAAAATTGAATTCTTGGGGTTCTTTGATATGCTGAATCTAACCATGTATTTAGATTTTGGATATTGGACCATAATAGGTGAATGTCCAATTTAAAATTTTTAAGTTCTTAGACCACATTCATTCTGTGTCAGAAACCTATGCTGTGTCAAATATTTAATCACAATCCAAATTCAGAGCTGTATCAAGCTTGAATGTTGTGTCCATACTTGCCCCAACTGTTCAGGGTTGGACCTCTGCGATGGTATCAAGCTGTGCCCTGCGGAGCATTTTATTTGGAATGTTAAGGACTCTTTGTAAACAATAAATGCTAGCACATCATGGACAAACAAGTGAGTAATCTATGTTTAAAATTTTATAAACTGTTAACACAGAGATATGTCTCGCCTATTTGTTATGTTGATAATGCAAATGTTGAAATTAAAATAGCAATACTTTATTAATATGTAAGTTATACAAATATTCAAAGTCAATGAACCATGACTGAAGCTACAGGGCTAAACAATCTCCATGGAAATGAGATGTGCTAATACTAATACAACTGTATACCAAATACCACTGAAATCTCATAAGTCGTTCCCTTTAAACAAACACAAACATTAACTTGTAAACTATGTAAAAGTTTCAAAGTCAATGAACCATAATGAGGGTGTGGGGTTATATAATCACCATGGAAATGAAACTTCCAAATGCCAATACATTTGCATACCAAATATCATTGACTTAACATTAGTGGTTCATCTTAAACTGACCTAATCACGAACTAATACATGTAAACGAAGCAAAAATTTTAAAGTCAATATACCATGACTGAGTGGGGTGGGGCCAAATAATCTCCATAGAAATGAGATGCCAATGCTTATACAACTGCATACCAAATATCATTGACCTACCATTAGTGGTTCCCCATAAACTGACCTAATCACAAACTAATACATGTAAACTAAGCAAAAGTTCAAAGTCAACAGACCATGACTGAGGGGGCGGGCCAAATAATCTCCATGGAAATGAGATATGCTAATGCTTATACAACTGCATACCAAATATCATTGACCTACCATTAGTGGTTCCCTATAAACTGACCTAATCACAAACTAATACATGTAAACTAAGCAAAAGTTCAAAGTCAACAGACCATGACTGAGGGGGCGGGCCAAATTATCTCCATGGAAATGAGATATGCCAATGCTTATACAACTGCATACCAAATATCATTGACCTACCACTAGTGGTTCCCCATAAACTGACCTAATCACAAACTAATACATGTAAACTAAGCAAAAGTTTCAAAGTCAATAGACCATGACTGAGGGGGCGGGACCAAATAATCTCCATGGAAATGAAATATGCCAATGCTTATACAACTGCATACCAAATATCATTGACCTACCACAAGTGGTTCCCCATAAACTGACCTAATCACAAACTAATACATGTAAACTAAGCAAAGTTTAAAAGTCAATAGACCATGACTGAGGGGGCGGGGCCAAATAATCTCTGTGGTATTGAGATTTGCCAATGCTCATACAACTGCATACCAAATATCATTGACCTACCACTAGTGGTTCACCATAAACTAGACCTAATCACAAACTAATACATTGTTGACGACGACGCCGACGCCAGAAACAGCATACCGATGTCTCGCTTTTTGACTCCGTCGAGGCAAGACAATAATGATAATCTCTGTATTGAAATCTGTGGATTTTCTGCAAAAATCTTGGTTTTATTTGCACCAAAATCCCCAATTTCTAATAAATGCAATAAAACAATAAATAATATTGCTTTGAACGAAGTTTCCCTTTGGTATATGTACAAAATGGCACATCTCTATTATTCATTATCTTTGCTGTTTTGATATTATCCCACTTCGACAATTTCGTAATACACATGGCTACAGAAGGGTTAGTTAACTGCAGGCCTAATCAATTCCTTGAGGTATCAAGGCTTTTATGCTTTAAAAAAAAAATATCTAAACATTTTTCTGTACCAGTGGACCTTAAAAATCGCTCAACTGAAACGAAACTAAAATTCGACCTGCTGCATCTTATGATATGGTCTACAAATGTATATTTAAAATACCTATTCAATTGTTTCTAGCATTACAGAAGAAAAAGTGCATAACTGATATTTTCAAGCAATTTTCAATGTCTGAGGACATCCTCTGCAAAAATTGCTCAACTTAAACCAAACTCAAGCTTGATCAGTAACTTCTTATGATAAGACTACTTTATCAGTAACTTCTTATGATAGGACTACTATACCAGTAACTTCTTATGATAGGACTATTATATCAGTAACTTCTTATGATAGGACTACTATACCAGTAACTTCTTATGATAGGACTATTATATCAGTAACTTCTTATGATAGGACTACTATATCAGTAACTTCTTATGATAGGACTATTATATCAGTAACTTCTTGTGACAGGACTATTATACCAGTAACTTCTTGTGACAGGACTATTATATCAGTAACTTCTTGTGACAGGACTATTATACCAGTAACTTCTTATGATAGGACTATTATACCAGTAACTTCTTATGATAGGACTACTATATCAGTAACTTCTTATGATAGGACTACTATATCAGTAACTTCTTATGATAGGACTATTATATCAGTAACTTCTTGTGACAGGACTATTATATCAGTAACTTCTTATGATAGGACTACTATATCAGTAACTTCTTATGATAGGACTACTATATCAGTAACTTCTTATGATAGGACTATTATATCAGTAACTTCTTGTGACAGGACTATTATATCAGTAACTTCTTGTAACAGGACTATTATACCAGTAACTTCTCATGATAGGACTACTATACCAGTAACTTCTTATGATAGGACTACTATATCAGTAACTTCTTATGATAGGACTACTATATCAGTAACTTCTTATGATAGGACTACATTATCACTTACTTCTTATGATAGGACTACTATACCAGTAACTTCTTATGATAGGACTACTATACCAGTAACTTCTTATGATAGGACTACTATATCAGTAACTTCTTATGATAGGACTATTATATCAGTAACTTCTTGTGACAGGACTATTATACCAGTAACTTCTTATGATAGGACTACTATACCAGTAACTTCTTATGATAGGACTATTATATCAGTAACTTCTTATGATAGGACTATTATACCAGTAACTTCTTATGATAGGACTATTATACCAGTAACTTCTTATGATAGGACTACTATACCAGTAACTTCTTATGATAGGACTACTATACCAGTAACTTCTTATGATAGGACTACTATACCAGTAACTTCTTATGATAGGACTATTATATCAGTAACTTCTTATGATAGGACTACTTTATCAGTAACTTCTTATGATAGGACTACTTTATCAGTAACTTCTTATGATAGGACTACTATACCAGTAACTTCTTATGATAGGACTACTATACCAGTAACTTCTTATGATAGGACCACTATACCAGTAACTTCTTATGATAGGACTATTATATCAGTAACTTCTTATGATAGGACTACTTTATCAGTAACTTCTTATGATAGGACTACTTTATCAGTAACTTCTTATGATAGGACTACTATACCAGTAACTTCTTATGATAGGACTACTATACCAGTAACTTCTTATGATAGGACTACTTTATCAGTAACTTCTTATGATAGGACTATTATATCAGTAACTTCTTATGATAGGACTATTATACCAGTAACTTCTTATGATAGGACTACTATACCAGTAACTTCTTATGATAGGACTACTATATCAGTAACTTCTTATGATAGGACTACATTATCACTTACTTCTTATGATAGGACTACTATACCAGTAACTTCTTATGATAGGACTACTATACCAGTAACTTCTTATGAAAGGACTATTATATCAGTAACTTCTTATGATAGGACTATTATATCAGTAACTTCTTATGATAGGACTACTTTATCAGTAACTTCTTATGATAGGACTACTATATCAGTAACTTCTTATGATAGGACTACTATATCAGTAACTTCTTATGATAGGACTTTTATATCAGTAACTTCTTGTGACAGGACTATTATACCAGTAACTTCTTATGATAGGACTACTATACCAGTAACTTCTTATGATAGGACTACTATATCAGTAACTTCTTATGATAGGACTACAGTATTCTTGTGATATTATACAGTAACTTCTTATGATAGGACTACTATACTATCAGTTACTTCTTATGATAGGACTATTATATCAGTAACTTCTTATGATAGGACTACTATATCAGTAACTTCTTATGATAGGACTACTATACCAGTAACTTCTTATGATAGGAACTACTATATCAGTAACTTCTTATGATAGGACTACTTTATCAGTAACTTCTTATGATAGGACTACTATACCAGTTACTTCTTATGATAGGACTATTATACCAGTAACTTCTTATGATAGGACTACTATATCAGTAACTTCTTATGATAGGACAACTATACCAGTAACTTCTGATGATAGGACTACTTTATCAGTAACTTCTTATGATAGGACTACTATACCAGTTACTTCTTATGATAGAACTACTATACCAGTAACTTCTTATGATAGGACTACTATACCAGTAACTTCTTATGATAGGACTACTTTATCAGTAACTTCTTATGATAGGACTATTATATCAGTAACTTCTTATGATAGGACTATTATACCAGTAACTTCTTATGATAGGACTACTATACCAGTAACTTCTTATGATAGGACTACTATATCAGTAACTTCTTATGATAGGACTACATTATCACTTACTTCTTATGATAGGACTACTATACCAGTAACTTCTTATGATAGGACTACTATACCAGTAACTTCTTATGAAAGGACTATTATATCAGTAACTTCTTATGATAGGACTATTATATCAGTAACTTCTTATGATAGGACTACTTTATCAGTAACTTCTTATGATAGGACTACTATATCAGTAACTTCTTATGATAGGACTACTATATCAGTAACTTCTTATGATAGGACTTTTATATCAGTAACTTCTTGTGACAGGACTATTATACCAGTAACTTCTTATGATAGGACTACTTTACCAGTAACTTCTTATGATAGGACTACTATACCAGTAACTTCTTATGATAGGACTACTATATCAGTAACTTCTTATGATAGGACTACTATATCAGTTACTTCTTATGATAGGACTATTATATCAGTAACTTCTTATGATAGGACTACTATATCAGTAACTTCTTATGATAGGACTACTATACCAGTTACTTCTTATGATAGAACTACTATATCAGTAACTTCTTATGATAGGACTACTTTATCAGTAACTTCTTATGATAGGACTACTATACCAGTTACTTCTTATGATAGGACTATTATACCAGTAACTTCTTATGATAGGACTACTATATCAGTAACTTCTTATGATAGGACAACTATACCAGTAACTTCTTATGATAGGACTACTTTATCAGTAACTTCTTATGATAGGACTACTATACCAGTTACTTCTTATGATAGAACTACTATATCAGTAACTTCTTATGATAGGACTATTATACCAGTAACTTCTTATGATAGAACTACTATATCAGTAACTTCTTATGATAGGACTATTATACCAGTAACTTCTTATGATAGAACTACTATATCAGTAACTTCTTTATGATATGACTACTTTACCAGTAACTTCTTATGATATGACTACTATTTACCAAATATCTAATTAATTGTTTTTAGCACCAAAGAAAAAAAGTGGGAAACTGATATTTTCAAGTAATTTTCTAAGTGTTCTGTAAAAACCACTCCTTACACACAAAAGTAAATTTTAATTATTTTACTTCATACCAAATATCCAAACAATACAATGAAGCATTATAGAAAAAAAGATCAGAAAACTTGTTAGACCTTGAACAGTGCAGGAAGACTTTATCTTATGGTTTGGGGTTTTTAAAAATCTAGAACCAATATAAGTTGATGGGTTCTGAAAACAAGCATAGAAGACAGTCATTGTGTAGTAATAAAGCTTACCCAGAAGACAGTCATTGTGTAGTAATAAAGCTTACCCAGAAGACAGTCATTGTGTAGTAATAAAGCTTACCCAGAAGACAGTCATTGTGTAGTAATAAAGCTTACAGAAGACAGTCATTGTGTAGTAATAAAGCTTACCCAGAAGACAGTCATTGTGTAGTAATAAAGCTTACCCAGAAGACAGTCATTGTGTAGTAATAAAGCTTACCCAGAAGACAGTCATTGTGTAGTAATAAAGCTTACCCAGAAGACAGTCATTGTGTAGTAATAAAGATTACCCAGAAGACAGTCATTGTGTAGTAATAAAGCTTACCCAGAAGACAGTCATTGTGTAGAAATAAAGCTTACCCAGAAGACAGTCATTGTGTAGAAATAAAGCTTACCCAGAAGACAGTCATTGTGTAGTAATAAAGCTTACCCAGAAGACAGTCATTGTGTAGTAATAAAGATTACCCAGAAGACAGTCATTGTGTAGAAATAAAGCTTACCCAGAAGACAGTCATTGTGTAGTAATAAAGCTTACCCAGAAGACAGTCATTGTGTAGTAATAAAGCTTACCCAGAAGACAGTCATTGTGTAGAAATAAAGCTTACCCAGAAGACAGTCATTGTGTAGAAATAAAGCTTACCCAGAAGACAGTCATTGTGTAGAAATAAAGCTTACCCAGAAGACAGTCATTGTGTAGAAATAAAGCTTACCCAGAAGACAGTCATTGTGTAGTAATAAAGCTTACCCAGAAGACAGTCATTGTGTAGTAATAAAGATTACCCAGAAGACAGTCATTGTGTAGAAATAAAGCTTACCCAGAAGACAGTCATTGTGTAGAAATAAAGCTTACCCAGAAGACAGTCATTGTGTAGTAATAAAGCTTACCCAGAAGACAGTCATTGTGTAGTAATAAAGCTTACCCAGAAGACAGTCATTGTGTAGTAATAAAGCTTACCCAGAAGACAGTCATTGTGTAGTAATAAAGCTTACCCAGAAGACAGTCATTGTGTAGTAATAAAGTTTACCCAGAAGACAGTCATTGTGTAGTAATAAAGCTTACCCAGAAGACAGTCATTGTGTAGTAATAAAGCTTACCCAGAAGACAGTCATTGTGTAGTAATAAAGCTTACCCAGAAGACAGTCATTGTGTAGAAATAAAGCTTACCCAGATGTATTGAATTACATTTGTATCTGTCTTTCAGATGTAGTAAGTGATCCTTCAAGTATAAAACATCAGAATTATAATGAACAATTATGAAGCATTAAATGCTTAATTCCAAGATTTAGTATAGATCCTTTTTTATAATAATAATTTTATTGAAGGTAAATGAAAACCAGATTCTTAGGAAATTTCTGTGTAAGTTTCATTGAAATCCAGTCTATAGGTTGGGATTGCATATTCTAGATGCATCAGGCAAGGTAATTTTTTACTAAAATTATTGGGTAAAAAACATTGCATCTACAAAAGGACAAGTACAAAAACACATCCATATCTTAATACCAATTCACATTTGTAGTCTTAGATATATAGAGGTATCAAACAACTAATTGCAATTTGCCTTTTAAGTTTGATGACAGATGTGTAGAAAGTAAAATTACAAAAATACCGAACTCCAAGGAAAATTCAAAACGGAAAGTCCCTTATCAAATGGCAAAATCAAAAGCTCAAGCACATCAAACCTAAGAAAAACAACTGTAGATCAATGATGTAAATATAAAAATAAGAAAATGTGGTATGATTGCTAATAAAGACAACTCTCCACATGTGATCAAATGACATAGAAGTTCATAACTATAGGTCACTATAAGCATGAGAAGCCATAGACGGTATTTTTCAATACTTTCATACTCTACAATCAAGATTCTGATTTTCATGCACTTCCTAAAAGCAAGTTCCAGTAAAGCCATTGATGCAGACACCTAATTTTTCCCCAGCTCACCTTCTTAAAACAATGATATTTAAAGATTAGATAACATACTCAAACTTCCATTTGGGTCAAGAGATTAGTTAAATATTTCAGTGAATCGCCATGTTTTAATTGTCCATTTATACATTATTTTCCTATATTGACAGGAAAGTCTTGCACATGTTTATATGTAACTTTCAACTTGATAATATCACAGGCAATGTTGACCTTAGTTCTGTCATTTGGCCTGGAGCATACCGCATGGTTATTCAGAATCATGACATGTGCTGTGTGTTGTGTGCATGGAAATAAAGTTTTTTCTCGATACCTTCCCAACAATTACCATCAAAAACAATTGTGGCAGTAATTAATGGATATCAAAGTTGATGTAATGGAGCATTTAATCTTGCTGTAACTAAGCCTTTAGAAAAAAGTTATTAAGCTCATTGACAAAGACTTTTCAGTAACCTTAAAATGAAGAACATCTATTCTCTAATTTTTTCACTATTTTCACATTTCCCAACTGATTGTGAATAAAATGCTCTGCTGGGCGCAGCTTGATATGACAGCAGAGGTCGAACCCTGAACAGTTGGGGCAAGTATGGACACAACATTCAAGCTTGATACAGCACTGAATTTGGATTGTGATTAAATATTTGACACAGCATAGGTTTCTGACACAGAATGAATGTGGTCTAAGAACTTAAAATTTTTTAATTTACCTATTCAAACCATATCATTATTATTTGCTTTTATATATAAATCAGAAATAACCAATTTAAAATGGAAAATTTTAAAGAAAAAAAAATCCCCCAAATTTTTTGAACCCCCTTATGATTCATCACCCCCAAACTCAATCCCAGCCTTCCCTTTGTGTTATGGTACCTTGCAGTACAATTTCAGAGAGATCCATACACTTGAACAAAAGTTATTGTCTGGAAACTAGAAAAATGCTTGTTTTTTGGCCCCTTATTCCTAAATGATTAGGGAAATTACCCCCAAACTCAAACCCAGCTTTCCCTTTGTGATATGGAACCTTGTAGTACTATTTCATAAAGATCCATACACTTACACATAAGTTATTGTCCTGAAACTAGAAAAATGCTTGTTTTTTGCCCCTTTTTGGCCCCCCAACTCCTAAAATTTCGAGGCAATTACCCCCAAAATCAATCCCAGCCTTCCCTTTGTGGTATGGTACCTTGCAGTACAATTTCAGAGAGATCCATACACTTGAAAACAAGTTATTGTCTGGAAACTAGAAAAAATCCTTATTTTTGGCCCCTTATTCCTAAACGTTTTGGGCAATTACCCCCAAACTCAATTCCAGCTTTCCCTTTGTGATATGGAACATTGTAGTGCAATTTCAGAAAGATCCATACACTTACACACAAGTTATTGTCATGAAACTAGAAAAATGCTTGTTTTTTGCCCCTTTTTTTGGCCCCTAATTCCTAAAATTTTGAGGCAATTACCCCCAAAATCAATCCCAGCATTCCCTTTGTGATATGGAACCTTGTGGTACAATGTCAGAGAGATCCATACACTAACACACAAGTTATGTCTGGAAGTTACAAAAATGCTTATTTATGGCCCCTTTTTGGCTCCTAATTCCTTAACTGTTGGTACCATAACCCCCAAAATCAATCCCAACCTTCCTTTTGTGGTATTGAACCTTATGGTAAAATTTCATAGAGATCCATTCACTTAAACTAAAGTTAGAGTGCGAAAACCAATGTGTCTTCGGACGACGACAACGATGCAGGACGACGATGACGACGACGACGCCAATGTCATACCAATATACGACCGTAAAATTTTTTTGCTGTCGTATAAAAAATTGTTCTCCTCACTAGTGAAATATCTGTTCTTGGCAAATGATTGGTCGAAATTTAATTATGACGTAAAATTTTCTTGGTTTCTTCTGAATTTCCTATTGTGACGTCATGAAAAAAGGGGACCATGTCTGATGACGTCACATATAAAGAACACAACTTTCTGCAAATCTTTGAAAAGGAAGGATAAAAATCATTAGAGAAACAGATTCCACTCCTATAACTCGTGTATTACGATATTTCTCCACTCTCAACAGTTAAATTTTGATTATTTAAAAAGCTCGGCAAGCCTTGCGCTTTAAATATTAAAATTTAACTGTCTCGAGCGGAGAAATATGATACACACTTGTTGCAGTGGTGGAATCTATATTTCTATCCATGTTCTCTGAAATGCATGTAAATTCTGGGAATGCTGTTCCATTTCAATCTTCCCCAATATACAACCAACTTGTAACTTTACCTGGCAGCTTTACACTTACAATCAAGCAATCAAAAATATTTTGATAATTATACAAATATAACAACTCATAATAGGTTAAATTTCATTTGATTTTATTTCCACTGAGGTTAAAGTACAAGTTTAACAGACATCACAGAATAATTATCATTATGCAGTCATAACCTTCAAAACAATCTTACTACTATTATTCACAGTGAAAACCTTGTGCACACAAATATGGTGCACCTAAATTAATTATAACTGAATTATTGTACATAATTGTGTCCTGAACAAAATCATGTGACTGCTCATGTCCTCCATGTAACAGTAATATTATAAATGCAAATTTTCTGAACACAAAAATAATCTGATCAATCATGGTTATATACTGCTGAATAAACAGCTGCGCCATGAGCGCATGATACGCCCGACGTCTTGTGTGTGAATTTTTATGCAATAATCATAAATAGTTTCTGACATACGGCCTGACATGTGAAAACCCCCTTTTTTTACAAAAAACTCAATATCTCTTAAAAAAAATTTTTGAATCAAAACCAAAAAGTATACAGATCTGTAGATTAATATAACTAAGAAGTGTGTAAAATTTTAAGCAATAATCATAAATCATTTTTGAGATACGGCGCGACATGTGAAAACCCCCTTTTAAAAAAAAAAAATCAATATCTCAACAATAAAATTTTGAATCAAAACCAGAAAGTATACAGATCTTAAGATTATTATAACTAAGAAGTGTGTAAAGTTTTAAGCAATAATCATAAATCGTTTTTGAGATACGGCACGACATGTGAAAAACCCCTCCCCCTTTTTTAACAAAATACTCAATATCTCTAAAATAAAATTTTGAATCATCACCAAAAAGTATCCAGATCTTAAGAATAATATAACTAAGAAGTGTGTAAAGTTTTAAGCAATAATCATAAACTGTTTTTGAGATATGGCGCGACATGTGAAAAAAAACACACACCTGTTTTCGTTACTAAGTCCCGTAACTCAAAAAGTTTTAATCTTATTTTCACCAAGAAGTATACAGATCGTTTGACCATCATAAGAAACAACTATGTTAAGTTTCATGTAATTTAGATAAGTCGTTCTCAAGTTATGGTGCGACATGTTTATGCCGGACAGACAGACCGACAGACGACATTTGTATACCATAATATGTCCCGTCAAAATTTTGACGGGCGTATAAAAATTCATTAATTGTAGACTAGGACTGGATTTTTTATATAAATAACTTTAATCATATACCGAGCCTTATTCCTTTCAGTTGTAGGCTGGTAAAAAATGTTTGGTACATATTTATCTCGTGTTTGAAATTAATTTATGTAGAACCAGAAAAGTAGCATTTGTATTTCTAGTCTGGTTTATTTCATGATAAAAAGAAAAAATAACGAACAATGTTTCCCTTTCCATTCATACAAAACTAGGTTGCACTTGACTTCATTAACCTTTGAAAAAAGAAATAAGAAATTATAAATATGACAGACAATTGTCTATAAATTTAATCGAAATTAAAATAAAAATGGTTGACAAAGGATAATTTCTGGATTGGTCCCATATTTTAAATATATTTGGTGGATATTCATTATAAGTGTTCACCCACTTCAATCAATACAACCTGAAATACAACAAATTCCTTATTAAACTGAAAGACCTCTAACATTTAATGCAACTCTTTACAAGTAGATAAATTCTAATGCCTGCTTTTGTTTGTATTTATTATTTAATTTATAGTGTATGCAAGACATGGTCACACAATCCTGGCATGACCATATTGTAAAATATGTAATTCACAGGTTTATTGTCATGGATAATCAATCTTGTTACTATATAATGGTATGAATTTTATATATGTATTATTACAAAATGTCATGAATACTAGCAAATTATAAAAGAGAGGAGAAGGATACCAAAGATACATTCAAACTCATAAGTCGAAAATAAACAGACAACGCCATGGCAAAATAAATGGGGAATATGTCCATGGGACAAAGACGATGCCCCCCTTTGCATATAACATTACAAAGGGACATAACTCAAGAACGGTAAAAGTGACACTACCCAAATTCGTACTTGATCTGAGTTTTGTGGTAACCAGCATTGTGTATAGTTTCATAACATTTGGTTGAAGCAAACTAAAGTTAGAGAACAGAAACCAATTTCTGTAAAACTTAATGCCCCCTCCACGACAGCAGGGGCAAAAAAAAAGAATTCATTATTATCTGACATCAATGGTATTACAATACAGTAGTTACTCAAACACATAGATTCCTGTATGTATCTGTTCAATTTTCTTGTTTGAAAAGGTAGCAAGGTTATTTTCACACTCCTTACAAAATCGAAAATGTATGAAAAACTTAAAAATGAAGAATAATATTTAAACTAAATAAATTCTTAAGAAAACATTTATGAATACAAAACACAAATTTTTAAGTTGGCTAAAATTTTCCAAGTATCCTTCTACCTTAGAATCAGCATGGAAGTAATACACTTTGTGTATTATTTTTCAAAAAAACAAATGAATTTCTAAAAATCATACTCTGTCAGGCAACACAAAATTTACCTGACCTCAAAATTGAGAAACAAATATTTTGACCCTGTAAAATCACTAATATTACATACACTTTTACAATAATGCTACTGTGGCCATACTTGTACAATATAATTTGACTTGCAAACCATCTTTTGCAGGGTGAGACAGTATTTTTTTTAAAAGTATCACTGGTTCAACAAGTAAAACTGTGAGCTACTGCTCACTCATGATACCCCTGCCGAAATATTTCGGTAAACAGGAAGTTGTTGAGTGATGAATCTGAAAACGCATCACACGGTATAGCTGACTTATATAAACCCTGAAACCAAATTTCAGAAATCCTTGTCAAGTAGTTCCTGAGAAAAATGTGACAAAAATTTTCAACTTGGCTGTCATGTGTAAAATAATACAAGTGTTTGGTAAACAGGAAGTTGTTGAGTGATGAATCTGAAAATGCATCACACGGTGTAACTTACTTATATAAACCCTGAAACCAAATTTCAGAATCCTTGTCAAGTAGTTCCTGAGAAAAATGCGACAAAAATTTTCAATTTGGCTATCATGTGTAAAATAATACAAGTGTTCGGTAAACAGGAAGTTGTTGAGTGACGAATCTGAAAACGTATCACATGGTGTAACTTACTTATATAAATCCTGAAACCAAATTTCAGAAATCCTTGTCAAGTACTTCCTGAGAAAAATGCGACGAAAATATTCATGGAACAGACGGACTGAAGGATGGACTGACGGATGGATGGATGGATGGACTGACGGAAGGACAGACAGAGGTAAAACAGTATACCCCCACTTATTTAAAGCAGGGGTATAAAAACATCAAACATAAAGGCATCTAGTGATTACAACACTATACAGGGGTCAACAACCAACAAGCTTTTACACTGTATCATATATGTACATATGACAAAATATTTACATATAGTTTTACCATAGTATCAATGTGTTAAAGTTTT
Organism: Mytilus coruscus; assembly: GCA_017311375.1. NCBI lineage: Eukaryota > Metazoa > Mollusca > Bivalvia > Mytilida > Mytilidae > Mytilus > Mytilus coruscus. The sequence goes on from CM029601.1 coordinate 96,271,264, forward strand.
GGCTTGCACTTTATTAAAAAAAATAATTCACAACTTTCTTTCTGAATAAGCAGCAAAATATTAAGCTTTTGTTTTGAGAATCTTATTATCATTTAATCTACAAGAATTTTTTTTAATTATGAAACCACTTTTTAAAGGAATGTTATCAAGATGCCATTTTGATAAAGGTAATATTTTCTTGATTATAAAATGATAATGATTTAAAATGAAATGCTATATTTATATAGATAAAAATAACCTTGACATAAAATCTTGGACCTAGGGCTATGTTCTTAAAATATCTAAAGTAAAATTAATAACATGATAGAATAAAACAACAATTTTTTGCCTTTAAGAACTTTTTTCCTTTTCAAAGAAACAATAAAAGTACGGACAATAAGAAATATCTGATTACATCGATAAATGTATAAAACTGATATAGTACCTAAAAAATACATAGAGCTGAAAATGATATAGAAATTTAAGGAAATGAATATTCAGACAATTTTTCATCATTATCAGAATAAAGTCTTAAATACCATGAGAAAACAATGAAAACAAGTGAATCTGTGAGCTACTGCTCACTAATGATACCCCCACCCTGCTTAAAGTATAAGGTAAACAGGAAGTTGTTGAGTGATGAATCTGAAAACACATCACATGGTATAGCAGACTCATATAAACCCAGAAACCAAATTTCAGAAATCCTTGTAATGTAGTTCCCGAGAAAGATGCGACGAAAAATATTCATGGGACGGACTGACGGATGGACAGACAGAGGTAAAACAGTATACCCCCCTTTTTTAAAGCGGGGGTATAATAAAAAGGAGGGGAATTCAGGTCCATTTTGGCCAAAGAAAATTAGGTTTTTAAGAAATGCTTCTAATTTGGTAATAATATACGGAAATGTAACTGAATAAGACAAGATTTATAGTTTAATACCATTATTACATTACATCATGTCCATACTTCACAAATTGGGATTTTTTTCAAATTTATGCAGTTTTCCATCCATGTTTCCTAAAGTTAAAACATTGGCCGCAGCAAAATAACAACAAAATAATTCTAGACAGGCTTTTTTATAGTTATAATCCAACCAAATATAAAGTTGTTATTTTGGTGTGCCCATACTTTTCTAATTTTATATATACACAAAACAAGGGGAATAAAGAATTATACAAAGTACACTCATTTCGTCATGGTTTGTTGCCAAGGTTACCCTTTTATTTTTAGTTTTTACACCTTTTACCTTAGTCCTGTTAGATTAATGATCATGTACAGTAACTTTCGTATTTGCTCTAAATTTGGGGCCAAATATGAACCTTATTAAACTACTCCTTATTGTTAATTTTGTAAAAATCTACATAAATTGAGAAATGTCTTTTCACTTATCTGTGAATAGACTGATTTAGAAAATCAAAACTTATATATTAATGACATATCTGTTATTGTACAATAACAATGCAAATAGCTTTTTACAAAGACTAGAGAGAGTTATTTACATGGAATAGTTTACATGTAGCACTATAGAATAAAATATTTACACAAGTCAAAATGTAAATAAAAATTCTCATAAAACCATGGTGTAAATGAGTATAAAAATTATAAGACTATAAATGATAAATGAACAATGCCTGTGGGAAGATTTTATTATTGAAATATTTTGTCATTGGGTATAATAATCATAATATTAGGAGGTACTGCATTCACAAATTTCTTGCATGAAGCAATGGAAAAGCTGTTTTGCTAAGGGCAGCATCTGAGAACTATCAACTCCTGATATACAAACTCAGAATCATACTTTTTCTTGTAAATATCTTGTACATGAATGCAACTAAAAGAGCATTGAACAAAAATCTGCTTTTAAGAATGCAAATCTAGAAATATCTTTAAACTTTACAAATAATCTTTAATAAACATGATTTAAAAAAATACTTCAATAAATAAAACTGTGTATTTTTACAAAAAAAAATGCAAATAGAAGTTACACAAAATGACTTTTTTGACAACATGAATAGTTAAATGTAGAACTAACTAAAGATGAAAATGAACACATTGGCTGTAATTTATAAATGATTAAATACTAGCTGGTACTGGTTGAAGGATGTGGATTGTCTCCCCTTATCTGTTTTGCTTCACCCATCAGCGTTGATAGCATCTCGTTTAATTGGTCATCTTCTAATTTAATGTCACTAGAAATACTGCTTCTGGATGAAGAGTCTAAAGAAAACAAATCTTAATTTGAAAAAAAAAACAATTTATTTTCATCTTTCTTTCTTTTCCCCCAGAAACTATACTACATGAAGCTGAATATTTCAGTTTTCAGATGATTGCAATTTAGTACTGGGTAGCTGGTTTCCTTTTTATTTACACACACACAGTGGAAAGTATGGAATTAACTTCTTATCTACCACAGGTACCTTTACAGTTCACTTCTACACACTGCTGAGTAGTTAGCTACTGCAGCTGAATTGTAGGTTAACTACCAGAGATAATTTGCAGTGAGAGAATTTTTCACAAATTGTTAAGGCTGTGTTATGAGTACTCTAATTAAATGTTTAATTAATCAGTATTTATTGTATATTAATTGAAAAATGAAACAAATACCAAATCAATTTCTTTCTTTTCATTATCAAGCTTGAAAGCTGCCGTAAACGGACGTAAAAAGTTTTCAAATTATTTGTCCATGTTTGACTTCTTCATCCTCGGAAGACTCGCAATCTTGTTCCGACAAGCTAAATTATCCCTTCCTATACTTCCAATTTTGCTTTTTAATTGCATAAGTCCTTCAAATTCTTCACTTTCGCTATACGATTTGAACAAAGAAGCCCATTCATCCGCCACTGATTTAATCGCATTCCGAACTTGGTAAAATTCATCACAATTAAATGTAAACACACACTTTTTATAGAAAAGGAATGTACGAGTTGAAAGATTATTCATTTTTAAAACCGAATTTCATTGGTTCATTTCGGGATTCCCCAACAGTTTTGTCCAATCTAAAGGGTTTTAACAGTGGTATATTTTACGGAAATATCCGTCACCGGGACTGCGCAAGTGTATGTTTACAGCGGATCTATCAGTCACTGCGAATACACGCTTGCTTATGCAAGCGGATTTATCAGTCACTGCGGGTAGAACGATGATAAAAACCGCGTATATATCCGTCAGTGGTAGATAAAGAGTTCATACCAATTAAAATGTTCTTTTATTGTGTGTGTTTTTTTGCTCAGTTGAAAGAATGAGAATCCAAGAATCTTTCTGATGGTTGGTAAGAAATCAGATTATAAACTTTGTAATGATCAAGTATTGGTATATTTATTCCTTGTTAATTTTTCTCAAATTTCCTATTTTGTTAATACAGTGAAAGGATAACAGGCATTAACAAAAATATTGAACAGCAGAACCAAGCAATCAAACTACCAACCACCAACACTCCAATAAATTGATGAACAAACAAAGACAAACAACAAAGATGATGATGATCGTGGATGGTTGTTGATCGTCCAGTGGCAAGTAAAATGCATATTCAGTACGAGAACATGTAAATGGAATATGAATATAAACCCTGTTTTGTACTAGACCAACATGCTGAACAGGATTTTTACAAGCTAGTTTACAAGTAACAGCCCTCAGGAAGAAATATCACCCTAACCCGACACATTATTCTGACTCTGGTCCGACCATTCTTTCCTCTTACTTTAAGATGCCACATGCTTAGGGGAGAAGCAATAAATACCAATTCTTTAAGTCTTCAGTTTAACCCAGCAAGGATCAAACCAATGACCTCCTGCACTCGAGGCTACCATGAGACCACTGAGTCAGTCAAACAACAAAAAACACCAACAATTATGGCACATATATGTAAGCTTTTTTAATTGATAAAATTTGTAAATGTATTTTCAATTTAAAAATCATCCAAAGTAATAAATTATTGAAAGTTGTTATGTTTTTTTTTAAATAATATTAGGTTTACATTTTTTACCATCCCATATCATCAGTAACCCAGTAAGGTTAGGGAGATAAAACTTATCACAAATGAAATTATCTCCCTTCCCACACAAAGTTTGATAGTTCCTACCTGATATAGGTGTGTCATCATAAATAGAACTCTTCCTAAGGAAAGATTTTTTACGTTTTGATGGAGATGGAGAAGGTATATCCATTACATGATCACAAGCTTGTTTCCATAACACTACAAATACAAATATGAATATCATTTTAGTATATATGTAACACTCCCAAACGTGTCTGATTCCCCCAAACGTGTCTATTTCGCCCAAACGTGTCCTTAAAATCCCAAATCGCCCATACATGTCCAATTTTGCATCCCCAAACGTGTCCGATAATTGTTATTTGCCAAAACGTGTCCACTTTGGGATGCCTGAACGTCTCTAAACTTTTAGCGCTATTATGTTCTCAGTGACGTTAATAACGTCTACGGCATTTAATTTCTCGGGGACACGATTTAAGATGTCGGGTTTCGATTAGATCCTATAAAAAAGATTAAAGCCGTATTCAAACGACATAAATGCTGAAGTATTTTGGCACAATTACTGGAAATTAAAAAGGAACAGAGTTTAAAGAAGAAAATCCTAAATTTGTTAGCATTTGTTTGTTCAACGCCGGTTGTTTATATTAGTATAATTGCAAGTTTGATTTGCAACATATGAATTTACTCTTCATTGTTGATTGCTTATAGTCCAGTTACAAATATTTCATGCATATTCAGAACGACAACATAAATAAATACATAAGGTAGATCTATCTCTTCCTACACGAGGGACATGGCTGCGTACTTTTACAGCCCACACAGCCAAATGGACGCCCAACTTTGGCAAGGATTTAACTGTCGGTTGGAAGAAGACCTAATTAACCATGTTTCTATTCTCCATTCACGCTTGGAGGTAGGACAATAGATGAAAGAGTAAATTAAAAGGAATATACGTCAATAGAAGAACAATAACCAAAATTTGTTATTAAACAAAATTATAAATTTTAATATTGGTGGACATGTAATTGTTACTTGAAGGTCAAAAATTAAATTAATTGCCTGGGCATTTGAAAATATGGACAAGATTGAGTGTTCATAAAAGGAAACGTTTAGACTTGATATGGACACATTTGGGGGAATGGACATGTTTGTGCGTTCATAATACTGACATGTTTTGAATTCAGCGATATCATATGGACACGTTTGGGGGAATCGGACACGTTTGGGGGGATGGACACATTTCTGAGTGTTACATATATATAAGTACACGACTACAGTCTTTTTCTTATTAATAACTGGTTAATTGGAGTTTTGTAGTGTCAATATTTAGAATGTCAGGCTCAAACTTCTACCAATGATTTGCTCCAGTAATCTCCAGTTTCATAAAAACACAGTTTATCATAACCATTAAGTGAATATGTCACTGTAATCTGTATGAGGTCTGGGGCATTTTAAACACATGTATCTTAAGACATGTATTAATTATAATTGTAGTGCTATTAAATTAACATTAGTTAAGAAATGTCTAGGTTTATATAAGATAGATTAAATGACCATGCACCCAGACAAGGCCTCCCTTTGATACAGTAGATTTTTTATTTATGTGTATATATGTAAATCTAATATTTGAATGAAAACTGAAAATGCTTAGATATATTGTAAATTCATTAGTTCATTCATCTCTGGTTCCCCAATCAGCACAAGTTATATTGAGGGACCTACAAAGTTTACATGATTATTCTTTAACTTATTAATATTTGATTTAAGTAAAAAATAGTTTTACTGCATTTTAAAACTTCAAAGTTGTATTTCAAAAAACATTTTCAGAAAATATGTATAGTCACACTTTAAATAAACTGTTCACACAGAGATGGTTGTCTTTATGTTGTTTTGTTGTAAAGTGGCAATACTTTAACATGTAAACTATTCAACTTTGGATAGACAGACAGACACGCAAACAGCATCTTTATCTCTTCCTGCATTTATTGCTGGAACGATGTTTTAGGAATAATATATAACTGGTTAGCTGTACATATACATAACAACTAACCTTGATCTAACAAATGTTGCTGAAGAGCATCCCACCATTTTGTAAGTTCTTCCTGATTATCAGTGGCCATTGTAAACAATCCAAAAGAATCCCTCTCACAAGTCCGTACATGGAACATATGAGATCTTTTAATTCTACTGGGATCAGCACTACTAATCTGAGTATTCTGAAATAAACACAAAATTACATTGTTTTCTTCCTTTTTTTAAACTTCTTATAGAAAACTGCAAATGTAAATTACACTGATTTTCTGGTTATATTCAACCAAAAAAACACAATTTATCAGGCGAAATACATACAGTTTGACTTTCAGTGCTAATTGTGTTAATCCTGCCACATGTTTATTGGTCTCTCTGATCTCAGAACTTCTCATGTAGTTCTAATGGTATCTTACTGATTATGCTCATTTAGGAATTCAAAGTTGACCACATACATTGGATAGTCTCCCCTAAATTTATTCAGATTATAGATGATTGATTGTTGTCATATGAACACATGGTTATAGTTTAAGATTTTATGGTGACCCTTAGATGTCTTTTTGTTGTTGCCTAAGCTGTTCATATGTTGTTCATCCCACATCTCTTTTTATTCATATTCATTTGTTGTAAGTATTAGATACTACCATGAGGTGTATATAAAGAGAATTCTTACTTTGGTGATTGGAATTGTGACTAGAGGTTCTGTGACTTCTACATCATCAGAAGATGACCAAAAATCTAATTTTAGATTCTTTAACACACACCAATATCTTTTCCACTTAGCTAAATCATCATCTTCCTGGAAAAGAATAAAGATTACACATTGACCTTGTATTATACTATACAGTATACAGAATGACCTGGTGTAAGGCCAGACTTTTTTTATTATCTGTTTAACAAGGAAATTTGTCGAAAGTATCCAAGATTGAATTAGAATTATTAATTAATCAAAAATTTACCAATTTTAAAGTAGTTTTTGAACTGAATTTTTATTGCATCGTTTAACAGACCACTCACATCCTACATGGGCATGATTTGTATGAAACTGATATCCTTGACAATATATAGAAGGATCCCACAAAAAAGGAAAAAGACAAACCCCAAATCTTCCAAAACACTGACAGGCACGTCAGTTTCACGTCGGCATCGTCTGTTTGAATGCAGCTGATGCTAACATTCATGTCCACCAATTTTGTGGACAACATGGTACCGTTTGTGTCATCTCGTTCACATTTAACGAACTTCAAGGAGCATAAATTTCTACCAACAGATCTGGTTTTAAGTTTTATGTAAAAAAACGATTCCCTGGCGGAAGTTGCCATACTGTTTTCTGAACATGCTAAGGCCTTTTATAGCTGACTATGCGGTATGGGTTTTACTCATTGTTGAAGGTCGTTCGGTGACCTATAGTTGTTAATTTCTGTGTCATTTGGTCTCTTGTGGAGAGTTGTCTAATTGGCAATCATACCACATCCTCTTATTTTTATAAGAGAAAAATTCAAGACCACGAACCTGTACTCGTATTTTTATTATGTTCTTGGGATTTCATGAACAGTCAGTGGGAAAAATAAAAATAAAATAGGAAGCACTACTTTTTTTATTTTCACATCGGGAAAATTGTAGTGGGCGGCACTCCTTAAACAGATAATAAAAAAAGTCTGGCCTAATGAATGACACATGTACTGTAAAGGCAGTAAAGTTCTCACAATGGTAAAACCACTTAAAATTTCTATTGCCAAATACGTTTTCGTCAATGGCTTATAAAAACTTCTCTTTTTTTAATAGATTTTTTTATTCATTATATTCATATTATATTTTTGTGAGTTGAAAGTTTCACATTCAACAAGATTTCCTATAAACAAATTATTTGAAAACTACTGAAACTTACTTGAAGATTTAAGTAGCCTGTATGAACTGGATTGATCAGCGACAGAGGTTGAGCCACAATTCTACAGCAGTAATGACCAAACAATGGAAGCTCACAGCTACTATTACTATCTGTTAATAAAAAGTCAGTTCATAAAACAATCATAATGTCAGCTCTAGATGTATCAGAGTTGACCTGTGAAATATATAAAACATCACGTACATTCTGTCAGTACCTATATTTTGCCATTGCACAAGATCTTGATTTTCTCTGACTGTTAATGACGTCTTTACACTAAATCCATTGGATGTTGGATGTGTACTGATCGATATTTTAGTCTTTGAGCATGATTTTTTCATTAGTTGTTATTGCTTTGAACTAGGTTTCAGTAACTGGAAGTACTCTCAGATGTGTTTTTTGTGCCTTTAGCGATTTTGAGATTTGTATCGATCTGATGAGTTAAGCCATTTTCACTTGATTTGTATAGTTTGTTCTTATGTTGTGCTGTTATATCACTGTCCTGTTAGAGGGTTAGGCACCACGAATATGTTTAACCCGCCATATTCTGTATGTGCCTATCCCAAGTCAGGAGCCTGTAATTTTATTGCTTGCTATGCTATATGGGTTTTGCTCATTGCTGACAGCCATACGATGACCAATAGTAGCTAACTTTTATATCATTTGGTCTCTGGTGGAGAGTTGACTCATTGGCAATCATCTCATCTTCTTATTTTTAAAGTGATAAAGTAGATGAACTACTTAGATAATATAAAAGCACTATAATACTTACAGAACCATATTTCCTATGATGTCTGTATCATGCTGAAATAAAAAAAGTATATTTAAATCACTATATATTTTGTCCTATATTCTTTGATGGTACTTTTCTCAAGTATATGTCATTTACATGTGGAAGAACATGCAATAAAAGATATACTGGGTATATGCAACAGCGTGTTACCATTCAATTCACTCCTTGGAAAAAGTACATATTATCCTTAATGCAAAATAGTTCTCTGCATATTAAAATTAGAATAATATTTCTGATATTAGATTATGTATTATTTATAAAATCCAGTGGCAAGATCTAAATTGTACAATCTGAAAGCTTTATCAACAAATATTTGCTCTGAGAAAATATCAACCCTATTAGAATTACCACTGGTAAAATATTGATTGATGAAGAATGTGTCTATGCACCAATATCTTTTCCACTTAGCTAAATCATCATCTTCCTGGAAAGGAATAAAGATTACACATTGACCTTGTATTATACTATACAGTATACAGAATGACCTGGTGTAAGGCCAGACTTTTTTTTATTATCTGTTTAACAAGGAAATTTGTCGAAAGTATCCAAGATTGAATTAGGAATTATTAATTAATCAAAAATTTACCAATTTTTAAAGTAGTTTTTGAACTGAATTTTTATTGCATTGTTTAACAGACCACTCACATCCTACATGGGCATGATTTGTATGAAACTGATATCCTTGACAATATATAGAAGGATCCCACAAAAAAGGAAAAAGACAAACCCGAAATCTTCCAAAACACTGACAGGCACGTCAGCTTCACGTCAGCATCGTCTGTTTGAATGCGGCTGATGCTAACATTCATGTCCACCAATTTTGTGGACAACATGGTACCGTTTGTGTCATCTCGTTCACATTTAACGAACTTCAAGGAGCATAAATTTCTATCGACAGATCTGGTTTTAAGTTTTATGTAAAAAACGATTCCCTGGCAGAAGTTGCCATACTGTTTTCTGAACATGCTAAGGCCTTTTATAACTGACTATGTGGTATGGGTTTTACTCATTGTTGAAGGCCGTTCGGTGACCTATAGTTGTTAATTTCTGTGTCATTTGGTCTCTTGTGGAGAGTTGTCTAATTGGCAATCATACCACATCCTCTTATTTTATAAGAGAAAATTCAAGACCACGAACCTGTACTCGTATTTTTATTATGTTCTTGGGATTTCATGAACAGTCAGTGGGAAAATAAAAATAAAATAGGAAGCACTACTTTTTATTTTCACATCGGAAAATTGTAGTGGGCGGCACTCCTTAATCAGATAATAAAAAGTCTGGCCTAATGAATGACACATGTACTGTAAAGGCAGTAAAGTTCTCACAATGGTAAAACCACTTAAAATTTCTATTGCCAAATACGTTTTCGTCAATGGCTTATAAAACTTCTTTTTAATAGATTTTTATTCATTATATTCATATTATATTTTTGTGAGTTAAAAGTTTCACATTCAACAAGATTTCCTATAAACAAATTATTTGAAAACTACTGAAACTTACTTGAAGATTTAAGTAGCCTGTATGAACTGGATTGATCAGCGACAGAGGTTGAGCCACAATTCTACAGCAGTAATGACCAAACAATGGAAGCTCACAGCTACTATTACTATCTGTTAATAAAAAGTCAGTTCATAAAACAATCATAATGTCAGCTCTAGATGTATCAGATCAGGGTTCGACACTAACGCTAGTCCGCTAGCCCGAGGCTAGTAAAAATTAGGGAGGGCTAGTAAAGTTTTCATCACAGTAGTCCGACGGGCTAGTCAAAATTTTGTTTATAACTAGGAATTTTACAAAATTTTAATTGTCAACAAATCCCACATTTTTGCTGACCTTTGCTGTCTTTTATTGTACAGTTTATTCACGTATATTTTGATTGTCAGACATTTTTAACATGAAAGGTACTTTTTGGGGAGGGGAAAGAAACTGAAACAATGATGGTACTTAACACATTGAAAACCACGTGTGTTACAAACGTTGTGATGATTCTGATCAGAAACCTGGATCTCAAAAGTGATTTCAGAATATCAAAATAATAACATGAATACGAAATTTACATACATTACTACCGATGCCATCACTGTTTGGGAAAATTGTACAACTTATTGGGAGGAATTTTAGGCCATTTTTTTTAGTAATTGGGAATTTTCTTTAGGGGAAAAAGCTGTATTTCGGATGTAATTTGAGGCAAACAATATCACTGACATATAATATATACTAAATTATAGGTCTCTGGTAAAAATATACAGATTTTTAGGAATAAAATTTCGTCCTGCAAAAAAAAAAAAAAAACAACTGACAAACAACAAGGGAAAAGAAGGAGTCCATGAAGAATTGTGACAAAAAACAGCAAGGGCAAACCTTTCCTCTTTTGTTGGTGTATTGGTAAATCCCTTACTTACCCATCTTCATTAAAGACTCTATAGTAATAATGATAAGTAAAATGAGGAGGATGATGAAGTAATGATCTAAAGGGGTCTTCAAAATAAGTCCAACACATTCTTAATATAGATGATTAAAATATGAATTTTTTTTTTTTTTTTTGTATTTTTTATTAGCAAACCAGTGAAATTTCATGAAACAAAACATGTTCAAAACCCTCTGGAAATGCTCCAGAACACAGGATTTTGCTTCATTTGTATCAAAATTTTCTGGGGGGCATGCACCCAGACCCTCCTAGATAGGGTCGTGCCGTTGGCACGACCATCCAATGCCAGTGGCACTTGGAGGCTAGTGATTTGATAAGAGGTCTAGTAGAATAATAATTTCACTAGCCCTGCAGGCTAGTACATACATTTAGTTAGTGTCAAACCCTGAAGATGACTGTCTACAGAAGAAATATTATGTGTTTTTTAAAATAAATCAATATGCAAGGCAATAATGAATTGAAATGAAAATAATTATCTTTTTTCACCTTTAATTGTTACCAAAAGAAATTCTAAATATCCAAACTTTTTGGCAATTTTTTCTTTTTTTCATTGATTCATCTAAAAGCATTATACAAACATCAACTCTAAAGATTATAAAATAAATATTTGTATTAAAGCAGTACCTGAAACTGGTTCCACAACTAAATCAAAAGTCCCAACAGAATCATTCACACCTTGTAGTGTCATAGTCCCTTGGGCCACCATGTCAAATCGTGGACCCCTGAAAAATAAAATATCATTTGTTCAAAAGGCAAATATGTCAAATGGTTGACCTGTGAAATATATAAAACATCACGTACATTCTGTCAGTACCTATATTTTGCCATTGCACAAGATCTTGATTTTCTCTGACTGTTAATGACGTCTTTACACTAAATCCATTGGATGTTGGATGTGTACTGATCGATATTTTAGTCTTTGAGCATGATTTTTTCATTAGTTGTTATTGCTTTGAACTAGGTTTCAGTAACTGGAAGTACTCTCAGATGTGTTTTTTTGTGCCTTTAGCGATTTTGAGATTTGTATCGATCTGATGAGTTAAGCCCTTTTCAACTGATTTGCATAGTTTGTTCTTATGTTGTGCTGTTATATCACTGTCCCAAGTTAGGGGAGGGTTAGGCACCCACGAACATGTTTAACCCCGCCACATTCTGTATGTGCCTATCCCAAGTCAGGAGCCTGTAATTTTATTGCTTGCTATGCTATATGGGTTTTGCTCATTGCTGACAGCCATACGATGACCAATAGTAGCTAACTTTTATATCATTTGGTCTCTGGTGGAGAGTTGACTCATTGGCAATCATCTCATCTTCTTATTTTTAAAGTGATAAAGTAGATGAACTACTTAGATAATATAAAAGCACTATAATACTTACAGAACCATATTTCCTATGATGTCTGTATCATGCTGAAATAAAATAAACTGTTAACACAGAGATATGTCTCGCCTATTTGTTATTTTGATAATGCAAATGTTGAAATTAAAATAGCAATACTTTAACATGTAAGTTATGCAAATATTTAAAGTCAATGAACCATGACTGAAGGTACAGGGCTAAGCAATCTCCATGGAAATCAGATGTGCCAATGCTTATACAACTGCATACCAAATACCATTGACTTTTCATAAGTCGTCCCTTTAAACAAACCTAAACACAAACATTAACTTGTAAACTATGCAAAAGTTTCAAAGTCAATGAACCATAATGAGGGAGGGATTATATAATCTCCATGGAAATGAAACTTGCAAATGTATTACCAAATATCAATGACTTAACATTAGTGGTACATCATAAACTGACCTAATCACAAAGTAATACATGTAAACTAAGCAAAGCTTCAAAGTCAATAGACCGTGACTGAGGGTAAGGACCAAATATACTCCATGGAAATGAGATGTGCCAATGCTAATACAACTGCATACCAAATGCCATTGACTTATTATAAGTCGCCCTTTAAACAAACCTAAACACAAACATTAACTTGTAAACTATGTAAAAGTTTCAAAGTCAATGAACCATGATCAGGGTGGGGCTATATAATCTCCATGGAAACGACACTTGCAAATACCGATACATTTGCATACCAAATATCATTGACTTAACATTAGCAGTTCATCTTAAACTGATCTAATCACAAACTAATACATGTAAACTAAGAAAAGTTTCAAATCAATAGACCATGACTGAGGGGCGGGCCAAATATTCTCCATGGAAATGAGATGTGCTAATGCTTATACAACTGAACACCAATTAACATTGGCCTACCACTAATGGTTCCCTTGAACTGACCTAATCACAAACTAATACATGTTAACTTAGCAAAATTTTCAAAGTCTATAGACCATGACTAAGGGGCAGAGCCCAATAATCTTCATGGAAATGAGATATGCCAATGCTTATACAACTGCATACCAAATATCATTGACCTACCACTAGTGGTTCCCATAAATTGACCTAATCACAAACTAATACATGTAAACTATGAAAGTTTCAAAGTCAATAGACCTTGACTGAGGGGCGGGCCAAATAATCTCCATGGTAATGAGATGTGCCAATGCTAATACAACTGCATACCAAATATCATTGACCTACCACTAGTGGTTCACCATGAACTAGACCTAATCACAAACTAATACATTGTTGATGCCGCCGTCGCCGCCACCGCCGCCAACGCCGAAACAGCATACCTAAGTCTCGCTTTTGACTTCGTCAAGGCGAGACAAAAGTATATTTAAATCACTATATATTTTGTCCTATATTCTTTGATGGTACTTTTCTCAAGTATATGTCATTTACATGTGGAAGAACATGCAATAAAAGATATACTGGGTATATGCAACAGCGTGTTACCATTCAATTCACTCCTTGGAAAAAGTACATATTATCCTTAATGCAAAATAGTTCTCTGCATATTAAAATTAGATTAATATTTCTGATTATGTATTATTTATAAAATCCAGTGGCAAGATCTAAATTGTACAATCTGAAAGCTTTATCAACAAATATTTGCTCTGAGAAAATATCAACCCTATTAGAATTACCACTGGTAAAATATTGATTGATGAAGAATGTGTCTATGGGACACACATGCCCCTGCTTGTAAATATAAGGCAAATTCGCCATTTTCAATTTACAAAGGCATAACTCTAGAACAGCAAAAGTAATGCCACCCAAATTCAAACTTCATCTATGTTTGGTGGTAATAAGCAGTGTGTATAAGTTTCATAACATTTAGTTGAGGCAAACTAAAGTGAGAGTGCGGAATCAACAAATTTACCAATTTTTACATTTATAAAGGGAAAAAACTCGAGAACGGTGAAAGTGACGCCACCCAAATTCAAACTTGATCTCAGTTTGGGGGTAAAAAGCATTGTATATAAGTTTCATAACATTTGGTTGAGGCAAACTAAAGTCAGACAGTTAGGCATTCAGAACGAAGAAAGGGTAAAACTTAATGCTGCTTCTGGCGCGAAGGGGCATAAAAAAAAAAAAAAAAAAAACAAGCATTCTTAGAGTATTGCATGGCAATACATAGTCCCTTACCGGGTAAAACTTCATTATACTGGAACAAAATTCTAACTTGTTCTATAACTTGTCATGGTGTAAACAAAAAGAAAATATCAAGTCAATATCTTCAAGCATGACTAAAAACAGTGTGGAAAACTGAATATGAGTGAATTTTTTCAAGTCCAAGGACCATAACTCTGCACAAAATTATCAGACTGAAACAAAAATTTGAACTTGATCTGTAACTTGTCATGATAAAACTATATACCAATTGTCAAACAATATCTTCAAGCATGATGAAAAAAGTGTGGAAAACCTATAACACTTTAACATTAAGATATGATTAATAGTTCTCTAAAATTAGATATGATGTAATACAATGTATATCTATTTTCAAATTACAATCAAATATAATTAATAGTTCCAAATATTTTTCTTCATTTGTCACAAACTAATATAGATTTTAACTTATCTATAAAATGTCAACAACTTTTATCTACACATTGTAATGTAATGAAATATATACCTTGATAAAAATAGATTATCATCTAATTAAATGATTTCACTTAATAAATAATATATATGTATATATACATGTAGCATTCAGAAAATTAGTTTATACAAAATAACATATAAACCTGCCACAAAATTCCTCAAACAATTTACCAAAGATAGTCTTTTAAAAAATGAGTTATCTCCCTTTGTACAGATTTATGGTTTAACATAGTACTCTAACATTAGTTATGGAGTTTTTTTATGGACCATAACTCTGGACTAAATCATCAGACCGGAACAAAATTTGAACTTGATCTATAACTTGTCATGATAAAACTATATACTAAATATCAAATCAATATCTTCAAGAACGAAGAAAAAAGTGTGGAAAGCTGAGTTGCTGGACTGACGGATGGACAGACGGACGGAGTGCAAACCTAAAGTCCCCTTCGACTTCGTCGGTGGGGACTAAAAAAAGGAGTAAAACACAATCATGTGATCAAATATATACATACTAATCCTGACAATCTTTTTCCTACACTCCTCCCCACAGAGCCAGACAAATCATTGATCTTTTTCTTCAGTTTCTTTGGAGTGCTGGCAATTGTCAAATCTTCATGCAGCTTATGGCAAAATATCTCTACTTTACATTCAAAATCATGTGGAACATTTTCACTGAAAAAAAAATAATAATCTTGTGAACCTTACAGACTTATGGTTTACTAGTTTGTTTATATTTTTGTTTAATTACTATTTGCTAGATGATTGTATATTTCTTCGTTTGAAATGTTTTTCAAACAAAGCTTGAGTTTTATTTATTCAACCATTTAACCAGAAAAGAAATTAAAAAATCTAATAATAATAACATGTCCAATTTATGAACAGAGCTTTCTTTAGTGAAGTTGACAATGTAACTTGATATGATATATGTATTTTTGTTGTACATGTACTTACAAGACAAGGGTATCATCAAATGTCAAGTCTGTCATACTCCTGTCTACATTGTTTATCATGGAGGTATCATAAATATCACTATCAATCTTCACCAGACAGAATACAGCATATCTTCTGTAGTCTGAAAAAAAAGTCAGATTTATAAAGAAATTTAATTTTCAGAAGATAATGCCCTGTTCAACCATTCAGTTTATATTACTGTGGATTCATTATTATTCTTGGGATACCAATTTTCAAGGATTTGGTGGGTAAAGGTGAACAATGAGTTTAAATGTTCAACATTCTATAGGCATGTATGCAGACTTTGGCAAAACCAAGAAATGAAATATCCATGAAAATACAATTGACCTCAATCCACGAAAACTGGTACCCATGAAAATAAATGAATTCTCCGTTTTACAAGCTTATTTTTCGTACTAAAATTAGATATTTCTTCTTAATAACACTTGAATGAGTTTTTTTCTAAATGTCAAACTCATAATGATTATATCCATAGGAACATGTTTAGCTACAGGTATGGCTGTACACATAACAAAAATCTATTCCAATATCTCTTAAATTTTTGCATCTGTGTTTGAGAAACCAAGAGTCCATTATATCTATTTCAGTTAAAGTTCCAGCTTTTCCAAAAATGAAAACTTTGTTGGATGGATGGCAGTACTGTAAGACCCTACACAGGAACTTAATCCTCTAAATAGGAGTGTAAAAATGTGTGTGGATGGCATTGATTTAAGTCTAATGTTTCCTCTGTCAGTAGCCTCTATAACCAAACAAATAATACATGGGTTGTACTGCAAAATCTCAACTATGAGCAGGTGATTTTGTACAGTGAAAATGTAAAAGAAACTCTAAAACTGCCTCTATAGATCATGTAGATGGTTATCCAATTTTCAAAATGTCTTACCTGGATACCAATAATGCTTAAATGGAATAGCCATGACGTGCTCTCTCAACCCCTAAACAACAATTTTTTGGAACAGTCCTAAAATCTACTTTATAAGAAGTCATCTTTAACTCCATGTTTCATAGATTACAAATGATAATCAATGATCTATTTAATCTCTTTATTTATGGATTATAATTATAATTAATTACTTCTATCTAATCTCTGTAACTTTTATAATTAATTTGTGTCAATTATGTGAATTAAATAATTACTGTTTCTGTTAATGTTAAATTTGCTATCATTATAGTGCTAAAGGGTAGTATCAATCCTTGTTAAAATATGTCTTAGGGCATGATAATGAAGATAAATGAAAATTATTCATAAAACATAATGATTTTGACAACACTAATAACTAAGCTTGTTTTGTGTGTGAAATGGATTGTTTGAGGTTTGTGAAAATCTGTTTGTTCATGAAATTTTTCAATTCATGTCTACAAATTTTCCATATAGCAAATCATTGCAAAACACTATTATTTTCATTTACAAATAAATTTAGGAAAAGGAGAAAGTATATGTACATTCTAGGACTTAGTTTATCAAAGATCTTGTGAGCACTGAAGCATAAAGATCACATTTATTTTGCATTTATGAATAATATTAAGGGTTATAGTTGTTGTTTACTTTTTCTCAGTAAGTGCCAGATAAACTATCATTTGATGCATTTTGGTCATTTTTCCATATCAATCATTTGAAATATAAAAGCTAAATTTATCTTAATTGTACTTTTCATATATCTGCTTAACTGTCCATTTCCCATTATCTTTATCTACAGATAAACGATTTGACAATTTGTAAAGAGCAGTTGAAGACCTTCCAGTAACTGTCTACACATGGAATATCAATACAAGTGCTGTTGAAGACCTTCCAGTAACTATCTACACATGGAATATCAATACAAGTGCTGTTGAAGACCTTCCAGTAACTATCTACACATCAGTTGAAGAGCTTCCAGTAACTATCTACACATCAGTTGAAGACCTTCCAGTAACTATCTACACATCAGTTGAAGACCTTCCAGTAACTATCTACACATCAGTTGAAGAGCTTCCAGTAACTATCTACACATCAGTTGAAGACCTTCCAGTAATTATCTACACATCAGTTGAAGACCTTCCAGTAACTATCTACACATGGAATATCAATACAAGAGCTGTTCTTTGATAAATGGTTATTCCCAACTGCATGCATATCTTGAAAATTGTGTCTCCCCACAATCCCATATTCCTTCTGCCCACTGCTGTTTTGAATTAAACCTATTTTCATATATTAAGAATTCTTGAAGTAAAACATGAAAAAATTACCTCCTTTGTTTTTAAAATGATCTGTATCTTTCCACATCAAAGGTATTCGTAAATCTGGAAAAACGAAAAAAATAAAGTGAAAAAAAAATGTTTTCTATATCAACAGAATGGAATATTATGATACATATAAATAGGTAAAAAATCTATTTGTAATATAACAATTAAAAGTAAATAATAAACAGTTATTGCTTTAAATGCTTGAAAAAGTCCACCTTAATTATTAATTTTTTTCTATTTCACAATAACCTAATACATTCATATGTTTTGGACACTTAAATACTGACAGGAATGACTTTCTTTATGAGATTTTCTGCAAGTCCTACAAAGACTTGCATAAGGGTTGGTCCATAGTTTTTCTGTTAGCCCTGCAAATACTTGCATAAGGGCTGGTCCTTTCTATTTCTGTAAGGCCTTTAGAAACTTGTAATATGGCTGGTATGTTATTGTTCTGTTAGGCCTGTATAAGGGCTGGTCTGTTAATTTTCTGCGAGGACTGCAGTGGGTTTTTTTTTATGAAGACTTTTATATTTTGTTTTACTACTCCAGTAGTTAAATAGAACTCTTGGTAAACATTTTGTGTAAATATGACCATTCACAGACATTTTTTAAGGAAAGACAAGTATTATATTCTTTTTTTTTTTACACAAATTAAATAATAGCTAAGATTTCCATATTTTCAGTAGAACCCCAGGTGTGCTCAATCCAAGTCTTACAATGAAAGTGAAATAAATTACATGTAAAGATTTTGATATCTTAAGATTACACAAAGACCTAAGAAAATAAAAGCGAGACAAACAAATATTGACCAAATGATTGGATATGGACACTTCCAGATAAATACATTAAAAAGAGATAACCAATATTTGTAATGGGTGACTTGAAAACTGGATATTCCAGATTGACAAACAGAATGACCTTATTTAAGGACAATACTGATAAGCTACCAGTATAAACAACTATTTACTTATTCTGATGGCCTTTAGTTGAACATTTTTACATTCTATGTACAAACAGTTACACTTCATATTATCATTATTCATATAAACACTTCTGTACATTTTATGGCAGTACAAACAAGCTAAAATTAAAACTACTGCTGACTAATGATACCCCCACTAAAAGTATTCAGTAAACAGAAAGTTGATGAGCATTGGTTTCAAATACTACTCATGTAAAACATGCTAATATGAATCACTGTAAAACATGCTAATATGAATGTTGATACCAAATTTCAGGATGCACAGATTCATAATTACTGAGCAAAATGTGATGAAAACTTCATAAATGGTCATAATGTTAGAATATATAACTTATAATAAGAATTCTGATAACTGGAATTCAATGTGCTATCAATTTGAAAATGGATAGTCGATCATGTACACATAAAGCTTGATACAAAATTTCATGAAGCTCTAATTTGTAGTCATGGAGAAAAATGTGACAAGACATTTCATGGAACGGACAGACAGACAGGGGTAAAACTGTATATCCCCCTCCATATCATTTCTTTTTTTTTCATATTCATATTAGCAGAAGGACCAGAAAGGGCTTAAGTCTGAATTTTTGTATTGTCTCAGCTAATAACAAATGTTGACCTGTTATAATTAACTTGGCATATTTATTTGTGTTATAGAAAGTGTTAGCAGCTTTCCAAATATGATATTTTTCAAGATTTTGCCCAGATTTGCTGCTTAAATGTACTTCAAAGATCTAATTTTTTTTGGGTTAACATTGGTCATACTCTTCAATCAAAACCCCAAAAAATTGTAAAGCACAAATCACATGTCTGAATTACGCATCTTCACAAAACGTGTTGGTTTATAATGTATATATGGGGGCTTTATGGCTTATGTTTTCCAAAGCAAAAACTACCGGTATTGCCAAATTTAGGCCATAGTAAAAAATCTTTAATTAAGAGTGTACAGTTGGACAAGAGTTGTACAGAATGTAAACATTAACAGAACTGGCAACTTTATTTACATTTCTGCTATGAAGAGGAGGGCTACTGATTTCTCAATTTTGTAAATTTTTTTTCAATGAATGGAATTTCACATTTGGATTTCCTGTCTTATGACTTTAATCTTCTTTGCAATTAGACTTTATTGATGACTACTACCTGTAACACACACTCTGGCTGTACATGGCACTTGGTTACCCTCCACTGACCTACAAAATACAAAATCTGACATTAACAAATTACATGTAATCATCTCATATTTGTACATATATTGGGTATCTAGATTGGGGTAATTATAGGTTAAATATAAGTCGACTACACTCTTTAATATATAGACTTTGTATAAGGCTTCATAAAACACTTTTCCTTTCTATTTCAACCTTACAATGTGTGTACCATTACTAGTTGGCCAAGTTATTTGACTTTTCTGATGCACTTTACTAGAGGGTATTAGTGCACAATTTAAGGATGCATACATCATTACACGTCCTCAGGCTAAACACTAACATAACATATTTCTTTATAAAGGAAAGTCAACAAATCAAGGCAAACCACATTTGTTTACTAAAGGACATAACAAGTGCAATCACTACAATGTAAACATTTTATTTTACTTTTATGTTTTATTCACATTATACTTCAGTCCTTTTCAAAGCAGTATGTTCCTACACTGAAAGACAAGCCTACAGAAGGTACATACATGTAATAACTTTCCTGGATAGCAGTGAAAATAGGTATCCAGACCAAAACTGACTGTGAGGCAGGGGTTGAAATTGTCTGCAAAACCTCAATAGCCTAAGGTTTTCAATGCTTATATTTCACAAGATCGAACAGAACAAGTGCTAGATCAAGTCTAATAAACGAACAGAGTTCCAATGTCCCCCGCATTGCACATATTTTATATTTCCAAGGGGCATAACTCTTTTTTAAAAAGCTGATCATCCACCTTTATAGAAATTGTCCGAGATATTGCTGGTATTAAACTATAGTATAAGTTTTATAAAAATCTGGCAAGAATTGTGCCCACGAGAGTGCTAACGAGGCCATTTTCCATAAATCTAATATTTCCAAGGGCATAACTCTTTTAAAAAAAGTCGATTGTCCACCATTTTTAAACTTGTCCAAGATATTGCTGATATTAACCTATAGTAAAAGTTTTATAAAATTCTGACAAGAATTATACCCGTGAGAGGGCTAAGGAGGCCATTTTCCATAAATTTGATATTTCCAAGGGGCATAACTCTTTTTAAAAAAGTCGATCGGCCACTATTATATTATAGAACTTGTCCGAGATATTGCTGATATTAACCTATAGTATAAGTTTTAAATAAAATGCTCCGCAGGGCGCAGCTTGATACGACCGCAGAGGTCGAACCCTGAATAGTTGGGGCAAGTATGGACACAACATTCAAGCTTGATACAGCTCTGAATTTGGATTGTGATTAAATATTTGACACAGCATAGGTTTCTGACACAGAATGAATGTGGTCTAAGAACTTAAAAATTTTAAATTGGACATTCACCTATTATGGTCCAATATCCAAAATCTAAATACATGGCTACATTCAGCATATCAAAGAACCCCAATAATTCAATTTTGATGAAATCAAACAAAGTTTAATTTTGGACCCTTTTGACCTCAATGTGGACAAAGTTGATAACGGGCCCAAAAATCAAAAATCTAAATGCATGGTTAGATTCAGCATACCAAAGAACCCCATATATTCAATTTTGTTGAAATCAAACAAAGTTTAATTTTGGACCCTGATTTGGACCAACTTGAAAACTGGGCCCATAATCAAAAATCTAAATACATGTTTAGATTCAGCATATCAAAGAACCCTAAGAATTCAATTTTGTTAAAATCAAACTAAGTTTAATTTTGGACCCTTTGGACCTTAATGTAGACCAATTTGAAAACGGGACCAAAATTAAGAATCTAAATACACGGTTAGATTCGGCATATCAAAGAACCCCAATAATTCAATTTTGATGAAATCAAACAAAGTTTAATTTTGGACCCTTTGACCTCAATGTGGACAAAGTTGATAACGGGCCCAAAAATCAAAAATCTAAATACATGGTTGGATTCAGCATATCAAGGAACCCCATATATTCAATTTTGTTGAAATCAAACAAAGTTTAATTTTGGACCCGATTTGGACCAACTTGAAAACTGGGCCCATAAACAAAAATCTAAATACATGTTTAGATTCAGCATATCAAAGAACCCTAAGAATTCATTTTTGTTGAAATCAAACTAAGTTTAATTTTGGACCCTTTGGACCTTAATGTAGACCAATTTGAAAACAGGACCAAAATTAAGAATCTAAATACACGGTTAGATTCGGCATATCAAAGAACCCCAATAATTCAATTTTGATGAAATCAAACAAAGTTTAATTTTGGTCCCTTTGGACCTCAATGTGGACCAATTTAAAACGGGCCCAAAATCCAAAAACTTAATACACGGTTAGATTCAGCATATTAAAGAACCCCAAGAGTTCAAGAATAAAACCCCATTGAAATTGGTCAAGAAATAAGCAATTTATACAAAGTATCTTCTTTTGCACAATACTGTGCAATTGAATATTTCTTGCAATTGTGCAATACTGTGCAATTGAATATTTCTTGCTATTGCGCAATACTGTACAATTGACAATTTCTTGCTATTGCGCAATATTGTGCTATTGGATATTTCTTGCTATTGCGCAATACTGTGCAATTGAAGATTTCTTGCTATTGCGCAATACTGTGCAATTGAAAATTTCTTGCTATTGCACAATACTTATTATATAATAATTTACACATCCTGTTTGGTGTGTATCTCCTGCCATATCATTATTATTTGCTTTTAAATATAAATCAGAAATAACCAACTTAAAATGGAAAATTTTAAAGAAAAAAAAGGAAAAAGGAAAAAAAAAATCCCCCCCCCAAATTTTTGAACCCCCTTATGATTCATCACCCCTAAACTCAATCCCAGCCTTCCCTCTGAGGTATGGTACCTTGCAGTACAATTTCAGAGATCCATACACTGAACACAAGTTATTGTCTGGAAACTAGAAAATGCTTATTTTGGCCCCTAATTCCTAAACGTTTCAGGCACTTACCCCAAACTCAATTCCAGCTTTCCCTTTGTGATATGGAACCTTGTAGTACAATTTCAGAAAGATCCATACACTTACACACAAGTTATTGTCATGAAACTAGAAAATGCTTGTTTTGCCTTTTGGCCCTAATTCCTAAAATTTTGAGGCAATTACCCCAAAATCAATCCCAGCATTCCCTTTGTGATATGGAACCTTGTGGTACAAAGTCAGAGATCTATACACTAACACACAAGTTATGTCTGGAAGTTACAAAATGCTTATTTTGGCCCTAATTCCTTAACTGTTTATACCATAACCCCAAAATCAATCCCAACCTTCTTTTGTGATATTGAACCTTATGGTAAAATTTCATAGAGATCCATTCACTTAAACTAAAGTTAGAGTGCGAAAACCAATGCGTCTTGGACGACGACGACGACGACAACGTCATACCAATATCGACCGCAAAATTTTTGCGGTCATATAAAATCTGGCAAGAATTGTACCCGTGAGAGCGCTAACAAGGCCATTTTCCATAAATTTAATATTTCAAAGAGGCGTAACTCCATTAAAAAAAGTCGATCGTCCACCATTTTAAAACTTGTCACAGATATTGGTGATTTTTATACGACCGCAAAAATTTTGTGGTCGATATTGGTATGACGTTACGTCGTCGTCTTAGTCGTCGTCGTCCAAGACGCATTGGTTTTCGCACTCTAACTTTAGTTTAAGTGAATGGATCTCTATGAAATTTTACCATAAGGTTCAATATCACAAAAGGAAGATTGGGATTGATTTTGGGGTTATGGTACCAACAGTTAAGGAATTAGGGGCAAAAAGGGCCAAAATAAGCATTTTGTAACTTCCAGACATAACTTGTGTGTTAGTGTATGGATCTCTGACTTTGTACCACAAGGTTCCATATCACAAAGGGAACGCTGGGATTGATTTTTGGGGTAATTGCCTCAAAATTTTAGGAATTAGGGCCAAAAAGGCAAAAACAAGCATTTTCTAGTTTCATGACAATAACTTGTGTGTAAGTGTATGGATCTTTCTGAAATTGTACTACAAGGTTCCATATCACAAAGGGAAAGCTGGAATTGAGTTTGGGGTAATTGCCTGAAACGTTTAGGAATTAGGGGCCAAAAGGGGCCAAAATAAGTATTTTCTGGTTTCCAGACAATAACTTGTGTTCAAGTGTATGGATCTCTGAAATTGTACTGCAAGGTACCATACCTCAAAGGGAAGGCTGGGATTGAGTTTGGGGTGATGAATCATAAGGGGTTCAAAAATTGGGGGTTTCCTTTCCTTTTTTTTTTTTCTTTAAAATTTTCCATTTTAAGTTGGTTATTTCTGATTTATATTTAAAAGCAAGTAATAATGATATGGCAGGAGATACACACCAAACAGGATGTGTAAATTTTATATAATAAGTATTGTGCAATAGCAAGAAATTTTCAATTGCACAGTATTGCACAATAGCAAGAAATCTTCAATTGCACAGTATTGCACAATAGCAAGAAATATCCAATAGCACAATATTGCGCAATAGCAAGAAATTGTCAATTGTACAGTATTGCGCAATAGCAAGAAATATTCAGTTGCACAGTATTGCTGAATTGCAAGAAATATTCAATTACACAGTATTGTGCAAAGAAGATACTTTGTATAAATTGCTTATTTCTAGTTTGATTTTAACAAAATTGAATTCTTAGGGTTCTTTGATATGCTGAATCTAAACATGTATTTAGATTTTTGATTATGGGCCCAGTTTTCAAGTTGGTCCAAATCGAGGTCAAAATTAAACTTTGTTTGATTTCAACAAAATTGAATAAATGGGGTTCTTTGATATGCTGAATCTAACCATGTATTTAGATTTTGGATATTGGACCATAATAGGTGAATGTCCAATTTAAAATTTTAAGTTCTTAGACCACATTCATTCTGTGTCAGAAACCTATGCTGTGTCAAATATTTAATCACAATCCAAATTCAGAGCTGTATCAAGCTTGAATGTTGTGTCCATACTTGCCCCAACTATTCAGGGTTCGACCTCTGCGGTCGTATCAAGCTGCGCCCTGCGGAGCATTTTATTACCTATAGTATAAGTTTTATAAAAATCTGTAAAGAATTGTACCTGTGAGAGCGCTAACATGACCAGACAGACACACGGAGGGATGAACGCCGGGTATTTTTATGTCCCCCGAACAGGTTACGCAGGGGACAACAAAATCCTCATATCGTATAACAAGGCTGCCTTACAATGTTACTGTAAATGACTTTGGGTTTCTCCTCCTTACTTGATTTTTTCCAGGAAAAAATTCTGATTCACTGAATTACTGTCACTCGATAAAGAGGATGTTCAGCATATTTTCATCATATTTTTTGTTAAAATTTCTAGCTACTTTCATGAAATCATCTTGCTTTCATAAAAACAGCTATATATTTATCACAGAAAATTTCTCTTATGCAAAAAATGACTTGCCTGTTTAAAAAAAAAAACTTTAATAGGAAATTTAAGTCTATGAATCTCAAAATCTTAAGCTGCAAATAATATAAGTCTTTAGTTTTGTGTTATGTTGGACTTACGTTTGTCTACCTAAAACCTGAGCAGTTTTCCTTTTCTGTAATTCTGACATGTAAGCCATAATCCGATGGTTTGAGGTAAGCAGGTTACGAGCAGCTTCCAGCAGTTGTGACGGGTGTTTAGAAGCTGCCAGTAGTTTGGTTGTTCCTTCTCGCATTTTAATCTCATGGTCAATCTTCTGCTGTAAATCATGATCCTACAAAACAGAAACACAAAATTATTTAACAACAAATCTGATGTCAGGCATGAAACTAATAAGACATGTTTACTCATTATAACAAATTGCATAGTAAGGGCGACAATAAAAACAAAATGAAAGATAGTCATTTACAGGTTAGCTGATTAGGTTTTTAGGACCAAATATCAAGACTGTTTCAATCAAGAAGAAAAAAACCACAGAATTAACTGGTAAAAAAGATGAATGGCCTAAAAGTTTTGTAAAGTTATGAGCCAAGGTAATGGAAGCTTTGATTGGTATAAACATTATCCAAAAGTTATTTGGCACTAGTTTTTGTGCAGCTTTAAAGCAATGTAACTGTCTTGACACTTTCACAGCACATACTTTGACACTCAGGGATCCAGTAATAATTCATAACTGGAGTAATTGACTAAAATGAGGCAGTTGCACTATCATGAATCTAAAAGCTGAAGCTAGAACTAATAATATTATTACAAAAAGAATTCAATTAGTAAACAAGTATAATCATCTTTATTTCTAAATATGAAACAATAGTATATATTTTGATTAAAACCACATCCATGTGCCTTTATATCTCTATAAAGGGTGCTCTTAAAGTATAGTTCTCCACGCAAAGGGTGCACTAAAAATGAATTCCTCCACACAAAAGGTGCCCTTTAAGTGTAGCCATTTGCGCCAAGAATGCTCTTTGAGAAAAAAATCGGGAATGTGTCCATGGGACACAGATGATGCCCCCGCTTGCATATAACGTTATAAAGAAACATTAAACTGTAAAAGCGACGCTACCCAAATTTGTACTTGATATGAGTTTTGTGGTAATAAGCATTGTTTATAAGTTTCATAACATTTAGTTGAGGCAAACTAAAGTTAGAGAACAAAACGAATATTTCAGCAATTTTTCCATTTGTAAAGGGCATAACTCTAGAACGGTAAAAGTGACGCCACCGAAATTCAAACTTGATCTGTGTTTTGTGGTAATAAGCATTGTGTATAAGTTTCATAACATTTGGTTGAGGCAAACTAAAGTTAGAGAACGAAAACGAAAAATTCAGCAATTTTTCCATTTGTAATGGGGCATAACTCTAGAACAGTAAAAGTGACGCCACCAAAATTCAAACTCGATCTGTGTTTTGTGGTAATAAGCATTGTGTATAAGTTTCATAAATTTTGGTTGAGGTAAACTAAGGTAAGAGAAGGGAAACAAATTTTTCCATTTGTAAAGGGGCATAACTCTAGAACAGTAAAAGTGACGCTACCAAAATTTAAATTTGATCTGTGTTTTGTGTAATAAGCATTGTATATAAGTTTCATAACATTTGGTTGAGGCAAACTAAAGTTAGAGAACGGAAACAAAAAATTCAGCAATTTTTCCATTTGTAATGGGGCATAACTCTAGAACAGTAAAAGTGACGCCACCAAAATTCAAACTCGATCTGTGTTTTGTGGTAATAAGCATTGTGTACAAGTTTCATAAAATTTGGTTAAGGTAAACTAAAGTAAGAGAAGGGAAATGAATTTTTCCATTTGTAAAGGGGCATAACTCTAGAACAGTAAAAGTGACGCTACCAAAATTCAAATTTGATCTGTGTTTTGTGTAATAAGCATTGTGTATAAGTTTCATAACATTTGGTTGAGGCAAACTAAAGTTAGAGAACGGAAACTAAAAATTCAGCTTTTTTTCCATTTGTAAAGGGGCATAACTCTAGAACGGTTAAAGTGACGCCACCAAAATTCGATCTTGATCTGTGTTTTGTGGTAATAAGCATTCTGTGTAAGTTTCATAACATTTGATTGAGGCAAACTAAAGTTAGAGAACAGAAACCAACTTTTGGACGTACGGACGGACAAAGGTAAAACTTATTCCCCCTCTGCTACGGCGGGGGAATAAAAATTAACGGGTACCCTGTCCTTTTCAAAAACCGCAGTAAATACAAAACTTGCAGAAATTTTAAGAACAAGATCAAATTTCATGCAATCTTGGCCAACTGTGCATCTCAAAAAACTATAGGCTAAAATATTTATAAATTTTGTGAAAAACATACACAGCACACACTTAAATTATCTGAAGGATTCAACAGCAGAGATTTTTAAGCCAATGCATTGAATATAAAACATCGACTCAGTTGTGTAAGGCAAATGTCCAGTAGCACTTAATGCTTAAAGTACATATACTAATGAGCATAATTTACATCAGATTTTAGCCGTATTAAACCTTAAAATAGAAAACTTAGCACTACAGTCAAAGCTTGCAAGCTCAATGATAAATGTGCTTTAGTCTTCTTTTCTCCTCATAAAAAAATTTGTAAGGGTTCCGCGGAACCCAGTGTCTCACCTACTTTTGCTGTTAATCGCAGGCTCAACAAAAATGAGGAAAAAAAATAATAACAATATTCCTTTCTATACAATCTTTTGATTGTAAGAAGCTTCTGTCCAAGTTTGGTGAAAATCCAGGATAGTTTATGAATCTAATAAATGTTTTAAGTCTTTAACTACAGACTGTATGTAATGTTAACTGGAAGAAAAACTAAGTCCATTTATAAGTAAAATATGGATAAACAGCTGAGGTACAAAATTTTAACAAAATTTCCTTCTAGATACTAGCTTTTGATCATAAACAAGCTTCTGTCCAAGTTTGGTACAAATCCAGGATAGTTTAAGAAAGTTATTAAAATTTTAAAAACTTTAACCACAGAGTGAATGTAATGTTAACTGGCAGAAAAACTAAGTCCATTTATAAGTTAAATACCGAAAAAATGGAATTTTGTTTTTTACAAATTTACTTCTGGATACTATCTTATGATCATAAACAAGCTTCTGTCCAAGTTTGGTACAAATCCAGGATAGTTTAAGAAAGTTATTAAAATTTTAAAAACTTTAACCACAGCGTGAATGTAATGTTTCCTGGCAGAAAAACTAAGTCCATTTATAAGTAAAATACGGAAAAACAGGATTTTTTTTTTTACAAAATTTAATTCTGGATACTATCTTATGATCATAAACAAGCTTCTGTCCAAGTTTGGTAGAAATCCAGGATAGTTTAAGAAAGTTATTAAAATTTCAAAAACTTTAACCACAGAGTGAATATTTGTGGACCCCGCCGCCGCCGACGACACTGCCGACGGAATGTAGGGTCGCTATGTCTCGCTTTTTCGACAAAAGTCGAAGGCTCGACAAAAATCACTAAAACAGAAAGTAGTGTCTGAACATCAAGCATGATAATAATTACTAACAGAGGTAGTGTCTGAACATCAAGCATGATAATAATTACTAACAGAAGTAGTGTCTGAACATCAAGCATGATAATAATTGCTAACAAACTTTTATTTTGTATTTATTTTATCAGAACTTCCACTTCATTTATATTTTTAGATTATTTCATTTTGTACAACAAATCATTTGTATTCTTATTCATACACCTTTAAACTTTATACTACACAAGTGCCATAGGTCACAGCGATAACACTGTTATGATACCTGAATTAAATTTTGATATCACTTTATAAATCCTGATAACATTTCCTTTATTTGTAGCTACCAACACAACATAAAAGATGAAGGAAGCTTAATAATTATTAACAAAATCCATGTCAAGGATATATGGTTAACAGAGCTTAAACAAGATGTTGTGTATCTCTTATATAGTTCTTATTTGCATATCTATTGCAAATGGAAGACTAAACTACTTGGCTGGCATTTTAATAACAGGTAGACCATACAAGTCAAGGAGAGATTAATTTTTTTGACATTTTTCAGTTTGTATCAGTTGTAACCTGATTACAAGTTTTCAAACATTCTGATATTTGTAATAGTTTTAAAACTAGTTAACTGTTAACTGTTAACACAGAGATATGTCTCGCCTTTTTGTACTTTTGATAATGCAAATGTTGAAATTAAAATACCAATACTTTAACATGTAAGTTATGCAAATATTCAAAGTAAAAAAACCATGACTGAAGGTACATGGCAAAACAATCTCCATGGAAATGAGATGTGCCAATGCTAATAGAACTGCATACCAAATACCAAATGATCAAACCTAAACACAAACATTGACTTGTAAACTATGTAAAAACTTCAAAGTCAATGAACCATGATGAGGGGGTGGGGCTATATAATCTCCATGGAAACGAGACTTGCAAATGCCAATAAATTTGCATACCAAATATCATTGACTTAACATTAGCGATTCATCTTAAACTGATCTAATCACAAACTAATACATGTAAACTAAGCAAAAGTTTCAAAGTCAATAAACCCTGACTGAGGGGGCGGGACCAAATATTCTCCATGGAAATGAGATGTGCTAATTCTTATACAATTGCATACCAATTAACATTGGCCTACCACTAATGGTTCCCCTTGAACTGACCTAATCACAAACTAATACATGTAAACTAAGCAAAAAATTCAAAGTCAATAGACCATGACTGTGGGGGCGGGACCAAATATTCTCCATGGAAATGAGTTATGCCAATGCTTATAAAACTGCATACCAAATATCACTGACTTACCACTAGTGGTTCCCCTTGAACTGACCTAATCACAAACTAATACATGTAAACTAAGCAAAAGTTTTAAAGTCAACATACCATGTCTGAGGGGGCGGAGCCAAATATTCTCCATGGAAATGAGATATGCCAATGCTTATACAACTGCATACCAAATATCATTGACTTACCACTAGTGGTTCCCCATAAACTGACCTAATCACAAACTAATACATGTAAACTAAGCAAAAGTTTCAAAGTCAATAGACGGTAAGACCATGACTGAGGGGGCAGGGCCAAATAATCTCCATGGAAATGAGATGTGCCAGTGCTAATACCACTGCATACCAAATATCATTGACCAACCACTAGTGGTTCACCTTAAACTAGACCTAATCACAAACTAATACATTATTGACGCTGCTGACACCAACGCCCGAAACAGCATACCTAATTTTTGTCTCGCTTTTTGACTCCGTCAAGGGTAAGACAAAAATGACTGAACAAGTGTTGACAGATCGAAGATGAATGCAATTTGTCCAGGTACATTATCCAATAAAAGAAGTCTATTCCTTTGTTACTGTGTATTTACTGTGATTGATGAACAGAGTGATTCCTTAGAATTGCAGGGGAGTATAAACTGATGATTTATTGCTATGCATGTAAATTAAAGAAGTTAGAGAAGCTTATTGAATTTAAACTTTTTTAACCAATATTGCCGGATTTCAAAATATATGTTAGACATGATAGAAGCATTTCTTTCAGGAATATGACCATAAAATATTCTAGTACTGAGCCAGATATTCACTCATTAACACTACTTCATCATAAACCGTGACCTAGATGTGAAATATTGGACCTATTCTCCCATGATCACTGACAAGATGTTTAAAAACTGTAATAAAAGTAAACAAGAGAAAATCTATACTACAGAATATGATAATAATAGTAATTTGTATTTCACAGTACTATTGTATAAGGTTTACAGCACTCAGAATTAAGAAAACATAACAATGAAATATGTTTCAAGCATGAAAAAAATCAATGTCTATATTTTCTATAAAATGAAGGTATGTTCTTTTTAAACTGAAAATTGCAATAATTTATTACCCATTTAATTTTCTGATGTCTGAAGTACAAAATGTTTCAAGCATATAAACACATTTAAAGGGCTTGATCTTAAGGTTATACAAATATTAATATTATCATTTCCTTGTAAACAGTAACTTTTTATTGACAATAAATATAATTTAAATCATAATATTGAAAACTGAATTGAACGACTTCCATACATGTGGGGGCATGGACTTCAATTACTTCTTGTCTGACAACAAGAACTGACCACCCACATTTACAAGTACTGGTTGAATTACAATAAAACAAGGACAAATACAAAGAAATGTCACTTACTATATATGTTACTCAGTACTGGGTGTCCAAATACATGTACTTCAAAAAGTCATTTTGAGGAAAAGTAAACATTGAATATGTGACTGTATGAATCATGTTACGAAATTAAAAAATGAATTACAAAATTTCAAATTTTTTCAGCATTTGTGTAGTGATGTCATCTACAATGTATGTTCACATGTATGTTTCAACAATGGTCTGTATACAGACTGGTAAGTATTTTTGAAAAGTATTGCAGACAGTTTCATGCTGTTTAAGTGAATCGATTTGAGGATTATTAATGGTACTATAATGCAGTAGAACATTTGACTCCTATTTGCTGCTAGCATTTTCTGAGCTCATGTGATACTTTTGGTCTGGTTGGGCTTTGATCTTCATTACTACATACATGTACATGAAATTATACGATATATAACAAATTAATACTGCTTAAAACACATGATGTACAATTATTCAATTAGTGCATAAATAAGCCCCAAAGTGCATTCAATTCCACAGCTTTAACGATAACTGTATCGTGTTACAAATAAGGAAATAGAATGTGACTTGTGACAAATATTAGACTATAATACATCCCATTGCTTCTGTCTCTTTAGTTTCTCATTTATTCAAAATGAATTTTATCAAATGTGTAGGTTCTTTTAAAATACATGTATAGTGTTTACAGTAACTGTAGCATGAAAATCTTGGGACCCTAATTAGTTAATAAAACTTATCTACGTGACCTTTGTGATATGGGGTCCTGATTTTCCAGCAGCATAAAAATGCTGACACCACAATCTGAACATATCCTATATGTATAGGATTTCATTATTGCATTTCAATTATTATTTTTGAAATTGTAAACAAATTTGTTCATGTCTGTGAAAAAGATCTATACAAAAAGAACTTGATACCCTTTGAAATCTTTATCTATGAATTTATGCTAACTACAGATGTTGCAGAAGTGAGGTAAATATTGTAAGATAAAAATCTCTCTATGCAATTCCACATCAGTATAATTAGAGTTCAAGATGCAACAGATTTTTCACTTCATTTCATTACATGAAGTATTAAAGATGTGATAAAAGTAAGAGTTTTCACAGGTTGTTGTTAGCAGTGAATCACTGTATTGACATAGCTAGAGTGAGTCATTGCTGGGTATTTATCCAGTCTCCTGTCTATAACTTATTGTTGTGTCAACAAACAATAAATTTTATATTTGGAAACCACATCATATAAACTTGATGTACACGATAGTACCAGGCTACTATATACATTTTGATAAAGGCTCTTTATCTTTAGGACCATAACTCTTTAACAAAACTGTCCTTAAATGAGCTGAAACTAATTTGATTTTTAATACCTGTGCACACCTCATCATTTTCTCCATTCAGAGCTGCTATAAAACTGTAATAATTTAGTTTTACAAAATAACTTATACATGTACCAGACATTCTTTTTCTTTCTTTCTTAAAATAGTGTTTAAAATATTAATTCAAAAGTTCTAACCCTTGTAAAACCTGTTAAAACTGAAATCTACTGATCAAGCACAAATCTCTGATTTTATCAACAGATTGTACTTGGCTTTTCAGGACTTAAAGCAACATTTCTATTAATATGAAGACCATTTACAAGCACCCTATTGAAAGGGAAAGATACAATACATTAAACAGGTGCTCATCTGGATATAAAGAAATTCATAATGTACTGTTGGTTAAACCTATTACCTGGTGTTTAGGAAACCACAAATGGGGAAAAAACCACAAAAAGATGCGCTATGGTGAATATATTATAGGGAACGGATATGATGGTTTTCTACCTGACTGATCTACTATACTAAATATACTGACTGTTACAGATAATTATATGTTACAGACCGACATGTGAATCGACAAGTGAACTAATGGTCAAATAACTAAGTAATAGGGGGTGTAGGTGTTAATATTGTCAGGTAGACATTTAAACTCCATGTACTTTCTACACATTTACAAATTAAATAACAACAGCATTAATGTGTTTGGTTGAAACAGATACAGTAGTCCCTTAAATATATCAATCTATTCTGCTTTGAATATATGGCCTGTTGTTTATGGTGAGAGAAAAAGAGTTATTTAAAACAACTCTTCAGATAACTTTAAGAGATGTGGCTTTCCACAGGTCTAGGAGGGAATAGCTCTTTGAAAATGTTAGATAAGTAGCCTTTCATTGGGGCTACAATTGCCTGCATTGAGGGAGGCCTTAGTTAAAGAAGGTTCTTGACATACCTCTTCTTTGACTTTTGTATTAGTTTTTTGTATTTTTACACTTTTGTACATAAAAGATCCAAAGATTAAGGGATACATGAAATCATTTATCATAGATATTCTGGATAGTAGGAAGTCTACAACGAAAACTGGACACATTTATACATGTGCTACATGTATGTCAATGTAAGGATACCTCATAATAAAATGCATTTACACATGAACATTAAAGTATGACCGTCAGCAATGTTAATGTACTGTATAATTCCTCAAGTAACAACTATCATTCAAGTATTATATAGATATAAGAAGATGTGGTATGAGTGCCAATGAGACAACTCTCCATCCAAGTCAAAATTTATAAATGTAAACCACTATAGGTCAAAGTACGGTCTGTATATACCAGCCAGTAAAACAGTCTTGCTGAATAAGTTTTACAGTAGTGAGATAAGTAGTTTAGGTTTCAGTTTCACTGATCATATCAAAAGGAAAGAGAAGGTGGAATAACCTAACAACTTTGACATGATCAGTAAGACAGGTGTTAATCCTGTGATACCTGTAAATCTGATAGCAACAACTTTGACATGATCAGTAAGACAGGTGCTAATCCTGTGATACCTGTAAATCTGATAGCAACAACTTTGACATGATCAGTAAGACAGGTGTTAATCCTGTGTACCTGTAAATCTGATAGCAACAACTTTGACATGATCAGTAAGACAGGTGTTAATCCTGTGTACCTGTAAATCTGATAGCAACAACTTTGACATGATCAGTAAGACAGGTGTTAATCCTGTGTACCTGTAAATCTGATAGCAACAACTTTGACATGATCAGTAAGACAGGTGCTAATCCTGTGATACCTGTAAATCTGATAGCAACAACTTTGACATGATCAGTAAGACAGGTGTTAATCCTGTGTACCTGTAAATCTGATAGCAACAACTTTGACATGATCAGTAAGACAGGTGTTAATCCTGTGTACCTGTAAATCTGATAGCAACAACTTTGACATGATCAGTAAGACAGGTGTTAATCCTGTGTATCTGTAAATCTGATAGCAGGGTTAATCATTATCTAATCATTTAACATAGAGAACATATATCAACATGTAACTATCAGGGATGGGCACGATGAAGGTATTTAGTGCAATCGATTAATAATCGATTACTCAAATTTTGTATGTAATCGATTGCAATTGATTACTTTTATCAAAAGTAATTACATTACTTTTCGATTACTGTCAATTACATGCTTCAAAATTAAAAAATAAAGTAAGTTAAACACAATTATGTTGATCAACGTATGTATAGTGGAAATTTAGAACTTTACCAAAAAACAGCATTTACAGCATTGTTTCCAAATTATAAGTTGACAGTTGTTATCTAGATGGAATCTCTTACTGAGGATCAGAATTATTAAAAAAAATCTTGAAATTTTGACTTTCAAAATGAATTAAAGATGACATCGCATTCCATCAATCACTTATATATATGTTTAAGGTTTTTTCAATAATTTTGCTTTCGTACTGACTTAAGTTAGCTTTTTTGTTTTTATTCATTAAAAGCAGGTATATTTTAGCATAGTTATTTACAAGTTGTAAAAACAAATGTTGGAAGTTTTCTCTGAAGAAAATATAAAAAAGTAGAAGTATTAATTAGTTCAGCTAATTTTAAAGATCAAAATTTATAATTATAATGACAGACATGATTTAATCCTTTTGTTGGATAACTACCTTAATTATAGGTTATAAAACTGCCAATGGAGTACAATTATAACCTGGGGCTAAATAATGTAAATGACCATCTTAATTAGACAAACAGTAATTGTAATAAAACAAAGTATGTGTCTTATATAGTGATTAGAAGACTTTGATCATCTGGTTAGTAAAGACAAGAAGTTTGTTAAGATTTTTATTCTCTAATTAAATTATAAACAGTATATATTTATAGTGTCAAGAGGGATACATGTATCTTTTCTGAAAGAATTTCAATGCATAGGCATTGGTTCATTGTTAAAAGGATTTTGTGTACTTTCTTATTTTTATATACATGTATATCACAACATTATAAGAAATCAACTGTTTATCTATTCTAAGCTTAAATCTTATTGAAAATTATGCTTTTAAGAAATTTAAAACAAATAGCTTATTACTGTAAGGAAGTACAGAACTTAACTTAAGACACATCTCTTATTCTAAATCTATTTTCTTATTTCAAATCTATTTTCTTATTTTAATATAAAATGTGTTGACTTATTGACAAGCACATAAATCCATTTGTTTCAAAAGCTAGATATAAAGTAAATTATGGTAGGGATCTGGTTGATCATAATGCAGCTTGAGACAATAGATAGAAATATAAAGGCAGTTGATAAACTCTTAAGTCATATCAGTACTTCAAAGTGATGACTACATACATGTTTTCATTTAAAATAGGTTATATTTCATCAAACTATTTTACTAAAGTAATCGAAATGTAATCGAAAGTAATCGATGATTACATCATGATTTTGCTGTAATCGATTAAATTACGATTACATGTAATCGAAAATGTCTTCGATTACAGATTATGTCTTCGATTATTGGAAAAATGTAATCAATTACAATTGATTACGATTACCCCATCCCTGGTAACTATAGATTACATGGCATTGCAAAGTGATTATTGTTAGTCTGTATATTGAGCCAATAACTCCCTCCCCAGTGTAGGTATGGTCCTTATACACATATTCAATTTCTCAGTCATTATGGCTCATTGATGTCAAAAAATTTGTAATAAAATTCCCAACTCCAAGTGTTGTCAAATATACACTGAACTGTAGTAAAGCAGTCACCGTTCCGGAGCACCTGAGGTTTAAGGGACACACAAATTTTGAGTAGGGTTTGAGTTCCTTAAGCTTCATTTTTCTGTGTTGTATTCTGAGATATCCAAATTCTTTATGTTATCAGTGTCAGTCTTGTTAGTCTTGTCATGCTTGTCTTTTCTTCCAGTTGTTATTTAATTTTTTCACACTCAAGTCATACAAAAGAGAATTTTCTTGTATCAATAGTTAGTTCTAAAGGATAGACAAAAGACATTTACCAGTCTGCTATTGTCACATGATTATATGTTGCCTTGTCACCATTTTGACTTTTTATCAAATAAGAACAAGAGTAACATCATCCAGGTGTCTACTGGAATAGATACTAATGTAGCCTTTAGGAAAACCTAAGTTAACCCATATTTTAGGTGTGATTTGTGTCCTCATCTTTAGTTTTCTATGTTGTGTTTTGTACGAGGTTGCTTTGTCTTTTCATTGTTATTCATTAATTTTTGACATGGCATTATCATTTTTTTTTTTTAACTTATGAGTTTGAATATCCCTCTGGTATCTTCTGCCTCTCTCTTGGAACATTTCCTGCACTTTTATTCAAACATTTTTTAACCTAGTTCTAACTGACTAGGACCAATCACTTTCAATTTTGAAAGATAAATGTTTTTTCATCAAGAATCTTTTGTTTGAATAATGATAATACTTCACAGACATGATCTTATTAAAATCAATAGCTCACCTGTAGACTAGAAGCAAGCTGCCTAAAATAGAACAGACTCATGTCCTCCAAGATAAGGGGAGATGTAATGTCCTCACTAAGAACTGTCTCCCCATTCTTACTATTACTCCTTCTCAACTCTAAAATAGGTAAACACTTATCCATTCT
The DNA here is from genome assembly GCA_017311375.1 of Mytilus coruscus. Taxonomy (NCBI): domain Eukaryota; kingdom Metazoa; phylum Mollusca; class Bivalvia; order Mytilida; family Mytilidae; genus Mytilus; species Mytilus coruscus. The sequence goes on from CM029601.1 coordinate 96,309,234, forward strand.
GAGGAATCACAAATATTTTACCCCATGGTGTTCCAAGTTTTTAAAAAATTCAATAAAATCCAATTTTTCCTTCAATTAACCACTAATTTTCTAAATTCTCATTCATAACACACTTATAACACATTGTATTATATGTTTCCCACATAAGTAACAACAAGAGTAGCCAAACTTTTACTGACTGTGGAAAGTGAAATCGGTGTTCAATCGGTTTGTATCCTTTACATGAATGACAGGTCAACAGTAAAACTTCCCATTGATAAAGCCATTTAAATCCAATGTGAATGAGTTAACAGTCGGTTTGTCATAAAACCATGAATATGTAATGACTTTTACCTTTTATAAATATCAATATTCAAAATCCTCAGTTTTTAATCTCTTACTTAGGTCTCTGGTCACAAACACCTGGTAAACTTTTTTTTATTAATAACTTAATTAAATATTTAACAAAACAATGTTCACCTAAATCATAAATTGTATGTCGCCTCTTGAAATATTTATTCAACTGCTTATCTGTCACTGATTTAAATAATAAATTTAAACTGTTATCCAATTTTTTTGTAATCATGAATTGCAGACATCCTTGGTTTGACAAACATGAGATGTTAAATGAAAAGGTCAAAGTTGAAGACACAGATGCTGATGAATAATTAGAATACCATTAACTGTCTGAAGTCTTCATATTTTGTTCACTGTCAGCTTATCAATGTACAATACTTTTCTCAAGGTTTATATGTTATATAAACCATTAAATCCAAATGTTTTTAATGTTGTCAGTTCATCATTGTAAACAAAATCAATAATTCCAACTCTGACATTTGAAACTTGCAGAAAATTAAAAGTACGGAAATGATACTATATCTACACATATATCTCCATTGTCTTTCCACCTGATTATGGTGTTAATTAAGTGTATTAATGAGTCATTAATTGTCCAGCTACCTGGGACAGGTACTCTGCTATCATTGATTGGGTTTATTGACCCACACAAAGATGATAACTAATCCTTTGTGTATGTTTACATGTGCTTGTCATGGGGGCACTCAGGGGGAAATAGTAAATACACCTTTGCTTAAATTTTATCACCTGAGTAAAGACTTACATACTTTGATGTAGGTAATGTTAAGATATATTCAAATGTTTCCTTTTTGCCTTAAGCAATAAATTTCAGTTAAACCTTTATAAATTTAATTGCATGTTAACATGCATAATGATATAGGAATACAAATGAAAGGTAGCAAGGAAAAGATTATGAATAATAGGATTTACTTACTAGTGGTTTACTATAATTTACACTCCTTTCTCAGGAATAAATAACTTGCATTGTGTACACCTTTTTTTAAAAGAATTAAAACTGTACATCGATGGTAGAATGGTAGAAGATAGGAGGAATAAATGCTGTAGAACATTAACAACAAGGTTGTTCTCATTCAGATTAATTTTAGATCAATGCTCTCGGAGTCCTGTTATTTGTAAACTTCAGATTTCAATTGAACCCATACAAATACTTTCTACTTAATTTGTTTCCAGATTGTGCTGAATTTCTAAATTTGCCAAGTCAATCTGTTCATATCTTGAATATTCAGATTATTTTCAGTGTGGATGGTTTTCTATGAGCTAATCTACATGTGGCCTTAACCTCCCCACCCCATCAAGAAAAATCCTTACAGACATAAAAAAAAAAAAAAAAGCGTAACCCTGACCACTGAACCATGAAAATAAAGTCAAGGTTAGATGAACCAAAAGACAAAAAATATGCAAAAAAATCTTTAATAACTTTAATGATAACAGGTGTAATACTACAAAATCATAGTACGTCACATCCGGTTCCTTACAAGAAAAGGGTAGGGAAAAAAAAATTCCTTGAATTTGACAGTTGTAGGAAATTATTCCAACATTTCATTGCTGTAAAAAATTTCTGAGTCATAAAACATATATCTTGAGTATTTCAAAGCACCATTAATTTTTTATTTGATGTTTCTATAGAATATTTTGGAAACTTGAGGTTACATGGTTACTAAAGCTTGTACAAAGAAAAAAAGAAGGGGGTGACAATTCGATTGGTTAACTTCCAGTGATGGTTATTTTCTTATATGCAATGAAATGTCATGTGAAATTTTGTCTATAGTACTGGACAGGATAAAACTTTACTCATGCCAAGTATTTCTTTATTTGAAATAAAGATAAATTCTGCACAATTTTTTGAAAAGTGCAAATTTAACAAAGACTAATATTGGAAAAACAATGGTGGTATTATACCTACAGCCAAAAACATACAAAAAGTTAAAATAGTCATTAAAGGGCAATCACTCTTGGAGTCAACTGAAGACTTGGGCCATATTGACTTATTTGTAGATCTGCTGATAGATCTTACTGTAAAACTTCTATGGTGGGGTTCGTGTTGCTCAGTCTTTAGTTTTCTATGTTATGTTTTGTAGACTGGTTTGTCTTTGCATAGTTTTTTTCTTTTTTTGCCAAGGCAAAAATGGGCCAAAAATAAAATTAAAATTGTTTGATGTCGCCTACCTACACACCTAAAAAGCAGCCTATCCGAAAAAAAATTTATTGAAATAATCAGTTCAATTTTTTTTTTAAAGTTTTGTTCGTGCTATAACGTTGTTTAATTGTCTTAAACATGTAACTTATGGTGTTGGCCAAATAAAAAAAATATCCCTACCTTCCTACCCAACCCTACAAGGCATGGATAGGCAACATCAAACAAAGAATTTGTTACTTAAGGGTAGCTTTGTCAGTTTGTCTTCCACTTATCAGTTTGAATATCACTTTGGTATCTTTTGCCTCTCTTATGTAATTGTTTTCAAGATAATTGACATAATGAAAATTTTTTGCTGAAAATCGTCATTTAAGGGCAATAACTCTCATAAATAGTGGTCTGACAATAATGGTCCAAAAAGACAGGATGTAGATTTTGATATTCCTGAATCTATCACAGTTTTTAAGATATTGATGATCACTTGAATTTTACCCCCTATGTTCTATTTTTAGCATTGGTGGCCATGTTGGATGGTAGATAGAATCATTGGACATATTTTTTTAAAACTACATTCCACAAGGATGAATGAGGTCAAATTTGGTTCCAATTGGCTGAGCAGTTTGAGAGGACAGATTTTTATTAAAGTTAAGGACAAGGACAGATGATGAAGGGTACAGATGCCAAAAGATGGAAATAGCTCACAATGACTGAGCTAAAAGACTGCTTAATATTGACTGATGATCCATTCTACAGACCAAATGTACTTTAAGCTGTTACTCATAGTAACTGAAAACTAAAGACTCTAAAGAGCCTGTGTCACTCACCTTGGTCTATGTGCATATCAAACAAAGGACACTCTCCAACATTGTAGATGAGAATAGACTTCATGACAAAAATCTCTATTTTGTTGATCTTGTATTACTGATCTTTTAGTCTGTTTAGTTTCTCTCTATCTTCTTTAGTTTTTGCTCAAAATACAAAAGAGGGTAAAAAAATCCTCATTTAAGGGCAATTACTCCTATGAAAAGTGACAGTCTAACTATATCGGCAAAATTTGCAGATATAGTAGATCTTGCCTTGCTGATCATTTTTGCTATTTAAAGTGTTTATTTATCTATTAAAATATGTTTCTCTCTAAATATCATAGTTTTCATGATTATAGGCAGAAAAGAAAAAAATTCGTAAGGGTTCCGCGGAACCCAGTGTCTCGCCTACTTTTGCTGTATATCGCAGGCTCAACAAAAATGAGGAAAAAAATCAATAAAAATATTCCTTTAGATACTATCTTTTGATTGTAAGAAGCTTCTGTCAAAGTTTGGTATAAATCCAGGATAGTTTATGAATCTAATAAATGTTTTAAAAACTTTAACTGCAGACTGTATGTAATGTTAACTGGAAGAAAAGCTAAGTCCATTTATAAGTATAATACGGATAAACAGGTACAAAATTTTAACAAAATTTCCTTCTAGATACTAGCTTTTGATCATAAACAAGCTTCTGTCCAAGTTTGGTACAAATCCAGGATAGTTTAAGAAAGTTATTAAAATTTTAAAAACTTTAACCACAGAGTGAATGTAATGTTAACTGGCAGAAAAACTAAGTCCATTTATAAGTAAAATACAGAAAAAATAAAAAAATTTTGAACAAATTTACTTCTGGATACTATCTTATGATCATAAACAAGCTTCTGTCCAAGTTTGGTACACATCCAGGATAGTTTAAGAAAGTTATTAAAATTTTAAAAACTTTAACCACAGAGTGAATGTAATGTTAACTGGCAGAAAAACTAAGTCCATTTACAAGTAAAATACAGAAAAACAGGAATTTTATTTTTACAAAATTTACTTCTGGATACTATCTTATGATCATAAACAAGCTTCTGTCCAAGTTTGGTACAAATCCAGGATAGTTTAAGAAAGTTATTAAAATTTTAAAAACTTTAACCACAGAGTGAATGTAATGTTAACTGGCAGAAAAACTAAGTCCATTTACAAGTAAAATACGGAAAAACAGGAATTTTATTTTTACAAAATTTACTTCTGGATACTATCTTATGATCATAAACAAGCTTCTGTCCAAGTTTGGTAGAAATCCAGGATAGTTTAAGAAAGTTATTAAAATTTCAAAAACTTTAACCACAGAGTGAATATTTGTGGACGCCGCCGCCTCCGCCGACGACGACAATGCCGACAGAATGTAGGATCACTATGTCTCGCTTTTTGGACTAAAGTCGAAGGCTCGACAAAAATGGTAAAATTTGTCATTTATGGGCAATAACTCCTATAAGAATTTGCCTAACAGTTTTGATGTATATGGACAATTGGTAGAGCTCATTATTCTAAACATTTTTGCTCCTTTCAGATTTTCTCTATTCATAACGGTTCAAAAAATAATAAGACAAAATTTGCCTTTTTACCCCTTTGTTCTATTTTTAGCCATGTCAGCCATGTTGGTTGGTAGGCGGGGCCATCGGACATATTTTTAAAACTAAATACCCTAATGTTGATTGTGGCCAAGTTTGGTTAAATTTGTCTCGGTAGTTTTAGAGAAGATTATTGTAAAAAATTTACAACAAATTGTTAAAAATTGACTATAAAGGGCAATAACTCCTTAAGGGGTCACTTGACCATTTTGGTCATGTTGACTTATTTGTAGATCTTACTTTGCTGAACATTCTTCCTGTTTACAGTTTATCTCTATCTATAGTAATATTCAAGATAATAACCAAAAACTGCAAAATTTCCTTAAAATTACCAATTCACGGGCAGCAACCCAACAAAGGGTTGTCTGATTTGTCTGAAAATTTCAGGGCAGATAGATCTTAACCTGATCAACAATTTTATCCATCCCGTCAGATTTGCTCTAAATGCTATAGTTTCAGAGATATAAGCCAAAATCTGCATTTTACCCCTATGTTCTACTTTTAGCCATGGCGGCCATCTTGGTTGGCGGGCCAGGTCAACCGGACACATTTTTTAAACTAGATACCCCAATAATGATTGTGTCCAATTTGGTTAAATTTGTCTCAGTAGTTTTAGAGAAGATTTTTGTGAAAGATTACAAAAATTTACAAAAAATTGTTAAAAAATTACTTTAAAGGGCAATGACTCCTTAAGGGGTCAATTGACCATTATGGTCATATTGACTTATTCGTAGATCTTACTTTGCTGAACATTATTGCTGTTTACAGTTTATCTTTATCTATAATAATATTCAAAATAATAACCAAAAACTGCAAAATTTCCTTACACTTACCAATTCAGGGGCAGCAACCCAACAAAGGGTTGTCTGATTCGTCTGAAAATTTCAGCACAGATAGATCTTAACCTGATGAACATTTTGGTATTCATGGCCCCATTGCTTTCTATGTTAAATTCCTCAATTTCAAGCAAGTTCTTTTGTTTTAAGTTCAAATAAAGTGGCAATCATTGCATTTCAAAGCTACACTTTATGGTGTCTTGTACTGAAAAAATCAACATACCTTTAATGCCATATAAGAAAGAACTGGTTCCCAGAACTTTGGATGTACCAAAACAGGTACTTCAGATCTGACAAACAGGCAAAATGTACCCTCTTTTTAAAATTTGGTGCAGTTTTTTAAATATTCAAAATTATAAGTCAAAAAGTAATCTATAATGATCACCAGTCATTCAGCTTTCATTTGATACCAAAAATACATAAATATTCTACATATTTTGAAAGTTACACTCATGCGTAGGAACTATTTTGTGTTAAATATGTACTACTTTCTGGTATGTGCTTTCTGGCCGGGCCGAATTAGTGGTGTTACACCTATAACAGAACCAAACTTGCTATATTGACTGCAGCATTACTTTATTTCATTCTATGATCTATTTCAAGCAATAAAAACATATAAAGCTTTTGTCCAAATACTATTTTACTACTTTTAAGCTCAAATTGGACTGGTAGTGAACATATGGGTTATTCAAAGAAAACTGCATATGGATATTACCAATGACCAATAAACTTTTTTATTCTCAAAATCATTATTTTATTTATTAATTTCTATTAGGAAAGCAATATGCTTACTAACAGTCATATTTTTACCAGAAGTTGTTCATTTAATAAAAATATATTAGTCCAAACCTAAGAAATAATTGAGAATAGTGTCCCCCCTTTTTTCTTCAAATTGGAAAAGGGACATTTTTGGTATAAACCATATTTCTGTGGTACAACATAGATTATTAATAGCAATTTATATATCCCTTAGCTAGATAACTTGCTAAACTGGTTCAAAATTGCATGTACAGTGAGATTTTGGAATTCTTATATGAGTATATACTAATTGCCTAGATTAAAAAAGGCTACCATAAGAATCCCAATAAAACTTGAAAAATTCGTAAGGGTTCCGCGGAACCCAGTGTCTCGCCTACTTTTTCTGTTAATCACAGGCTCAACAAAAATGAGGAAGTAAATCAATAAAAATATTCCTCTTGATACTATCTTTTGATTGTAAGAAGCTTCTGTCCAAGTTTGGTAAAAATCCAGGATAGTTTATGAATCTAATAAATGTTTAAAAACTTTAACTGCAGACTGAATGTAATGTTAACTGGAAGAAAACAAAATTTTCTTCTAGATACTAGCATAAGATCATAAACAAGCTTCTATCCAAGTTTGGTACAAATCCAAAATAGTATAAGAAAGTTATTAAAATTTTAAAAACTTTAACCACAGAGTGAATGTGTTGTTTCTTGGCAGAAAATCTAAGTCCATTTAAAAGTAAAATACGGAAAATATGGATTTATTGTTTTACAAAATTTACCTTTAGATACTAGCTTTTGATCATAAACAAGCTTCTGACCAAGTTTGGTACAAATCCAAAATAGTATCAGAAAGTTATTAAAATTTTAAAAACTTTAACCACAGAGTGAATGTGTTGTTTCCTGGCAGAAAATCTAAGTCCATTTAAAAGTAAAATAAGGAAAAAATGGATTTATTTTTTTACAACATTTACTTCTGTATACTATCTTATGATCATAAACAAGCTTCTGTCCAAATTTGGTACAAACCCAGGATAGTTTAAGAAAGTTATTAAAATTTTAAAAACTTTAACCACAGAGTGAATGTAATATTTCCCGGCAGAAAAACTAAGTCCATTTACATGTATAAGTAAAATACGGAAAAAATGGAATTTCATTTTTTTCAAAATTTACTTCTGGATACTATCTTATGATCATAAACAAGCTTCTGTCCAAGTTTGGTAGAAATCCAGGATAGTTTAAGAAAGTTATTAAAATTTCAAAAACTTTAACCACAGAGTGAATATTTGTGGACGCCGCCGACGGAATGAAGGATCGCTATGTCTCGCTTTTTCAACTAAAGTCGAAGGCTCGACAAAAATCATAGGATTATTTGACCAAGAGCTATTTTTTTACCATAAACAAGTCATGATATACATGTTTAATTGATTTCAATCCCAAATAATCCAAAAATAAGAACTTGGAGTTAAGTCTTAACTGCATGCATGTTGTATGACCATAAAAGGCTAAAATACCTTATTATGTCAATTTAAGAGCTGACATTTCCCATAAACAGAATTGTTCATCCAAAAAAGATGATTAAACATGATTACTAACATCAAATATGACTTATTTTCATTGGAATGGGTACAACTTGTAAAAAATGAATTTCTGATGATTCTCTGTAAAGGAAGTACACCACTAATTCATGGCCCCATTGCTTTCTATGTTAAATTCCTCAATTTTAAGCAGGCACAGCTCTTTTGTTTTAAGTTCAAATAAAGTGGCAATCATTGCATTTCATAGCTACACTTTATGGTGTCTTGTACTGAAAAAATCAACATACCTTTAATGCCATATAAGAAAGAACTGGTTCCCAGAACTTTGGATGTACCAAAACAGGTACTTCAGATCTGACAAACAGGCAAAATGTACCCTCTTTTTAAAATTTGGTGCAGTTTTTTAAATATTCAAAATTTTAAGTCAAAAAGTGTTCTACAATGATCACCAGTCATTCAGCTTTCATTTGATACCAAAAATACATAAATATTCTACATATTTTGAAAGTTACACTCATGCGTAGGAACTATTTTGTGTTAAATATATACTACTTTCTGGTATGTGCTTTGTGGCCGGGCCGAATTAGTGGTGTTACACCTTTTTACCCTGTCAGATTTGCTCTAAATGCTTTAGTTTCAGAGATAAAAGCCAAAAACTGCATTTTACCTCTATGTTCTTTTTTTAGCCATGGCGGCCATCTTGGTTGGTGGGCGGGGTCATCGAACACATTTTTTGACTTGTATACCCTAATGATGATTGTAGCCAAGTTTGGTTATATTTGGCCCAGTAGTTAGAGGAGAAGATTTTTGTAAAAATTAATGATGGACGCCAAGTGATGAGAAAAGCACATGATAGGACTTTCTCTTTCAATAAAGTCAACTTAATTTAACAACGGCAGACATATGCCAGATGAAAAGTTCAGACTATCTGTGTATAAAATATGTGGTTATCCAGCATCACTACCCCTAACATATAAAGCTTAACACAAACAGTAATCACATACTACAGGATGATATTTGACATTCATCTCATTCATCACAGGCTAGACAAAAATAGCTGTGACATTTAGCAGCTGAATAATGTACCAAAAAAATACTCAAATTCTTTGAATGATATAAGACTTTCCCATGAAATCTGGGTCACATCATCTTTCTGACATATTCACTTATTCTACGAGGAAGTTTCAAGTTCTGAGTTGCTAGCATATATATGAAAATAAGATGCCAATGAGGCAACTATCCACCAGAGACCAAAAGACAAGGATGTAAACATTTATAGTATGTCTCTTCTTACAGCCTTCCACAGTGAGCAAAACTATACCATATAGTCAGCTATAAAAGCCATGGCATGACAAAGTTGAAACAAATCAACTGAAGAAAACCAACTGCCTGACTTGTACACTTTAACCTTTCATATGGGCTATTTCTATAGCTGTAGGTCTTTTGACCTAAAAAGATTTATAACCAACCAGGAAGCAGGGCTTTAAGCGTGGGAAATGTGCATAACATTCCTTATGAAAATAACTCAGAAGACAAAAATTCTTACAAAACTTATAAAATGTGAAAACATTACAAACATGGAGACGGTGAGACCAAGTTCATCAATTGTAATGTTCTTTATAAGGTGACATAATTTCTCCCCTGGTAAAAAAATTACAATTAACAATTTTATTCCTAAAATTATCTAAGAACTCCAAACCAACCTCATAAAAACACAAACAAACTACTTGTAGCTTGTTTATTTAAATATCAAGAAAAAATATATCTCTACATGTCTAGATGTTTTGTAATGATTGTCCACAGTATATATATAAATTCCATTTTTAAATTTTCATCCTTTCAAAGTTCCGAAGATAAAGAGAAAACTCTATTCATGTAAATCATACACAATCAGTCTGATGACAAAAACTATTAATCCTAGAGATTTAAAACATTAACTTCACATTTACTGTATAATTACTGACATAAATAATAAAATAATCAATGTTTCCACTAGAGTAAATCTTTCCCCGCCTCCCTCTTTAGCTAATGTTTAAATCCTCAAACCTCTGTCAAAAACACTAATTAAGCTTCATCAATTAAAATTTCTGTGATTGCATCATGCAATACTATGAAATACAAACAACACTTACCCAGTTTTGCAGAAGTACTTTGTGTTTATCAATTCCGGACATAATTTACGACATTATGTTAACCATGTCACAACAAGAAATTTGGACATCAATTCATCAACTCATTTACACTACCCATATGATCACAAATCATAGTATACAAATTCATTCAGTTTTGCAAAACTACACACAAAGACTTTCAGACATATACCATGTGTGCCACTATAGGGAAATAGTATAGGAATAAAATCAATGTCAGTCAGCACTCCTGTACCATGCTTGGATCAATTGCTTCTTCCACAGAGATCAAATTTCCACTCTAACATCAGTTTTTCATTTTCATGTGTTTAACTAATCATTTATAATTACACTACATGGATAAAGATAGGACAGGAGGAAAATGACATTTTAACATTAAATCAAATAATTACTACTTCTGTTCAATGGGTCATTTCTGTTTGATTGTAATTCCCAATGTACTTATAACATGTGAGTCTATGTGACTAATACAGGCAGATTTTGTAAGGCCACAGAAAATTAATTTTACATACAATTTACAGATTTACACCATATATATTTCAATGAAGAAAAGATTAAAATTCTTTGGAAAATCTAATTTTTTATTTTCTTTGCAATTTCACTTAATTCATGTTTGAACACACAAACATGCACAAAATACATATACTTTATTATTTTAAGAAAGGCTGCATAAAATTTATGTTAAGACATAAAATTTAAATAGCATGGCCTCTTGTAAAGGATGATGTAAATTCATCTTGTCAATACTAATTAACTTAAGATCTACTCAGTATCAGGAAACTATCAAAACTCCATGACGACTTCTTAGCTTGTGTATTACACAATTTATCAAGGTCAAATATTTCCAATACTCATTATTTCGTGAAGGAATGATGAGGCTACTGTTATTGCACCTTGAATTCAAAAATCAAAAAGTATGATAAATAACATAAATAAATCCAGCATCATCTATACATGTATATTTTCAAAACAGAAAAGGGTAAACATGTTCATTTAAGGGCAATGACTCCTAAAGAAGACAACTAAACATTTCATCTATGCTGACCTATATGTACAGATCTTGTCTTCCTGATCATTTTTGCCTTTCAAGTTTTTATCTATCTATCAAGATAATAGGCAAAACACACACAAAAAATGTCAAGTTTTAGGCATTAACTTCAATAAGGATTTGACAAACAATTTGGGCCATGTTGACTTGTACTCTGATAATTTTTCCTATGTTAATTTATATCTATCTATTAAAGTTTCCAAGTTATAAATAGACAAAAAATGCAAACTATTGATAAAAGTGTCATTTAAGGTCAATAACTCCCATAAAGAGTCTATAAGGAAATATTGACTTATTTGTACATCTGGTCTTGCTGATCAATTTTTATATTATAAAAAAAAAAGTACAAAGTTTCAATCTATTCATTATAGTTTTCAAGATGAGAGAGGAAAACATAAAAAAAATGGTAACAAGAGTGCACACGCTGAAATGTCTCGCCTTCTTTACTAACCATTGATTTTATGTTGATAGTCCTAAATATAAAGCTTTACAACAAGTAACACATAAACTTAACATGATCCAAGAAAATGAGGTCAAGGTCAGATAAACCAAACGAGAAATACATGTACACCTTACAATCATTCAATAAACCAAACATAGTTGACCTATTGCTTATAGTTTCTAAGAAACAGTCTTAACCAAGAAAACCTAACATTGACCAATGAACCATGAAAATGAGGTCAAGGTCAGATGAACCATGCCAGACAGACATGTACACCTTACAATCAATTTATGCATTAAATATAGTTGACCTATTGCTTATAGTATCTAAGAAACAAACTTAACCATGAAAACTTAACATTGACCAATGAACCATGAAAATGAGGTCAAGGTCAGATGATACCTGCCAGACAGACATATACACCTTACAATCCTTCCATACAACAAATATAGTTGATCTATTGCTTATAGTTGAAGAAAACAGACCAAAACACAAAAACTTAACACTGAGAAATGAACCGTGAAAATAAGGTCAAGGTCAAATAAAACCTGCGAGACTGACATATACATCATAAAATATTTCCATACACCAAATATAGTTGACCTATATATTGCATATAGTATTAGAAAAAAAGACCAAAACTCAAAAACTTAACTTTGACCACTGAACCATGAAAATGAGGTCAAGGTCAGATGACACCTATGAGTTGGACATGTACACCTTACAATCATTCCATATACCAAATATAGTAGACCTACTGCTTATAGTATCTGATATATGGACTTGACCACGAAAACTTAACCTTGTTTACTGATCCATGAAATGAGGTTGAGGTCACATGAAAATTGTCTGACAGGCATGAGGATCTTGCAAGGTAAGCACATACTAAATATAGTTATCCTATTGAAAGAAATTAACATTACAAAAAATAGTAGTCACTGAACCATGAAAATGAGGTCAAGGATAATGGACATATGACAGGCGGATACTTCGTAACATAAGGCATCTATATACAAAGTATGAAGCATCCAGGTCTTCTAGCTTCTGAAATATAAAGCTTTTAAGAAGTTAGCTAATGCCGCCGCCGCCGTAGCCGCCGCTGGATCACTATCCCTATGTCGAGCTTTCTGCGACAAAAATCATCATTAAAGGGCAACAGCTCCTATAAGAAAATGCCTTATGATTATGGACATGTTGACTTATTTGTAGACCTGGTCTTGTTGATCTATTTAAAATTTCTATCTTTTTTTTAGTTTTCAAGGCACATGTAAGAGGCAAAATGAAAATAAAACAGGTAAAATTCATAAGGTCAATAACTCCTATAAGATGTTGTCATACAGTTTTGATGTAGATAAACAAAAGGAAGATATGATCTTTCTCAACATTTCTGCTACTGACAGATTTTCTCTATCAATAGCGGTTTCCATGATAATAGACAAAACTTGTATATTACTCCTATTTTCTATTTTTAGCCATGTCGGCCATGTTTGTTGGCAGGCGAGGTCATCAGAAACATTTTTTTAAAACTAGATACCACAACGTAGCCTGGGATCCTGGCTCACTGCTCGACAGTAGAGCCAGGCGGAATACAACGACATGTTTTCGTCAATTGGATGTTAGAATGATGCATCGTGGGATAGCGTCATTTCTTGACACATGGCGGAAATATTTATATTGTCACGAATTTATTGAAAATTATTTTTCATTTCATATGAAATGCAAATTTCAAAAATTTAGCATATATAATTCAAACGTTATTGATTTACATCGTGAATCAACTGTTAATTAACGATCCGATCGATATATTCCTCGTTTATAGAACATGCACATGCGCAGTAATTCAGTCCTGTTCAGCGCTGATAGTTGGTCACGTGGATTATATTACGCCTGGCCCTATCGACGAAGTATTAGATTGGGTCAGGATGCCAGGCTAACCACAACGATGTAGTCTAAAATAAAAAGATTTTTTTAAGTTTATCGACGATATGACAGTGGCAAACTGTTTTATTCATATTAGATACATTTTGTAATTCTTAGTTTTTTCAAATTTTAAAACAAAGCACTTAGTATAAAATATGGCTCACTAAAATTCCTAATTTAGGTTAGTCATAATGACATGATTCTTATCATTATAGTCATAAATGTTTAACTACATGGACAATATCCTGTCCTGAAGTATCTTATTACAACTGTACATGACTGTCAGGTCACATAGATATAAAAACAATGTAAACTTTTTACAGGCAAAACACCTCTGTCAGTTTCTGATTTTTAAAAAATATATTGAAAATCAATTTTCAGATTTCTTCAAAAATGTAGTTTCTATTCAAAAACGTTTTTTTTTTTCAAGTCATATCTGTTTGCTTAAAAAATGTAGGAAAATATTACAGAATTTTTTGGATTTTTTAATATTGCAATCCGATTGCAATATTAAAAGAGACAAATTGAATCCAGATAAATAAACAATCTTAACATAAGGTATAATGTCCAGCTTGGTTTGTATTTTTTTTAGTAATTTTGGTCAGGTTTTTTTCAATAGTAACCATTTTTTTTTTCCTTTGAATAAAGATTGTTTACTACAAAATTACTGTTTTCCAATATATATCCTCACATTGTTTTCTTATGTAAAACTTTTTTGTCACTTTTGTCAGGCATTTGTACATTCTAAATAGTATAAAAACACTGTATGAGTTGAAAAAATTAAATAAGATCAATCAATTTATAAAGCTAAAACAGTATATACCTTTGAAGAGAGAGAAATTTAGAAAAGATGAAATAATCAAAGGGAGAAAATCTCAATTCAAATTCTTACATGATAGACCTGAGTAGTCTCCCATTCAATAGTGTCTTACAGTAAAATAACAGTTTTGTTTTAATTTTGATACAATTTGCTTAGCTATGCCTAAAATCTTAATAAAATATTAAGGTAAAAAACAGATTACCAGAGGAATTAAAAAACATTAACTGCTATTTTTACTGACAGATAACAGTTAATTCGCAACACATATACACATGTATAAAATTAAGTAAGAAGCCAGTAATTCAGTGGTTGTGGTTGGTTGCTGTCTGGTCATTTTTGTTTTTTCATTTATTGTTTAATCATAAATTAGGCTGTTTGTTTTTCTGTTTGAAATACATACATGTACATGTATTTTAAATTTTGTCATGTCAGGGCTTTGTTTACAATATATATGGTAAGGGTTTTACTCACTGTTGGAGGCCATATGATAACATCTAGTTGCATACATCCACATCATTTGTTTTCCAGTGAACAGTTGTCTCATGGTCAAGCATATATATGGAAGTTTTTAACGACCTTGACTGGCTATACAGCCCTTGCACGGTCGGCCCTGGCTTGCGCCTTTTTGGGCATTTAAATAATTTAGTTTTTACCATACGGTAATTGATATAATTTAGAAAAAAAAGGTAAATAATAGTAAAAATAATAAATAAATTGATAAATAAAAATAAATAAATATAAAAGAATATGAAAATGAAAATTTTTATAGTAAACCAAAGATAAATAAAAATAAAAAATATATATGTAAAAATAAATAATTAATAAAAACGGAGCCACCAAAAGTAGGAACAGGAGGAAAGCTAGGCCAAGCAAACAGCAGTGAGCGGCAGCAACGTTGTCCTTGTACAACAGCAGCCAAGTAAAGAGCGGAGAATTTTGATATGCCAAATTGTGTATGTGAATTTAGTTGCCAAATATTTTGTGTAAACCGAAATATGCCTAAATATGTGTATGTGAATTTTTCAAAAATAATTAGTAAAGGGTTTTGTATGTTGAAAAAAAAAAAAGACAAGAAAATAAAATAAAATAAAATAAATAAAAATCCAAAGGGTGTAATTATATTTTTGACTGCTTTGTGCTAGCCTACCGTAGTTGCAGGACTTTATAGTGCTAGAACACTGGAACGCTATCCGCAGGAAGACAACGCCCCACGCTAATTAAAACTGGGTTAGCGCAAACCAGATGTTCATGCATACTTGATATCCTTATTTTTAAGCTGTAGTACATATTGTTTGTGTTAATAACACCTTATTTGACCACAGCTTGAAATGTACAACATATTTTCACATGTAATACCAACCATTCATTACAGTCTGACAAACGCCATTGTAAATATTTTTTTTTTCATGCAATTCTAATATTTCTGTCTTGCTGGAGTCATTCAAACACCACAATACATTACAGTAGCAAATCCAGCAAAAGACAACCAGGAGATTACACGCTGAAATGTTTCGCCTGCTTTACTGACCACTGATTTTATGTTGAGTCTTAAAGATAAAGGTTTTAATACGAATAACACATAACCTCGACATTTTTGAAGATCTACAAGAACGAGGTAAAGGTCAGATAAATCCTGTCAGACAGACATATACACCTTTCAATTCTTTTAAACACCAAATATAGCTGACCTATTGCTTATGGTAATTGAAAAACAGACCAAGACACAAAAACTTAACATTGACCAATGAACCATGAAAAGCTCCCTGTTGAAGACCGTACTTTGACCTATAATGGTTTACTTTTATAAATTTTGACTTGGATGGAGAGTTGTCTCATTGGCACTCATACCACATCTTCTTATATCTATTAAGGTCAAATTATACCTGCCAGACAGACATGGACACCTTTAAATACAGTTCTTCCATACACCAAATATAGTTGACCTATTGCTTATAGTATTTGAAAAGCAGACCAAAACACAAAAACTTAACATTGACCAATGAACCATAAAAATAAGGTCAAGGTCAGATGAAACCTGCAAGACTGACATGTACCCTTTACAATCATTCCATACACCAAATATAGTTGACCTACTGTTTATAGTATTTGGGAAACAGACCTAATCATGTAATTTTAACCTTGATGACTGATCCATGAAATGATGTTGAGTTCAGGTGAACCTTGTCTGGCAGACATGTAGACTTTGCAAGGAACCCATATACCAAATATAGTTATCCTATTACTCATAATAAATGAGAAATTCACATATAAAAAAAACTGTAATTTTTTTTCAAGCAGTCGCTGAACCATGAAAATGAGGTCAAGGACAACTGACATAAGACAGACAGAAACTTTGTAACATAAGATATCTGCATACAAAATATAAAGCATCCAGGTCTTCTACCTTCTGAAATATAAAAGCTTTATACAAATAGTTTACGCGGCCGCCAGATTGTAATACCTAAGTCTCGCATACTGCGACTTTCATCGCAGGCGAGACAAACAGTAAATGATTTAAAAATGATAAATTTCAACTCAAAATCATTTACAGTTGAAAAAAATTCAAAAATATTTGAAAAATTGATTTTAAATTTGCTTACATTACATGTATCCATATCCAACATACAACAAAATTGACGCTGGAAATTGTTTAAGATGGTGGAATGATAACATTATTGTAAACAATGGTGTTTTCACCAACTGGGAAATCAGAAAAATCAGAAAAATATTAAGTCTTATAAAATGTCATTTGCATGTAACAGTTGACAGGTGTAAATAAATGTAAAGGTCAACAAGGAATGTGATGTCCAAGACAATTATTGGAAAAATGTGCTTCGCCGATTGCAGCTGGATACAACTGCAGATGTCCAACCCTGAACAGTTGGGGCAAAAATGGACACAATATTCAAGCTTGATACAGGTCTGAATTTGGATTGTAATTAAATATTTGACACATTATAGGTTTCTGATACAGAATAAATGTAGTCAAAGAACTTGAAATTGGTTATATGATTTGAATTTATATTCAACTGAAGATTTAATATTTGAAGAAATTTTCTTTTTGTAAAATGTGGTACAATTTAAGAGACATCCATACACTTAAACACAAGATATTGTGTGAAAACTAGAAAAATGCTTGTTTTGGCCCCTAATTCCTGAACGGTTTGGGCAATTAATGTACCCCTCAAATGAATCCCAACCTTCTGCTTGTGGTATTGAACCTTGCGGTACAATTTCAGAGCAATCAAAATACTTATTCACAAGTTATTGTCCTGAAACTAGAAAAATGCTTGTTTAGGGCCCCTTTCTGGCCCCTAATTCCTATACGGTTGGGACCATCACCCCCAAAAACTATCCCAACCTTCCTTTTGTGGTATTGAACATTTTGGTTGAATTTCATAGAGATCCATACACTTAAACTAAAGTTATTGTCCAGAAACCAAATGTCTTCGGACAATGACGAAGACGACGTGATAGTAATACACGAACGCAAATTTTTTGCGATCGTATAAAAATCAAATCACTGTGTTGATCAATGAGATTCAAATATTGAATCTTGTATTTAACATTATTGAAATAATTATATAATGCTGCAATTCTATTTCATCAATTAAATTTTGGAAACTTTATCATGTATATTGATTTTTATTTGACACTTCAGAATAGGTATCATTGTCATATATTGTGACCTTTGTAAATTGTCATGACATGTAATTTATGAAGTTATGTTTGATAATGTCACTGTCTAGAGGTTGCACTTTGTAAATACAGCTGATTCACAAACCACGATATTTAATATTCAAAGATATTTTGTATTGTTTACATTTGTACCTCCTGGTTTCCAGATATGATTTCCATGATTCATAAATCATAGAGACACAAATTGAGAATTTACAAGTATAAATACTGTTGGATGGCGGACAAATTGACTTTTCAAGATGACTCAAAGTAAAGGGAAGGGAAGTACAGAACTTTTGTATAAGTTTAAACTCTTAGAAGTTCAAGGCATATAAATGTTGAAAAAATGCCTTACAACCCTATGTTTTGACCTTTGTAAAAAATTGTAACATGTGCATATGAACTTTCTATTCAAGGATATGATATTTAACGTAACTTCATAGTATTAAAAGTGGCACAGGTTAAGCTGTGAAAAGATTCCTATGGGAATATCATTGGCTCAATTGGTGCAACCTAGAATGCCTATTTCATCACTCATTTTATGTAAATCATTGACTTGAAAAAAATATACTTCACATATATATATGCCATATAAAGAATTTTAAGTGCACATACATAAAATCACAAATGTACATAACTGAACATTTCCATAGTACATGTAAAATACTTAATAGACAGACAAAATGATATTTTGATATTTCAGGGTAAGTCAGTATAATAATAATAATAATAAGTTCTTTATTGAAAGAGGGTAACTCAATTAGAACGTCTAATTTTCATTGAGGCCCTAAAACCAAATACATGTATACAGTTAACATTTATACATCAAAATACATGTATACAGTTAACATTCATACATCAAAATACATGTATACAGTTAACATTCATACATCAAAATACATGTACAATGTATACAGTTAACATTCATACATCAAAATACATGTATACAGTTAACATTCATACATCAGAATACAATATATATAATATATACAAATCATTCATTCAAACATTTAAATGGCAACAATTGTTAGAGTTTTCATATACTTACCATAAAAGAAAAATTATTTGACTTGCAAAGAATTTTCAAGAAAATGATTATAACAATGTTTCTTGAATAATTCCACATCACGACAATTTCTTTTATTTAGGTTGCAGAATTATGAAAAGATTTTTTATAAAAATTTGTATTTGGTCTTGGAACAAATAGATGATTATTAGAGAAAGACAGATCGTAAGTTGTAGTGTTGAACATCATTAATATTTAGCATTGCTAGCTAATCAGGTGTTAGTCCATTTATAATTTTACAATTAGAATTGATTGTTGGTATTTTATTCTTTTTGTAAAAGATAGCCATTTTAAAGAAGAAAACATAAAATTAGATGGAACAGAAATATCACATTCAAGTATAATTCTTGCTACTCTTTTTGAAGTTTTATGATTCTATCTGAATCTTTTTGTAAAATATTTCCCCAAACTGAAAGTTATGGTAGAATATATGCATTATAAAATAGTTGTCTAATGTGTATAGGCAAATATTCTTTAAGTTTATATAAAAGTGATCTTTTAGATGAGATAATCTTACATATACGATCAACATGTTCTTCCCAGCTTAAATTTTCATCAATGTCAATTCCAAGTAATTTGAAAGAATGGACATTCTCAATACAGGTTTCATTTATGGTGATACATAATTTTGATAGTTGTGTAAGTTTTTGTTTTAAACTCAATTTCATACACTTTGTTTTTTGTGCATTAATTTTCATGCTGTTATTGTTACACCAAGATTGTATAGCATTTAAATCATTTTGCAATACGCTGTTAATTTTTTCAATTTTCTTATCATGAAAATGCAATGTTGAATCATTAGCATATAATTCCATGTTGGATTGTTTAACATGAAGTGGTAAATCATTGATATAAATTAAAAATAACAGAGGACCTAAAATAGAACCTTGAGGCACTCCATATTTTACAAACGTTTTACCAGATCAAATATGATTCTATCCAATTTATCATATGTTCTCCGATATGATAAAATTTTAGCTTTTCTAAAAGTATGGCATGGTTAATAAGATCACAAGCCTTACTGAAATCCAAAAACACAGTATCAACTATTTCTCCATTATCTAAATATTTTTACCATTCAAAACTGTATTTTGATTTTCGTTATATTTGAATCATTGGATGTTAAGGTCTGCATGTACAGTTCTGTTGTTGAAGAAAGGTGAATATTTTCATGCTTGGATTATTTAAATAATTTGAGAATGAGGATGTCATCTACACTAGATTTCATTACTACCTAGATCTTTTTTCTGCGACAGAAAAGAACAATATTGTCTTACCTTTTTAACACGACAACTAACACAAACAGGACTGCAGTATCCAACTACGCCACATGCCTTTAACCTTGTTGATGGGAGTGAGTAGTCCTGTAATTTCTTCATTTTCTTTTTCATTACATTCATAGAAACTCTTCTCTGTAGAGTACATTTGAAAGAATTTCTTCTTTTCAGTGCAGGAGGAGTAAACACTGGTGTTATTGGTCGGGGAGGTCTCCATGAGGACAATGGTTTCTTCCAGGGAGTTAGGTTTTCTTTTTCCTGCAATAATAATAACTAAATAAAAGAAATAGATAAATAGTATATATGAAAGATAAATTAGAGGCTCCTTGGATCCTACATAACTCACCTGGTATGATGAGAGTACCACATGAGAACCAAGTGCAGTAGTGCAAATTAACCAGCAATTAAACAGCAAGCCTTACAATGATATACAGATGATGTTTTGACACAGAACTCGTCAGAAGTCTTATCAAATGATATATTATGTCTGTTTAAAATATCTGAATAAACAATTTATTTCACTTTTCAGTAACATTTCATACTTGAGAGATGTGTTTGTTTTTATGTCTAATCAGGGTTTGAAATAAGTGGTTGCCCACTCGCCATTTGCGAGTACTTTTTGATGTGGGCTCATAAATACATGTTATCTAGTTAGCTCACATGGCGAGTGCACTTTGAAAATTATAATTAATCAAATCCCATGATATCAAGTGTAGTTTACCTAACTAGGATCTGATCTGTTCTGATCACACCTCTGTGTGTAGTTACATCTATATGAGAACTACGTTTTAACTTGGTATGAAAAGGAATGTTCTATTCCATATTTTTATAGGGGGTACATTGTATTTCTAACAACTTACATCATGTACATATATATGTAAATCCAACTGCCAGCTCGACATAAATTCGTTCCCAAAAAAAAAGTATATAGGTTGTACATGTAGCTCCAATTAGAAACTAGAGCTGTAAAGAGCCGTGTCTCTCACCTTGGTCTATGTGTATATCAAACAAAGGACACTCTCCAACACTGTAGATGAGAATAGACTTCATGACAAAAATCTCTATTTTGTTGATCTTGTATTAGGCCAAAAAAGATATATGCCTGTTTATGGTTACCCGACCATCCCTATTTTTGAGCACCGACCCTAAATCATTTTATTTCCGTCGTACAGTGAAAAATAAACTGAACTCGTGTCAAAAGTGAAGTTAGTGTTGCCAATAATATAAATTAATTGTCTGATACATCCCAATGTTCACAATCGTGAATACGATAGATGTTTTAAGGAAATTCCCGACTCGTGTGATGAAGATTGAAATAAACAATTAATTTCCCCATAGGCAACAATGATAGCCTTTTCGAGATACAGACTTTAGAAAGTTGATTTTTTAAACGAAACCTTGCTAGAATTAAAGAAAAGTTATTAGGACAGTATTTTTGGTCCAAAAAATATAGGTTCGCGTTGCTTTTCTTAGCGTAATTTGTACATATCTCCCATGCCTATCAATTTTGCACTTAAAAATACGCCTCATCCTAGCGTTTAAAAGACATCTCAGTTCAGTTAGGGCTAAGGAAAATAATTTATTTGGCCTTTGTTATAATGCAGAATGCACGAAGTCTCTAATAACAAAAAATAACAGGCACACATATCAACCAATCAGGATAAGCTATACTCTTAATTCTGAATACCATGTTATGCTCATAAAATGGGTGCGCCCATAAAATCTAATGGTGTATTGTAACCTGAAATAACTACTTTGCCGCCATTTTTTTCCAACCAATAAGAAAGGGAAATAATCCAATCATTAAAAATTCAGGTAAACTCGGCCCATGAACAACTCAGACCACGACA
The DNA here is from genome assembly GCA_017311375.1 of Mytilus coruscus. Taxonomy (NCBI): domain Eukaryota; kingdom Metazoa; phylum Mollusca; class Bivalvia; order Mytilida; family Mytilidae; genus Mytilus; species Mytilus coruscus. Next base: position 96,331,515 of record CM029601.1, read on the forward strand.
AGACGAAACGGCATGACACAAAATTATGTCACAAAAAATAAAATAAAATGGAAATAACGACCTACCTACCCTATTTTTGTAACCTAAGTCTGTTTGGTTTCTCTCTATCTTCTTTAGTTTTTGCTCAAAACACAAAAGAGGGTAAAAAAATTAAAATCCACATTTAAGGGCAATCACTCCTATGAAGAGTGAGAGTCTACTAACTAATCGGCAAAATTTGACTTTTCAATAGATCTTGCCTTGCTGATCATTTTTGTGATATAAGTTTTATTTATCTATTATAATTTAAATCATATAAGTCATAACGGGATGAAAATGTTTCTCTCTAAATATCATAGTTTTTATGATAATAGGCAAAAGTGAAAAAAAATGGTAAAATTTGTCATTTATGGTAAATAACTTCTAAAAAGAATTTGTCTAACTGTTGAGACGTGTATGGACAATTGGTAGAGCTCATTAATCTGAACATTTTTGCTTGTTTCAGATTTTCTCTATTTATAACGGTTCAAAAAATAATAGACAAAACTTGCATTTCACCCCATGTCGGCCATGTTGATTGGAAGGCGGGATCATCGGACACATTTTTAAAACTAGATATCCAAATGATGATTGTGGCCAAGTTCGGTTAAATTTGTCTCAGTAGTTTCAGAGAAGATTTTTGTAAAAGATTGAAAAAAATTAACAAATTTTAAAAATTGACTATAACGGGCTATAACTTCTTAAGGGGTCAATTGACCATTTTGGTCATGTGGACTTATTTGTAGATCTTACTTTGCTGAATATTATTGCTGTGTACAGTTTATCTTTATCTATAATAATATTCAAGATAATAACCAAAAACTGCAAAATTTCATTAAAATTACCAATTCAGGGGCTGCAACCCAACAACGGGTTGTCAGATGCATCTGAAAATTTCAGGGCAGATAGATCTTGACCTGATGAACATTCTACCTTATCTCAGATTTGCTCCAAATGCTTTAGTTTCAGAGATATAAGCCCAAAACTGCATTTAACCCTCATGTTCTATTTTTAGCCATGGCAGCCATCTTGGTTGATGAGGGGTCATTGGATACATTTTTTAAAACTAGATACCCTAAGGATGATTTAGGCCAAGTTTGGTTTAATTTGGCCCAGTAGTTTCAGAGGAGAAGATTTTTGTAAAAGATTACAAACATTTATGAAAAATTGATTTTAAAGGGCAATAACTCTTCATGGGGTCAATTGACAATTTTGGTCAAGTTGACTTATTTGTAGACCTTACTTTGCTGAACAATTTTGCTATGTACAGTTTATCTCTATCTATTAATATAATATTCAAGATAACCAAAAACTGCAAAATTTCATTAAAAATTTCCAATTCAGGGGCAACAACAACCCAACAAGGGTTGTCTGATGCATCTGAAAATTTCAGGGCAGATAGATCTTCACCTGATGTACATTTTACCCCCATGTCAGATTTGCTTTAAATGCTTTAGTTTCAGAGATATAAGCCAAAAACTGCATTTTACCCCATGTTCTATTTTTAGCCATGGCGGCCATCTTGGTTGATGGGCGGGGTCATCGGATACATTTTTTAAACTAGATACCCTTAGGATGATTTAGGCAAAGTTTAGTTTTATTTGGCCAAGTAGTTTCAGAGGAGAAGATTTTTGTAAAATTTAACGGACGACAAGTGATGAGAAAAGCTCAATTGGCCCTTTTGGGCAAGATGAGCTAAAACTGAAATGATTGACATTTTCTTCAAACTTTTTGTTGGAAACTGATGTTATGAACATTATTGTATTTTTTAAGATGGTTTCTGACTCAACATAACGATGGTATAGGGATATTGTACTACATGTATGCATGTTAGCAGCTTTTCCTAGTCAGTTTTATTCATTTTCATAAGACGTGCAATGTTCACAAAAACATTTAATAGAGCACTTGCCAGTTCAATATTAGGGATAGCAGAATGTAACATTCCCAATCTGAAAATAACCCATTTTTAGAAGAAGAAAAAATGTTTTATTAAATATATACACCAATGTTTTACTTCTCCCATCTCTGGTTATATTAGATTCCTTGGTTGATAATCTTTAATGTTATATACAGTTACCAGGTATTCAGGAACAATAGAAAAATTATATTTTTTAGTCGCAGATACTGGTAGTGCCGTACCCATGACCAGATTCACGCACTTCTATAATTATTACAACATAAGTAACTAGATGCAATATTGCTAATCACTGTGTAAGTTGTGCTTCTGAAGCAATCAACACTGATTAAAATGGCTACATTCTATTCTGTTGTCTACATGTATCAAGATTTACTGTGGGCCCAAAAATCTAGTTTACTAGGGCACACATGGCTCCTTGAAAAAAATATAGTTCAAACCCTGCTAATGGCGTAGTAATATTGATTGTACTGTAGTCTGTAGCATAAACAACACTAGAAATGTTTATAATCTGAAGTGTGGAAGGAGATTTGTCAGTGATGACTAATCATAGTTAGACATTATTTACTTTGTTGTTTAATATTCTGGGAGAAAAAATCATTTTATGTTCATTACAAGATTGCACACGCCAAAATGTCTCACAAGTTGCTTTACTTTAAGTTTTTCATGATTGGATTTATGTTGAAAGTCTGTAATATAAAGGTTTTACTTCATTAAGTACATGTATCACTTAAACTTACCCCAAAAAAAATGTAAATGAGGTCACGGTCATATAAACCGTGCCAGACAGATACAATTGCAAAAAAAGCCACAATTCTTTATAGGGTGTTATCGTGCACCATTGATATTCATGAAATTTATTTTACATTTACCTTTATTAACTTAAGCTATATACATGTTTTTATATATTGTAAATCAGCTTTATCCCTCAAAAGTATTTTTCATATACATTGTAGGGTCAGAATTAACTTAAAATATTGGTAAAATTTACTTAGGGCCAGAACGACATGAAACCTATTAAACCTTTTTATCATTGTAACTCAGATTTTTTTTTAAAACCTTTGTAAATCGTAATTTATTTATCATGTTTATATTTGATATTTGATATCGTTTGATCAATAAGGACCTTATGGAACACTTTTGTCAACCATTATGTTCCTGTAAAATTTAGTGTCACAATTAAAATGTGATTGTTAGATGATACCAGAAGGTTATTCAGAGACAGATCTAGGCAAAATCAGCTCAATACCCAAAAGTGTAAATACATCTTTTAATCTGCTCCTTGTGGGAGCTGTTACAGATTAGCATAATTAAATATAAATTTGTATATGTGGCAAGCAACAAACTGTTTTAAGAATAACCATCATCTTGAATAGACATCTTTCTAATTCGTGCACTTTCCCCTAAATTTCCTACATGTATGTCACAGTAAGAACTGATTGTTAGATCATGATGAGGTCGTCCACGCTGATTGACCTGCTGTCAACCCGAGTAACTCATTCATAAAAAACTACCCGAGATTGGTATATGTGCACAATACACCTTACTCCTATTTATTCCTATCGGGATAAGTTCTAAAATTACACAACTTTTCAAACCAGTTGAAGCAATCTGGGGCCTTGTTCAAACAATGTATTGTGCATAAAACTTTTCATAGCGACATGTCTAAAGCTTCGTAAACACATCAAACAAAGCATTTACAATGACTTTAATTTGTCTTTTAAAAATTGCTTTCAAAACTATAAAAATTTAAAATGTCCACTTTCCAAACTTTTTCCTCCCTCGATCAGCTCATTGCTGATGACCTTTGTTTTGCTTGAATTCAACAGGAAGATCTTTGTCTAAGTAACTGCTTACTGTTTTACCCAGTTTGGACTAAATAGTGTTAAGGTGTGTAATGTATATATATTTCTCTAATTCTTCGTCAATTTATCCCTTTCTGCACCCATTGTATAAAAAAATTTAATCAACGTGTGGTCCAATTGATCTCAGTTCTTCATTGGTTAAAATCTGATTATGACGTCGAATTTTCTTGCTTTCCTCTGAATTTCTTATTGTGACGGCATGAAAAAAGGCGACCATGCCTGATGACGTCACATAGAAAGAACACATCATTTTGCAGATCAGTGGAAAAGAAGAAATAAGTTTGCCTGCATATTGTTTGAAAATCATTAGAGAAACAGATTCCACCACCAAATCTGTAATACGATATTTATCCACTTCGACAGTTAAATTTTCAAATTTAAAACGCGAGGCTAGCCTCGCGCTTTAAATTTGAAAATTTAACTGTCGAGAGTGGATAAATATCGACACACTAGATGCAGTGGTAGAATCTATATATATATATATATATATATATAAAGGAGGACCTGTAAATGAATCATGTTTTTTCTTGCTTGTCTTTGTTTTATTATAAGGAATGAAAATAATATGCATTCCCTGTAATCTTATAAAACACTACAGTCATAGGTCTCTATTGATGTTGGTGCCAGTACTACTGGCACCAACATCAAAAGAGACCTATGAACAGCACATATTATAGAATATTTAGAAAGTATAGGGCGATTTCGAGATCTAGCAAGCCCTGAATCCCAATCCTGCACCTACAAAAAGTAAACAAAAGTTTAAGTACTGCGAGATATTACCATGATTACTTAGAGAAATTAGAGCACTAGATAATTTTATAAATTTTAGATTTGACGTTTCCGAGTTATGAGTTTTTAAGTTATGTTGTTGTCCAGTTGGCGACGGGCGTATCATGCACTCATGGCACAGCTTTTTATTAGTTTTACAAGAATGCGTCAAAGCAAAAATTAGAAAAGCATTCGCTCTCTCAAGGTCCAAGGTGTCATAATTATTTGAACTAGCAATAATTTTGTCAACAATTTGAACAAAAACAAAATTATTATGATTTGACACAAGATAAAATAAATCTACTGAGCTTTAACCGACAAGTCGCTTTGGATGAGGAAAATTGATTTGTACCTTTCTTGAAAATGGAGGGTGAGGTGGTGTCTTTTTACGTCGTTTTAACCCTATCCCGCAACCTATATCAAAACTACAATCTTGAATATCCCGCTTCCTCTTCCGATTTGCCGACATTTTGAACCTAGCCTCGCTCCCGCATTAAGGGAAGTAACTACTAGTAATTTTTTTCGACACATGTACACCGCGTTTAAAAATATTACTATAGAGCAGTTTAATTTAACAAAGCAAAATAAGGTTAACAGTTATTATCCTTCATTTAAATGGGGTTTTTTTAATTAAAAGAGAAATATTATATTCATCAATGAATGCTAATTTAGAATTTTAAAAAGGAAAGAGGAAACAAAGAAAATGTTGGGTTACACTAATGACTGGACCGAATGACAGGACCGAATGACAGGACCAAATGAAAAATGCTAATAACTTTTTCATTTCTCAAAGGATTAATCTCAAATTTGAAATATAATAAGATTTCATCATTTAATATATAGATTCAAGAAAAAATAGAATTTTTATTTAGAAGCTATAGAAACGTGACCTGACCAACGCTGATAATGACAGGACCAACATCGACAATGACAGGACCAAATAAAAATGCTAATAACTTTTTTATTTTTCAAAGAAATTATCCCAGATTTGAAATGTAAAATAAGATGTCATCTTTCAGTACATAAATGTTCTAAAAAATATAGATTTTTTTCTTCAAAAACTTGCGAAAACGTGACATGACCATCGCTGACTGACAGGACCAACATCGACAATGACAGGACCAAATGAAATTGCTAATTACTTTTTTATTTCTCAGAATATTTCTCTGAAATTTGAAATATAATAAGATTAGACAATTTTATACATAAATATAGGAATGATATAGAAAAAAATATTAAAAGCTTGCGGTAATGTGACCTGACCAACGTTGACAATGACAGGACCAACCTCGACAATGACATGACCAAATGAAAATGCTAATTACTTTTTTATTTCTCAGAATATTCCTCTCAAATTTGAAATATAATAAGATTAGACCATTTCGTACATAAATATAAGAAAAATATAGAAAAGAAGTATTAAAAGCTTGCGGTTTTGTGACCTGACCAACATCGGCAACTGAATGACATGGCCGATGAAAAGTCCTAATTTCTTTCTTATATTACTTAAATTGTTAAATTTTGATCCATAATTAAAAAGATATTACTAATAAACTCAGGAAAATATGATTTTTGGTGGGTAAAAAACTTGACCTGGCTGACAAACGTACGTTGGCGGACAGAAAGTCACAGGACAAAAAGACACAAATGATCAGTATACAATTGTTTGAATATTTAAGAGAGAGATTTTGAAATATTTACTTGTTATTGCATATATTCATTTTACAGTTTAGGAAATAGTTCATTAAACTAGATAAATTAAGATCTATATATTTATTGACTTAATTTCGGGAACATTTAAAACAAAGAAAGGTATCCTGCACAAGGCGCGGGCAAACATCAAGTAGTCCGTGAAAATGTTTGCTTATATTTTATGAAAATATTTAAAACTACCAAGATATCTGACATGCATGCAAGGGTCGGGCATACTTCAAGAAATGTTTATTTGTTTTTATGGGAAAAAAATAAAACTATCAAGATATATCCTGCACAAGGCTCGAGCATGCCTCCTGTAATACGTGGAAAAAATTATTTACTGTTCTGGAAATATTAAAAAAAAAAAAAACTCTATCTGATTTTAATTACTGTCATCACAAACTATATTGGATTTATCAACTTATTTATGGCTCATTTCACACCTTTTGTTTGTTACCTTATAATTGTGATCAAACGTGTCAGATTATTACCGGTAATTAATATACAACATAATCTACAACACAGTTAAATACAATATACTACTCAATGCCATAAAAAGTTCAAATAACGCGGTGGGCGTTCGCAGACCTAACGTTTTTTTCCAAGTTTTTTTGTTTATTTGATAAATACTTAACCATTCAGTCTTAATGGTTTTTTTTTTTTATTAATTTTTAGCAAATCCTATAACATTTAAATAAATATACAGTAGTATGTACAACGATCTGGACACAGTCAACGCTGGTTAGGTCAAGTTGTTTTTACCCTAATAAATATATTTTTCGTATTTTTTATTTTATTATCTTATTTATCATAGATCAACTTTTGTAAGTAAAATAACAAAGAAATTAGGACCTATCATCGGTCAGTCATTGCCAACTTTGGTCAGGTCACGTTTACAAAATTTTCTGATATTTTATTTTAATATTTTCCTATATTTATGTACTTAATATTGAAATCTGATTATATTTCAAATTTAACATTAATCCTTAGAGAAATAAAAAAGTAATTAGCAGTTTCATTTGGTCCTGTCAGTCTGAGACTACTATAACACATGTGTTATAGTAGTCTCAGTGTCAGTCAGCGATGGTCATGTCACGTTTTCGCAAGTTTTCGAAAAAAAATCTATATTTTTTATAACATTTATGTACTGAAAGATGATATCTTATTTTACATTTCAAATCTGAGATAATTCCTTTGAAAAATAAAAAAGTTATTAGCATTTTTATTTGGTCCTGTCATTGTCGATGTTGGTCCTGTCATTATCAGCGTTGGTCAGGTCACGTTTTCTAAAGCTTCTAAATAAAAATTCATTTTTTTTTTTTCTTTAATCTATATATTAAATGATGAAATCTTATTATATTTCAAATTTGAGATTAATCCTTTGAGAAATGAAAAAGTTATTAGCATTTTTCATTTGGTCCTGTCATTCGGTCCTGTCATTCGGTCCAGTCATTAGTGTAACCCGAAAATGTTCCTTAGCGCGGATAGTATATCCATAAAGACAATTGACCCATAATTACAACCCCAACCACCACCTCCGCTACTTTTCATTTTCTTCCATTAGATATGTATACATAACATATCCTACACATAAATACTGTACCTTAGTACTTCAAAAATAATACAAAATAAAAACCAAAGTCTGTAATATATAATTTTAAAGAGACATTCACGGCATGAAAAAACCCAGACTGCATAGTATGCTGTGCATTATTTGTCGAAATACATTACAATATTTTTTTTTACACATAATTACCCTAATACTCCTTGCCCATTTTTTAAAATTTGACGGAACTATAAACGACTGTCATACAAGTTGGAGGTTTAGCTAGTTATAAAACCAGGTTTAACCCACCATTTTCATCGGGAAATGTCTGTACCAAGTCAGGATAAGACGGTTGTTTTCCACTCGTTCCGTTGGTTGATATCGTTTGATTTTGTCAGTATTTATGGACTTCCCCTATGAGAATTTACCATGGAGTTTGTTCTTTTAGATATACTTTTTTTTTTATCTATATCAGATGTGTTCCTATCAAGAGGGAGCTTAAAAAAAAAGGGACGAGGAAGAAGATAAAACGAGTTACTTTACTGTAAACTATTATCTCACCCTATAACTTTTAAAAGTATCAATTTTGGATTTTTAAGTACAAGATAAATTAAGCATGGGAAGTTCAAAAACAGGACTTGTTGTCATACGTTTGTGTTTGTAACGTTTGTTTAACTCTTTGTTACGTTTATAGAACGTGTTTTCAAACAAAAATCATGGGAACCAACTGACAGTGTACTTCTCTTTTTGTCGACTTGTTTGTTCATTCGTGTGAAGCGGACTTCACATAGGAGCTTTTTAGGAAGAATGAAAATAATATTATAGCCTTATCCTTTAAAATCACTTTCTGCTGTATAGATGATGTCCTCTCCGGCACTAAATAATTCAAAGTTTGGTGTAATTGTTGAACGCATCTATCCCTTCGAACTTGAAATAAAGGATACAAAAGATACAGTTAAGTCTGCCTCATAATTTGCCTTACATCTTGAAATTGACAATGAGGATCGGTTGAGAACAACACTTTACGACAAAACAATGATTTCAGCTTCCCAATTGTGAATTTTCCATTTCTATGTTGAAACAGTCCATCAGCGCCTGTATATAGAATATATATCTTCTAGGTGATACGATATTTCAGAGCTTGCATTTCCTATCATGTTTCCTTGACAGAGGGTTGCTGCTAAACAGGGAGCTATTGAACCAAGAGTTTTGATAAAAGTCTGAGTAGATTGATAATATACTATTTCGTTTTGAAATTCTTAAATCTTGCAACAAAACAGGCACTAAAGATGATTGAATGTCAATTTTTAGATGATTGCCAATGACCCAGCACAGAATGTACAAACACTTCATAAAGGACACTTTAAAGTACTGTTAAGTATGTAAACATATGTGACAGCGGCGGTGACAACCTTTGGGTTGAGTCTGGTGTTAATTTTTTATTATATTAAAACAACTTTGTTAAACCTTCATGGAATATTATGACAATAGGACAGAAGCCTTGCAATGATCAAAAGACATTATCCAGAGACAATTTATAAAATATAATAAGCCTGGTACTAGTATCTCAAGTTAATAAGATTTTACACTGACAACCACAAACGCTGGAATAAAAGCAATCATCAAAGATACCAGACTTAACATTTGATATTCAAGACGTGAATTTCTGCTACATAAGACTCATCAGTGGAGCTGAAATCAAAACAGTAAGACAGCCAAATCGAATACGAAGTTACCGAGTATAAAAAACCAGAGTGTTGTGTAACCCTTTACGACAGTTTGTAATATTAAATTGTGCCAATCGTTGTCTTAAAATTTATTTTCAAGTATCAGATTATCAGTTTAAATATGTCAACGGTCAGTATTTTTGCATACTATCTATTTTGTTACCGAATTATAGCTTGAAAAGGTAAAAAAAAATAAGTTTACCAGCAGTGTATACCAAAAGAAAAAAGGAGATATATATACAATGTATGACATAAATTCTGAAATAAGAAAAACCTTTAAAAATGCTGCAACAAAAATCACAAACCTTAAAAAATGTCTTCTCATTCACAACCCAGGTGAACCCGTCATGGATATTTTCAAAAGTTGGCTGGTGTACTCGTTTTAAAAATACGGATACGCTTTATTGACCCCTACTACATGCGCCTCTAGGGCATATTCTTTCTGTCTATACCAAGCAAGTTAATGCTTGTAACTCAAGAGAACACCAAAAAGCTTTGATGCTTGGTAGCATTTAAATTGTACAAATACATACTTGACACAGATTATGTGGGTTTGATAAGAACATTCGGAAGGAATATTTTTTAAATGATTGCTATTGAATTTCTAAGAATGAGGTAAATGCACAGCAAAACCTGATAAACTCAAAATAAATGAAAAATAATCATGTTGTTCATTTGTAAATATACACTGTACAATGGAGATAGGCAATTTTCAAGTTCCAAAAACTGTTTTAAGATTGAATCAAATAGTGAATACATGTGCAGTTGAATTGGTTTTTTTTTTTTTTTTTGGAAAGAATACTTATGTTTTTCTGCTTTGTATCGAATTGATGAGTTAAGCCCATTTCAACAGAATTTTATTGTTTGTTCTAATGTTGTACTGTTACACCTCAGTCACGGGCGCATTACGTTTGTGCCCATTTGGGGATTAACATTTTTTACGTTTGCGCGCAGCTTTTGATTACATTTGCGCGCATTTATTTTACAGGTAAACTCAGGTAAAAACAAAGGTAATATAAATTAAAATAATATAAAAAATAGAAATGACTATAATTTGAAATTTTCATAATAAATATGACTATAAATTGATAATTTTGAAAATATTTGTTAATTCAAATTATATATTGGTATATATTGTAGTGATGTTCAAGTTACTAGATTTTAATGAGCGTAATCTATGTATTACTAGTAAATTATTAAGTCAGGTATTTCGGTACAACAAATTACTTAAAACCTTTACTAAATTCTTTCATAGATTTCTGCAAAATTGGCTGTACCTGTAGAAAACTTATTTCAAACGGAATAGAACATCCTAAATTTGACGGTGATGTTGTAAACCGAGCCCGGAAATTTAGATACGATCCCGGTAAACTTATCAATCCTTTAAATAAACTTATTCTAAAAGGTTACATAATCAACACTGTAATTAAATCTTTGAATATTGTTTTTATTGGTGTAAATATTGATTTTGTTATCAATAAATTATTACACATATGCGACTTCAGGGTACTACAATCTGTCGATACTTATAGTTTGGCATTGCACACGATCATGTTTTTCTCTGACTGTTAATGACGTCTTTACACTAAATCCATTGGATGTTGGATGTGTACCGATTGATATTTTAGTCTTAGATACATGATTTTTTCATTAGTTGTTATTGGCTTTGAACTAGCTGTCAGTAACTGCGAGTACTCTCAGATCTGTACTTAGTGTTTTTTTATGTTTTTGGGATGTATAAGTACTCAGCCACGTCTTCTTTGTTTTTTTGTTAGATGTTTTTCTATTTGTATCCATCTAAAGCCATTTTCAACTGATTTTTATAGTTTGTTCTATATATGCTGTATTGTTACACCACTGTCCCGGGTTAGAGGGAGGGTTGAGCGCTCACAAACATGTTTAACTGCACCACATTCTTTATGTGCCTGTCCCAAGTCAGGAGCCTGTAGTTCAGTGGTTGTTGTTGGTTCATGTTTGTCATATTTGTTTTTCGTAAACTGTTTTGTAATAAATTAGGCCGTTAGTTTTCTCAATTGAATTGTTTCATATTTTCATGTCGGGGCCATTTATAGCGACCATACGGTATGGGTTTTTCTCATTGTTGAAGGCCTTGCGGTTGCCTATAATTGCTTACATCCACTTTATTTGAACTTTGATGGGGAGTTGTCTCATTGGCAATCATGCCACATCTCCTTATTCTTATATTCATACTGAATTCTAAAACAAAATAAAGTGATCATAAAAAATCCCGTTATAGCTTAAGGCATACATGTAACTTCATTGCGAATATTTCAGAGTGAATAGTTTTCAACGAATAGTGATCGATTTTAAAATTAGTTAATAATTTGCTCTCTTACCATCTTAATCGTGGAAATTTACACTGATCTGATCAACTTGATATCTTCGTTGTGTAGACAGAAACATTATGTTTCTAGGATTAAGTGCTTGTGCATAATAAAACGGACTTATATTACTCGAAATCCCACGTCCACCTCCTCGTTGGTGAGCAGGAGACTTAGACTAACGGAAGGGGTACTTGTACTTGAAAATAAATAAATAAATAAGTTTTATTACCTGTATTATCTGAGTTTACCTGTCAAAAAATGCACGCAAATGTAATGGTAATGCGCGCAAACGTAATGCACCGATTGAGGGGGAGAGTTGGCGCCTACAAACATGTTACACCTCGCCACATTCTTTATGTGCCTGTCCCAAGTCAGGAGCCTGCAGTTCAGTGGTTGTCGTTGGTTCATTTCTATCATATTTGTTTTTCTTAAATTGTTTCGTTATAAATTTGGCCATTAATTTTCTCAATTGAATTGTTTCATATTTTTCACGTTTGGGGCCTTTTAAAGCCGACTTCATTTGATCTTTATGAATAGTGTTCTCATTGGCAATCATACCATATCTCCTTATTTTATAATAGCAATGGATACAATGGTGATCTTTTCCGTCAGAGCTATCAAGTTGTTCGATATTCAACGGAATTTATGAAATTGAATATGCATCTTAACGATAAAAGATATTTAAACCTATTAAAATCAGTTGTTTTGCGACTATTTGTCTTATAAAAAGATGCATTATATCATATAGCATCTTATTACATTTGTTTGTTTGTTTGTTTGTTGTTTGTTTTAAAGTACACAGAAAACGGTTCACCTACACGGAAAGTCCACGGTTATGTAGGACAGTTAACATATGATTCTGTGAAAAACTTTGTCAGCCGGAACAATTACATATTTTTCTTTGATATGGGACAGAGCCTGAAAAAACCTACTGAACGAGAACAGTTACACTTACTATGCACTGCTCGTGAGTACCTGGTTAGTAAACAAGAAGCCGATGTATTCATGTGTTACATAAACATGTGTACACATTATACTGTCTCGAACAGCTATATGCAGTATATTCATCTTGAGCTAAGTCAGTAAAAATCATTACTCATAAAAAAACGTTGTTGCTTATGAGTTATAGCAAGGGAGTAATTTGCAACTTATTAGAAACATCCACGAGCATTTCCGCCATTGTCGACATCCCTACACCACCATCACCCTCTTCTGTTTCTCCCGCAAAACTCTGAGGATCCAAATGAGAATCATTGAAAGTAACGTGAAGTAATCATGATAGATAAACATGATAAGTAAACGCAATTATTTGTCACGAGTTGAATACCGGTTATTGTCATACTTGACTTTATAAGCTTATATGCTAAGTGAAAGGTGCAATCTCCCTTTGAAACTTATGTTTCAACAAGTCTTAGGTACTTGTAAATTCTTAGTGGATGGTAATTAAGACCAGTTTTAGTATTAAAATCTTCAAGTGCGTAGTTGTCTTAAATAACGAGGGGTACACTGCATCTTAAGGTTGTTTTCAATTGTTCGATGATAATGGAGAAAATGGGCAAATGAATTGGAGTTGAACACAAAAATTATTAAACAAGATCATTATTTATTCTAGTTAAGCTTGAAGAAGCTATAAATACAAGATATAAAGGGAAGATAGCTGTAGTCCCTAAATTGTGCTCTCAGTGCAATCATAAGGTTTTGTTATGACGAAGTCTACAATGGAAGATGCAATCTCAGTTTTATTTATACTGAATGTTCTTACTGGTAAGTTTCTTTTTTTTTTAATTTACAGATAAATATACCGAAAATGATTTGTTGACGGTTCAGATTTTAAGCTTTAATTCAGAAACTGTTAAGTTTTTCTTTTTTCTAAAGTTTGTTTTCTTTCCATTTTGAAATGAACTTCTTCATTTAAAATCGGATGTGAAGTTGAAATCAATCCTTCAATCATTTTACGGACGCTATCACGAGTTGGTTTGCCTATGAAATATTTGATTCACAGGTGAGGACGGATATGTTCCAATTCTCATAAACACAATTTTTCCTCTTTTCCTCGAATGCGACATACCGAATTAGACTTATTACCGGTTTTGTACTTACATGAGCGTACGTTGGGTGCCATATTTGGAGCAGGAACTGCTTACTCTTCCAAAGCAACTGATATCACCTACGGTTTTTGGTGAGATTTGTGTTGCTCAGCCTTTAGTTTTTTTGTGTTTTGTATACTGTTGTTTGTATTTTGGTTGTATTTCGTTTTTCTGCTATGACATTGTCAGTTCCTTTTCGACTTATGGGTTTGATTATCCCTTTGGTATCTTTCGCCTGTCTAATAAAAAGATTCTTTCCCTTTTTTTTTGTTGATGTGTAGTAGAATTACTGGCTAAAAGTAAGAAACATATCATTAAAGAACGTAAATATTAACTTTCGGGTGCATAGTTATTATATCACATGGAACAAAGTTCTGTAGGGTATAATGTTTTTGACCCGTCCGTCTGTCTGTCCGTCCGTCTGTTAGTCCCGTTTTGTCTCCGCAACTCCTCTGAAACCACACAATAGAATTTCATGAAACTATAATAGAATATAAGATAATAAGGACATACTAATGCAGATGTGAATATCTACAGTATATTATGATTCAACTTTTTTCAAGGAGTTATGCCCCTTTGAACTTAGAATTTTGGCCTAAATATACTACTGTAACAGTTTGTCATCGTAACTCCTCTGAAACCACAAAACAGAATTTCATGAAACTTTATAGACAATAAGGACATAATACGTAGATGTGCATATCCACAAGGATTTTTTATCAGTTGACTTTTGTAGGAGTTATGAGTCTTCGAACTTAGGAATCTGTTGAGCCTGATTTTGTTTGCCCAGTGACAATGTGGGGCCGTGGGGTATGTGAGCATGCTCATAAAGGTTCTTTAATTAATATGATGCATCTTGATTTGAAATCGTTATTAAAATTTCGGAGTTTTTAAGCTTTAACTCAGAAACTTATTTTTTTCTTATCAATGTCTCCTTCACATTTTGATTGGAATTTTCTAACTACTACACTTAATTTAATATTCATTTTGTGCATACTTTACCGAAAAAAATATAGGAGCCGTGACATATAAACAAAAACCTCAAAAAAGACGAAGATCTATTCATAAAAAGTGGGTTTTTTCATGTATAATCTATGTAGCTTGTAGCTTGGAAAATAGCAAGGTGACCCATATTTTAATTAATTTTTGAAAAAGCATGGTAAAATCTACATATCTAAATATTAAAAAAATTATCAGAAAAAATATTTAATGATGTCAATTATCCACATTAGATTACGTAAAAGTTTAGATATATTAGATAAATATATCATTATTTTAAGAGATGTTAACAGAGAAAATAATATAAATGTAGAGTATATTATATTTTGATGTTTTACAGTGGTCTATGGAGTATGTGATAGAAATGCTATTTCTATCTGTATATTGGCTCTTCAACCTTTGTCCAATTCGGGATCTTTACCTGATGCACACTCAGTTTGCAAGTAAGTAAATTGCTGAACATTTCTTTTCTACTCAGTTTATCTATTCCAGGAACTTTGTGAGGGTAAGTGTGTAGTTTTTTGTTTGTTTGTTGTACATGTACATTTTTATTTATTTTTTTTTTGTTGGAATGGGGGGGTATAGCAGAGAGCTACACGAACACAATATGCCTATAGATCGACCAAATACCGGTTATTCTTTTATCGTCGTCACAGGGAATACATATAGATACAATTTGAAATATATGGATGAATGTTTGAATGTTAACTGTTTTGTTACACTATATGTCATATGTGCCATACATGCTGCTCGTGCAAACGGTTGATATAGCCCAATCGTTGAAGGTAAACAATTAGAATGAACCTGAAAAGATTGACCCAACGAATTAAGTCCACTTATCTGTTTTGCAACTTATAATAATGAAATGCACATAATAAAGGAAACTATAATAACATCCTCACTCACAATGAAGAAAATACAAGGACAAAGAAAATATATATCAATTAGTATGTAACAAAAAACTCATTAAAGATACTAGGCTTATGACTTTTTACGCCAAACGCGTAAGTTAAAATTTGAAGAGCATTGAGGGCGAAAAATTCCGAAAGGTTTAGCAAAACAAAGCTAAGATAATGTATTCCTTGGGTAGATAAGCGCTTCGCACGAAATGAAAAAAATGAAGGAATTAATAAATTATATATTGTGTTTCCACTGAGGTCAGTTGACAATAAAAAAAAATCTTGCTGTTTATCAAATTATGTTATCTTCATTTTATGCAAATTTAGATTCCAATTTACTTCGACATTCAACGTTAAAATAGATGATTATATCTCGATTTATCATTTATTGAAATTTGTATATATATTTCTAGACTTATTTCAACATTCAACAACTGCATAGCTCCACACAAAGCTGCCTGTGAAGGTGATGACATTATGTTTGGTGTAAATTCCATAGAGACATCAGTATTTTCACTTTGTGGGGAAAACAAAGCAGAAGATGGTAATTTTTCTTTGTAAATATTACTTCATAGGTACCAGAATTTGTTACCAGAGATTTATCCTACTGGTAAGGTGATACAATACAATATAGCTGGTTGACTTTGTGCTTCAATAGTCTTGTATTTTATCCATCAATCGCTTTACATACATGTATATCGATACAATAACGGGAAACAGTTTTGAATGTAGATTATATCGCTTTGTACTGGCAACATACTTTGCCCTTCACAAAAAAGCAAACAAACTATCCTTCACAAAGAAAAACAATTAAGTATGGGCGGCAGGTTTACTTGGGATGATTGTTTATCTCAACACCCTTCTTTTTACCTCTTATATAAATTAAAAAATATATGAATATATCACAGGATTTGATACTTTTCACATGAATGCAAAGTAGGATCAAAATGCTATAAAAAAAGAATTCCTGAAATCTCGTCAGAAATAAATCGCTACACCGAAATAGAGGTACATGTATGTCATGTGTCGAGTATTTGTTAGGGCGTTACTAACGAATCAAAAGTTTCGGTGTGCACTTTTGAAAAATTACACAGAAAGCTTTAGTTTCTGAAACGAAGAATTTAAACATGACCGATTTTTTTAATATACATTATTTAAGCCGTAATAACTGAATATACGTCGTATTTTCAAAACCTTCTCGATACTGCTTCAGATTGTTCGAAAAAATCATGGTATCTATATTTTAGTTCGGATTAATCTACGTTTTAGTAGTTGTTAGTTGTAGTTAAGAGTGAATAATGCTGGTAATTCCAACCCTAACACTCAAAATAATTAATAAATTGTAAAGATATCTTCCAGTGTCTTTGGTAATAAGGTCATCACGAAATAACTCATTATTCCATCTTTTTCACAGATTGTAGCATAGAAAAGATCATGGAATGTAACCAACTCTTTGTGGGGCAAAACCTGAATTCTTTGGAGCATTATCCAACGGAACACCAACTTGAGAAAATATGTTCGTAAGTGAAATTAATAAGACAATAAAGTTTGAAATAATCTTTATAACTATTTTCTCTTATTGTAATACAATATAAACAGTCAGTATCGTTCCGTATAACACTTAACAAGGATGTGTATAGAAAGATACTATACAAATCTTTGCACTTAACAATTCAAAATTTTGAAAAATTTCAAATTTTTTAAAATTTTTAATCAATTTTAAAATATGAACATACACAATTGTCTATTTTAAAAAAAAAAATTCATCAAATAATTAAAATTCTAAAATCGTTTTAAAATTTAATAGTTTAGATATTTAATCAAACTTTTAAAATACGAAACTTATCGTGCAGTTTTGATCATTTCGCTTTTTGAAAGTTTGAATTTCGATATTTTGATATTGTGACATCGTTTACACAGCCGAATCAAAAAATACGTAAAGATTGCTATAAAGTTAATTAAAACAACAATACGTATTACAGAACCATTCAATCATGACTTCACCCGAGATTTTTTTTATAATTAATAGTGTACAAATTACATCTTATTCTCTAAGACTATAAATGTAGACAAAGATGTGTTTCTGTAATAAATATACGCTTAACTGAAAAATACTTTGTATTGTGGCTGAGGGACACTTTTATGTTTGAATTGTAGAGAGCCCATAACTGTAGATTTTTCCTACGGGCTCCATATATAAACAAAAGTCGGTTTTAAGCTTCGTAGGTTCTATATAAACAAAATTCGGGTTTTTTTCAATCTTCGTTGTTTTTTTACCAATAAAAGTCGTTTTTTTCAAACTTCGTAGGCTCAATAAGAAAATTAAGGTACTTTTTTTTAAGTTTCGTATGCTCTATAAACATAAGTCTTACTTTCAAGCTCCGTAGGTTCTATAAACAAACGTCTTCTTTTCTAGCTTCGTTGGCTATGCAAACAAAAGTCATGTTTTTATGCTTCAAGGTCCAATAAATGAAATGCGTTTTATTTTCAAATTTCGTATTCTCTAAAAACAAACTTTTTCAAACTTTGTAAGTTCTGTAAACGAAAGTTGTTTTTTTCAAGCTTCGTTTGTTCTACAAACAGAACTCTTTTTTTTAATTTCGTATTCTCTATAATCAAAACTTATGTATGATCTATGAACAAAAGTCGTTTTATTCAAGCTTCTTAGGTTCTATTAACAAAAGTAGTTTTTCAAACTTCGTAGGTTCTTTAAACATTTTTTTTCAAGCTTCATAGGCTCCACCAACACAAGTCCTATTTTTCAAAATCCGTAAGTTCTGTAAACGAAAGTTGTTTTTACAAGCTTCGTTTGTTCTACAAACAAAACTCTTTTTTTAATTTCGTATTCTCTATAATCAAAACTTATGTATGATCTATGAACAAAAGTCGTTTTATTCAAACTTCGTAGGTTCTTTAAACATTTTTTTTTCAAGCTTCATAGGCTCCACCAACACAAGTCCTTTTTTTCAAAATCCGTAAGTTCTATAAACAAAAGTAGTTTTTTCAAACTTCCTTGATTCTATAAACAAAAGTTGTTTTTTCAAGCTTCCTAGGCTCCATAAAAAAAAGACGTAATTTCACGCTTTGTTGGCTCTATAAACAAAAGTTGTTTTTTCAAGCTTCCTTGATTCTATCAACAAAAGTTGTTTTTTTCAAACTTCATAGGCTCTATAAACAAAAGTTGTTTTTTCAAGCTTCTTTCGCTCTATAAACAAAAATATTTTTTCAAGCTGCCTTGGCTCTATAAACAAAAGTTTTTTTTTTCAAGCTTCCTTGGCTCTATAAACAAAAGTTGTTTTTTCAAGCTTCAATCAGTGGCTCTATAAAAAAAAGTTGTTTTTTCAAACTTCTTTCGCTCTATAAACAAAAGTTGTTTTTTTCAAGCTTCCTTGGCTCTATAAATAAAAGTTGTTTTTCAAGCTTCTTTCGCTCTATAAAAAAAGTTGTTTTTTCAAGCTTCTTTCACTCTGTAAACAAAAGTTGTTTTTTCAAGCTTCATAGGCTCTATAAACAAAAGTCCTTTTTTCTATATTCCTAGGCTCTCTAAACAAAAGTCGTAATTTCAAGCTTCGTTGGCTCTATAAACAAAAGTCTTAATTTAAAGCTTCGTAGGATCTATAAACAAAAGTCGATTATTTTCAAGCTTCGAAGGCGCTATAAACAAAAGTCGTTTTTTTAAGCTTCGTATTCTCTAGAACTTTTTTTTATGCTGTAGTTTTTGTTGATCAGTGATTGTGGTGAAAATGACTTTTAAAATATGAATATTTTATAGATTGATGGACGTGTTTCATAAATGTACAGGGCCTGTCATGAAATGTGCCAATATCACGAAAGAAATACCTCAATTTGACCAATACAGAAAGGGTTTGAAAACTATAAGAGACGTCTCCAACTTTGTATGTGGTGATCACTTCCGAACAGGTAAAATCAGTTTCATAAAACAAACACCAAAATATGACAGTGGAATACTTTGATATATTACAATAATTCTTAATCAACGAAATTTCAGTCGCCAAGGAATACAGAATATATTTATTACACTATATTTCAAATCTATGATATAATTATATTGGAGTTAATTTATGGCGAAACGTTCCATATTCTGACTGACCTATAATTGTTTAAATCCATAAACTTAATTTGGTCTCTGGTGGATAGTTGTCTCATTTGCAATCATAACCCATCTCCTAAATTTATATTGACAATGTGGGATGATATACCAGTTTAAAAGAGTTGAAAGCAACATTAAATGCAAGAACTACAAACAGAAACAGAGTTGATCATGCACTTTGAACGATTTTCAATGTACCTTTTTAAATCATTACTGACTAAATAAATCAATGTTACTATTTATAGGATATATAAAGTTTGGGAAGGAATGTTTTGAATCCGAGAGATACCTTAACGCTGCAAGAAACTGTCAAAATCAGTATGTCGAAGAAAAACCAATATTTGAAACAGAAACACCTCCACCAGTTAATGCAGGATGCAAGTAAGTATTCCGAAATATTAGCGCCTTCTCAAATATTGTTTTTATAAGAAACAAATGGTGAATGAGACACTAGAGGACTAATCAAAACCATAAGTCGAGGAAAGAACACCACGCTGAAAAGAAAAACGACAAACAGACAAACAGCAACCTACAAAATACTATACAAAAACTATTTAAATTATAGTATATATTAGACAACACAAACCCTACTTATACCCTTGGTAATCTCAGGTGCTCTGGAAGAGTAAACTAAATATTAGACAACACAAATCCAACCAATACCCTTGGTAATCTCAGGTGCTCTGGAAGAGTAAACTAAATATTAGACAACACAAACCCTACTAATACCATTGGTAATCTCAGGTGCTCTGGAAGAGTAAACTAAATATTAGACAACACAAACCCTACCAATACCCTTGGTAATCTCAGGTGCTCTGGAAGAGTAAACTAAATATTAGACAACACAAATCCTACCAATACCCTTGGTAATCTCAGGTGCTCTGGAAGAGTAAACTAAATATTAGACAACACAAATCCTACCAATACCCTTGGTAATCTCAGGTGCTCTGGAAGAGTAAACTAAATATTAGACAACACAAACCCTACTAATACCATTGGTAATCTCAGGTGCTCTGGAAGAGTAAACTAAATATTAGACAACACAAACCCTACCAATACCCTTGGTAATCCCAGGTGCTCTGGAAGAGTAAACTAAATATTAGATAACACAAACCCTACTAATACCCTTGGTTATCGCAGGTGCTCTGGAAGAGTAAACTAAATATTAGACAACACAAACCCTACTAATACCCTTGGTAATCTCAGGTGCTCTGGAAGAGTAAGCTCAATTTTAGACAACACAAACCCTACCAATACCCTTGGTAATCTCAGGTGCTCTGGAAGAGTAAGCAGCTTTAGCTCTATTAGTGGCATTCTTCGTGCTGTTAATGGCAAGAAAAAATCATGATGAGCCGCTTTCGGTGATTTCATAAACGGGAAAAGGAAGACGGGATTGTGGCTACGATTGATCGATTGATTATTTAATGTTTAACGCCACTTTCAGCATTATTGGAAATTTGGTAGTGGTCAGTTTTTATTGGTAGAGGAAGCCGGAATACCCGGAGAGAAACATCGACCTTCAGCAGGACAACTGGCAATCCAAATCATTTCATATCAAATATCCACACACCTGCCACGTGCGGGATTCGAACTCATAACATCAGTTTAGACCGACTAGTGGTACAGTAGATGAATTGCTTACTCCATACGGTCACAGAAGCTTCTTTGTGGCTATGACAAGTTGAACATAACAGTGGTCATGATTCATCTTGATATTATCAACCAAATTATGATGGCGTCCGTAAAACTTTCGAAGGGATGTCGTCAACTTTACAACTAAATAGAAATTAGTGTTGGAGTCGTCGTTTATAATTATTTAAATAACTGGATTTGTTTTTATTTTATAGAAAGATACATGGTATGTTCGATTGTGTTGGTAATGTTATTCAACGTTTGTGCTCCCAGGATGCATTCGAGTTTTTTGATTGGACAAAAATCCAGTATATCGATATAATTTCCAGATCAATCAACTGCTCTATCTTAGGTATGTAGCATGCTAGCTTCATAATAATACGCGGCTTTTAGATGTCATCTATTTTATCTCTGCACTGATGTTAGAACAATTACTATGCTTTTATATTTCCTCTTTTGTTTTGAAAGGGGTGGGAGTAGTTTTTTTAGCGTAACAACAGTAAAACGTTTAGCAGGATAGCAAAATTCACGCCCGATTACGTACATGTATACCTTAGGTCATGTCACAGATGACATTTGTCGGTATGTTAAACTTGAACTGAAAGTAAAAAAAAATGCCTTTATTTCTTATTACTTAATGAATTCTTTCAAAATAGGTGAACAGTTTGTATAGAAAGCACATATAATTGGAGAAAACGTTGTTTAATAGTCGTAAAATCATAAAATCTCTAAAGACAATGCATAGATTTTTCTTTAAAATTGATATATTGTTGATTCCTAAATTTCAGTTTGATTGCTATAAAATAATCATATAGGATCATCATCTTCGTTTTGAAGTACATGTATTAACCAATCTGTAACCTAAATGTAGTGAAAACGTCAAAGAGCAACGCAGTGGCTTACAACGCAATGGCATTACGCTTATTTCAACGCTTTTTTGTATTTTTGTCACTTAGAACACCTTTTTGACTGATGTTTACCGAAAAAAAAAACCAAAGTTGGTGACCCTATTATCATTTAACATTATTATAATGGAAATTTATGTATTAACGACATGTCAATTTTTAACAAAAATCTATGCATTGGTAATTACACATCGGGGAAGGTGCTTGGTGTGCACCACCTCTTGTATACCTCTTGGTGACTACTGTTATATCAAATATTATTCTAAGGTCTCTGTTTTTTTTCTCTCGACCATTATTATTATATTTTATAAATATTGAATAATTCTTACAAAGCCAAGCAATAACAGCTCCCAGTTTAGATATTTAGGTCGGTTACATACATTTAGTCATTGTGTAAGTTTGCACGACTCTTGGTCGTTGCGCTGAATGCCTACCGTTAAAAACTTTATACCTCCCTAATTTGATAAGATAGAGCCACCTATTTTATTTCGTATACGAACACAAAATCCAGTAGAAGATTAATTTTTAAGTATACGGCAGTTACAGCAGACTTCAGTATCGAAAATAATGCTCCTTCAACATGAGACTATGAATCATCGAATTTTAGATATGACCCCTTTTGCCATAATAATAATAATAATAATAATAATAATAATAATAATAAATTCTTTATTTTAAGAGGGTAACTCAATTAGAAGTGGTCTCATTTTCTTTGAGGCCCTCAAACAAAATACATGCATACAGTTAACATTCATACATTCATACATAAAAATACAATACATATTACTAGTATATACACAATTCAATCATTCAAACATACAAATGGCAATAAATGGCAGTAATTGGTAAAGTTTTGATTAAATTTTCTTATTTTTACAACAGAAGAAAGAAAACAAATTATTCGACTTGCATAGAATTTTCAAGAAAATGATTATAACAATGTTTCTTAAATAATTCCACATTACGACAATTTTTTATTTTGAGTGGTAAATTATTCCATACAATTGTTGCAGAATAATGAAAAGATTTTTTATAAAAATTTGTATTTGGTCTTGGAACAAATAGATCATTATTAGAGACAGATCGCAAGTTGTGGTGTTGCACATCATTAATATTTAGCATTGCTAAGTAATCAGGTGTTAGTCCATTTACAATTTTATACATTAGAATTGGTTGTTGGTATTTTATTCTTTTTGTAAAAGATAGCCATTTTAAAGATGAAAACATAAAATTAGATGGAAATGAAATATCGCATTCAAGTATAATTCTTGCTACTCTTTTTTGAAGTTTTATGATTCTATCTGAATCTTTTTTGTAATAAATTTCCCCAAACTGAACTACAATAGTCTATATATGGTAGAATATATGCATTATAAAATAGTTGTCTTGTGTGTATAGGCAAATATACTTTAATTTTAAACAAAAGTGATATTTTAGATGAGATAATCTTACATATAGAATCAACATGATCTTCCCAGCTTAAATTTTCATCAATGTCAATTCCAAGTAATTTGAAAGAATGAACATTTTCAATACATGTTTTATTGACGGTAATACATATTTCTGATAGTTGTGTAAGTTTTTGTTTTGAACCCAATTTCATACACTTTGTTTTTTGTGCATTAATTCTCATACTGTTATTGTTACACCAAGATTGTATAGCATTTAAATCATTTTGCAATATGCTGTTTATTTTTTCAATGTTTTTATTATGAAAATGCAATGTTGAATCATCAGCATATAAATCCATGTCGGATTTTTTAACATGAAGTGGTAAATCATTTATATAGATTAAAAATAACAGAGGACCTAAAATAGATTTATCAGATTTAATGTCAGCGTATTGAACTTCTTGTTGTCTCTCAGACAAATATGATTTTATCCAATCTATCGTATGTTCTCCGATATGATAAAATTTTAACTTTTCTAAAAGTATGGCATGGTTAATAAGGTCAAAAGCCTTACTGAAATCTAAAAACACAGTACCAACTTTTTCTCCATTATCTAAATATTTTAACCATTCATCAATAAGTTTAGTCAGTGCTGTTTGACATGAATGACCTTGCCTGAAACCTGACTGAGCGATATGTAACATTTTTTTATTATTTAAGAATGCATATAACTGTGTACATACATGTCTCTCAAAAATTTTAGATATGGTATATAAATTAGAAATTGGACGATAATTGGAGGGAATGTCTGTTGGCCCTACTTTATGTATAGCAGTTACTCTTGCAAGTTTTAATTTTTGCGGAAAACGATTCGACGTTATACTTTTTTTTATTAGAAAAGTTAGTGATGGCGATATTATCTCTGCACTTAGCTTTAAAAATTTGGGACCAATTCCATCTAAACCTGCGGATTTATTAATATTAAGGTGTTTTAGTTGTGAACACACCTCTCCAACAGAAATGAGTTTTAATTTAAAATTTTCAGTTTCCTTTAATTTTTTATTAGTAAAATTTGAGAAAATCCATATCTGAAGTTTTATTTCCAATAAGGTTTTCAGCTACGGAAGAAAATGAACATTTAGTGTATTAACAATATCTTGGGGTTATAAATAGTTTGATTTTCATACTGCATTTTAGGTGGAAAAATATTATCCATTTTTGGATTTAACTCTTTAATGTGATTCCAAAGTTCTTTACTATTTTTGGAACTAGATATAGCGTTCTGATAATATTCCTTTTTTGCATTAAATATTAACGACGTTGTTTTATTACGCCACTTTTTAAAGTTTACCCAATCTTTTTTTGAATGATACATATTTCTGTATTGAATGGAATTTTTAATTTCTTCATTGAACCATTCGGCTTGTTTAAATGTTTTTACTCTTTTAGTTTTCATTGGTGCGTGCTTGTTAATAACTTGATTAAAAAGTTCATACCATTTGTCGACAGAAATATCAATATCTTCTTCCATTTCAACAATATGAAAAGGGGTTTGATGTAAGTCTGCACAAAAGGCATCTTCATTAAAGTTTTTGAAACACCTATACTTTATTTTGATATGATTTTCTTTCTTTACCTTTATATTGATTTTTCTATTTAAGCATACAGGGTAGTGGTCACTTAAAGCATATGAAGGAACATGACAATGAGCAATATTTTCAGGATTAGTAGTGTAAATATGATCAATAAGAGTTTCTGATTTGTCACAAACACGTGTTACAGTGCAAATTTGTTGTTGAAGATTAAAATGGTTTATGAAATTCATCCATTTTTTATTTTCAATTTTTATCAAGTCAATATTAAAGTCCCCCATTAAAATGATCTCTTTGTTTTCTGAAAGAGCTGCATTAAATTCCTCCTGAAAAAGATCTATCTAGGACTGAGGGGAATTTGGTAGTCTATAAACAGTACAAATGAAGAAAGGTTTAGATTTTGGAAATTCTACATCTAGCCTTAAAGTTTTTAATGTGTTTATTGATAAATCAGATCTATTTTTAACTGCAATAGAATCTTTGACATAAACCAATAGACCACCACCATCCTTACTCTGGCAATCTTTTCTGAAAATTTGTATCCTGGCACTTTACATTGTTCATTGTTAATATCAGGTTTTAAGAATGTTTCAACTAATCCAAATAAATCTAAATATCTGTTGTTTATAGTAATTATATTCTTTAACTCGTCAAATTTAGATAAAATATGTCTAACATTAAGGCATACAGCATTGACACCTTTACATTTTAGATTAAGACAGTTTTTTTTTTATAATGTTTGTTTCTATCACTTTTAGGCTTTGAGCTAAAGCTATTAGTGCAAATACCATTTTCTGACTTATGACAATTTTCTCTGGAATTTTTGTTTTTAAAAATCTCAGCTTCAGACATAGAGTTTTGAGAACATATACATTTTGATGTATTACAATTTGGACATAAATTGAGAAGTATATTAAAATTGTTATGAAGAAGTAATGATTTACTATGATTTGAGAATTTGTCTACAAATTGAAATACATCAGTTTTATCCTAAAATGTGTGACAGTCTTTATAATGATGACCATAAAAGCCACAATTAAAGCAGATACCATTGAATGTATTTACAATGCTTTGTCTTTTACCATGCTGTTCATTATTTTCATTATTGGACTGAGAACTATTTGTGCGGATGAAGATGTTTACAACCCTGTTAATGTTTCTAAGTAGCTGAATTGTACCCTGATTAGTAAGGTGTATGCCATTACGGTGATAGTAAGTAGACACAAGATCGCCGCCTCTGGAAACAAATACATCCGTTTGTTTGATGATTTTAAAGTTAAGTTCTGCTGAAATCCTATGTAAAATAGTATTATAGACATCTGTATTAACGTTCCGTCTTGGACAAATTTCTGATATAGTAATATCAATGCTTGGGTTTATAGATCTGACAGTTTTTATCATAAACTCGTAGTTCTGTCTGAAGGCTTCTGGTTGTATTCTGGACGAGGCATCATTTCCACCAACAACTAAAATTATACTTGTATAATGTTGAATATTAGACTTTCTAATTTTTTCTGTTAAAATTGGGACTGTTGCTCCTCTATTTGTTCGTATGTCAACATCTTTTCCAATTTTGCTTGCATCAATTCCTTTAATAATTGAACTTCCTATTATTAAAGTTTTATCTTTTCGATCGTCTGGGAATGTTTGAAAGTTTTTTCTTTTTGTTTGAGATTGATCTAATGCCTTTGATGTACTGGCTGTGTTGCTGTTGTTAATAATATTAACATTACGATATTCTATATTTTCATTTGATTTTTCCATCTCAAGAGTCACGTGTTTAGCGATGCACTGACTACGGCTTGGTATATCTTTTACTCTATCAGAGAGGTTTTGTATTTTATTGTGAACTTGACTACAGGGAACCTCAATATCGTTCAAGGCCGAGAGGTTGAAAATTTTCTGAAAAAAAACCAAAATATATATCGTCCTCCGTTGATGGAGTGCGGTCAGGTCAAGGGGGTCTCAAATTAGGATTTTAGGTACAAAGGTACAGCTGGGATTTCAAAAAACAACACCCATTCATATTGAAGTCTTGTGAAAATTATGACCCATAGATATATTTCATGGTAAAATCATAGCCCATTCATATTTTTTTCTCAGTTTTCACATATACAGCTCCTAGCAAAGTGGTATAACAGGGTGGTTTTTAGGCTCGTATAACAACACTCTGTTTAGGGTTCTTCATACTTAATTAATATTCAGGAAATATAAAAATACAACCCTGAAATGATAAAAACACAAATTTATAACAAGGTTATTAATTATCACAGTTACATATGAAGTAATCACATAATTGTATTTATAACAGCTGACTTCATTTAATAAATACAAAGCTAAAATACCATAGCCAGAACAAACGTAATAAGTATATGATCAACATTTGAATATAACTATCAAACATTCTATTAACATATATCAAGGTACCATAGTATATCAATAATACACAAATTAATAGAGATCAAGATAAGCCTTACCAATTTGTGGAATCAGGCTATACACAACATCAACAGCATAACATTAGCATTGTAACCAATGCTCTACATCTATCATCAAATATATGTCTGTATGATCAATGGGTCCTACAAACAATGTACAGCACAATAAGTATTCAAATACACATTACAGTTTCATATAACCAGATTATAACAATGTTTTAATAATAAATTATAATAGTAATATAAACTTAGTTGACAAGTATCAAATCACACTAAAATTGCTGGCTATGACGTAGTATCAGTATAAAGCAATGTGACGTCAAAGACTCATGACATAAAGGTCAAAGGTCACTCTCAGAATCATTCAAAAATCTGTCTCCCTAATTACAAACTACGCATTCATATGAATCATACACTGAATCAGCTCTTTTACACACATTTACATAATATAGGAACATAGGGTCATACCTACCAAATAGGGCTTAAAGCGTTCCATACAATTCATTCGTCTCTCATACACCTCAAAGTAAATAAAGTGCATTCTTACCTTATAAAGTGAATATACTAAATTCCATATGTCCAAAATACTGCAAATGACTATCAATGAAATATCATTCAATTCCAAACCATATAGATATAGCGTAAACTAGAGTAAATATAAATTCTCCATTTTTCTCAAACAATACCGATTTCATTTCTGGGGGTATGTCTCAATTAACCAATGAGAACACAGATAATTTTGACCAAAAGAAATTCACCTAAGCTTTCTAACTAATGATATATAAATTGTATAGGTAGAAACAGTTACCAATGTGCGGTCAAGCACAGTTGATTAATACTAAATACTCTAATGATTAAATAATACATAGATAAACTGATCAATAAGTAATAATGATAAACTATAAAGAGAAGTGATTAAAATAATAAAATCAATGGAAATCGTCTCTACCACATTCTCCCCCTTCTGAGAGAATGTCTTCCATGACATCAAATGTTTCAAAACATCTACATCAACTGTCTTCCCCCAGTCTGAAGGAAAAGACGTCCTCGTCTAAAACAAAACCACTTACATTCACAAGGCAACGGCCAGTGTGAAAGATTTAACAGGACGCTTATTAACATGCTGGGAACACTCCATAAAATCAAAAGAGAGATTGGAAATCATATTAAGCTCCGATAACACATGCATACAACTGCACAAAACACGACAGCACAGGATATCCACCGTTTGAATTGATGTTTGGACGAAAACCAAAGTTGCCACAGATGATAAAGAAGTGAAAAGTGCAACAAAGTATATACACGATCTAAAAGAAAGGCTGAAGAAGTCATACCAACTTGCATCAACATCTGCCGAAAAATCGCATATTAGACAGAAGAAAGGATATGACGAGAGAGTGAAAGGTGCTATACTCCACAAAGGTGATAGAGTATTAGTCAAGATACTAGCATTTGAGGGAACCCATCAACTTGAGGATAAATGGGAAGAAGATCCTGAAGTAGTTTTAGAACAACCAAACATGGAAATACCAGTTTTTGTAGTCAGGAAGGAAAATTGAAGTGGAAGAAAAAGAACACTTCATAGGAATAACTTGTTACCTATTGGAAGCATAGATAATTTGGAAGAGGAGGTTAGGCCAGTACCAGAACCAAGAAAACCTGTTGCCAAAACTCAGGCGAACACAACCACTAAAAGAAACTCCAACCAAGGTCATATCAGACGTTGAAACTGTCACGGACAGTGAGGATGAATCCTTTGTGGTAATGTGGAATGAACCAGAGAGTGAAAAGCAGACAGATGTCATTGTACCATCAGACGATGAAATTGATACTGTACCTGGTAACGTTGATGACGATCAAGTCCGCACCAGCGACCCGGATTCTGATTCAGTAGAGGACGCTCACGATGCCGATGATGAATTACAGATCCAAGATCAAAATGAAGAAAACGACGAAGCAAGTAGTTTTGTCCAAGATGCTCCAGTAGAGGAATCAGAAACAGAGGACGAAGAAGATGAAACAAGCGATAATGTACCGAGACGATCCACCAGAATGAAAACATCGACAGCAACTACTAAGTACAAAGATTTTGTGGCAAAGAGTGCCCAGAAAACAGATTGGATGATACGAGCAGAATATCTCAAATCAGCTGCATCTTCAGGAATTTTCTCCAAATACGGCGATGATGTTTCGAAGGCCATGCTGAAGTTAATCATGAAGTCAGATAATTGAGGATAGTGAATGTAAAGTGGTTCTGTTTTAGACGAGGACGTCTTTTCCTTCAGACCGGGGAAAACAGTTGATGTAGATGTTTTGAAACATTTGATGTCATGGAAGACATTCTCTCAGAAGGGGGAGAATGTGGTAGAGACGATTTCCATTGATTTTATTATTTGAATCACTTCTCTTTATAGTTTATCATTATTACTTATTGATCAGTTTATCTATGTATTATTTAATCATTAGAGTATTTAGTATTAATCAACTGTGCTTGATCGCACATTGGTAACTGTTTCTACCTATACAATTTATATATCATTAGTTAGAAAGCTTAGGTGAATTTCTCTGTGGTCAAAATTATCTGTGTTCTCATTGGTTAATTGAGACATACCCCCAGAAATGAAATCGGTATTTTTTGAGAAAAATGGAGAATTTATATTTACTCTAGTTTACGCTATATCTATATGGTTTGGAATTGAATGATATTTCACTGATAGTCATTTGCAGTATTTTGGACATATGGAATTTAGTATATTCACTTTATAAGGTAAGAATGCACTTTATTGTATGGAACGCTTTAAGCCCTCTTTGGTAGGTATGACCCTATGTCCCTATATTATGTAAATGTGTGTAAAAGAGCTGATTCAGTGTATGATTCATATTAATGCGTAGTTTGTAATTAGGGAGATAGATTTTTGAATGATTCTGAGAGTGACCTTTGACCTTTATGTCATGAGTCTTTGACGTCACATTGCTTTATACTGATACTACGTCATAGCCAGTAATTTTAGTGTGATTTGATACTTGTCATCTAAGTTTATATTATTATTATAATTGATTATTAAAACATTGTAATAATTAGGTTATATGAAACTGTAATGTGTATTTGAATATAAATACTCTAATGATTAAATAATACATAGATAAACTGATCAATAAGAAATAATGATAAACTATAAAGAGAAGTGATTAAAATAATAAAATCACTGGAAATCGTCTCTACCACAGTGGTTTGTGTTCGTATCGGCCGATAAAGCAGTCAACAATGTGGCGGTGATATTACGTAAATACTACATGGAAATTCTTAAAAAATAAATAAATTATAAATTCTTCTACATTCAGGTCCGTGTGCTTCTCAGGGACATACACACTTAGTATTACACAATCATATCATTACCACATCTCAGCTTAAGGCCTTCTTTGAACATTTAAATGTCCGTACAATGTATTGGCTACCTAAGATAGACACGCAAAAAAACGTCAAATACAGTTTCATAACGGCTTCTTGTAAGTGTTCTTAAACTTATCTTTCCTTTTAACTAGTTCACTTACTATTGATCAAAACATTTTGTAATCAAGCAAATACAAATAATTGAATGAATTATTTTGAGTGTAAACTATTTTGAGTGTAGCCAAAAGGACGATTTTCTTTTCCTAGTGTTAGTTTCCCTTTTGTGGGCGGTGATAGTCCTTTGGCACCGTTTTACGGTGTTTATATATCATAACTCGTTCGCTATGCCCGTGTCTGTAGTGACGTTTTGGATTTCAATGAGCGTCCTCCATGTTTACTGGCAAAAAATAAGTCAGGTATTTCGTTACCACAAATTATTTAACACCTTTACTAAATTCTTCCATATATACACATATTTGGTTGTGTCTGTAGAAAACTTATTTCACACGAGAAAGCACATCCTAATTTTTTCGGTATATTGTTTACCGAGACCGAAAATTTAGATACGATCAGGGTATAAAGTTATCGATCCTATTAATAAACTTATTCTAAAAGGTTATCAATTCAACACTGTAATTAGATCTGTAAATATTGTTTTTATTGGTAAAAATATTGATTTTGTTATCAGTATATTAAAACCATTCTGAACATTATTGTTATGCACATATGCACAGTTACGGTTCTACAATCTGTCGATACCTATATTTTGGCATTGCACAAAGTCATGTTTTATTTGAGTGCTAATGACATCTTTACACAAAATCCATTAGATGCTGGATGTGTACTGATTGATATTTAAGTCTTAGATACATGATTTGTTTATTCGTTATTATTGGCTTTGAACTAGTTGTCAGTAACTGCAAGTACTCTAAGATCTGTTTTTCGTGTCTTTTTTTTTTTTTTTTTTTGAGGGATGTATAAATTCCCTGCCACGTCAGGTCTGTGTTTTCGTAAGTTGTTTTCTGCTTTTTATCAATTTGATGAGTTAAGCCATTTTCAACTGATTTTTATTGTTCTTATGTTGTACTTTTACGGACGCCATCACGAGTTGGTTGACCGTTATGGAATAACCGTTTCACAGATGATATCAGATATGTTCCTTATGTCTTAACTACAATACCCTTCCCTTTTCACGAATGTGACCTACCGAAAAAGACTATCTACCGGATTTGTAGTAACATAAGCAACACGACGGGTGCCACATGTGGAGAAGGATCTGCTTACCCTTCCGGAGCACCTGAGATCACCCCCAGTTTTTGGTGGGGTTAGTGTTGCTTAGTCTTCAGTTTTCTTTGTTGTGTCATCTGTACTATTATATGTCTGTTTGTCTTTTTAATTTTGGCCATGGCGTTGTCAGTTTGTTTTCGATCTATTAGTTTGACTGTCCCTCTGGTATCTTTCGTCCCTCTTTTACATTACTGTTCCAGGTTAGGGGAGGGCTTGGCACCAGCAAACATGTTTAACCCTTCACATTCAATTTGTGTCTGTCCTAAGTCAGGAGCCTGTAATTGAGTAGTTGTCGTTTTTTACTATTTCTCATATTTGTTTTTCGTTTATTGTTTTGCATAGTTTGTTACACAAGTGCCCCAGGTGAGCGGAGGGTTTGTGTCTTCAAACATGTTTAACCCCGTCACATTCTGTATGTGTCTTTCCCAAGTCAGGAGCCTGTAGTTCTGTGGTTGTCGTTTGTTCGTGACTGTCATATTTGTTTTTCGTAAATTGTTTTGCTTACAACTACATAAGTTGGAGTCTGGTGGAGAATTGCGTCATTGGCAATTATACCACATCCTCTTATATATGTTTATAAGCATACAATTCCAATATGGCTTTTTCACGCTACATCTTAATGATTGAGTAGGATTCAAACTATTTCTTTATCCCAATTACAGGAACTACTCAGACACCAGATGAACAACAAGATGGAAGATCGGCTAATGTACAGTCTTCACAGTTAAATACAGGATCCACTCATGCAGTTATGACAGATATTTGGATTGCTTGTTTGCTATTTTTATGGTTTGCCATTTAAATTGACATGTTCAGTTTGATGGAAAACAATAACAAGTGAACCTTTGTCGAATGAATCTTAATGTTATCACTTTTCTAAAGAGAGCTTAGTTGGAAGTTTGAGAAACAATTATTTTGACCTCGAAATATAAAAATACAATTATTTTCAAATATTTCCAGAAATTTATTCCAATATAAGTAATGAAATTATCCAAATAAAGTGTAGATATTAATCTGTTATGTATCATTTAATGCACACATTTCTTAAAATTTTCGTTTTCTAATACCATCAGGAATGGTTTTTGTTGCTATTCCTGATGGTCCATCTTTGTATAATAGCTCCTCAAGTTTTTATAGATATAAGAAGATGTGGTATGAGTGCCAATGAGACAACTCTCCATCCAAGTCAAAATTTATAAATGTAAACCATTATAGGTCAAAGTACGGTCTTCAACACGGAGCCTAGGCTCACACCGAACAGTAAGCTATAAAGGGCCCCAAAAATTACTAGTGTAAAACCATTCAAACGGGAAAACCAACGGTCTAATCTATATAAAAACGAGAAACTAGAAACACTTATGAACCACATCAACAAACGACAACTACTGAACATCAGATTCCTGACTTTATACATTCTTTGCTCTAAAATTTTGGTTATATGTGTTCTTGCTGAAGGTATATCAAGAAAAGCGCTTCTTTACGCACGAAATTTATAAAACATACTTTATTAAGACACCATCTTGATATCTGGATGTATATTTTTAGTGTAATTGGCTTTCTATCGCATATCTCGTAGATTTACGATGACAATTTCAAGAGAAACATTTTGATAACAGTTTTTTGAATGTTGCATCTTTCGGTTTTGAGTCAGAGTTTATGAATATTTCTCTCTCTCTCGACATAGTAAGAAATGAAAAGGAATGATGTCAATTTTTAATAACAAAATGATATGATGTAGAGACAATGTTTGATCAGAGCGCACATAAACCAAGTCTGCTTATACACATGTAAAAAGTCCACATATGATCTTGAATGTACGTAGTTATAATATAATTAAACAATGTATTGTTTTATAAAACGTAAATTTATAATAAAATAATTTGAAAGAAACATTGTCGATATTTATTTGGGATAGAATAAAGTACATTCTTTTAAACTAGTAAGCTCAAAATTTTAATCTAATAAAAATAATTTCCAACTGCGTACAATTTGATTAATATACGTGTTTAAACATTTAAATTATGTAGATTTCATACAAGTGTCATGAAAGTAAACTCTGTGCAACACAAATTTACGGTATAATTTTGATAACTATTGTAATTGACTCAAAATGAGTATAACTTTTTAGAGAATCTTTTTTCTCAATGAATATTTTTTTTGACAGGTCTCATAACACTTTACACATTTTCGCAATACCAAAAAAAAAAAAAAAAAAAAAAATAGTCACATTGTTCATTTTATTAGACGAAGATTTCAAAAACAACGTTTTACAAACAGTGTCACAAGCAACACTATTACCATGGTGATGATGTCTGTTTTACCTTATGATCCTCCATAAATATAAAATAAAAGTATGGCCGAAAAGACCTGTATTACATGGTCGAAATTGTACACCCGATTCTTTAGTGTTAAACCTTAGAAAAAACACTTTTGAAAACCCTTTTTTATGTAAAAAGAATATGTCCCAAAAGAGTTCCTGTTAAAAATCATTTTAGAAAAACTAATGGTCACTGGTTCTCGACCAGTAATATGTTTTTTGCTCTGTTTTTTGGGTTTTTAAATTTTTTTTTTAGATTTTATCAATGAATGATATTTTAAAATCTAAAAGAAAGAAAAGAGAAAAAAAAACTAAAGTGTTATACCCTTAAAAATAGCAGAGACATCTGGGGAATATGCGAACATGGTTTAGATGAATTAAAAAAAAAATCACGAATTTTCCAATAATTTACATCCGCGAATTAAAACAGAAATGCGTTACTCAACTGAAAAAATCGAATTTCTTGATGTGTTTGTAAACATAGAAAACGGACAACTTAAAACAGATCTTTATACAAATTCGGCAGATAAACACCAGTACTTACATGTTCCGTCAAGCCATCCAAATTCTGTAAAAAATGCTATACAATATGGACTCGGTATTCGTGTCAAAAGAATTTGCTCAACAGAAGAAAATTACAAAATAAGAAGAGAAGAAATAAAAACGCACCTGAAAAAAACGTGGATACAATAACTCGTCAACTGAAGTTCAATTAAAAAAAGTCGACATTCTAAACCGAGACGATCTATTACAGTACAAACCAAAGAAAGAAAACGACAGAGTACCCTTAGTAATTACTTTTTCCAAAGCGCTTCCAAATATACATTCAATTCTCAGAAAAAATCTTAAAATTCTCCATCAATTAAAGAGGCTAAAGAAAATATTCCCCGATCCGCCTATCGTAGCATTTAAACGCGACAACAACATAAAAGACATCTTAGTGCACAAGAAGTACAATTTACTATTTTATAAACAAACTATTGGCTGTGGACCATGCGGTCAAAATTGTGCATTATGCTGACACATAAATGAAACCAAGGTATTTTGTGACAACACCGGGAAAGAATATACCATTCAGGGACAAATAAACTGTAAAACCGTGGGCGTAGTATATGCAATTAACTGTACAAAATGCGAAAAACTTATATATGTAGGACAAACGGGTGATACACTATATCAACGGATGCTATTGAACTTTTCAAAAATACGAACAAACAAAACAGACGATCCGGTAGCAAACCACTTCATTTAGCATAATCATTCGATGACAAATTTAAAAGTTACCGCCATAGAAAGAGTATTTGGAACAGAAATTTACAGAAAAACTAAAGAATCCTTTGGATAAAAAAAATTCAAAACTTAAGAGCCTGATGGACTCAACACAATGTATGAACGATAGTGAAAATATTTATAAAAAAAAATTTAAAAAAAAAAGCGGCAAATGAACGTCATAGTGGTTATTATAACGTAATGTATCCAAGCGATGTAATTGTTGTTTCAATATTGTAATTTATTCCAATGAAGAAGGCCGTAATGGCCGAAACGTATGGACAATTGTGTTATAGTTTTTATTTTTATCCAACGCAATCATAGGTTTGAACGTTGTTTTCAATTTAGACTTGTTTATATTTTTTGTTTGGGCTTGTATTATATTTTCCTTCGGATTTATATGATCCGTTCATCCTATTTCGACTCCTCAAAATTCAAGAGTTTATCCTAAATTGAGGTAAATTATATGGCCTTCCAAATACCGTTTCGATCCCTAACATCACTGAAGAGACATTAATTATCGAAATCCGGATATGGTGTACAAATTTTTGCACCTCATGTTTGTGGTATACCATCTTTTCCGCAAGTTTATTGTTTTCTGTTTGGTATTAAATTAATATTAAGATCCATTTTGTTACATCTGGTGATCAATTTATTTGGCAATCGCCAATGGCAGTCAGCAGGGTTTAAGAACATCCGTTGTTCGACCTGTTAGTCAAATGCGTTTTGTTAAAATATATTTTTTCACTTTTTTGGCCTTTTGAAAATGTTGTTTGTGCTGTATTTAGACCCTTCTACCTAGAAATTTGTTTTACATGCACACGTATAAAAATTGCAGTTTTTATCCAACGCAATCATATGTTTGAACGTTGTTTTCAATTTAGACTTGTATATATATATAATAAAAACTATAACACAATTTTCCATACGTGTGTTATAGTTTTATTATAATATATATAAAATGACTGAATAATAGCCAACGATAAATCTTACGGGGCGATGGCTCATATAATTATGATACAGTACACTACAAAATATAATATATAACCAGTCTAAAAGGGTACAACATCACCAAAAAATAAATGTAACTATAAATATTTCGGATAACAGATATCTTTCATCAGTATGATCACGATGTAAAATGAATCGTATCAATCTATTCTGATTATAAAACTATAGCAATCTTGAAACATCATAGAGACGCTAGTACAATTCTAAAATTTCCAAACACGGCGCAACGACATACCTAAAATAAAAATAGTAATAAATTGCGATATGAGCTTGCACAACTTTAAAATTCCAAAGGTGACGACAGTTAAGATGTTACAACAACTGCGTGGAAATACATTCCCAATAAACAGCACTGACCGATCTAAGCTTGTACAATACCTACCGAATGTTTAGTCCAGCTGCTTACTCTGGTTCTGAAATGCAACAATTTCACCTTTAATGGTGAACATTACCTACAGATAAAGAGGACAGCGATTGGGACGAAAATGGCGCCGTCTTACGCCAATATTTTCATGGGCAGATTAGAGAAACAAATTATTTCAACATCTTTATCCAAACCTCTGTCTCGGTTCCGTTTCATCGATGATGTTGATATGCAATAGATTGAATCCCAACAAAAATTTGATGATTTTATCAGACATGCAAATAACACCCACCAGTCAATTAAATTAACATATGAAATTTCCGACTCTAAAATATCTTTCTTAGACACAACTACATCTATAAAGGACGGTGTCATATCAACAGACCTCTACTGTAAACCTACAAATAAACATCAGTACCTTTCTCCCCAAAGCTGTCACCCCAAACACTTTACAAAAAGTATCCCGTACAGTCAAGCTCTCAGAATAAAGAAGATTTGCTCCTCTGAGGAGGCTGTCACTAAACGGTTACAGGAACTTCGCGGATTTTTTACCAAACGAGGTTATAAAAAATGGGACATAGATAAGGGTTTTGCGCGTGCCAACAATAACAGCTGCAATGACCTGTTACAGTACAAACAGAAGAGTCGCAGCAAAATAGTTCCGTTTGTTTTAACATACAATCCTGCCTTTACTAACTTTTCACGTTTGATCCGTTCCAATTGGCAAATTATTGCCAAGCACCCAAATTTATCCAAGATCTTTCCCAATCCTCCTGTCTTAGCTTTTCGAAGACCAGTAAGTCTTAAAGACTTATTTGTGAGAGCTGACGTCTCCTCTAATAAAAGCGGTTCAACTGCAGGATGGTGCAAGTCGTGTGCACGTGGTAACAGACGATGTCTGACTTGCCAACAAATTCTTAATACTCAAACATTTACTTGCCACTCCACTGGGTCTGTGTACACTATATTTTGTAATGTAACTTGCAAAACCCAAAATGTTGTATACCTTCTTGAGTGTCGAAGTGGCATGCATTCTTTTAGCGAGACAGAACAGCCATTCAACAAACGCATGAATGGTCATCGAAGTGACTACACCTGCAAGCTGATCTCAAAAACCTTACCATCACAATCATAGACCACAACGAGGGTTGGTCAAGGGCCAACAGACTTGCTCGGGAAAGGTTTTGGATAAGAAAGCTAAGGACAGTTTCCCAGAGGGCATAAATGAAAAAACATAGAATGTTTCACTCATTTTTCCTACGATCACTCATTTTCCTGCCATCACTTATTTTCCAGCCATCACTTGTTTCCAGTAACTCCGGCTTCTGTACTGGACTCCTACATTTTTAAGGAATTTTTTAATTATACATCTTTTAATTACAGGGTTCTATTCATTTGGGATGGATGTAAAAGTACGCAGTCACGTTCAATTATTTTTCTTATCATTATCAAACTGCTATTTATTTGGGGTGTTTAAATACGCAGTCTCTGTTTTAATTACTCTACCGTTGTCAAAGTTGAAATATTTTACAAGCTTAGATCGGTCAGTGCTGTTTATTGGGAATGTATTTCCACGCAGTTGTTGTAACATCTTAACTGTCGTCACCTTTGGAATTTTAAAGTTGTGCAAGCTCATATCGCAAATTATTACTATTTTTTTTTAGGTATGTCGTTGCGCCGTGTTTGGAAATTTTAGAACTATACTAGCGTCTCTATGATGTTCTGGTAAAACTGTTTTTTGTATAGAATTCAAGATTGCTATAGTTTTATAATCAGAATAGATTGATAAGATTCATTTGACATCGTGATCATACTGATGAAGGATATCTGTTATCCGAAAAATTTATAGTTACATTTGTTCATTTTATTTTTTGGTGATGTTGTACCCTTTTAGACTGGTTATATATAATATATATATATATATATAAAAAAATATAACACAATTTTCCATTACATCCTTCTTCATTGAAATAAATAACAACAATATATATATATATAACATCCGTGATAAATATGTAACAGCTTTATTAACAAAACAACCTACTCCACCTCGTGGTTGCTATAAACAATGTGGGAGAAGGAATTGCTTATGTAAAGCTGTCAATACTAGCAGTTCTTTCACAAGCTCCTTTACAAAACAAAGTTATCCCATCTACGTAAATTCCAACTGTAAAACGGAGAACTCAATTTATGCATTAGCATGTAACACCTGTGGCATTCAGTACGTGGGAGAAACAGTGGACAAATTTAATATTCAGCTAAATAACCATCGATCGTGGTACAAAACCAAACACAAGCTGTCCCCTCACCAGACATCTTCACTTAAAACACATGCTTTTGATAATGTTACTTTTCAAATCATAGGAGTGAACACTGAGTGGGACCCACAACGAGAAGGAGAAGAGAAAACTTTTGGATCCACCAGCTCCTTACTTTAGAACCTGATGGTCTAAATGAAAAAGACGAGAAAAGATACAAGAAAGATAAAGAATAATTTATTATGTAGCATCGTCCTTAACATCTCTGTAATATTGGCCAATGAACGTTGCAAAATTACCATACTTCAACAATAAATAATCTTGAACTTCATTCAAATTTTGAATGTATGTATAAGCAGCAAAAAAAAATTCACTGTTAGATGAGCTGCAAAAGTTTCTTATCTTTATCCGATTTCACCTGGATAGATGCACGCTCGATGAAGCTAGTTTGTCTAGCGAAATATTGCGTTTATTTTTTATCGCATTGTCAATATTTTTGAAATTTTAATATTTACATACTAAATAGTGTGTTAAAATTACATTGTTAGGCAATTTATAATTTCATTTGTGTAATTGTATTAATCTTTGTACTGATTAATCCACACTCAAATAGATTTGTATGTTATGTGTTGCTATTGATAGGCACCATACTAAATATTACACATATATACTTTCACGGTACTACAATATGTCGATACCTATAGTTTGGCATTGCTTAAGGTCATGTTTTTCTTTGACTGTTAATGAAGTCTTTACACTTAATCCATTGGATGTTGGGTGTGTACTGATTGATATTTTAGTGTTAGATACATGATTTTTTTTTATAAGTTGTTATTGGCTTTGAACACGCTGTCAGTAACTGCGAGTTGGTTCAGTTTGTCGTTGGTTCATAGCTGTCATATACGGTATGGTTTTTTTTAGGCCGTGTTGAAGGCCGTACGGTTGCCTATAATTGCTTACATCCACTTCATTTTAATTTTTGGGGATATTTGTCTCATTGGCAGTCATACCACATCTCCTTATTTTTATACTTATATATACGCCTAAACATGTTAAAAATCATTATTTGATGTGACGGCATGGTAATTACATTATCACTGTGTCCAGTGCCCTAGACATTCGACCAACTAGGCTATATAAAATATAGCTTTCGTTAGTCGAGTAATGCCTTTCCTCGTCGTCGAGGGTTGTAACACAGTGCATGATGTATAGTGGCAAGTAGATGATATACCACGCAGATCAGCTGTTTTTTTTCTGTCATAAAGGATGATCATCCATGTTGCCACGATGTGTCAGATGCAGTGGTTCGAATCCCGCTAAAGAAAAAAAAAATATTGGCTAACGCAAATTTCGGATCAACATTGTTTGAGACGAAATATATCTATATATATATATGTCCATATGATAATTGAACCATAATTCAACCCCCAACCACCCCCTCCGCTATTTTTCTATTTTCTTCTTTTAGATTTTAGCATGCATAACATATACACATAAATACTGCAGCCTAGTACTTTAAAAATGATACAAAATAAAAAATAGACTGCTTAGTGTGCTGTACATAATTTGTTGAAATACATTTTTTTTTAATTCACATCATTACTCTAATACTCCTCACCCAATTTGTCAATATGATGAAACTATAAACAACTGCCATACGAATTGGAGGTTTAGCTCGTTATAAAACCAGCTTTAACCCACCATTTTTTGGCAAAGGCCTGTTCCAAGCCAGGAATATGACGACCCTTTTACACTCGTTATGTTGGTTGATAACGTTTGATTTTGTAAGTATTTATGGACTTCCCCTTTATGAATTTACCTTGGAGTTCGATATTTTAGATATACCTTTTTATCAATTTAGTTGCGTTCTTATTAAGAGGAAGCTAAAAAGGATGAGGAAGAAGGTAAAACGAGTTACCTTCCTATAAACTAGTATCTTACCCGATAACTTTTAAAAGTGTCCAATTGGGAATTTTCAGCATAAGATGGATTATGCACGAGAAGTTCTAAAACAGTGTAACTCAACATATTTTCAAAATTAAGACTTAATAAAGAAGAGTATATTATCTAAAATTATTTCTATAGATTACAAAAAAAAATTATTAAGATTATTAATCTAGGAAATATCTTCCAGCCGGACAGCTGAATTTATTTCAATAAAAGTGGCGATAAAATTAATAAGTATAAAACGACTGTCATGATCGTTGTTACTGTCTAAAAAATTTAAAACATACAAGGTGTACCTAACTTTCTCCTTCACTATTAGATTATTACCCATTTTCAGGATTTTTTTTCTTCAAAATGTTATAGTTGTAATTAAATTAATGCATTTATCGCATCAATCTTTTATCTTTCCGTGAAATTTTGGGAAAAGATTGCTTTTAGGCAATCTTAAGACCTATACCTTTTACTAGACGTTTATTTCTACTTGAAATTCGACGTCAACGGTGCTGTGCTTTACATTAAGGAACAACTCAGATTCTTCAGTTTGTTTTGTTTAAAAGAGTGAAACAAATTTACAGATTGAATTATACATTTATCCGTTAAGTTTTTTTTTAAATCCTTATTTTTGGAATTTGGGTCCTCGAATGCTCTTCAACTTCGTACTTTATTTGGCCTTTAACTTTTTTATTCGAGCGTCACTAATGAGTCTTTTGTAGACGAAACGCACGTCTGGCGTACAAAATTATGAGTCTGGTATCCTTGATAAGTTTTTTTACTAGCCACTGCTTGTGCAGGTTTCCTCCCCGAGGGTATCACCAGCCCAGTAGTCAGTACTTCTGTGTTGATATGAATTATCATTGATATACTAGTAGTTATATGATGAACTGTTTACAAAACTTTGAATTGTTTGAAATACTAAGGCTTTTCTACTCCAGGAATAGATTACCTGTATTTGGTACAACCTCTCGGAATTTTGGGTCCTCAATGTTCTTCAACTTCGTACTTAATTTGACCATTACCTTTCTTTATTCAAGATTCACTGATGAGCATTTTGTTCACGAAACGCGCACCTGGCTTACAGAATTATAAGCCTGGTATTTTGATGATTTTTTTTGCGTCTTTTTTATTTGCGTTTATTAAATAAAACGGAAAATCAGTATTAATCTACATCTATATAAAGCATGACGTCAGTATAGGAATTCCGCACCTCTACTACAACTAGAGCTCGGATTTTGTCGTATTCTATTGTTGTTTTCATTTTTTAAAATACAAGAGAGATTCCGAAATGAAACTATTTCCATGAAGTTAGTCCTTAAACGTTGCTATTACAAGTCAATCAGGTAACATTTATGAAATGTCAAAATTACACTTCCATTAGGAAACGGAGTACCTCAATTGACTACTCCTCAATCAAAACCTAATTCAAAAACGGTTTGTTTATGTAATTAAGCGCCTAGTAATATTTTTGTTTTACAATACCTTAGAGTGCATCCAAAACATATACTAATTGGTTGCTCTAGGTCCACAATCCGATGATTGTTTTGCAACTCAAAGAAATCGTTTCTGTTGGTTTTTTTTCAATGTTTTGACCACTAAAAGGATTATTTTTGTTACTTGCTTTTAGATCTCTAAAACTGACATTATCAAGATGCTTCATTTCTTTATTAACAACATATTTGTTACGTTTAAAGGACGTGTTTTCCAACAAAAACCATGAAAACCAACGGTGCTCCTCGTCTTGTCGTCTTGTTTGTTGATTCATATGAGGCGGACTTCATATAGGAGCTTTTTGGGAAAAATGGAAAGAAGCTAGCATTATCCTTGAAAATAACTTTCCGCTGTATAGATGATGTCCTCTCACTAAATAATTCAAAGTTTGGTGACCATATTGAACACATCTATCCATTCGAAATTAAAATAAAGGTTACAACAGATACAGTTTAGTCTCATATTTTGACTATTTTGACTAACATTTTGAAATCGACAATGAGGATCGGTTGAGAACAACATTTTACGACAAAACAAATGATTCCAGCTTCCCAATTTGAATTTTCCATTTCTATGTAGCAACATTCCAGCAGCGCCTGTATATGGAATATATAGCTCCTAGCTGATACGATATTTCAGAGCTTGCATTTCTTATCATGATTTCCTTAATAGAGGGTATTTACTAGCAAGGGAGCTATTGAACCAAGAGTTTTGATAAAAGTCTTAGTAGATTGATAGTGTACACGAGATATAAATATATTACTTGTGGTCGGACTATTCCATTTTGAAATGCTTAATACTTATAACAAAACAGACACTAATGATGATTGATTGTTAATTTTTAGATAATTACCAACTACCCAGCACAGAATGTACAAACACTTCATAAAGGACACTTTAAAGTAATGTTAAGTATGTAAACATATATCACAGCGGCGTTGACAACCTTTAGTTTGAGTCTGGTGTTAATTTTTTTTACATTAACAACTTTGTTAAACCTTCATGGAATATTATGACATTTGGACAGAAGCCTTGTACATATCAAAAGTCGTTATCCAAAGCAAAATTTAGAAAATATAATAAGCCTGATAACACTGACAGCCACAAACGCTGGAATAAAATAAAACCCATGAAAGATACCAGACTTAACATTTGATATGCAAGACGTGAGTTTCTGCTACATAAGACTCATCAGTGGAGCTGAAATCAAAACAGTAAATGTCTACTCATTCACAACCCAGGTGAATCCATTATGGATATTTTCAAAAGTTGGCAGGTGTACTCGTTTTAAAGATATGGATACGTTTTATTGACCCCTACCACATGCGCCTCTAGGGCATAGTCC
Organism: Mytilus coruscus; assembly: GCA_017311375.1. Taxonomy (NCBI): domain Eukaryota; kingdom Metazoa; phylum Mollusca; class Bivalvia; order Mytilida; family Mytilidae; genus Mytilus; species Mytilus coruscus. The sequence continues at coordinate 96,376,122 of CM029601.1, forward strand.
TTCTGTCTGTACTAAACAAGTTAATGCTTGTAACTCAAGAGACCAAAAGCTTTCATGTTGGTAGAATTTATTTGTCATTATAACAGCATTTCATTTCTGGGTCTTAGACCATATACCGTAACATTTTGGCCATATGAACCCTACAGCTAAAATATAACAGATTGGCCTGTTTTTAGCCATGTACAAATATATATTTGACACAGACTATGTGAGATTCATAGGAACATTCAGAAGGAATATTTTTAAAATGATTGCAATTGAATTTCTAAGAATGAGGTAAATGTACAGCAAAAAGTCAATAATTATATTGTTCATCTGTAAATATACGCTGTTCCAAGATAGGCAATTTTCAAAGTTCAAAAAATGTTTTTAGATTGAATCAAATAGTGAATACATGTGCAGTTGATTTGTTTTTGGGGAAAAATATTTATGCTTTGTATCGAGACGATGAGTTAAGCCTTTTTAACTGATTTTTATAGTTGGTTCTTATGTTGTACTGTTACACCAAACTCCCAGGTTAGGGAGAGGGTTGGAGCCTTCATACCTCGCCACATTTTTTTTGTGTCTGTCCCAATTGAGGAGCTTGTAGTTCAGTGGTTGTCGTTGGTTCATGTCAGTGATATTTGTTTTTCGTACATTGTTTTGTTATAAATTGAGGCCGTTAGTTTTCTAAATTGAATTGTTTTATATCTTTCACGTTGGAGCCTTTTATAGCCGACTATACGGTTTTTCTCATTATTGAAGGCCGTACGGTTGCCTATTATTGCTTACATCCACTTTATTTGAACTTTGGTGGATAGTTATCTCATTGGCAATCATACCACATCTCCTTATTTTTATAACATAAATGGAAACAATGGTGATTTTTTCCTTCAGAGCTATCAAGCTCTTCGATTTTAAAAAGAAATATAAAATTGAATATGCATCTCAAAGATCAAAAACGATTTGCAACTATTAAAATCAGTTGTTTTGCGAATATTTGTATTTAATAAAAAAAAAAAAGATGCATTATATCTTTTAGAATCTTATTGCTTTTATTTGTGTGTTTGTTTAATAAATGTCTTCTTGGCCACAGTAAACTGTTCATTGTACACGGAAAAAGTCCACGGTTATGTAGGATAGTTAACATATAATTTGTGAAAAACATTTTTGTTAATAATTACATATTTTTCTTAGATATAGGACAGAATCTTTATTATGCACTGCTTGTGAGTATCTGGTTAGTAAACAAGAAGCCAATGTATCCATGGCTTAAATACACGTGTTTACACATTATACTGTCTCGAACAGTTGCAACAATATATTCACCTTGAGCTAATCCAGTAAATATCAATACTCATAAATAAACTCGGGTAACTCAGGAGTACTCGCAAGTGAACGTAAGTCACTCGTAAGTATTCGTGAGTAATTTGCAATTTATCAAAAACATCCACGATCATCTTTACCATTGTCCACACATCGCCTTCTTCTGTTCCTTCCGCAAAAAAATCTGAGAATCAAAATGAGCACAATTGAAAGTTTTAACATGAAGTAATCATAGATAAACATGAAAAGTAAACAAGTTGTTTGTTCTTTGTCAGATACCGGTAATCATCATACTTGACATTAAGCATAGATGCTTAAAGAAAGATATAACCTACATTTAAAACTCTAGTTTCAACAAATATAATATACATGTAAATACTAGCGGATGAATATTTAAACGTGTTTTATATTAAAATCTTTAAGTACGTATATGTCTTTATATAACGAGGGGTACACTGTTTCTGAGATTTTTTCAATTGTTCGATGGTAATGGAGAAAATGGGCAAGTGATTTGGAGTTGAACGAAAAGATTAATTTGATCATAATTTATTCTAGTTACGATTTAAGTAGCTACGAATGCAAGAGACAAAGGGACGATATATGTAGTCCTTAAATTAAGTACTTTTCTATTTCTGATTTCTAATTGCAGTCACAAGGTTTTGTTATGGAAGAGACATTTTCAACTTTATTCATACTGAATGTTCTTACAGGTAAATGTTTATGTTTACAGATACAAATACGGAAAATGTTTTGTTGACCGATCAGTTTTTCAGCTTTAATTCAGAAACTGCAAAGTTTTTTCTCTTTTCTAAAGTTTTTGTTTTCTTTACATTTTGAAAATGATCTTCTAACTACTTCATCAACAAATGCAATTCAGTAGTATTTTAAAAAGACATATTTGGGGTATTTATCATTTACTCTTGATGCTTTAATCCCTTAAACCGACACATTGTTCTGTCTTTTCCTAATGTTTTGTTGATGTGTAGAAATACTGGCTAAAAGTAAGAATAAGACGCTTCTTAAACCGTTAAAATGAGTGACATTTGAAAATTTGCCTGGCAGAAAAAAAGAATATCCACAAATGGTCATATAAAAATAAAAAGATGTCAATTTTATATATCCAATACATGTAATTAAGTTTTTTACTTCTATAGTAAGTCCCTATAATTTTGATTAATTAAATAAAAGTTTATATTTATTAGTTATCTATATCATTGTTTAAAGAAATGTTAACAGAGAAAACAATTTACATGTAGAGAATATATTTTGATGTTTACAGTGGTCCATGGAGTATGTGATAGAAATGCTATTTCTGACTGTATTCTTGCTCTTCAACCTTTGTCCAGTTCGGGAACTTTACCAGATGCACACTCATTTTGCAAGTAAGTGTTTGTCGTGTCTAAACTGATAATATACAAAAATGTTTTTGACATGCATTACACAATAGTGAATACAAATTTTGAGACTTTTATTATTCATCTTTGGGCAATACATTTTAGAAACCTTTGAAAGGCATATATTTTTTATAACATTTTTTTTGCATTTCACTGTTTGTAATTAAAGTATTGATTTGGAACCAATATAATATAAGTATGTATTCTGATTACCTTATCTGTCCATATGCCACGGGATTTCGAGGTCGTGTCACGTTGGTTCGATCCTGACAGGATCAATTAAAAGACTTGCAAATTGGTATTTACAGCTTTTCCGCTTTCACTCTATTTAAAAGAGCAAATAATGGTCAACTCGAAGTAGGAATAATGTGTCCTGTTATGGTGAAATGTCTTCCTATGGACTGTTACTATGGGAATAACCTTCTTAAAAATCTGTCTCAATGTGTCAGTCTATTTCAAAGCAGAGTTCATATTAAAATATCATGAACATGTTTCCGTCCTATGGATTGCCCTTGCCACTGGATGTTAAACAGTAAATCATAGTAACCACCATCATTATAGACGTATTTACTCTTGTATGCAAATGTGTCAGACACCTATTTTAAAAGAATTCAATCAGTTATATTTCAGATAATAAAAGAGAGAAAATTTTTTCGATTTTCAGTTATAGTTTGACGAGCCAAAGTTGTATGCAAAATTTCAGCAAAATCTGTGACATCGCCCATTTACAGTTCCTTGACCTTAATTGACAATTCAGAAATTAAAAAATATATCTATGCTCTTTCTATCAACAAAAAAAAAGGAAATTATAACAACATGCATTTCTTTAAACGACTGCCTAGTGAACTATTGGACAAATGAGAAAAAAAATATTACGATTCCGTGAAGGAAATGATAAATCATATATTGCGTTTGCGCGGAGGTCATTTTAGAGTTAAACAAATTTTGCTGTTTATCAAATCATGATATCTTCATTTCATGCTTATATTTCAATTAACTTCCATATTCAACGCTATGATAGATAATTATATCTCGATTTAACATTTATTGGAATTTGTATATATTTCTAGACTTGTTTCAACAGTCAACACCTGCATAGCTCCACACAAAGCTGCCGGTGAAGGTGATGACATTATGTTTGGTGTACGTTCCTTAAAGACAACAGTATTTTCACTGTGTGGGGAAAACAAAGCAGAAGATGGTAAATATCCCACAGTATACGTCATAGATATCAGAATTAGGTGCCAAAGATTTATCCTATTGGTAATATGATACAATACACTATAGCTGTTTGATTTTACGTTCCAATAGTTTTGTACTTTATTCATCAGCCACCTTTCATACTTGTAAAATCGATAAAATAACGAGAAACAGTTTTGGATATAGATCTGAATATATCCCTGTTTGTGCACTACGTTTACGTTTGATGTTTGTGTATCCAAACACCCTTCCTTCATCTCTTATATAAAAAAACATAAATATCATAGGAACGTTGGGACAGGACAATTTTTTTTATGTCCACCTCCCTTTTTTTTTAACCAAAATCCGTTATTTTTTCTTTTTCTTTTAGTTTCAACTATTTTCGCGTTTTTCTGTGTTATATTAACATAAATATACTAGAAATAACATTTTTGTACTATATACTATCAATTTTAATTTACTACCCAAAGCGGTCACTGATTATATATATATATATATTACAGGCTTTTTCTTAATTTAGGCATTTAACAAAATGCTGAAAACTTTAGGCATCTTCTGAAATACCTGTAAGATGTGGGCATGACTATTTTTTTCAGGCATTTTACAAAATGCCTAAAAAAATTGAAAGGCATTTTACAAAATGCCTGAATTATTTTAAAGAATGAAAAAAATAAAAAAAAACAAAAATACCGAACTCCAAGGAAAAATTTAAATCAAATGGCAAAATCAAATACTCAAACACATCAAACGAATGGAAAACAGCTGTCATATTCCTGACTTGGTACAGGCTTTTCCTTATGTAGAAAATGGTGGATTAAACCTGGTTTTATAGCTAGCTAAACCTCTCACTTGTATGACAGTCACATAAAATTCAATTCCAGAAATGTTCATCAAAACTGAGCAATTGAAAGTATAAAACAACACAGATTAAATTATCAACAACATTCTCACAAAAACTACCCTCAACGATTATTTGTTATTTCATTAAATATTTGGATGACAGGTTCTGTTGCGCATTTGTCCTGATTTTTTGCAAGTATATCGTTTGGCGTTAAATTTTCTCTTAGCACTACAACCACATTTGGTGAAACCTGGACCATGACACTTTCATCTCTGTCTACATTTAAACGTTTGAAAAACATGGGGTTTCAGCACAGACATGAATATATATTTCAAAAGATTCGAAGTATTATAAGCGTTGTTAGGTTGACTTACATCTTTTGGCTTATCAAATCATTCACCAGGCTGAGTCAAATATTCGCATAGTGGGTGATGCATGCATAGCAGGTGACGCTTACCCTTTTGACGCACCTTGATTTGTCGTTTCTCGTTATTTTTTTTATTTTTACATTAGTGAGCTACTGTCGCCTTAATTCATCAGATTGTAAAGACCTAAGAATGCCCTTAAGGCTGTGACTATGAAGAAACTCATATTTTTACTTTACAACCAAACACGTCCTTGTATGGTGAAAGCTGTGCAGCATGTGTAAATTTGCATTCTTTTTGAATGGGGACATTAAATATAATGCCTTGTGTGATGCTCTCTGAACGTTAGGAACTCTTCTTCTTCAAGCCTGTTGGAAAGTAAATCTGTCCTTGACCAGCATACATCTTTTCAAGTGGCAGTCAAAGTGCTTGTCCTTTATCCGATCAATCCGTTGCAGAACTTACTAATTTTATTAATAATCAAGTTGTTCTCGTCCTAAGTAAGCATGAAATATTAGCCACTGAATGTAAACAAACAGGAAATTGTCAATCAAACAGCATCCTTAAATTCTTTTTTCTCTGCTTCATATTTTCTACTTTTGTTTTGAATCTAGATTGTCTAAAAACTCATTTGTAAATTTTGTCCACCGTTCATCATGAAAAGAAGATCATAAAATTACTATCTTATATACAACGTTAGTATAAACGTAGCTTCGCCAAAAAGAACCTATTACAGACATCCGCACTTTCCCAGCTAGTATTTGAAGAATAAACTTAATTTTACTGTACCATTTCGTATTTTCTTTGCAAGATATTGTGTTTTTGGTCATATCTCAATGATATTCTTTTTAAACAAATGCCTAAATGAAGATTGCGGCTTGTAACATATATAATCAGTGACCACTGTAGATAGTAAACTAGGAATTGATAGTTTTTAACAAATAAGTGTTCTTAAGAGGATTTTGAAAATGAATATCCTGGCATGGTAAGAGCTGAAAATAAATAAGGCAGGATGCACATGAATATTCTGCAACACAAAATGCCGGAAATAATTGTGCACAAAAGTGAAAATTAATAGACAAACACGAATAGCAACAGATGAAAGTGAGTAGTCAATCCGCAAAAAAATCCCCTGAACCCCACACCACCCCCGAATATCAACTGGTTCTCCCCTTACACAGCAATAATAAAAAAATATGTAAAGATTGCAATTGAATACAGTAAATTAAAACAACATGCGTATAACAGAAGCTAAAATTCTGGCATGAGGGAATCCCATTTAATCATGCCCTAATCCGAGAGAAAATAGATTATATTATGTCTAATTCCGTTAAAAAAAACTATACTATAAACCATGTTGTTTCCTATAATAGAAAAATCAGACCAGACAAATTGGTTAATATACGCGTAACTGTAATATTGTGATAATAGACACTTTCTAGTTTAAATTGTGGAGAGCCAATAACCGTAGATTCTTACTAAGGGCTCTATAAACAAAAGTCGTTTTCCCTTGCTGCATAAGATCTAAAAAATAAAGTCTTATTTGCAAGCTTCGTAGTCTTAATGAACAAAAGTCGTTTTTACAAGCTTTGTAGGTTGCATTTCTGTAAATATCGACAATGCAATTTCCCATAGGAACTCCTTTCACGGCTGAAACTGTACCACTTTTACTATGAAGTTTTGAAAAAAAATTATATCCTAGAATGCAAAAGTTCATATGCACTACTATTTTTTTCAAAGGTCAAAATATAGGACTGTGCGGCATATTTTCAACGTTTATATGCCCCAAACTTCTATGAGTTTAAACTTACATTAAAATTCTATGGTACCCCTGCCTTGATTTAAGGATTTCCACAGATTTTAACTTGATCACTATGAATATGTATATTTACTGGTAACATTCCAAAGTTATGTCTCTACGAGATGAAACACAGAGATCATATCCGGGAACCAGTACATAAACAAAATTAATTATCTATGAATATTATATATCTCCCCAAAAGAGGCGTGGTTTGAGAAACAGCTGTATTTACAAAGTGCAACCTATACTAACATTTATTCCAATAGAAAACTTTCTAAAAACACTTTTTCTCACAACAATACTTATTTATCAGAATTATAGCCTCAAAGAAATCACTGCATATACTCTAAGTTTTCTTTTACAGTACACTTTATACCCCACCCCTGTATCAATTTTTTAAAGAATTTGAAAACAAGACTTTAATTATTACCAGCTTACCCTATGAGCATGTTTTCTGACATAAAATGTCTAGAACCTGTTTGAAACTATTTTGATAACAAATTGAAAGCATTTCAGAACACTATAAATGTAGTGTTTAGCAGCTAATCATCCCAATATTCAAGATTATATAAAGTATCCAATCCTGCCTCTGTCTCCAGTCCACATCTTACTGTATGCCTATTTGTCAATGAAAGTTCACAATTACTGCCTCAGATGGTCAGTTTAGAAATCTTGTCACAACAGTATCATCTCTTACCATATATCTAACATAATTAAGCTAATATTTGAACTAGAAGTGTTTAAACAAAGCCATATTTGCAAAAGTTGTATGTATGAAGATACCAGTCTGATGTATGAATTCACTCAAAGTTTTATAGAAATGACTGCTAACATCTGATTTGCATAACTTCCAAGTACAGTTATTGGTTTCTTCTCAAAAGACCTTTAAAATGATAAAGTCATAGCATTTACAAGTCAAATTATTTGTTTTATGACCAAGGAATAAGGCATTTTTTCTGTTTTTTGCCCCTGGGACCTAAAATTTCCTAAATTATTCTGCTGTTTATAACAATATGGAATATCTAGTGCATAGTTGGGATAGAACACACTATTCTAAGTTTTATTGAGGTATTTTTGTATTTCTAGCTTGTATTTTTTATTTTGCAGTCACAAAAAAAGCACATTTAGGTGCTAGGGCTTACTTTTGGGTTATCGACAGGATAAAAACACCCCACCAATAATATTCAGGAAGGATCTATGAGTTTCAATGACTGCGAAGAGTAAATATAAGCACTTCTAAACAATTTAAATTACTAATATGCATATATTATGAATTTATTATGCATTCAGGGCTTTAGGTAAACTATGTATACTGTAAACTGTGAATTTATGCTTAGTCATCATTGTTAAGGGCCAGGATTTTCTCAATCTTCAAGAAATATTCATAAAACTTCATATTTATAATTTCATTAAAATCTCTGAGATAAACCTGATTTGGTGAATTTCTGTATGTTCCCTTTTTTACCCAATATAGGTTGCATTTCTGTAAATATCAACCAAACAATTTCCCATAGGAACTCCATTCACGGCTGAAACTGTACCACTTTTACTACGAATTTTTGAAAATAATTATATCCTAGAATGGAAAGTTCATATGCACTACTATTTTTTCAAAGGTCAAAATATAGGGCTGTGCGGCATATTTTCAACGTTTATATGCCCCGAACTTCTATGAGTTTAAACTTACATTAAAATTCTATGGTACCCCTGCCTTGATTTAAGGATTTCCACAGATTTTAACTTGATCACTATGAATATGTATATTTACTGGTAACATTCCCAAGTTATGTCTCTACGGGATGAAACATAGAGATCATATCCGGGAACCAGTACATAAACAAAATTAATTATCTATGAATATTATATATCTCCCCAAAAGAGGCGTGGTTTGAGAAACAGCTGTATTTACAAAGTGCAACCTGTAGGCTCTATGAGAAAAAAATTTTTTTAAGCTTTGTATGCTCTTTGAACAAAAGTCGGTTTTTTTTTCAAGCTTCGTAGCATCTATAAACAAAAGTCGTTCTTTCAAGCTTCTCAGGTTCTATAAAACAAGGTTGGATTTTCAAGCTTTGTAGGCTCCATAAACAAACGTCGTTTTTTTTCAAGCTTCGTGTGCTTTAAAAACAAACATCGTTTTTTATCCTGTAGTTTTTTTGAATGGTAATTGTGGTCAAAAGGACTTTTAAAATATGAATATTTTATAGATTGATGGATGTCTTTCATGAATGTATAGGGCCTCTCATGAAATGTGTCAATATCACGAAAGAAATACCCCAATATGACCAATACAGAAAGGGTTTGAAAACTGTAAGATAAATCTCAAACTTTGTATGTGGTGATCACTTCCGAACAGGTAAAATTAGTTTCCTTAAACATACACCAAAATATGACAGTGGAATACTTTGATATATTACAATAATTCTTAATCAACGAAATTTCAGTTGCTGCGAACTACAGAATGTATTTATTACACTTGATTTCAAATCTATGATATAATTGTATTGGAGTTAATTTATGTCGAAACATTCCATATTCTAACTGACCTATAATTGTTTAAATCCATGAACTTAATTTGGTCTCTGGTGGATAGTTGTCTCATTTGCAATCATAACCCATCTCCTTATCTTTATATTGACAATGTGGGATGACATACAAGTTTAAAAGAGTTGAAAGCAACATTTAATGCAAGAACTATAAACAGAAAAATATTGTAGAGTTGATCATGCACTTTGAACGATTTTCAATGTACCTTTCTAAATCATTACTGACTAAATAAATCAATGTTACTACTTATAGGATATATAAAATTTGGGAAGGAATGTTTTGAATCAGAGAGATACCTTAACGCTGCAAGAAACTGTCAAAATCAGTATGTCGAAGAAAACCCAATATCTGAAGCAGAAACACAACCACAAGTAAATACGGTGTGCCAGTAAGTATTTTGAAATATTAGCGTCCTGTCAAATTTTGTGTATATACAAAAAATGAGGAAAAGACTCTTAAGAGGCAATCAAACGTCGATGAAAAACAGACAACACCACGATCAAAAGAAATGCGACGAACAGACAAACAGCAATCTACAAAACACCACACAGAAAACTAAATATTAGTCAACACGAACCCAACCAAAACCTTGGTAATCTCTTGTGCTATGGAAGAGTAAGCAGGTCAAACTCTACTGGTGGCGTTCCTCGTGCTCTTCATGGTAAGGACCAATGCTGATAAGTTGTATTCGGTGATGTCATTAACGAGGAAAAGGACGACGGGACTATGGTTATTAGATATTGATTAATTATTTGGTGTTTAACGCCACTTTCAGTGCTATTGGCTTTTTTGTTGTGGCCAGTTTTTATTGGCAGAGAAAGCCGGAGTGCCAGGAAATAACTATGGCCTTCGTCAGGAAAACTGTCAGTTCTAGTCAATACAGATTAGAATTAAACGCACCGGCCAGTGTTGACAGGCTAGTGATACAGTAGATGAACTACTTATACCAATCGGACACCGCTTCATTGTGGCAACGACAAGTTGAACATACTAGTGGTCATCTTGATATTGATCAACCAAATTATGACGGCATCCCTAATAACATTCGAAGGAATGTGTTCAATTTTACAATTAAAAACTATTTGTGCAGTAACTTCATTGTTTAATCAGCATATTAGGAAAATAAATGTATTATAGGGAACTCAAGTCCTGGAATATTGTACCAATTTGGAGATGTGTACCCCATATGCAATTACTGTTGGAATGTCGCTGCATCAAATTGACAGTTTACAATATGAAAATTAAAAAGTAGTCCTTTTAGTCATAAACGTGACCCTCGCTGTCAATATTGTTGTCATATAAATAAATACTTATAGCCTTAAAACGTAATGTAAAAAATAACAAATTAGGATAGTAAGATGATGTGAATCGTATTTTTTTAATGTCAAAAAAATAAAATTTGAAACATGTACTTTTTGTTTGAAAATCACAGAAAAAAAATTCACATTTTATATAATGTTTTGCTATCTATGAAAGGCTGGATGAGAAAATATGTCATTTTCTTGCCTTTTGTGCAAAGGAAATTCTGTTGGTGTGTTAGAAGCTTTTATTAATAGTAAAACAGCAAATAATAGTTTGTTGTTATTGGAAAAAATATGTATACAAAGGAATGTATGTGTTATACACATTGACCACAAAAAAGGTGGGATAGAATACTTTAAATATTGGATAAGTGCAGTAAATACTAGGTCGTGTTTCTGAACTCCTGCGCAAAAAGTATTTAACAAATTCAAATTCTCATACAGAATGATTTCTTTTAAATTTTTTTTCTCAACATTGTCTGCTAAAGAGAGCGGGAGGGGATAGGAGGGGTGTCATCCCGAATTTCCTGAAAATCAAAGGCTGAATACCGAAAACCTGAAAAAATAAAGCATTATTTCCCGAATCCCGAAAAATTAATCATTGATTCCCGAGTCCTAATTAGTGTAAATCCCGAATTCCCGTAACTCGAATAATAACAGCGCCCCCCTGACGGTCGTTGTCCTCATGTAGTGATCGAAGTGAGTGAAATATAACGACTGGATTATTCGGGTTAGAATTCCCAAAATAAATGCCCAACCCGACGTCCCGAAAAGATCTGTTCTAGAGTTCAGTTTATCTAAATTTTCACAAATCAAAATCAAATAAAAATGTGTAAATTTGTCTTCAGACACGTAAATTGATATTGGTTACTATCTGGTCTGGATTTTAATAGAAAATAGCAAATGAAATGTATAATGATCTTATGTCATGGGTCACGCACGGATTGTCTTACTTAATATGGATGCTTATGCGGCACATCAAAGATAAGATTAATTTTTAACCAGACAGTTACCCATTGTGCATTAGAATGTACCACAGAACTTAAATTCACTTGAATACATTGACCTCTTATCTTGTCGATTTGGAAGCCTGGCTTAAATCCACGAAGAGACTTGGATGAAATTGAAACATCAACAGCTCTTAATGTTCACGGGAACGAAGATTTTGCATGTACGCAGTAGTGATTAGATCATCAATGAAGTATTTTAAAAATTAGACGCCAAGGTCGAAACTAGCTGTAGCTCATAATGAAGAAAAAAGCAAGAAGGGTTCATCATGTACCCGAAGTTTTGTTTGTTGAAATGTGTTGCTGGTGGATAAAGTCGCACCGACTTAAAGCAATGTAGGGTCTACAGAGAAATGACGATTTAAGGGTTCGAGGTATGTACTATTTGAATAAATATATTATCTTTGTAGAATATTTGCTGTCATTTCAACTTTATTCAAACTCAATTATGTATTTCATTTTTTTATAATTTTTTTTCACTTCCCGTTTTGAAATTAATTATTCTTCTCAGTCAAGAAAGTTAGAACCAATATTTTTTTTAAAAACGTGGCAAACTATTGTAAAAAAAAAGATAACTTCAATAGATACGGAGGGAGGCCATGTCAAAAAAATGTTGGAAGAAAAAAAAGGAAAAAAAGAAAAAAAAACGAAAAAAAACATTAGAAAAACAATAAGGTCTTTCCTCACGTAGGGGAAAGACCTTAAAATCCATATACTTTGCAGTGTTCTGTTGTTTTTTGGGTAATTGTCATGTCGGCATGGCAATAGTAGCTCGCAACACATTCTATATATCAACGATTTATTCCCGGGGTCGTCATATTTTAATGATTTGGAAGAGCTCTGAAAGAGAAGAGAAATATCCATCTATCGAGTGCAGAAAACTTTCACCAAATTTAATAAAATAAGCAAATTGATAGATTCAATATTTGGTTCCTTTCCATATTCAAAACATTTCGCATTATTTTAGCATTTTCAGTGTGCTAGAGATACATTTTGTAAGAAATTAGAATTCATTTTTTAGGGTGAAGAAAGATATCGTTTTTCCTTTATTGCACAAACCACCTCTGGACTGGAGAGATTGACCTGTCAGTTACTGCTGGAAAAGAGTCAACGTTTATGAATCGACATGTCCAACACTTGCAAGAGTAATTTCGGCAGTGTTTGTGAAACTTATTACATCTTTTTTGAAAAATCATAATTCGCTGTTGTCCGATAATTCAACCTTACAGTGATTTACATTTCAGTTGCTTGCCATGCAACTATTGTCAGCAAAATTAATAAACAGAGAGAAAGCATGTCCTGTATTTCGGAACAGAAAATGAGCTTAAAATATTTCCTGAAAAAGTGATAATTGTTAAAGCCCGTGAAATACATGTGTACATCAAATCAATTTTATTATAAAAATAGAAAATTGTGCACTCAAAATTATGCATAGTAAATAGTGATGTTATTGTTTAAAGACAAATTTTCTAATGGTCTGAAATCGGAAAGCGGCATTGGCGATAACTTGAAATACAATTTTAGATTTTGTATTTTCTTTAAGAGCAATTTTAATGTATATTTTTTGTGATATCAACAATAAATTTATGTAGAAAATACACAAATAAAACAATTAGGCTAATGTGATAATTCTGTTTAAAAATTATATTGTAAATTGTTTTACCATGAAAAAAAAATAGTTTTGGAAAGGCAGAATCTTCAAAAGTCTACTAAGTAGCATGATACTAAGAATACTATACTGGGAATATATCATGACTATGAAGGTACACACCTCTTTATCCATCTTTGCTTGTGTTCTCGTTTTCAATGCGTTACATTTTGTTATGTCTGGGCCTTTTATGGCTTGCTATGCGGTATGGGTTTTGCTTATTGGTAAAGGCCGTACGACGTTCTATAGTTGCTATAATACCTACGTCATTTGGTCCCTGGTGGAAAGTTGTCTCATTGGCAATCATACCACATCTCCTTATTTTATATTTTACATATACCAAATCAAAAAATTATTGTTTAAAATTCGATAAGCTTTCTGAAAAGCTTTTAACTTGAATATGTGCAAACAGTTAAATAAAATGCTTAAACCATGTGCACTAATTATTTGAAATCGAACCCTTTCCCTCCAGAAATTGTAAAAAAAAAATGTATTGCAATTGGTGTTGATGTGTTTATTTCTTCCAATATTTTTTTAAAAATCAAAACATTTATGCGAAAAAAAGCCCTTAATTCCTACATTCCAACATCTGTTTGACCAATGCGAGTCAAACATATTTTTGTGTGTTATAAATTACACCACAGACTTTCTTTATTCAAAGAATAAGTTCGAAAGTACATAATTATTATCAATTCACCTTGATAAAGAAGGTTTATAATGCAATGTCTTTCGGATTGCAATTAATTAAATTTGGTAAGCGATGCAAAATTTAACAAAAACATGTAAAATTTGCATTTTTTTTTTTATCAAAATATGCCTTTATCAGCGACAGATAATAATTATATTAATAATTAATATTGGGAAACAATATTTAAGAACATGATAAAGACTGTTTAATAATCATTTTCAGTAGGATTTGGCAACTGTTAGATATTGACATTGCAAGTTAAACAAATGCAGGGGAAATTAGCCGTTTCTTTTTGCATCGAAGAACATCCGGCGAAAACAATTTTTTTTTTATCTATCACATTTTTGTTGATAAAAGACATCGTGACGTTTTAGTAAAGATTGACATTTAAGACTAGTGTGTGAAATGAAATACTTCTTTTACAAATGTATATTCACGCACGTAGCGAAAATGTATAAATTTTAATCGAAGAGAGGCTCTTTTTTCACTGACATTTATGCAAAAGAGAACATTCATTTAATACAGAATAATTTCAAGCAAGTAGAATGTTATCTTGCATACATACAACTCCTCTGTTTTCCTATTTAATTGAAATCATAGGATCTCGTAAAATTTGCGACTCCAGAATATCTTTCACGGTTGATTGGCAGAGCTAGTTGATACGTTTTTGAAACATCGGTACTAAATATATTGTGATGGCATTTTCTTTCTTATGTACCGATTTTTTTTTCCTTTTTTTGGAAGAGAGACGCATTTTTTAAAAAATGTTTGACTCAATGTCTTGAAATACGCATTGCTTGGTTTGAAATGGAATGGAAAAAGTAGTTTGTTTCTACTGAAAATTATTTTTGATTTAAATTTATTATTTTCAAAATGTTTTCATTTAAGTTGTCCCGAGATGACGTTCAATAGACGGTTGTCAATCAATTTAAGAAGGCGGGGTAAACGGTCATTGGTATCCAATGAATGGTCCACTGTACAAAGTGTTGAAGAGCGGTGATGCTCAAACACTTCGAATGACATTGTCATAAATGAACGACAGTGTTGTATAAACAACAAAAGGGGCTACTACATAATCACGATTGTGTAATCCTAATTCAAAATAAAGTTGAAATTGACAAGTAGCTTTGCAACCACGGTCATGATGATGGGTGTAAAGACTGAACAATAAATCATTTCCAGTCTTTCAGCCATTTTTTAGACTTATCCACTGCGGTAAACCAAGTACTGTTCAGACTATTCGCTTGCAGTCAATTAAGATCTGTTCAGTCTATATTCAGACTGTTCAGTAGCTGTTATATACCTGTACAAATTAACATCACACTGAATTGTGTGAAAAGCTACTGAACAGTACTGAATTGACTACAAGCGAATTGTCTGAACAGTACTGAATTGACTGCAGGCAAATTGTCTGAACAGTACTGAACTGACTGCAGGCGAATTGTCTGAACAGTACTGAATTGACTGCAGGTGAATTGTCTGAACAGTACTGAACTGACTGCAGGTGAATTGTCTGAACAGTACTGAATTGACTGCAGGTGAATTGTCTGAACAGTACTGAATTGACTGCAGGTGAATTGTCTGAACAGTACTGAACTGACTGCAGGTGAATTGTCTGAACAGTACTGAATTGTCTGAACAGTACTGAATTGTCTGAACAGTACTGAATTGTCTGAACAGTACTGAATTGTCTGAACAGTACTGAATTGACTGCAGGTGAATTGTCTGAACAGTACTGAACTGACTGCAGGTGAATTGTCTGAACAGTACTGAACTGACTGCAGGTGAATTGTCTGAACAGTACTGAACTGACTGCAGGTGAATTGTCTGAACAGTACTGAATTAACATCAAGCTGAATTGACTGCAGGTGAATTGTCTGAACAGTACTGAATTGACTGCAGGTGAATTGTCTGAACAGTACTGAATTGACTGCAGGTGAATTGTCTGAACAGTACTGAATTGACTGCAGGTGAATTGTCTGAACAGTACTGAATTAACTGCAAGTGAATTAATTGTCTGAACAGTTCTGAATTAACATCAAGCGAATTAATTGTCTGAACAGTACTGAATTAACATCAAGCGAATTAATTGTCTGAGCAGTTCTGAATTAACATCAAGCGAATTAATTGTCTGAACAGTAATGAATTAACATCAAGCGAATTAATTGTCTGAACAGTACTGAATTAACATCAAGCGAATTAATTGTCTGAACAGTAATGAATTAACATCAAGCGAATTAATTGTCTGAACAGTACTGAATTAACATCAAGCGAATTAATTGTCTGAACAGTAATGAATTAACATCAAGCGAATTAATTGTCTGAGCAGTACTGAATTAACATCAAGCGAATTAATTGTCTGAGCAGTTCTGAATTAACATCAAGCGAATTAATTGTCTGAACAGTACTGAATTAACATCAAGCGAATTAATTGTCTGAACAGTTCTGAATTAACATCAAGCGAATTAATTGTCTGAACAGTAATGAATTAACATCAAGCGAATTAATTGTCTGAACAGTAATGAATTAACTGCAAGCGAATTAATTGTCTGAGCAGTTCTGAATTAACATCAAGCGAATTAATTGTCTGAACAGTTCTGAATTAACATCAAGCGAATTAATTGTCTGAACAGTTCTGAATTAACATCAAGCGAATTAATTGTCTGAGCAGTTCTGAATTAACATCAAGCGAATTAATTGTCTGAACAGTTCTGAATTGACATCAAGCGAATTAATTGTCTGAGCAGTTCTGAATTAACATCAAGCGAATTAATTGTCTGAACAGTAATGAATTAACATCAAGCGAATTAATTGTCTGAACAGTTCTGAATTAACATCAAGCGAATTAATTGTCTGAACAGTAATGAATTAACATCAAGCGAATTAATTGTCTGAACAGTACTGAATTAACATCAAGCGAATTAATTGTCTGAACAGTAATGAATTAACATCAAGCGAATTAATTGTCTGAACAGTAATGAATTAACATCAAGCGAATTAATTGTCTGAACAGTAATGAATTAACATCAAGCGAATTAATTGTCTGAACAGTTCTGAATTAACATCAAGCGAATTAATTGTCTGAACAGTAATGAATTAACATCAAGCGAATTAATTGTCTGAGCAGTTCTGAATTAACATCAAGCGAATTAATTGTCTGAACAGTAATGAATTAACATCAAGCGAATTAATTGTCTGAACAGTAATGAATTAACATCAAGCGAATTAATTGTCTGAACAGTACTGAATTAACATCAAGCGAATTAATTGTCTGAACAGTAATGAATTAACATCAAGCGAATTAATTGTCTGAGCAGTTCTGAATTAACATCAAGCGAATTAATTGTCTGAACAGTAAATTAACATCAAGCGAATTAATTGTCTGAGCAGTTCTGAATTAACATCAAGCGAATTAATTGTCTGAACAGTACTGAATTAACATCAAGCGAATTAATTGTCTGAGCAGTTGTCTGAACAGTTAATTGTCTGAAGTTCTGAACTTCAAGCGAATTAATTGTCTGAACAGTTCTGAATTAACTTCAAGCGAATTAATTGTCTGAACAGTAATGAATTAACATCTGAATTAACATCAAGCGAATTAATTGTCTGACAGTTCTGAATTAACATCAAGCGAATTAATTGTCTGAGCAGTTCTGAATTTACATCAAGCGAATTAATTGTCTGAACAGTACTGAATTAACATCAAGCGAATTAATTGTCTGAACAGTACTGAATTAACATCAAGCGAATTAATTGTCTGAATTAACAGTTAATTGTCTGAATTAACATCAAGCGAATTAATTGTCTGAACAGTAATGAATTAACATCAAGCGAATTAATTGTCTGAACAGTAATGAATTAACATCAAGCGAATTTATTGTCTGAACAGTAATGAATTAACATCAAGCGAATTAATTGTCTGAACAGTTCTGAATTAACATCAAGCGAATTAATTGTCTGAACAGTAATGAATTAACATCAAGCGAATTAATTGTCTGAACAGTTCTGAATTAACATCAAGCGAATTAATTGTCTGAACAGTAATGAATTAACATCAAGCGAATTAATTGTCTGAACAGTAATGAATTAACATCAAGCGAATTAATTGTCTGAACAGTTCTGAATTAACATCAAGCGAATTAATTGTCTGAGCAGTTCTGAATTAACATCAAGCGAATTAATTGTCTGAACAGTAATGAATTAACATCAAGCGAATTAATTGTCTGAGCAGTTCTGAATTAACATCAAGCGAATTAATTGTCTGAACAGTAATGAATTAACATCAAGCGAATTAATTGTCTGAGCAGTTCTGAATTAACATCAAGCGAATTAATTGTCTGAGCAGTTCTGAATTAACATCAAGCGAATTAATTGTTTGAGCAGTTCTGAATTAACATCAAGCGAATTAATTGTTTGAGCAGTTCTGAATTAACATCAAGCGAATTAATTGTCTGAACAGTAATGAATTAACATCAAGCGAATTAATTGTCTGAGCAGTTCTGAATTAACATCAAGCGAATTAATTGTCTGAACAGTAATGAATTAACATCAAGCGAATTAATTGTCTGAGCAGTTCTGAATTAACATCAAGCGAATTAATTGTCTGAACAGTAATGAATTAACATCAAGCGAATTAATTGTCTAAGCAGTCCTGAATTAACATCAAGCGAATTAATTGTCTGAACAGTAATGAATTAACATCAAGCGAATTAATTGTCTAAGCAGTCCTGAATTAACATCAAGCGAATTAATTGTCTGAACAGTAATGAATTAACATCAAGCGAATTAATTGTCTAAGCAGTCCTGAATTAAAATCAAGCGAATTAACTGTCTGAGCAGTTCTGAATTAACATCAAGCGAATTAATTGTCTGAATTAACATCAAGCGAATTAATTGTCTGAAAAGTTCTGAATTAACATCAAGCGAATTAATTGTCTGAACAGTAATGAATTAACATCAAGCGAATTAATTGTCTGAGCAGTTCTGAATTAACATCAAGCGAATTAATTGTCTGAGCAGTTCTGAATTAACATCAAGCGAATTAATTGTCTGAGCAGTTCTGAATTAACATCAAGCGAATTAATTGTCTGAGCAGTTCTGAATTAACATCAAGCGAATTAATTGTCTGAGCAGTTCTGAATTAACATCAAGCGAATTAATTGTCTGAGCAGTTCTGAATTAACATCAAGCGAATTAATTGTCTGAACAGTAATGAATTAACATCAAGCGAATTAATTGTCTGAACAGTAATGAATTAACATCAAGCGAATTAATTGTCTGAACAGTTCTGAATTAACATCAAGCGAATTAATTGTCTGAACAGTAATGAATTAACATCAAGCGAATTAATTGTCTGAGCAGTTCTGAATTAACATCAAGCGAATTAATTGTCTGAACAGTAATGAATTAACATCAAGCGAATTAATTGTCTGAGCAGTCCTGAATTAACATCAAGCGAATTAATTGTCTGAGCAGTTCTGAATTAACATCAAGCGAATTAATTGTCTGAACAGTAATGAATTAACATCAAGCGAATTAATTGTCTGAGCAGTTCTGAATTAACATCAAGCGAATTAATTGTCTGAGCAGTTCTGAATTAACATCAAGCGAATTAATTGTCTGAGCAGTTCTGAATTAACATCAAGCGAATTAATTGTCTGAACAGTACTGAATTAACATCAAGCGAATTAATTGTCTGAGCAGTTCTGAATTAACATCAAGCGAATTAATTGTCTGAACAGTTCTGAATTAACATCAAGCGAATTAATTGTCTGAACAGTTCTGAATTAACATCAAGCGAATTAATTGTCTGAACAGTAATGAATTAACATCAAGCGAATTAATTGTCTGAACAGTAATGAATTAACATCAAGCGAATTAATTGTCTGAACAGTTCTGAATTAACATCAAGCGAATTAATTGTCTGAACAGTTCTGAATTAACATCAAGCGAATTAATTGTCTGAGCAGTTCTGAATTAACATCAAGCGAATTAATTGTCTGAACAGTACTGAATTAACATCAAGCGAATTAATTGTCTGAGCAGTTCTGAATTAACATCAAGCGAATTAATTGTCTGAGCAGTTCTGAATTAACATCAAGCGAATTAATTGTCTGAACAGTAATGAATTAACATCAAGCGAATTAATTGTCTGAACAGTAATGAATTAACATCAAGCGAATTAATTGTCTGAACAGTAATGAATTAACATCAAGCGAATTAATTGTCTGAACAGTTCTGAAATCAAGCGAATTAATTGTCTGAACAGTAATGAATTAACATCAAGCGAATTAATTGTCTGAACAGTACTGAATTAACATCAAGCGAATTAATTGTCTGAACAGTTCTGAATTAACATCAAGCGAATTAATTGTCTGAACAGTAATGAATTAACATCAAGCGAATTAATTGTCTGAGCAGTTCTGAATTAACATCAAGCGAATTAATTGTCTGAACAGTAATGAATTAACATCAAGCGAATTAATTGTCTGAACAGTAATGAATTAACATCAAGCGAATTAATTGTCTGAACAGTAATGAATTAACATCAAGCGAATTAATTGTCTGAACAGTAATGAATTAACATCAAGCGAATTAATTGTCTGAACAGTAATGAATTAACATCAAGCGAATTAATTGTCTGAACAGTTCTGAATTAACATCAAGCGAATTAATTGTCTGAACAGTAATGAATTAACATCAAGCGAATTAATTGTCTGAACAGTAATGAATTAACATCAAGCGAATTAATTGTCTGAACAGTTCTGAATTAACATCAAGCGAATTAATTGTCTGAGCAGTAATGAATTAACATCAAGCGAATTAATTGTCTGAGCAGTTCTGAATTAACATCAAGCGAATTAATTGTCTGAACAGTAATGAATTAACATCAAGCGAATTAATTGTCTGAACAGTAATGAATTAACATCAAGCGAATTAATTGTCTGAACAGTAATGAATTAACATCAAGCGAATTAATTGTCTGAACAGTAATGAATTAACATCAAGCGAATTAATTGTCTGAACAGTAATGAATTAACATCAAGCGAATTAATTGTCTGAACAGTTCTGAATTGACATCAAGCGAATTAATTGTCTGAGCAGTTCTGAATTAACATCAAGTTAATTGTCTGAACAGTAATGAATTAACATCAAGCGAATTAATTGTCTGAGCAGTTCTGAATTAACATCAAGCGAATTAATTGTCTGAACAGTAATGAATTAACATCAAGCGAATTAATTGTCTGAACAGTACTGAATTAACATCAAGCGAATTAATTGTCTGAGCAGTTCTGAATTAACTGAAGCAGTTTGAGCAGTTCTGAATTAACATCAAGCGAATTAATTGTCTGAACAGTTCTGAATTAACATCAAGCGAATTAATTGTCTGAACAGTAATGAATTAACATCAAGCGAATTAATTGTCTGAGCAGTTCTGAATTAACATCAAGCGAATTAATTGTCTGAACAGTAATGAATTAACATCAAGCGAATTAATTGTCTGAGCAGTAATGAATTTACCGCAATGAACAAGTCAGAAAGTTGACTGAAAGACTGAATATGACTGATTAATTCATTGTTAAGAGTTTTCAGATGATGTTAAGATCTAAATGACCGTTTCAGACTAAAATTCATTTTATCCATTGTCATCCTGTATTTTTAATGGAATACACTGCATATAAAAAAAAGAATTTTATTCTTGAGGAAGCATGTATTCAATGTTAAAACTTTTCTTATAAGTACGAACAGTTTATTTGGTTGATGTCCAGTGAGTCTGAAAATGTTAATATATCAGTGTCAAGATTTATTAGTACTTGTTTTGAAAATGTGCATTTCAGTGACTAAATATACACGTAGTAGTGATATAGTTTATGCTTTATATATTACAAAGGGTTAATATTCTATTTATTTATTTCTAAACACCATCTTGTAAGGAGGATAAGAATATGAATATTTTTGTTATTTATTCATTTATTTTCAAAGTAAATATATCTTTAAAAAATACTGTATAATCAACACTATATATATATATGCGCGGAAACGGGACCTTTAATCGGATTTAATAAAGTATTCGTATTCGTGTATTGGGAAACGTAATTTTTTCCAGTTATTACCAGGCCAGAATATTCAAATCCAAATCCTCCTGCCTTTTTGAAGGTTTGAAATGAAAACCAGTGTTATAGAATCGTGGTTTATTATGATTACTGCATTTCTTTATATATTATAGAAAGACCCATGGTATGTTCGATTGTGTTGGTAATGTTATTCAACGTTTGTGTTCCCAGGATGCATTCGAGTTTTTTAATGGGACAAAAATCAAGTATATCGCTATAATTTCCAGAACAGTCAACTGCCCTCTCTTAGGTATGTTTTACGAATTATAGGGCACGGTAGCTTGTTCGCCATAATAATAAGCGGAATTTATATGTCATCTATTCTGTCTCTTTACCAATGTTGATACATTATACTTTTTACATACATTCTAAACATTTATAGACATATTTCACAAATTTCATATTGACTGAACCTCTTAATAATTGAACATAAATAACTGTTCTTTCTTAGATTTCGATAATTTACGACAAAAGGGATGACTTTTCTTTCCCTGTTGTAAATTGCTTATTACTTAAAACGTTTACTAAATTCTTTTACAGATATGTAAACTTTTTAAAAATTAAATTTTAAGACGATATTGTTTATAGAACCCTTGAAGTTAGATATGATCCATGTAAACTTATTGATCCTTTGGATAAACTTATTCTAAAAGGTTATACGGTGACATATAATAGTTGCTCACATCTATACGTCCTACGGTCTCTGGTGGATAGTTGTCTCAACATCATACCACAAAGTGACATCTTATTTTTATTCCGATGTTGCTTTCCCGTGACATATCTTTAAATGATTGAGTTAGATTTAAAATATGTGTTTCTCACAATTACAGGAACTACCCAGACACCAACTGTACAGCATGATGGACGATCGGCTAATATAAAGTCATCACAGTTCAATGCAGGATCCACTCATGCAGTTATGACAGTTATTTGGACCGGTTGTTTGCTTTTTTTTTATGGTTTGCAATCTAAATTGACATGATTTCAGTTTGATAAAAAAGGTAACAAATAAACCTTTGTTGAATAATTCTGAATGATACCCCTTTTCTAAGAAGTTTAAAAGTAGGAAGTATTATTATATGACCTTGAAATATAAAAATACAATTATTTTCAAATATTTCAAGAGATACATTCAAACATATCCAGACACTTCTTGGGTATTAACTGTTGATTATCATTAAATGCATAAATTCCTTATATTTTCGGTTGATAAATTTTGGAATTATTAGGTTTCAACTCCCTCAGGAATGCTATTTTTGATGGTCAATTTTGTTTATATAGCTCTTCAAGTATTTATACATTTCGAGAGTTTGTTCTCAATTATTAATTGTGTGCGGTCCTGCTGAAGGTTTACCTTCGGACGCAACAAAATGCATTAAGTGTTTTTTTTTTAAGACAGCATCTTGACATATCGTGTGTATTTGTAGTGTGTAATTCAATTTGGCTTGCAATCGCAATTGTCATTTATCGAATATCTCGTAGATTTATGACGGCAATGTCATGAGAAACAGTATTTTAATGTTACATCTTTAGGCTTTGAGTTAGATATAAGTTAAAATATGAATACTTGTCTCTCTCGACATGGCAAGAAATCAAAAGGAATGATGTCGATATTTTAATAACAAAATGATATGATGTAGAGACAATTTCTGTTAAGAGCGCACATAAACCAAGTCTGCTCATACACATGTAAAAATTCTACACATAATCTTAATGTACGTTGTTATATGATAATTAAACAATGTATTGTTGTAAAAAGATATAGATATAAGAAGATGTGGTATGAGTGCCAATGAGATAACTTTATAATAAAATAATTTGAAAGGAACGATTGTCGTTATTTATTTGGGATAAACTAAAGTACATTCTTTAAATAAAATTTGTTCACAATATTAGCTTGTTAAAAAAAAACGAATTGATTTCTCCAACTGCCTACAATTTGATCAATATGCTTGTAAGAATATTCAAAGTATATAGATTTCACACGAAACACATGATAGTACACTCTGTACAACACAAATTGATAGTATGATTTTGATGATAACTATTGTAATTGACTAAAAAATTATACTTTTAAATGAATTTGTTTTCAATGAATGTTTTTTTTTTTGATATATCAGATGAGTCTGGTATTGGTTGGCATTAATCTTGCATTGCCAAAATTGATTGTGACATAATATCAATATTTTCTAAAACCTTCAAGATCCTACAAGACAGGACAGGTCTCATAACATTTTACACATTTTCACAATACGAAAAATAGCCACATTGTTCACCATCTTTATTAGACGTAGATTTCAAAAACAACGTTTTACAAACAGTGTCACGAGCAACACTGTTACCGTGGTGATGACGTCTGTTTTAACTAATGTTCCTCCATTTCCTGCAAGTGCAAATAAAAATATTTATTGTGCTTTCAACTGATTATTTTTTTATTGAATTCATAAATGGGGCATAACAAATGTTCTCAACTTGAAAGATTATACGAAACTAGAAAAAGATGATGCCCTCTCTGGCTTTATTATTACAGTGATGTTGTAGAACAACTTGATATGGTTGCGTCTTTTCAGACACATTTAATGCTCCCGCAATAATTGTATGTCTATATTATTTATGTAAAAACACAAGCATAAATAACATTCTTGCTTGAAATATATAGAAGCTGGATAAACCATATACCTGACATGTCTAATTTCACCAATTTTATCCTGACACACCTTTAGTATATGTACGAACACTCTACGTAATTTAAAACTTCTAACTTGAAAACCGTATGAATTAGCCTGATATTCTTTGTGCCTTATATTATTAAAAGACGGAAGAATAAGCCAACCTTTACGGCATACCTCTCACATGTACAATTGTCTGGTCAGTTCCAATTAATTACGTATTTTTTAGTCAATTTTCATGAAAGAGTTGTGTATTTGCACAACCAAGATGACATAGCTTTGTGTTAAAACCTCACATGCCGCCAATCAAATGCACCTAAATGAAAGTACAAGCCTTGATTTTGTGAGTCCATAGAGTCTGGAATACTCCCGTACATGCATTGTGTGTAACGTTTCCAATCAGTTCGGAAGTGGCTGCGGCGTATTTATACATCCCAAATAAGCTAACTGGTCTCCATTTAGTTCTGGATAATAATTGTATATAGAGTTTAATTATTTATATAGTTTTACTCACCATAAATTGCAGCCAACCCTGTAGCGTATTTCTGGCATATAAAACCAAATTTGGCTTTACAATTTACGTCAAAATATCTTCCACCATATAACACAAATGTACAATCCTGATTTTTTGTTCCATCATCACTTGGTTCACCACCCCAATTTCTTTAAGAAAAAATTAATATTTCAAATTCAAATTCTTTTAAACAAAATATTACAATTCAATTAATAATCTAATAGGATTTCTATTTTCAGACTTAAAATTTCTTAGCGATGCTAAGAACATAAGGTACTTATAAAAATAAGAAGTTTGGAATGATTGCCAATGAGACAACTCTCCACAAGAGACCAAATGACACAGAATTAACAACTAAAGGTCACTGTACGGCCTTCAACAATGAGCAAAGCCCAAACCGCGTAGTCAGCTATAAAAGGCCCCGAAATGACAAATGTAAAACAATTCAAACGAGAAAACTAACAGCCTAATTTATGTACAAAATAATGAACGAAAAACAAATATATTACACAGCAACAAACGACAACCACTGAATTACAGGCTACTGACTTGGGACAGGCACATACAGAATGTGGCGGGGTTAAACTAGTTAGATAGCGCCAAAGCCTCCCCCTAACCTGGGACAGTGGTGTAACAGTAGAACATCAGAACAAACTATAAAAATCAGTTGAAAAAAGGCTTAACTCATCAGATTGATACAAATAGAAATACATCTAACAAAAACACAGAGTGGATGTGGACGAGTACTTATACATCCACACAACAGAAAGACACCAAATACAGATCTGAGAGTACTCGCAGTTACTGACAGCTCGTTCAAAGCCAATAAAAACTAATGAAAAAAATCATGCATCTAAGACTAAAATATCAATCAGTACACATCCAACATCCATTGGATTTAGTGTAAAGACGTCACAAACTGTCAGAGAAAAACATGACCTTTTGCAACGCCAAGATACATGTATCGACAGATTGTAGAGCCATGAATGTGCATATGTATATAAAAAATATATTTAGTTTTATTTTAATTTACTGATAGAAAATCAATATTAATACCAATAAAAACAATATTCAAAGATCTAATTTCAAACTAGTGTTGAATTGGTAACCTTTTAGAATAAGTTTATTTAAAGGATCGATAAGTCTTCCCGGATCGTTTCCAAATTTCCGGGCTTGGTAAACAACATCTCCGTAAAAATGAGGATGTGCTATCCCGTTTGAAATAAGTTTTCTACAGGTACAACCAAACTTCAAAACCAAATCTTTATATCTATGGAAGAATTTAGTAAAGGTTTTAAGTAATTGATGATAACGAAATCCCTGACTTAATAATTTACCTGTAATTACGTTAATTGAAATCCAAAACGTTACAACAGACACAGGCATAGCGAACGAGTTGTGATGTATAAACACTGTAAGATGGTGCCAAAAGGGACATCACCGTCCAAAAAAGGAAAATTAACAATAGGGAACGAAAAATCGTGCCTTTTGTCGTAAATTTTAGTGTAGAGTTTCCCGTGTAAACTGAAATGTCTAAATCTAGGAAAGGGCAGTCATTACTGTTAATATTAGATGTATGTTATTAATTCATATTCATATGCGTGATATTTTTTTTCGTAAGTACAGAAAGATATTATTGTGCTTATGTAGTTTTCAGATAATATTTGATGATCTATCCTTCTTGGCTAATAGTTTTGACAATGGGTCAAACGGACGACATAAAAATAAAGAACTGAAAATTTCACGACTGTGTTACATCAAGAACAAACGAAAAAAAAAAAAAACAGAAATGACCAGAAAATAAATTTTAATGAAAAATTTAAATTCTATTGACGTTGATAAGTGCAGAAACACAGTTTTTGCGATCGGACATCCTAGCATGTGTTTTTACTATCAAAGAATAGTCATCACTGGTGTTGGACTATCAAATTCCGAGGGAAGCATCCTCCAAGTAATCAATGTTCGGTATGAGCATGATTCAAATGAAACATACATCTTGTCCGTAAGTTTCAAGGTAGCAAAACTATTTGTCATACTAAGTTTGCAGCTTCCTCAGCCAAAGTTTACTATTTGAATAGTTCGGCTTTTCTTTTTCTAAAGAACCTTTGAATTTTCGTGCTTTAAAGGTTGCAACTGCATCAGGCAAAGTTGATTTTGGACGGTGTTGCTTTATAAATGTTATCCAAGAAACACGTCTTGTGATATATCCCCTTTTATTCATAAATATAAAAGGACAGGACTGTGGTACAGTTATTAAAATTAAAATAAAAAACAGTAATGAAGATGCTTCTTGACATTTTAAGATTTTCCGGTGACAATCAAATTTTATACATGAAGGAAGGTAGCTCACCTAGCTAATGGTAGTAGAACAACTATTAAATATATACTTTTATGCGAGAAGGGGCGATCAAAACTTTTTAATTGGCCTTTGTGTGAGATTTTTTCATATTTTCTTTGTGTGAGATTTTTTCATATGTTCTTTGTGTGATATATATATATATTATCATGAAACTACCCCTTTACAACAGGGGCAAGCGCCAGCGGGTACTGACACCTGCGTCATCAAAAACATAGTACATTGTATTTATTAGCAACATTATATGATTGTAATAAAAATGGTACAAGATACTTGCAAAATTTACAAGATACTTGCTAATATTTAAAAGAGAGATTTTTTTATTTGTTCTTAATGAGATACTTTTTTCATATATTTTGTTAAAACACAAAGTGGTAAATCAAACGAAATAGGAGGAAATCTATTGTTCTTACATAACTTTTGTATTTGGCGGGTTATTGAAGTTATCATAAAACATCCACTGGCCTTCTTGGTTCATGTCGGTCAAGGATGTCCAATATCCTTTAGGTGGATTCTGCATTTTTGCCATCTGTGCTACTATGAAATCCTACAAAATATATTTACTATGTTTTTTATACTGATCACTGGTTTTCCGTGGAAAACGTTAACCTCAACATTACTTTTAAAATCATGCTGACCACTTTTTATGTCCATCAGAGTAAAAAGTACTGTTTTGTATTCAGTATGCTTCAATGATTAATCTATAAATAAATACTAAACATGCAGCTTTAAATAGTACATACATTTCCAGGACAAAAAACATGTTAACGAGACAAGAAAAAAGTTGGTTTGTACTAGAACCACACAATGGGTTCAAGAATTTCAATGTAGAAATACATACATTCACATTTTAAAAGTTTAGAGCGCTGATATGACCTGAAGTTGTGTAATCACCAATTTTCGACCGTGTATGCATTTGAGTGGCTGTTTCAGACTGGATTTCACTCACAGAAGCTTGAAACATAGTTGCTCAACCTACTGAGTATATAATTTATGTCAAAAGAAGAAATCATGGTATGCCACTTTTTTACCTTTTGAATTTGAAAATCAAAAAAGTATTATAGCTCTTTCAAATACAGTCTTTCAGATAATTATAAAACGTAAGTTTGTGAGAAAAAAATGTGTTCAAATCTTAAATTGAGTCTGACATTCTTCTATTTTCATGCAATTAACGCAAAAATGCTAAACCTGCCAAAAACAGCTTTTGGAATCTTGTCATTGATGTTTAGATATGAACCGCAACATAACCAAACATGATATTTGTCAACAAGATTCATTAAACAAAGATATTTAGGTAAAATATATTTTTAGTTCATATGTAAATTGGTAAAAACAAGTTATAAAATGAATATTTTAGGTGAAACAGTAACACCACAAATGACATTTCTGCACTAAAATGTCCAGATCATATTATCCTATTTATTTATCAATAAAATGAACGAACACGACTTTTGTTATTTCAGGAACCAGATAACGGTGTGTATCGTACCCCTTTTTTCTATTATTTATCCAGTATGATTTCTTGTTTATTATTGTGCAACCTTGATGTATTTCATCATGATCTGCATCTATTCGTTAATTGCACTTGGAAGACAGTATTTGCACGCTTCAGTCTAACCATAGACCTATTAAATGATCTGTCAGTACAACAGATACAATAATGTATATCAAGTAAGGATTTACGGTCAACAATTCAAATAACACTAGTTTTGAAAATATATAGTAACGATTTTTTGATGCATGAACTTTACCCTTTCAGGGCCACTGTTTACTGCCAGAAGTGTAGTAGGTAAAGTCGTAGAAACAATCTTCTGCTTGTGACAATAGTCGTTGGCTTCTGACCAAGAGAGAGTTTGGTTTAGTGGACTAAAGTAATAACACTCTTTGGTACTTGGCATATTTATCCAACCTTTACCTGTTGGACAGATGGGGCCTGAAGTGCCACCTAAAAAAAGAACATTCATTGCATTATTAATAAGAGACATGAATATGTGTTCGTAGGAAACCATGTCCCGCTCGCCTTCACATTTACATGTTCAGTGAACCATGTCCCGCTCGCCTTCACATTTACATGTTCAGTGAACCATGTACCGCTCGCCTTCTCATTTACATGTTCAGTGAACCATGTCCCGCTCGCCTTCTCATTTACATGTTCAGTGAACCATGTCCCGCTCGCCTTCACATTTACATGTTCAGTGAACCATGTCCCGCTCGCCTTCTCATTTACATGTTCAGTGAACCATGTCCCGCTCGCTTTCACATTAACATGTTCAGTGAACATTGAAATCTTGGTAAAAACCCAAATTTAGCATTTATTTTAAAAGTTCGCATCATAATGAAGACGTGAATCAAATGTTTGATCTATTTTAATAAACCAAAACTTTAACTTGATTAGTGAAACGCGAAATCTGGAACAACCCTAATTTGGCATATATGTTCTTAAAAGTTTTCATCATAATGAACATGTGTACGAAGATTCAAGCTGATGTAACCACAACCTCTTAGTAAACTACCTTACAGCAAAACTTTTTCACAAAATTCCTTTTCAATAATATTTTGTTTACAGTTTATTTACTGTTGATTTACTGGGAATTTCACATATTCAAACACAATAAACGTTTCTAATGATCTTTCATTGTCCCATGAATTGGTAGTCATGAGGTCTTACATCTAAGTCAAACTTGTGGACAAAAGTGATGACTTCAATTTTCCAATTGTAAACATTCCACGTTATTAAGCAACATCGCAGCAACAGTTGCAAAATGTGTATATATAAAACCTAGTTGGAAATTGTTATCCAGAACTTGTGTTTTCTATCAGATTTGCTAGTTACAAGGAAAATTCTTTCGGGAATTTGATGTCATATTCATAAGTTTACAGAGGCCTTCAAGTCTTGGTTTACCGATACGAAAAATCTATACCAAAGAATATCATGGACATGTCACACAATGTCATCTCACTATTCTCACCGAATGCATCCCATCGCCAGATGTTTACTTATCAAGAGCAACACGATGGGTGCAACTAGTGGAGCAGAAACTGGTCGACAATTAATTTAAAACCATATTTGTCAATATATAAGAAGCCATATCTATTTCTCAACACTTGTGAAGTAGACCTTTGTCAACGTATTTTTGTTGTCCGATTTTAAATAAGATAGCTTTTTTTAAGAAAAAATAACTGACAATTCCTTAGCAGTTGCATTGGCCCAGTGGTAGTTAACTTATGGTAATAATCACTACTTTTAACAGATTCTTAGCTACATGATAAACCATTATAGACTTACCATTATAAAACAAGTTGACATATTCACATATAAATCCTGTTTGAGATGTACAATCCATATCGTTATAGTTACCAGTTCCTACCAATGCAGCACAATCTTCATTTCCAAACCAGTCGTTTGGTTCTTGATTCCAGCGACTGTAGTCACGAAACAATACAATATTATAGGACATGGTATTTTAAATTTATCTGTTTGTTAAATCAAATATCGAAACTACTGAAAGATTATAAATGTTTGTTTTGACACTGTTCTTATCAAAGAATATAAACATGAGTTACACACGCTGATATGTCTGGCCTGCTCTACTAATCATGTTTCAATTTTACACCCTTACAATCATTTCATACACCAAATATAGTCTGATAGTCCTAAAAATATCTGAGAAACGGACCTAACCACGAAAACTTAAAGTTAACCAATGAACCATAGATAAAAGTTAAGGTAAGATAAAACTGTAAGACGGACATTTACATCTTACAATTATTCCATACACCAATATTGCTTGTAGGATTTGAGAATACACATTTGACATATACCACGTGCATTTAACCTATTGCTTAGAGAACCTGAAAAACGGACCTAACCACGAAATCATAACGTTGACAAATGAACCATAAAAATGAGGTCATTGTCAGATAAACCATGCCAGACTGATATATACACGTAACAAGCATTCCATACTCCATATATAGTTGAACTATTATTTATATAAACTTAAAACCGGACTTTAAAAAAACAATTAAAAAAAATGTTTAACACATGGTTCAGACAGCATGACAGGCACACATTGTGGTGGGGTAAAAGACCGAGCTTTGGGTTATTCGTCATAGCCTTTAATCTCTACAAATGTCTTATTAAATGATCCTATGTATACACAAATATCAAACTTACACCAGAGACTGGTCACCTTTGGTTGAATCAGCCCATTTATACACAAACTATCAAACTTACATTAGTGACGAATCAGCTGTGGTTGAATCAGCCCATTTATAAACACCCTCTTGTGATTGGTCATTCAGTCCTGTCCAGTATAGATTAGGATGGGTATCTGTCATTGACATTTCCCACTCCAACCATCTCTGAAAAATTGATTAATACAAGCAATTCTGAAACTATTCAATATAGAAATGTTATTCAACTATGTATATTACAATTGCAGACTTTAATGACATACGAACGTTAGCATAGCTTTATGTTTATTGACCGTTACATATGTGCCATAGATGGCCATGAGTGAGTTACACTTGTTATCTCCCAATTGATATGATATTCTAGAGTTTGCATTTCATATCATGATTTCCTTGATAGAGGGTTGCTGCTTACAAAGAAGCTATTAAACCGGGGGTTCAAAGTGATGAAGTTGAAATCATTCCTTCGCAAATTTTACGGACGCCATAACGAGTTGGTTGACCGTTATGGAATATCTGTTTCACAGATGACGACGGATTTGTTATAATTGTAGCAACCAAAATCCCGTCCTCTTTTCCTCGAATGTGACCTACCGAATTAGACTTAACACCGGATTTGTACTAACACGCGCAACACAACGAATGCCACATGTGGAGCAGGGTCTGCTTACCCTTCCACCTTTCCTTCCAGAGCAACCGTATTGCTCATTCTTTAGTTTTCTTTGTTGTGTTTTGTGTACTGTTTGTTTTTTCGTCGTTTTTCGTTTTTTGCCAAGGCATTGTCAGTTTGTTATCGACTTAACGAGTTTGAATATCCTTGTGGTATCTTTCGCCTCTGTTTTATTGGCACTGTCTCGTTTTCTTCTTTTTTTTATTACATATCACCGATGCGACTTATCACTGGGGTTCAACTTGTCATGAGTAGCACGACTGGTACAACCAGCGGAGCAGAAACTGTATTCACTCATAGAGCAGTTGAATCACCCTGATTTTTTAGTTAGGGTCTGTTTGACTTTGCATTTGTTTTTACTCTACAAATCGACGAAGTCCTGACTTTAAATATGCGTCTAAACATGTGGTGGGTATAGATATTTTGTTTTGAATAGTTATCTATTCTCCCCCACCCCCACTTTTTTCAAGATTTCTTTGGTCTTGCTTTCCGAAATAGTTGGCAGCATTTTTGATAGGTATTATTTCGATAAATTTGTATCATTTTTACCTTTTCATCCATACTTTCTATTTTTAAAAGGTCTGAACCAATACTTTGGCATCGTGTTCTAGCATCAGCCCATGTAGTTTTTGGAGCGTCGTAAAATATGTAGCATTTATGACCAGCTCGGTTCCATCCACCACAACCAAAAAAATATGTCGGATCAACTATACAAGAAAAAAGCATAAGTTACTTTAATTACCATGGTTTTCATGATGAGTATGATGAACTTTTGCGTCCGAGGCTTTCTACGTGACAAAAGAAATCCAAAATGGTGATTATAAAGTGTCAGAAACGGAAAAAAAGCGATTTACTTCTACTTGAAACAACCGTGGCGATCAAGATATTACGTTAAAATACAAAATAAAAAATCCTACAGTATTACGAGACGATGAATATTGTAGATTTAACATGGTGGGGAAGACCTTATCAACGGTGTTATATTTTATTCAATATATCTTGTCATGAATGAAAATTAAGGACATATATGACCTAAGGGGTCTTTAACTGGAATAAGTTTGATATCAAACATTATTAAGCAAAACATATAAAACATTTGCGACCTTCAATACTAAATATGCATTAAAAAGTATAGGGAGAATCATCTAGGGTCCACTTTGCTTGCTGTAATTTAAATTTATTACTATAATATATTTATTAGCTGAAAATTTACCGTGTGAAAATTTATTAGTATATTGATGCAAAACTGAAGTTGACTACTAGGTGGATGGTACCCAAGGGGAGTGACAGTCAATCGGTAGCAGTAGTGGTAATGAGCCTAAATAGAACAGCACAAACCAACTATGGTCAGCTTTGTCTGATAACCTGAGTTGCAATCTTCATGTTTTTGCAATTATATAACTGATAAGCAGAAAATTATCTCTACATATTACATATAAATGGTTTACGGGTGGTTAGGTAGCTATTTCCCCTAGAATTTGCATGAAACTAATGGAACGAAGCCGAGGAAAAAATAAGCATTCGTAGCAAAAGATGAAAATGAATAAACAATCTGCAAAAAATATTCCTGTCCCCCTCTCCCAGAATATCAAATATCGTCCCCTTATCTTTACCTTTTTAATAAATTAAGAACACGAGTTCATAATTCTACAGTTCCATGTTGTATATGGGAATATAAAACTATGCGGTATATATGTCAACAATACAGTTACCCTTAAACACCATAAATTCAAAAAATATTTCTCCACAGTTGAAAATTTTAACACCTTAACCAACCTGAAATAGCCTATTCACTCATTAAAATAAATACATTATAAGTTCAGAAGTTTATATTATGTATCAACATTTTGTAAGAGTTTCAAAACTTTTAAGTAAATTACAGTTCACATAAAAACAATATAAAGTATAATTTCATAAGTTATATCATTTTGTCTGACCTAAGTTAAAAAAAAGTAAAAACAAACTTTCTAAATTCTTTTATAAAAAAATGGATTTATTAACTAAACCATATAAATTAAGTATTCATTATACTTAAAATCACTGGATTTACCTTAAGGTAAATAAATAAATAAGACACATTTTTTTTAATTAGAAAAGACCAACTGCATACATGCAGACATATAATTTATATTCTTGGTAGGATCATATGGTTGTATTACATGGATAAAGGAAAATAAAAAAAATAAAATAAAAAAAAAGTATACCCATTGTTGTTCCTTTTACACATATATAGTTATAATTCTTCGTACAATCTGTGTCTGCAAACTTTCCGTCAGTTCTAATTATACCACAATGTTCATTGCCTGCTAAATGATCTGGCTCCACTGCCCACACTCTAAAATATTATAAGTATGGTTTGCGTATTGTATGATGAGAGATTAGAAATAGATTAAAAACTGGATGTGTACTAATTGATATTTTGTATTGGAAACCTGTTTTTTTCATTAGTAATTTTTGGCATATAGCTTTCAGTAACTGCGAGTACTCTCAGATAGGTACTTAGTGTCTTTAGTGATTTCATTAGTTGTTCTTGTGCCTTGTATCGATCGGATGAGTCGAGCCCTTTTCAACTGATTTGATAGGTTTTTCTTATGTTTTGTTGTTAAACCACTGTCCGAGGTTAAGGTGGAGCTGGGCTCCTGCAAACATGTTTAACCCCGCCACATTCTGTATGTGCCTGCCCCAAGTCAACAGCCTGTAATTAAGTGGTCGTTGTTTGTTACTAAATATCATATTTGTTTTTGATTGTTGTCTTTTAAATAAGTCATGCCGTTGTTTTTCTCGTTTGAATTGTTTTACATTCTGTCATGTCGGGGCCTTTTAAAGCTTGCTATGCGGTGTGGGTTTTGTCATGTCGGGGCCTTTTAAAGCTTGCTATGCGGTGTGGGTTCTGTCATGTCGGGGCCTTTTAAAGCTTGCTATGCGGTGTGGGTTCTGTCATGTCGGGGCCTTTTAAAGCTTGCTATGCGGTGTGGGTTTTGTAACGTCAGGGCCTTTTAAAGCTTGCTATGCGGTGTGGGTTTTGTCATGTCGGGGCCTTTTAAAGCTTGCTATGCGGTGTGGGTTTTGTCATGTCGGGGCCTTTTAAAGCTTGCTATGCGGTGTGGGTTTTGTCATGTCGGGGCCTTTTAAAGCTTGCTATGCGGTGTGGGTTTTGTCATGTCGGGGCCTTTTAAAGCTTGCTATGCGGTGTGGGTTTTGTCATGTCGGGGCCTTTTAAAGCTTGCTATGCGGTGTGGGTTTTGCTCATTGGTGAACGGTGACATATGCCAGTATGTTATGTATTTGTTTTGTGATTGATTGCATTTATACATTCCTTGCCGGTTTTACAGTAATGAATAAATGTCAGAGGACAAATACTTTGAAGAGATGGACTCGTTAGAAAGTAAAGTGATTGGATAGACTCATTAAAAAGTCAGGTGAAGGGATGAACTCATTAAAAAGTCATGTGAAAGGATGGACTCATTAAAAAGTCATGTGAAGGGATGGATTCATTAGAAAGTAATTTAATTGGATTGACTCATTAGAAAGTCATGTGAAGGGATGGACTCATTAGAAAGTCATGTGAAGGGATGGACTCATTAAAAAGTCATGTGAAGGGATGAAGTCATTAAAAAGTCATGTGAAGGGATGGACTCATTAAAAAGTCACGCGAAGGAATGGACTCATTAAAAAGTCACGTGAAGGGATGGACTCATTAAACATACATGTGAAGATTCATTAAAAAGTCATGTGAAGGGATGGACTCATTAAAAAGTCACGAGAAGGGATGGATTCATTAGAAAGTCATGTGAAGGGATGGATTTATTAGAAATTCATGTAAAGGGATGGACTCATTAAAACGTCATGTGAAGGGATGGACTCATTAAAAAGTCATGTGAAGGGATGGATTCATTAAACAGTAATGTGAAGGGATGGACTCATTAAAAAGTCACATGAAGGGATGGACTCATTAAAAAGTCACGTGAAGGGATGGACTCATTAAAAAGTCATGTGAAGGGATGGACTCATTAAAAAGTCATGTGAAGGGATGGATTCATTAAAAAGTCATGTGAAGGGATGGATTCATTAAAAAGTCATGTGAAGGGAGGGACTCATTAAAAAGTCATGTGAAGGGATGGACTCATTACAAAGTCATGTGAAGGAATGGACTCATTACAAAGACACGTGAAAGGATAGACTCTTAAAAAGTCATGTGAAGGGATGGACTCATTACAAAGTCATGTGAAGGAATGGACTCATTAAAAAGTCATGTGAAGGGATGGATTCATTAAAAAGTCATGTGATGGGATGGACTCATTAAAAAGTCATGTGAAGGGATGGACTCATTAAAAAGTATTGTATCAACGTGTTACTACTTACACATTTTGCGAAATAAATTGATCATTATTGGCCCATCCCCATGACGACCCCTTACGTTGTAATCCAGTCCAGTACATCACTGTTGTGGGAGCCAGGTAAGGAATCTGTCCTTGTAAATAGTTCTACAACCATACAATATCACTATTTATTTATATTCTTAAAAGTCTGCACTGCTCTTCTTTACTTTAGATTCTCATATTTTCATGGGAAGCCATAAGCTCTTAGTGCATTTTAAGCCATTTTATTTTATCTCTGTGAATGAGCTTTTTCGTTAAGATTATTAAAACAATGTAAGATTTTTTTTCCAACAAACAATGTATTTCAATGTTTCATGGCTGTTGTAAGTATATAAGATGGAAAGGTCACATTTCTTGAAATATTTAATTTTCGGCATACTTACTTCTGAAGTAGTTAAAAAAATCAAATGGAAGGGCAGCAGGGGCGGATCCAGGATTTTTGAAAGGGGGGGGCGGAGTATGTAAAGTTTCTTGGACCTATTTTTGGCTAAAAAACATAAAATAAGTGTAAAATGCACCTTTTTAACGGTTCCTGACGTGGGGCATGTATATTTTATAGTTAAAGTGTAAGGGTTGGACATTTTTGATGACGTATTCTCCCCATTAATTGTCTATTATAAAATGATTTGATGGATCCAAAGCTATGTACTAATATATTTAATGTGGGATTTGTCAGTAAAAAATGGACATGGAAAATTTTCGTTTGTTGTAAGGTTAGTTAGCATAACCTCACAGATTTCTTGTTGAAAACAAGATATACGGCCATTCAATGAAATTTACAATACGACAGACACGAACAAAGGCAAACTAGCAATTTTTATCCAAATGTTTGTTTGAAATGTTTCACCCAAGAAGGGAACTGAGGAGTTCCAAATCAACCAAAGGCTACGAATGAGTCTGAAATGACAACGAAGTTGTGAATGACGGTCGACAAATGGAGACATAAAAGCCACACCGAGCAGGCAGGTTGAAGTCGGGCCTTGAAAAAAGTATTCAGCATATCAGTTCGGAGAAACAGACGTTCCGGTCAGATATGGGATTTACAACATGCAAACCCCCGGCCCCAAAAAAATTACGCCCGTTTTTCATTCATTATGTTCATTTAATGCTCAATAATTCTGTTGAAAATCTTTGTTTCTAATAGCAAAAAAGTGGACAAGATTACCGGTATTGTTTTCAATCCAGATACTACCAGAATTTTTGTTTAAGGCAAAAATCAGGGTCAGAATTTTTTCTCTAAAATATCTCAGACTGCCCCCCAAATCAAATGGTCCGTACCTTAGATTGTAAATCTATCTAGAGCTTACTGACTGGGGATTATTATTCAGCAATGTTATTAATGGGCTGGGGTGTGTGGGGTTAAACATGTTTTCGTAGGTAAATAATATTGCTGTGGAACTTTTTTTTTTTCATGAGAGTGTAATAGAGTATTACTTTCTGTTTGATGGAATTGTGAAATAGAAGTCAATACGTTCTTGCTCGATCATTACTCACTGAAGGTGTCATGCTTGTCATCCTCAGCCTAAGCAATGTGTTACTGTAATATGAATTTCAAAATGACTGAGTGACGTTTTTTCGACGCATTGGTCAACTCCTCCGTAGCGAATCACATGACTTTGACATAATCAATAGTATATTACAGTAAATACAGAGAAAAATATCTTTATACGTAAAGAATTGTCGCATAAAAATTAAATACACGGGAAATGACAAAGTTCACGAAGTCAAGTTTGATTAATCACTTTACCAAAAAAAAAAAAACAATAAAAAAAGTGCAAGCAAAGGGGGGGCGTACGCCCTCTACGCCCCCCTCTGGATCCGCCACTGGGCAGCATGGTTATTTTAAACGTACAACTAATTCCATCATTGAAGTATTTATTACAAGTTCTCTTCCAATATTACAACAGATACAACGAACAGACACGTCACGTGATCATATACCTCAATTGTACTGAGAAAGCAATTAATTATTTGCATAGGGCAAAACTAAAGAAACACAATTCATGATTTTAATTTTATGTGGAACAAAATTACAGAATCCCGTGTTTCGCGGGACTTTATTTTTTCCTTAAACAATAGCTGACAAGATTTATATAGCCTGTTTACCGTGCAGATTTTGAAACCCATGCAGTAACAAAAAAAAATGAAAGTCATACTAGTTTTAAAACTTTAAAAAAAGTTAAATTACATACTACGTCATCAGGTGAATCCACTGTCATTAAATGAGCAGCTGTTGTTATTCCGGCTGGAACAGGCATAGCTGCGCATGCCCGCTGAGCATCCGCAAAAGACAAAAGTTGTGTTCCATTTGTTGTGTCACTGAAGAAGAAGCAACCGTTGCTGTCTGTAAGCATCCAATTTTCTGGACACCCAGTATCTAAAATATTAATTGATATTTAATTGACCTTGGATGTCATTCTGTTTTCGTGTGTGTCGTCCAAGACCGATACTGTGAATGCTCACCCTAAATTGATGTATCATGTAATGTGTGTTAAATTGATGTATCATGTAATGTGTGTTGTTCATTCACCTCGATTAGTTTATTTTTTTCAAATCAACTAAGTGTCTCTTCATTACAAACAAGTTTTAAAACCCAAAACGTTATTATCAAATAAACCTTAGGCACATAATAGGTCATAATAGAAGCACGTTAATTTATATGTGGAACCTGGCAGATAAATTTAGAAATTACCCTTGTGCGTAACATTGTATTTGCTCAAACATTTTGTACTTGCCCGACAAAAGTATACACATCTACCATATCCCCCAAAATGAAGAATCCTATGAATAATGACGAATAATCTCCAATATTCATAAAAACACGTAAATGTGGAGTGTTAATTACTCAGCGTATTTAGATTTTAAAGACAAACTTATTGTTATTTGGATTTATGTGTTTACACATATTCATGCACTCGAAAGTAATTGGACGTTTTCTGCTGTACAAATTTTATGAAAAGATGAATATTAAAAAAAAAATCCGATTTCACATTTTTCAAATAGCACACAGTAAACTTTAGATTTGTAGTGCCATAATATATCATTGTACTTGCCTGCAGTGTTGTCTATTTCGCAGATGTAGCCCAGTCGTCTACTGCATCCCAGATTAACAAACTTTCCCTGAACATTCATAGCTCCACATGATTCAGATGTCTCAGCTGTTGGATACGCTTCCCATGGACTGTAAATAACAAGATATAGACTTACTAGGATTCCGATGCACTGTAAATTACAATATATAGAGTACTATGATTCCCACGGGCAGCAGATAACACGAAATATTACGAGTTATTTTGCTTTATATGGACTGTCGATAACAAGGTATAGAGTTATTATGCTTCCATTGACCAGATAACAAGATATAGAGTTATTATGCTCCCATTGTCTGCAGATAACAAGATATAGAGTTATTTTGCTTCACATGGACTGTAGATGACAAGATATAAAATAAGTTTGCTTCCCATGGACTGTAGATAACAGTACATAGAGTTAATATGCTTCTCAATTACTGTAAATAACTATATATAGCGTTATTATGCGTCTCATAGGTTGTAGATACCAACATATAGAGTATATAAGATTCCTAAGGACTGCAAATAACAAGAAGTACAGTTATTTTGCTTCACATGGACTGTAGATAACAAGATATAAAGTTACTATGATTCCCATGGACTACAAATAACACGATGTAGAGTTATTTCGGTTCACATGGACTGTAGATAACAAGATATAGATATTATGCCCCCTTTGACTGTAGATAACAATATATAGAGTTATTATGCTCCCA
The DNA here is from genome assembly GCA_017311375.1 of Mytilus coruscus. Taxonomy (NCBI): domain Eukaryota; kingdom Metazoa; phylum Mollusca; class Bivalvia; order Mytilida; family Mytilidae; genus Mytilus; species Mytilus coruscus. Next base: position 96,416,899 of record CM029601.1, read on the forward strand.
TTGACTGTAGATAACAATATATAAAGTTATTATGTTCCCATTGTCTGCAGATAACAAGATATAGAGTTATTTTGCTTCCCATGGACTGTAGATAACAAGATATAAAGTTACTATGATTCCCATGGACTACAAATAACACGATGTAGAGTTATTTCGGTTCACATGGACTGTTGATAACAAGATATAGATATTATGTTCCCTTTCGGTTCACATGGACTGTAGATAACAAGATATAGATATTATGCCCCTTTGACTGTAGATAACAATAAATAGAGTTGATATGGTTCTCAATGACTTAAATAACTAAATATTGCGTTACTATGCGTCTCATAGGCTGTAGATACCAACATATAGAGTATATAGGATTCCCATGGACTGAATGTAGCAACATGTAACGTTACTATGCTTCACATATAGCAATATAGAACTACTATGCATTCCAAAAGCTGTGGATGCTTCAGATTTCAATTATTTCGGGGCTTTTCATAGGTTAATGTGCGGTATGGGTTTTGCTCATTGTTGAAAGCCGTACGGGACCTATAATTGATGATAACTCATTTGGTTGCCGGTGAAGAGTAGTCTCATTGGCAATCAAACCACATCTTTTTATTTAACGTTAGTATGCCTCTCATGGGTTGTAGATAACATGTAGAGTTACTATGCTTCCCATGGACTAAAAATGCAACATACAGAGTTACTATGATTCAAATTGGCTGAAAATACAACAAACACATACAATGTTCGTACATTGTAGGAAATATAAAATTTATTTGTACGAGCTTGAGAAACAGAGAGAAACTCTAGGCTTACCTGTTTTGTAGCGAGTACAAATAAATTTTATATTTTCCTACGTTGTTCGAATATTTTTTAATTACTAGTTAACCAGTTGGTAGTAAAATAAATATAACATTGATGATAGAACAAATAGCATGTTAGTTGTCTATATTTAATACGGATTTTAAAGAGATACACTACCAATTAACAATTATGTCGCCTTCACCAGGAAACTATGTAAAATGAACACGCTACAAATGACAGCAGCGGTGAGATGGCTACATTAAAAAGTTCGGAAATTAGTATGCTAATAGAGTTAACTTAAATAATAGAAGACATGGATTCAAATAGAACCAATTATGAAACATATCTAATGGATTTCAGTAACGTTGGAACAAATGATCCAATACTAGTACCATATAATATTCTTCCAAGGGTTGACGAAGATAAGGTAGGAAACGTTCATTCTCAATAAAAGACCCATATCAAAAAAGAGGACTAGCATGTGATATAAAAAAGAAGAGAAACTCTAGGCTTACCTGTTTTGTAGCGAGTACAAATAAATTTCATATTTTCCTACGTTGTTCGAATATTTTTTAATTACTAGTTAACCAGTTGGTAGTAAAATAAATATAACATTGATGATAGAACAAATAGCATGTTAGTTGTCTATATTTAATACGGATTTTAAAGAGATACACTACCAATTAACAATTATGTCGCCTTCACCAGGAAACTATGTAAAATGAACACGCTACAAATGACAGCAGCGGTGAGATGGCTACATTAAAAAGTTCGGAAATTAGTATGCTAATAGAGTTAACTTAAATAATGTGGTCGGATTCCCGTTTCGGTGGTGCTATGGTTCCCTCGACAAGCAGATCAACATCGCTAGTTACCGACCGGTGGATGGACTCAATTCCCCCCGATGAATGGAACAATGAACCACTACTAGTTGTTAATATAAATACAGAGTCGATGAAGTATAATTTAAAAACTAATACGATTCGTTAAGTACATTGTTGGAAAATGTTTATGCTTACATGAACGTGGTTAGTGTTAAATGTTTCGCTAGCATATATGTGGTTTGCCTTCACATGTTCATATCAATATCTTGTTGAATGCTTACAACAGGACGCGATTCTGCTAACTATGACAATGATGATAATATTCTTAATTTCACTGATAATCAAAATCCTGATGAACGAGACGTCAACAAGTTTTAATACAAAGAAAACATCAACTTTGAAAAAGTTTCAAGAACCAAATCGAGTACGTCAAAAATTGAACTTTTAGATGATGATTCGCGGATGCGCGATAAAACAAATTCGACCACGGACTGTTATCCATTCCTACATTCACATTTTAGTCCAAAAACCCAAGCGAAGCGTTCATTATGTGGCACAGGGAAAGATTATTTTGATAACATTGCAAAAGTACATGGTTGGAATGTTGAACGGAAAAAAAGTATAACAAAATTACTCCAAGGTAGAAAAAAGTTCATAAAAACCGAACTGGTTTTCATTTAAACGCCTAAAAAGTCAAGCAGAGACATGTATGCAGTCATACAGTCGATGGATGCTGGGAAAAGGCAAAAGAGTTTGACTAATGGAAAAGCTGGTATGGTTGTTGACGGTCAACCGTTATAACAGACTGAAGAAAGATTCAGAAACATTCAGACCGATAGCAGACATTTGCTAGCCCAATGAATAAATTCGAAACTTCTTGATGGAAAGTAATTATTTACAAAAAAATATGCCGATCAAGTTTGGAAGTTGTCAATACATTTACCAACAGGCATTTACAAATCCTAATGAAAAACCTGGATAAACTTTGTTGGTTATAAAATAACAAGATGAAACACCAATCAAAAAACCTCGAGAAGAGTAAAATTTTTCGAGATGTAAATTTTGGAAAAATAACATTTGAAGAAGAAAAATTCATAGAAAAATCATGAAATCCATGGTCCGCTCTCATTGTCTTAGTTTAAAAAAAGACTCATCATTGCGGCTATGTGTGGATTACCGGAAAGTAATTGAAAAAAACCATAAAAGATGGGTATCCGATCCCGAGGATTGAAAACAACTTGGATACTTTATGTGCATCTCAGAGTTTCTATCAGCAATCTAAAATGACGACCTATATATCGTCAACCACTATAATCACAGTATATCTACGTTTAACGCAAACGCATTGATACACAAAATTGGCTGTTCCGCGTTACGCTTACCTTAATTATACGACCAGGTAAACTCAATTTGCGATAGCAAATCCCAAGTTTTACGTTGACCAAGCTTCAAATACAATACGGTTATTTCTATACTAATGCAAATCAAATAAGTCAGTCCGTTTCGATTATTATTTCGGTGTAAAATTTAATAAACGAAAATGATGTTATCGTCTTTTGCAACTAAACAATGTGACGTCATATGTAAGCTTCTGGCGTCAAATGTAAATACCGGGCGTTTTCATGCTTCTTGTATGCCTCAGAATGTAAAAGAATAAATAAAAAGAACATTTTAAGGTGAAAAATGTGTTTTTTAAAGTTTATTATTGAATAATATAATATCATTAATATTATTATATGGAGGTCAAACGGAACAGCCAAAACAGTATGGTGTGTATAGGGCTTTCACGGTTGTCAAATTAACCGTATTTGTCCGATTAGAATCGAAATAATTCACGGCAGCCCTGGATTTGTTTTCATTTAACTATCGATCGGGATAAAATAATCGAATATAATAGTTCTCAATCCCAAACTAGTGGACTTTATCAGTATATATCAATGCTATTCAGACTATGTAATGCGGCATTACCTTTCCAGAGAATAATGAAAGCCGCATTTGGCGGTTTTCATTGGCATAGAGCAGTGTTAGATATCATTGTTGATGGGAAATCATTTGATGAACATTTGTTAAACTTTATAATATTATGGACATACGTAAAACTGTTGGATGAAACTTAAACAGAAGAAATGTGCATTCTTACGTGATGAAGAACAACAATTAGTACAATTGAATTTTAGAGAAGGTATAAGAATTGATCAAAAGAGAGTTGAAACTGTTGCGAATGAGTGTTCTTTGTGAAATCCTAGGACCGTCAGCCTTTGAAATATGCAAACATGTCGTTGGTTTTGTAAAAGTTAAGTTTCTAAACAAGTGTGTTGCTGACAAATAATATAATAGAACACGTACATGGTAGAGTTATCAACCTGAAAATACTGCCCCCATTGCCATATACCAGTCCCAGTCAATGATCCATCAAATCTAAGATCTGATAAATCCGTCCAAAAGCCGTCACCACTAAATCCTTTTATTGTATTTTGCATAAAAGTCTGAAATATAAAGAAAACATTATTCCTCAAGATCCCTAGTGGAGATTAAGTTAAAATCAGAATAGTTTATCTAACAGTTGATTCTTCCCTAGAAATTCCAAAAAGGGTTTCAGTGTGCTTTTCATGCGATATTAATTTTTAAAAAGAACTGAACTGTGTAATTTCAACTCCGATAATACAAACATAGTAGATCATAATGTTAAGTATATTTTTGAAACAATATAAAGAATTAACTTACTGGTGACAAAATAGAGCCGGGTTTGCTCAAATTTGGCAGACTCTTTTTTTAAATGAATTGATAAAAGACGTTATGAGAAATATAATTGCTAATGTTTGTTGAGTGTTAAAGGATTAGAGAAACTGTTTCAAAACATATAAATGATTCATAAATTATTTAAATTATTGGACGCTGTTTGAGACAGAAATAAAATTGAAAGAATTTATTCATGTGGCATATTTCTTTATTTCATCGTCATAGTCTTTTTCAATGGGAAGTACTTTTGGGGGTAAACTAATAACTACTAAGATATGTAAGAGACATACCAGTTCACCAGGATCCTGAAATTTGAATAAGTCTGCCTGTTTGTTCCCACAATCTACAGCAGCTTGGGCTCTTGTTACTGATTTCTTTTGTTCAACAAAATAGCATTGTGTGTCTGTGGCATACCAACCCGGGTCACATCCAACATTTGTCTGGTCGCAGCTACATAGACCTAAAAACCCAACAAAAATGCATTCTTTGTCTGAGACATACCAACCCGAATCACAACCACCATTTGTCTGGTCACAGCTACATAGACCTAAAAAACACGATTTGTCTGGTCACAGCTACATAGATATAAAAAAACAAATACGTTCATCGTCTATGGCATACCAACCCGGAATACAACCAACATTTGTCTGGTCACAGCTACAGAGACTTACAAAGAACAACAGGATAAACACCACCACTAACACCACTACTAACACCACCACTAACACCACTTCTAACACCAACACCAACACGAACACGAGCAGCGCAGTATAAATAAAACAATCACATCTGGTTCGGTGGTGATAGTTTTTACATTCAAAGTTTTGCATAGGCTCTTATATGACATGTCCTCCGTCATACAGGTCAATCAATCGATAAGCCATATACCCGGTCTGTTGACCAATCGGACATCCAAGTAAGAACACTCATTAGATATCTCACATGCAACTTTTATGCCATTTTGTGATACAATCTCAACTATACATGACTAACATTTACCAAAACAAAGATACTACTATCATGTACAGTCAACGTCCATCGTAGTAACGCGAGAGTTACGCGAGAAACACATTCTAGAATGATTTTATGGTAAAATAACAATTTCGCAGAAAAGGTAACCTGTCACTTCCAACAAAACTGGTTTCTGCACATGACACAACATTGATTATACACACAAAATAATATCTCCTGTTTCGTTTCGATTTCCATTCTTTTGTAAGGATATTCCTTTTTAGCTCACCTGGCCCAAAAGAGTCAATTTTTCGTAAATTTTTGTAATCTTTCACAAAAATCTTCTCCTCTGAACCTACTGGGCCAAATTAAACCAAACTTAGCCTAAATCATCCTTAGGGTATCTAGTTTACAAAATGTATCCGATGACCCCGTCAATCAACCAAGATGGCCGCAATGGCTAAAAATAGAACATGGGGGTTAAACGCAGTTTTTGGCTTATATCTCTGACACTAAAGCATTTAGAGCAAATCTGACATGGGAGTAAAAATGTTCATCAGGTCAAGATCTATCTGCCCTGAAATTTTTAGACAAATCAGACAACCCCGTTGTTGGGTTGCTGCCTCTAAATTGGTAATTTTAAGGAAATTTTGCAGTTTTTGGTTATTACCTTGAATATTATAATAGATGGAGATCAACTGTAAAGAGCAAAATTGTTCAGCAAAGTAAGATCTACAAATAAGTCAACATGACCAAAATTGTCAATTGAGCCCATAAAGAGTTATTGCCCTTTAAATTCAATTTTTAACAATTTTTTGTTAATTTTTGTAATCTTTTACAAAAAACTTCTCCTCTGAAACTACTGAGACAAATTTAACCAAACTTGGCCACAATCATCATTAGGGTATCTAGTTTAAAAAATGTGTCGGTTGACCCCACCTACAAACCAACATGGCCGACATGGCTTAAAATAATACATAGGGGGTAAAATGCAAGTTTTGTCTATTATTTTTTGAACCGTTATAAGGAGAGAAAATCTGTAAGGAGCAAAAATGTTCCGAATAATGAGCTCTACCAATTGCCCATATACGTCAAAACTGTTAGATAAATTCTTATAGCAGTTATTGCCTATAAATGACAATTTTACCATTTTTTTTCATTTTTGCCAATTGTCATGAAAACTATGATATTTAGAGAGAAACTTTTTTTTTCGTTATGCCTTATATGATTTAAATTATAAAAGATAAATAAACACTTTAAATCACAAAAATGATCAGCAAGGCAAGATCGATTAAAAAGTCAAATTTTGTCAATATAGTTAGTAGACTGTCACTCTTCATAGGAGTGATTGTCCTTAAATGAGGATTTTTTTTTACCCCTCTTGTGTTTTGAGCAAAAACCAAAGAAGATAGAGAGAAATTAAACAGACTAAAAGATCAGTAATACAAGATTAAAAAAAATAGAGATTTTTGTCATGGTCTATTGTCATCTACAATGTTGGAGAGTGTCCTTTGTTTGATATGCACATAGATCAAGGTGAGCTACACAGGCTCGAAACTGAATATATTTAGCGAAAATTTTGAATTTTTGACATGAAGCGGATGATGAAAGTATTCGAAGAAACTGTTTTTCGTTTCATCATTAATAAAATTCTTCGTTAGCATATTAATGCTAAACACAAGGCTAGTGATTTTCTCACAATCACAAATCAAGAGACAGTGGTTGTCTATGTTCATATCTCCATGTTATTTCTTTCTTTAGGGACGTTGGTATTGATGGTAGGTCGTCTCTGGTAATTTTGTAGACAATGGGCGATGCATCAACATTTATCGTTGGGCCATATTTTGGCCTCTAGATGTCTTTTGATTGTTTGTATCTTTGTGACGTAGGTCCCACATTTATCTTTGTGAGTATCTTTGTGACGTAGGTCCCACATTTATCTTTGTGAGTATCTTTGTGACGTAGGTCCCACATTTATCTTTGTGAGTATCTTTGTGACGTAGGTCCTACATTTATCATTCATACACACAAATTTTAAAACGTTTTTTTTTTTCAATTTTTTTCATGTTTCATGTTGGTTTTTTATTTACTTGGTGTAAACTGTTGTATCAAGCACAGGCACTTGTCTCTGAATTTTTTTTTCCTATATACCTTAAAATAACGTGTTATATTAAGGTATTTATGATTTTTTTCATAGACAAGTGCATGTGGTATCAAGATGAAAACAATGATGGCATAGTTACTTCTTAAAGCTATCACAAAACTCAGTCTTTTTTCGAGTCAAAGGTTAGATAACCTCTTATGTGCTTTTCAGGTAGGAAAATAAGTAAACGAAATATTAAGAATTTAACGACGGATGATATTGACAATTACTAGTAGTATATATCATTCCTACATAAACTTGGTTCTGTCCTGTGGTTGTTTTAAACTTAACATGTTTATATGTTGATTTTTTAAATGATTTTAATTATCTGATTTAAAAAAATATCCCTCATGATATTTGTACCTTACGATAATGATACATTTTTGTAAAACGGAACAGAAATAAAATACGTTAAAGCTATTTAAAATAGCTTTACTGATATCAATGTCTCTTACAAAGCCTATCTGAAATATCAACTTTACTCGCACACCACAAACGTATGCTGGAAATAGCCATTTAGTGAAGGAAAAAACACCAACCCTAATGACATCCAGTAAAAGCATAAACATAAAGCTTTAAGTGGCTCATCAGTTATCGCCATTATGCACACTGATAGGCCCAATGGTGACTGTGGAACAGAAATATGTTCACTTTGGTCTTCTTCCGACCGGCAGCAAAACCCTTACTCATTCGAGCGTCCGTTTGGCTGTGCAGGATGTACAACTACGCATCCACGTCCGGTCAGAATGAGAGAGAGCGGAATGCTCTCTACACGTTAAGAATCCTTGCAAAATCTCTTTGAGGGGTCCGTAGGCGGTCTGTTGCAATGCGAAATTTCTGTCCCTATCCAGTTTAACCTCATTTCCCAGTGGCAGTTCAAATTTACCCGACCTTCATCTCGGACAGCCTCTATTACAGGACCTACATTGATAATTTGTTCTCGTGTCGAACATGCATGAAATATTTGCTACTGGACGTTAAGCAACTAACAATCAATCAATCAATCATTCACACTAATATCCACAAATATTACCGTGCAATACAAAAAAGTGATTAATTAAAAATACCACTGTTTAATCTACATTTTAATGCTTTTAATAACTTCCTTGCTTTTCCAATGGAAGGACAGAAAAATTACAAGTCCTATTTGTCTTATAACTGAGCTAAACAGGGATGTGGTGTCAAATACAAAAGAGAAATCAAAAGTGCTTTGTACAAACGTACATAATTACATCTGTCACGCTTCCAATGATATTATAAGATGTTCATCAAAGTTTAACCTTTGAAACCATTCACAAAGAAAACGGTCGAGTCAATGAGCTACGTTCCTTTGAGATTAGCTCTGTTGACGTTGTGACTCTCTACTCCGCTGGGCTACTCCGTATACGACACAATCTTATGAACAGAAAATTTTGAATTTAATGATTGGTCTTTTTATAAAGTTGTCCGTCCGTTAGTCCGTTTGTCCAACACATATTTCCGTCACACATTTTTATCTGGTACTGTTAACCGAATGACTTCATATTGAGTCAGAATATTGACAGTGGTGAGTTTTGATGTGTGACCATTTTTAAGATTTGTCAGATATCTACTTCCTGTATGTCGATGCTTCGACTTTTTCCATATGTTAAATGAACTTAATAATTTTCGTAACACTTCTCCCAAGGACTATTGAATACATCACATTTAGTCAGCAACGTGTGACGGATCTGTAATACACCAACTTCCCTTTTTCCGATATTTTGAAAAAGAATGGGGAGAGGTAGCACGACAACACTTGCATTCCAAGTCTTTTTTGTAGTTAATTCTCTGACAGTAGCATTTTAAAATGTATATATTTAGATATAGGAAGATGTGGTGTGAGTGCCAATGAGACAACTCTCCATCCAAATAAGAATTTATAAAAGTAAACCATTATAGGTCAATGTACGGCCTTCAACACGGAGCCTTGGCTCACACCGAACAACAAGCTATAAAGGGCCCCAAAATTACTAGTGTAAAACCATTCAAACAGGAAAACCAACGGTCTAGTCTATATAAAAAACGAGAAACGAGAAACACGTATAAATTACATAAACAAACGACAACTACTGTACATCAGATTCCTGACTTAGGACAGGTGCAAACATTTGCAGCGGGATTAAACGTTTTAATGGTACCAAACCTTCTCCCTTTTTCTGAAACAATAGTATAACATCACAACATAGAAAAACACACGATAAAATATCAATTGGAAGGCTTAACTCAATCAAAAAACGTAAATTAACACACTATGAACGAATAAATTCGATCTGTGATACCTGAAAGTAAATACATAGTTAATAAAATATTAGGGACAAACATTCAAGGCCAAAAAGCAAACAAACAAGTCCAAACAAAGCCATGGCAAGACACCACCGCGAAATATTTAACCCTTAGAAAATAATCACTTTTAAAACCGGTTTTCATAATATATACAGGTAAATGAAAAATAATTTTGATTATTTGTATTGATGATTGATGTCATCTTGTTGTAATTACCGTCTATGCGTACAGTGTATGGCGTTTTAAAGACAGTTGGAAAAGTAATCTAAATTGATATCCTTATGGCTTTTCCTTTACATAAGAAAACATATAGCTTACCGCAAATATTTGCACACGGATAACCCATACGCTATATAGTCAATAATAGCTGGTGGTAAAATAACCTCTCTGCAGTAACTCATGGCACAAAATACATACTCGCACTTGACAATACTAAAAGCACAGGGACACCTTTCATTTGCTGCTGTTTATCTCAAAGTCTTACTGAGACCAACAGCATGAAGCAAAAGCCGGTACCTCACTATAAGTACAAGACGGTTCCTGTTACAGGTTTGGGTGGAATTCTTTGCGAGACGTCGATTACCCTACTATTAGGATTAAACACATAGTTCCGGAGTTTATTGATGTGTAAACTTACAATTTCATGTAAAGTTCGTGAGTCAGCGGCCTTCTTTAGAAATCGATAACATAAAAAAATATGTGTTTAACAGTTACAGTTCTAAACACCACGAATTGTTATTTTTATGCCCTCCGATAGGCGAAGGATGCATTAAGGGTTACCGTTGACCGTCTGTACGCTCCGAAATTGGCTTCAGTTCTCTAACTTTACTTTACCTCAACCAAATTTTAAGAAACTTATACACACTGCTTATTGCCACCAAACAGACTCAAGTTTGAATAAGGGTGGCGTCATTTTCAACGTTCTCGAGTTATTATAAAAAAGAAGATGTGGTATGATTGCCAATGAGACAACTTTTCACAAGAGACCAAATGACACAGAAATTAACAACTATAGGTCACTGTACGGCCTTCAACAATGAGGAAAGCCCATACCGAATAGTCAGCTTCAAAAGACCCCGAAATGACAAATGTAAAACAATTCAAACGAGAAAACTAACGGCCTAATTTATGTACAAAATAATGAACGACAAACAAATATGTTACACAGCAACAAACGACAACCACTGAATTACAGGTTCCTGACTTGGGACAGGCACATACAGAATGTGGCGGGGTTAAACTAGTTTGATGGCTCCAACCCTCTCCTAACCTGGGACAGTGATGTAACAGTACAACATAAGAACAAACTACAAAAATCAGTTGAAAAAGGCTTAACTCATCAGATGGATACAAATAGAAATAAATCTAACAAAAACACAGAGTGGACGTGGCCGGGTACTTGTACATCCCAACAACAAAAAGACACTAAGTACGGATCTGAGAGTACTCGCAGTTACTGACAGCTAGTTCAAAGCCAATAACAACTAATAAAAAAAATCATGCATCTAAGACTAAATTATGTCCCTTTATGACAAAATAAAAACAAAAAACTGAATTTGCCGTTTCTGCACTCTAACTTTTCTTTGCCTCAACCAAATTTTATGAAGCATATACACAATGCTTATTATCACAAAACACAGACCAAGTTCGAATTTAGGTGGCATCACTTTTACCGTTCTCAAGTTATTTATGTTCCTTTTGTAAATGGAAAAATTGCTGTATATTTACAAGCGGGTGCTTCTGTGTCCCATGGACACAATCTTCTTTTATATTTCTAGGAATCCAAGGTTTCCATTCATGTCTATCGGCAACTATTGAAGTATAACCGATGAAGAGAAATATCACAAATCACAGACTATAACGGGTAAAGAAATATATCTTACACTCTTGTTCAACAATCACAATATAGAATCAATACTGACATTTAGAAAATTTCATGAAAGTGTTATTTCATAATTTTGATTGTAAGTTAACAAGTTTTTTTCTTCGATCATTCGGTGGATACTGAGCAATTCAAGTATTATTATTTTTTCTTCAATGAAATGAAACAGTGAAATGCTTTTAACATTTTTTTGTGAAATGTCAATATAGTGTTAGATAAATATGAAATCAAATGCCATACCGTACACAGCCACAAGAATAACAGCAGCATTTGTTATAGAATTCATTGTAAAAACAATTATTTAATTCTACGGTCCACTTTACTGCATTTATCCACCCCTGACAGACAAGATGTTACTTTGGACCCCTGACTGGTGATATGTTTAACATATATGTAGATATGTAATATAGTTTGGTTATCATAATTGTACAAGTCGGGTTAAGTTAAAGTTTTTGTTTGATTATTAGATAAACGGTGATAACACCCTATACACAGTCAATTTTGATAACAGACAAAAAGCAACATTGAAAAAATAGGATTTAATTAATTTTCTCGGATTTTTAAACAAAAGAATTTTTTCTGGATGTATATAATTAATCATTTAGTTACATTTAGTTACATCTGGGAACAGTATATCTATATATATATGTTCCTGGTTACATGCTGTAATAAATCTTGCGTATATTTGAATGTCCGAGATCTTTTGGTTTTGTTCTTTAATAGTCCAGTGGATATCAGAATAATTTTCACTTTTTGGTGAAAGCATGAAATTTGTCATAGTAAAAAATTAAGGGGTATAGACAAAATTCAGATATGAAGCCACGAAAAAAAATTCCAATATGGCCGCCAATTTCAAGATGGCCAACATAAGGTACTGAGGTTATAAAATCATACACTTGATGAAGTCTACCAATTTGCAAGAGTTCATAAGATATCAAAAACTTAAGAAAATACAACTCAGTTATGTCAATTATTATTTTTTCAAACTTTATAAATACAGAAATCATCAAAATGGCGTCCAAATTCCAAATGGCACCCTCAATAATGCCCGAGTATGACAGTATTCGTATAAAATCACCATCAAAGTGGGATAGAACGTTAACAAATACGCGAAACTGATCATTTGATATAGGCACAGGCCTACAATGTATTAATTACACCAGGGGACATAGATTAGGTTTTCGAAATGGCGACAAAATTCAAAATGGCGCCGTCAAACATGTCAAAATTTAATGTTTTTTTGTTTGTGAAAATGTGGTATAAAAATGATACAAAAAATAATAGATCATTCAAACATATATATATTTTGTTTGGTAACAGGTGACATAAACTATGAAATAAAAATGGCCGATACTATTCAAAATGGCGTCTCTGATAAGTTCTATTTTTTCACAGTTATAGTTAATTTTACATGACTTTAGAAAATCTTTCAATTTACCTGCAATGAAAAAATATGTATTAAATCCTACAATGATACAAGACAAGTATTTCTTTTTTTTTCGAAATGAGGGCGAAAATAAAAATCACTGCTCAAAAGTAACTTTTTTTAATCTGTTATAGAACAGAATAAAATTATAATTAAAATATGATCCAAATGCAGGATAATCAAAATTAAGCACAGTCCTAATCAGTTTCTCTGTCCGGTGAGCAGTTACATAACGCTGTGCATTTTAATGTTGCTTTCAAGCATTTACATGCTCCTCTACATCCTTTCTTACAACCACAGTGGATGAGCTCTTGACATGACATTGCAGCTTCTGCAAGCACAGACCAGAATGGCACCCAAGTATCATCACGTTTTTGCCAACCAAATAAATCTGGTGATGGCATACCTGGATTTGCAACTAAGCAATTGCTCCAAATAACACTACATTGGAAAGCTGCACGTTTCGTATGTTGTAATAGTGCATCTCGTTTCGGAGGAATATTGTCAATTATTCTTGTGTTCTGTGTGAATAAATGTTTTCTTAACTCAGTCACCGTATTAACTGTACTAGACCGGTAATACAGAAGCATAAAATACCGTTCTTTAACTTTTATTTCTTTTAATATTTCCACTTCATTTGGATTTTGAATACTCTTCACAAATGCTTCTGACAATTCCCATATACGGACCATGTGTCCCAAGCTGATTTCTTACCTTTCCGAGAGAAAAAAAAACTGATACTGTGTTACAACCGGTGAAGGCATGGAACAGTGGAAAGACTTTCGATTTCAATGGTCTTAGAGCAAGGCATAATCCATGAACTGAAATATATCGGAAGTTCTTTCCTGTGCCAAAACCTATCCACAACTGTTCAATCTGCAGTCTGTTGAAACAAGACACAGCCAAGACAACAATATCTGTATCAACTGTTCTGATCAATATTCTGCTGTGGCGTTTCTGGGAGGCATCTAAGCCATGCAACAACATTAATGGCACTAATTATATGTAAACAAAACAGTCGTGTCACTATTTTTTTCCCATAAACACTGAATACTTTACCTTAACATGAATCTTCTCGTATTGTTTCAAAAATCTTTTCAAATTAAAATAAAGTCTCGATAAACCTCCCTTATTCTTATCTTTGTCTATGCGCTTCATAACCACATGTGTGGGGACCTCATAACTTATGGGTCTAAACATCCTTGTCTATGTGCCGCTTCATAACCACATGTGTGTGGACCTCATAACTTATGAATCTAAACATCCTTGTCTATGTGCCGCTTCATAACACATGTTTGGGGACCCAATAAATTATGGGTCCAAACATCCTTTAAGTAAAACGGTTCGATTACGCGTTAGAGTTAAGTTTGAACTACCGTTTGAGTCTGTTATATGGCTGTATATTTTTGTTGAGTTAATTCAACGGAAGTGATTTCTAAAGCTTGCTGTAAACAAACGGTCTTTTCAAAACTTGACAGACAAAATTAAATGCTTTGGAACTTTTTGAAACATTAGTTTTGAAAAAACGATGTCATACAACGATATCGTGACTAATAAAGAAAAAAAGGGGGAAATGTCGGTGTTTTAGCATTATTTAAGAATATTCATCAGTCCCTTTGCATGACGGTTAAACCATATTTCATAAAATCAAGGAAGCGATAAGGGCGCCCCTTTGGTTGACATCATTACATAGCTGTTTCGGGGTTAAGGTGACTTGTTGGTTTATTCCAATTTACCAAGATTGTGACACCGGGGAAACAAAGTTTAAAAGGTTTATCTTGTCTAAGAACATTAATAAAAATTAAATACAAACGAAAAACGGCAGATTAACTCTATATAAAATTTGGGAAGATTTAATGCTTCTTTTAATTAACAAAGCTTTTTCAGTCAGGTTTTAAATGATGTAATATTAATGACCATGTATTCCGTTAAAACCTTCGTTTTATGTAGGGGCCATGAAGTAAAATAATCTGATTTTAATCAACATTTTAGATACCCAACAAAGATATCCAGCTACTGTGATATTTTCGCCTATCCATTAATGATTTACCTACTACTTCTGGTATACCTGTATATTTGCATAAATACCAGAGTGAAAACAAACAATCTAGAGCAATATCGGTCCATGTTAATAAAAAAAAAAACCTTCACCCACCAGTTCTTTCATCCAGTTTATCTTCGAAGTTTAACACACCCTGTTACCGGCTATCACTACGGCAAATACACTGAGCACATATTTGATTTCTTTTCTCTCTCAAATGAATGGATATAAAAGACGAGTTTCACTGAATTAATATATTTATTCTCGTCGCATTGCATGCCTATGTAGGAGGCAATTCTGACAACAAACTCTTTTCTGCCATACCTTAATTCTAGAAGCAGTTACCTTCTTTTTCATACACATGATGCTAGGTTGGCGACAAGAGATTATTCTACTCACAGGTAACACTAGCGACTGATTTTACAAAAGTCTTCCGAGAAAAATACTCGTAAGTCATGAGCATTTCAGTATAACTTACGATTATTTTTTGTCGTATTTTTGTGGAAAGAGCCCAGGCATTTATATATTTGTACTATTACATTGAGCTTAGAATACAAGTATGGAAACAACATGCCGACTCTGTAAATTGGCTGAATAAATTTGATTCGTTTATATAGTTTCGATTCTTTTCATAGCAACGCTAGGAATTAAGGCCAGGGTGTATAGCTTGATTTTGAACCGTTTATAATCTGGCTAAGGGGAAAATAAATAAGATGAGCTCACTTTTGATCGCATTTACATTTTCACTGTATGTTCCTTTTTCTAAATTATTTATACAATGCAGGTTTACTTAGAGTGCATATATCAAACAAGAACTTTATTTTATATAGATCAGACCATTTCATGAAATCAATTTTATGTGAATCATGCAAGAAAAGTCGTGTACAGTTAAGCGTTATCGTGACGCGAACGTCAAATTACAGGTATGGGGACATGTCACTGGACATCTTAGATCGTTTCTTTTTTCTACCTGCAGCTCAAACAAAAACATATTTCATACCATTTTAGAGGAAATTAAATGCATTTTCCATTCATATCAGTTAAAAGGTGTTAAAATTGGCGATCAAGTAAAATTTCGTTTAATAAACAGCATTAACCTGAATAATTGAGTCCCTCCCGTGATCGATTCTCCCACTCGCGAGGGCCTGAACTCGTTATACGATAAAAACGCGTCACGAATCCAGGATTTTGATTGGTGCTCTCTGTGAGAGAGCCAATCAGCTAATAACTTAATGTTATCGAGATAGGTTAATTCCGAATGATTTTTGACGATTTCATTGACTAGGCCTTCAGGCGTTAATGTAGCCATCGTAGAGCAGTGGAATATAACGACTGAATTATTCGAGTTAAAACAGCATCCGAATTATTCTCTATGTCATTTTGTCCATCGGGACATTTTATTGGATACGGGAAAACTGACGATGTTTTGAAAGCAAGACCGCAGTTACATAGTTTTAAATAGTATAAATTTTTGATACTATTAAAAGTCACTAAAATTTGTTATTTCTTATGAAAGTGAAGGCAGAAAGTTTTATATGAGCTGAGCAGTAAAATGGCACATTTTTCTCTTCCTTATCTCAACGCTTCTGACAATCTTTTTCACTCACAGTTAAAAAATTGATGACGCCATTTATTGTTAATGGTATACAATACTGTTGTAAAATTTTATCACATTTAACCTGCTAACTAATCTTCACGGCGATTTCAAAGACGTGCACAAAACAAAAATGTAACAGCGGGACACCCTTAAAATGACGTTGCAGGCATCGAAATGAGCAAAGTTTTCCTTTACATAATATTAAAAGCACAAAATCATCTATTGTATTGATTTCTTTGCTTTATTTCTGAAGAGACATTGATTGTCAAATTAAAAGGTATGCACACTCTGTTAAGAATTAAAGGGAATAGGTTAAATGCAAATGATTAAAACAAATCAACCTTATATATAATTCATAAATATACTGATTTTATTTTATCTAAGAGTTCAACGACATATACATATTATCTAGGATGGCATGCATAATTTTTCAAAACCTGTAACGTCACAGTGCCCAAATTGCACCCCAAGAGTGTTTTTGTGCTATGTATCGGTCTTATGAGTTAATATGAAAATAAGATGTGGTAGGATTGCCAATAAGACATTGATTGTCGAAATGCGCATCTGGTGCAGAAAAATTGGTACCGTTTATGTTATTCCTTCCGAATGATATGCAGAACATTGACATTTATTGTGTAAGAAAGAAACTTGAAATAGAATAACCTGCTATCTACAGCATTTTTTAAAGAGACACCAATACCGTGCGCAACGTCAAGTTCTACTATGATCTGTGTTCCTGATTGCCATTAAAACAATTGTTTTGCTATCGTGTACGAAAGATTTTTGTCCGTGTTCCCGATTGTCATTGGAATACTATGGATGTGCATTTGTGCACTGCAGATTATGATATGTGTTACCTATCTCATCTGCTATATCGATATCCGGTAATAGAGATGTAACGTGAGGGTACCCAAATTGCACCTATTTTGACAGTTTTTTCACCTACGTTTATTTATGACCCGGACAAAAGTTTCCATTCTGTGTTTATTTTGTAGATGTATCCTTAATTACTATATGGTTCCACCAATTTAATTTTTAATCCATACTGAATCATAGAAAAATGGGGTTGAACCGACCTCCAAACGATCCATGATTCTGTAATAAGGAGTACCCACATTGCATCGATTAACTGATGTTTTGTTTTATTTCTCCAAATATTCAGAACAATTTGACAATAGGCCATGCTTACTGTTATTTTTTTAAGAAATGGATACCTGTAACATATTTTAATTGCTCAATTTTAAAAACTGACTTTTTGTGGACGTCGCATGGCGATGTTTTCGTAGATTTTACTTTTTCCGGTAAACACTTCATCTGTTTATATATACTGTGAACGTTTTGTAAATATTCAAATATATTTAGCTATTTTGAAAGACGTGCATAATGTCAAATAATAAAAATATAAATTGTTTAGTCTCTAAGAAAACTCGTAAGATTTCCGATGCTATTTTTGCTAAATAGGTGCAATTTGGGTACTCGGTGCAATTTGGGTACTGTGACGTTACAGGTTTTGAAAAATTATGCATGCAATCCTAGATAATATGTATATGTCGTTGAACACTTAGATAAAATAAAATCAGTATATTTATAAATTATATATAAGGTTGATTTGTTTTAATCATTTGTATTTAACCTATTCCCTTTAATTCTTAACAGAGTGTGCATACCTTTTAATTTCGTATTAATGCTGTTATAATAACTTAAGATCTTTACTTAATTCTTTCATAGATACAAAGTTTGAAAGTTTGCCTGTACCCGTAAAAAACTTATTACAAACGGGATAATACATCCTAATTTTTATTGTGATGTTGTTGATCGAGTCCGTACAACCGGGTAAACTTATCGATCCTTTAAATAAACGTATTCAAAAGGTTACCAATTTATCACTGTAATTAGATCTTTGAATATTGTTTTTATCGGTTTAAATATTTGTTATCAATAAATTAAAACCCAACTAAGTATTATTGCTGTACACCTACATTCTGTCGATACCTATATTTTGACATTGCACAAGGTCATGTTTTTCTCTGACTGTTTATGACGTCTTTACTCTAAATCCATTAGATGGTAGATGTGTACTGATTGATATTTAATCTGAGATACACGATTTTTTCATTAGTTTTTATTGGCTTTGAACTAGTTTTCAGTAACTTGGGGTACTCTCAGCTCTGTACTTTGTGTCTTTCATGTTTTTGTTAGTTGTTTTTGTGCTTTGTATCGGTCTTATGAGTTAATATAAAAATAAGAAGATGTGGTATGATTGCCAATGAGACAACTCTCCACAAGAGACCAAATGACACAGAAATAAACAACTATAGATCACCGTACGGTCTTCAACAATGAGCAAGGTCCATTAGGCATAGTCAGCTATAAAAGGCCCCGAAATGACAAATGTAAAACAATTCAAACTAGAAAAATTACGGCCTAATTTATGTACAAAATAATGAAGGAAAAACAAATATGTTACACAGCAACAAACGACAACCACTGAAATACCGGCTCCTGACTTGGGACTGGCAAATACAGAATGTGGCGGGTTAAACTCGTTTGAAGGCGCCAACCCTCCCCTAACCTGGGACAGTGGTGTTACAGTACAACATTAGAACAAACTATAAAACTCATCAGATGGATACAAATAGAAATACATCTAATAAAAACACAGAGTGGACGTGGATGGGTACTTATACATCCACACAGAAGAAAGACATTAAGTACAGATCTGAGGGTACTGGCAGTAACTGACAGCTATATATATGCCAGTCCCAAGTCAGGAGCCTGTCAATGAGTGGTAGTCGTTTGTTGATGTTTACCCTATTTGTTTTTCCTTTAATGTTTTGCACAGTTTGTTCTTGTGTTGTTCTGTTTTACCACTGTCACAGGTTTAGAGGAGGGTTGGACACTGGCTTACGTGTTTAACCCCGCCGCATTCTGTATGTGCCTGTCCAAGTCAGGAGCCTGTAATTCAGTGGTTGTCGTTAGTGTTACTGTATATCATATTTGTTTTTCATATATTGTTTTGTACAGAAATCAGGCCGTTGGTTTTCTCGTTTGAATTGTATTACATTTGTCATTTCGGTGCCTTTTATAGCTTGCTGTGCGGTATGGGTATTGCTCATTGTTGAAGGCCGTACGATGACATATATTTGATTATTTCTACGTCATTTGGTTCTGGTGGATAGCTGTCTCATTGACAATCACACTACATCTTCTTATTTTTTATTTTGTCATAGATCGTCAAAAGAGTTAGGCAATCGGAAAGGACTCTTTCACATAAAAGGAGGGTTTTAGGATTTTGTTCTTTTTCAAAATGTAGTCGACAAAAACTTTTCCGATGAGAGGAGCCCAAACATAGGGTTGCATGATATTTTACAAAATAATGTCGCAAAATACTGAAAACATCTGTTTTACATGCGTCTAATGCTTCCCAGTAGTAACACGATATATACCCTTGGGATTAAAAAATACTCAAATTTGTATTCAGAAAAATTGTCATATCTTGATACCAATGATAAAATTCCCAGACAGAAATAGCCTATTTGTCAGTTACCGATTTTATTTTGTTCTTGCAGACTGTTATGATATTGTAATTATTATGTTTATTTAGCTTTGCCTAATTTGTTTTGTGTGGCCTTATAGTTGTTTACAAAATAATGTTATAACTGTGCAGTTTAGAAATCACTGGAACAATCATAGATACTGATGGAAAAATTAGAGCTTTCTATTTGACTTACATAATCATTCCAGAATGATCATAATCTACGATGTGTTATTTTAACTTCTACCGTATTCTAGAAGTTTCCGTTCTACAGTTTTCTAGGATTTTCCCTTCTACAGTGTTCTAGAGGTTTCTGTGACAGCTATATATACCGAAACCGAAATTGGACACAGTATAGACATTAATATACTTGGATTCACAGAATTTCTCTGGAGTTGTTGGATCGACACTTTTACTTACGTTAACTACTTCATACTAGATTGGACATATTCCGTACAGTTAAGAGAAGAATTCCGGATAAAGAAAAGACAAAGGATCGGACATATATTTTAACAGTTAAGTTGGCATTTCAATTTGTATAATATTTCTTATAAACTTGTGTATAATAAATCTTGTTAAATTTTACTATTGATTTGTGTCTTTTGTTGGCTACAATTTAAAGGTGATTTCTGGCCGTAACAAGACTTTTAACACAAGTTGTGTCTCTTTGCCAATTTAAACCGGACAAAGAGGGCTGCTGTCCCATTCGGTACACCTCGGCAGATCTAACATTCTCACAGTTAGATGTAGCGGAATCTGCCGAGGTTTGCCGAATGCTACTGTTCATGCAAAGCATGATAAGTTGAAAGTGATATGTTGGCGTTTTAACCTATTTTTCATGCAAATCAACTATTGATATCAAAAGTTTTTAGCTTAATAAAAAATCAAATGTAATTAAAAGATTTGAAAAAATACTTTTAGATTGCACACATAACGCACAGATAAATTTTCCCTTTCCGCTAGCTTGTCATCGTCAAAGAGAGATTAATGTTCATCCTAAAGGAAACAACTCGTACAGATGAATCTCTTATTATTGGGTCAATTATGGAATAGGCAAATAGACTATTAGCGTTAATATTATTTTGAGATCGTTTGCCTGTATGATATTTAGTCTTTTTCTTATCGGAATTCTGAGTCTGCCAGTTATTGTATATAGATCTCTAATAGGGTGTGTAATATTTTACTGTCATTTATTTATTAGACAAACCACTTGCACGAAATTGTCCGCCCTCTGACAATTACAGAATGAGACATACATTTTATCTGCAAGAATTGTTATATGTACACAGATGTACCAACTTAGTGTAATTTGTAAAGAAAAAAAAGATGCTTATCTCTTAGATAAAATTTATATAAAAAAACAGACAATGGATGACATAAAGACACAATGTGTGACATAAAGAAGACACAATGAATGACATAAAGAAGACACAATGCATGACATAAGAAGACACAATTAATGACATAAAGAAGACACAATAAATGACATGGTATCTAGTCATTTCGTACCATAACCATTTCGTACCATTGCCATTTCGTACCCAAAATTACCATTTCGTACCATGAATTTGCCATTTCGTACCATGAACATAAACCATTTCGTATCATAAGAAACCATTTCGTACCATATGGAAAAAAAGGTTTACCATTTCGTACCATATGGAGAAAATGCTTTACTATTTCGTACCATATGGGAAAAAATGCTGTATCATTTTGTACCATATGAAAATTAGACTTGACCATGTCATACTTGGTACATGAAAAATATTCAGTTTTAAATGGAAATATTAGTATAGACCCTTATACTGACTCTGTTCGTTTTAATAAATGTTTTATGTTTTATATATATCTAGTGTTTTATATATTGTCTAGTGACGAAATGTTTGTATTTATATAATGAAATGTATAAAATATTAAAAATATTAAAACATATTTAAAATTACGTAAAGCATACTGTATATAATAATTTTAATAGTCTCTCATAATTCTTTTAGAATGGTACTTGTATATGTCTATTTCGTTAGCTTATGTTGTTTTATTGTCAGTTTTATATATGTATGTTAATGTTTATATGTTATACATGAGGTGAGACTCTAATAAAATATTGAATCTGAATCTATACCATTTATCTATCATACAAAACCCACTATTTAAGATGATTGCATAAAAATAAACATCAGTAATTGTTTGTTCATGTTCCAACAAGAAATTTCCTGTACGCACATTCTATCAAATGGTAGACAATTAAACATAAGAAAAATTACCTTCAGTACTGAATAATGAATACATATAAAAATAGCATACAATGGTACGAAATGGTAAACATCATAATCTTCCATTTGGTACGAAATGGTCATGGTACGAAATGATTTTTGTTATGATACGAAATGGGTGGTACGAAATGGTTATGGTACGAGATGACTATGATTCAATGACATAAAGACACAATGAATGACATAAAGACACAATGAATGACATAAAGACGCAATGAATGATATAAAGACACAATGAATGACACATTGACGAAACATAGACGTGAGAATAGGTAGTATAATTGTCAGAGAAATGAACAGAATAAGGAAAATAAAATAGATTTTTTTCTTAACTTGTTGGTTGGTGAGGGAAATCAAAAGTTTTAGCTGGACTGTCAATCCTCATTTTGGAAAACATCCTTTAATTTCTGTAGAAATCATCTCTAAACCTTTCGGGGCGAATTTTAGAATTTCAAAAATGATTATACCTCATTGTATATCTGCCTATGTTATACTTCTATTTTACAAACTTCCTAAAATTAATTGAAAAATGAGGTAATGTCGCAAGCCTGTATTTCGTCCAATTTTGGTCTGTTGTCTTATAAAGCAAAACAACTAAATGTTATTGCACATTTATAAATTGTCTGTAACTGTGCAATCATTCCATCCAGAAATTAAAGTAAGAAATCAAAAAGAAAACCCTAATTTATTAAAAAAAATAACGTATAGATAGGAAATGAAAATAATAGTTTATAAATTGTGTGTCCGAAGTACTTTTCTGGATTAATCTTCACAGGAACGCTCAGACTAAAATAGATACCAAAAGCCGTATATCATATAGGAATACGAGAGAACAACCAAATGTAACTAATGTCAACTTAAAATAGAAACCAAAAGCCGTATATCACATAGGAATACGAGAGAACAACCAAATGTAACTAATATCAACTTAAAATAGAAACCAAAAGTCGTATATCATATAGGAATACGAGAGAACAACCAAATGTAACTAATGTCAACTTAAAATAGAAACCAAAGGCCGTATATCATATAGGAATACGAGAGAACAACCAAATGTAACTAATATCAACTTAAAATAGAAAGCAAAGGCCGTATTTCATATAGGAATACGAGAGAACAACCAAATGTAACTAATGTCAACTTAAAATAGAAACCAAAGGCCGTATATCATATAGGAATACGAGAGAACAACCAAATGTAACTGAAGTCAACTAAAATAGAAACCAAAGGCCGTATATAATATAGGAATACGAGAGAACAACCAAATGTAACTAATGTCAACTAAAATAGAAACCAAAGGCCGTATATCATATAGGAATACGAGAGAACATCCAAATGTAACTAATGTCAACTTAAAATAGAAACCAAAAGCCGTATATCATATAGGAATACGAGAGAACATCCAAATGTAACTAATGTCAACTTAAAATAGATACCAAAGGCCGTATATCATATATGAATACGAGAACAACCAAATGTAACTAATGTCAACTTTGTCTGAAGGAGTTGGAACTTTAGTTTTTTTTTAATAATTTCTTAATTTATTAACGGGTAATTAATTAAAAAGTGTGTTAACTTGTATCTCTTGCCAGTAACGAAGCACTGACTACTGAGGCGATGATAACCTCGGGTACCAGGCCTCTGCTCGAGTATCAGTAACTCAAGGTAGTGGGGCTAGAAAAAAGTGACGGATAGACAGGAAGTTAGGGTACACTAGATAAGAAATGAAGATATGTTAAAAATAAAAACCTGTGGAACAACCAAGTGTAAAATCCACCTGAATATTTGTTGTGGGGAAATTCTCTATGCTTTCGATTTATAACCCAAAGCAAGTCATGTTACACGTTCTATTGGTCAGGGTTACAAATGTAAACTTTACTAGGAAGTAAGAGAAATGAGAATAAACGATGACCGATTCACGTTTTTGGAGTACCCAATCCGTTTTATTACATAAAGTATGTCAAATTTCGAACATTTCGAACCAGTATATAAACTGGAATTGATCCTTACAATATTCATGACAATCAGGAGGGTCACTCGGACAGGTAAGGAGATAAACTATATGATAGTGAACGAAAGTAACGATGCACAATTCTGGAATTATTAATTTTTTATTAAATTGAAAATAGCGTATAATTCACATTGTAAGTCTTAAAAAAACCTTTATTTTCGAATTGATTTTTTGGTCTCAGAAACAGAAAGAATACCATTTTGAGATAACACAATCTTAAAAATCATGAAAATTCTGCAATCTTTAGTTCAAATTTTTAAGGTCAAGATGCTTAAAAAAAGAAGATTTAAAATATATTTCAATTTCCAGATATGCGCCGCTATCGTACATTTGTCATTCTTTTTATCGAATACTGAGTTTGTTAAAAGTTTTTATAACACCAAAAAGACAAAAATGCAGTTAATCCTCATTATTATACCAAACGCGCATACGAATTTAAATTATCTCGATTCCTTGATTGTAATAACTGTTGTGGATATACATTTTTATTCAGGGAACGACCATTTAACTTTGAGGGGTATGTTTTTTATCCATTCTGAAAAAAAAACAAATTCGTATCACGAAAGAATGAAATTATAAATTTTTTTCAAGAACTTAATATCAATGTATTGGCAAAATAACCAATTGTTTTTTTTACATTAATAGTTCGTTTTCTCGTTTGAATTGTTTGGATTTTGTCATGATGGGACCTTTTATAGCTTGAGCTTACTATACGGTATGGGTTTTGCTCATTATTGCAGGCAGTACGGTGACCTTTAGTTGCTCACATCTATGTCATTTGGTCTCTGGTCGGTAGTTGTCTCATTGGCAAACTTACAACATCTTCTTATTGTGTTTTTACATTAACGGATAGTAGTCCCAATGAACCAAATAAGGAGTCTACATTATAGTGTTACGATGGGTGACTAACATCTTAACATATTGTATAAGTGAATTTTATTTGAAAAAAAATCATCAATGATATCAGGCTTAAAATTTGGTACGCTAGACGCGAGTTTCGTCTATAAATGACTCACCCGAGGGCGCTCAAATCAAAGCAGATCGAAGGCCAAATCAGTTAAGAAGTTGACGAACATTAAGATCAGAAAATTCAGAAAAGTTGAACCAAATACGGCTAAGGCTTGACAGTTAGAATAAAGATAACATCATCGAATGATACACAAGATAATCTTAAATAAAAGTATTCGTTTCATTCTGTTCTTAAAAAAGATCAACTGCACAGTTTTCTTAATTTCCATGCGTATTAGATATAGTGGTACATGCTTTGAATTAAATACCGATTTTCATGTTCCAGTTCACGTTGTTTTAGCAAATAATACAATACCGATTGACTGATTGTGTAAAACAAAGACATATTGCAAATAAATGAGTTCGAAAGAGCCTTCCATATTCTTTTTGTGCTCCATGAATTTCGTAGAATGCCCAATAAACTATGCAATATTGAAATATGGAAAAGTCATTGATTTCGATGTTTTTTGCAGTTTTATATTTTTAATCCTAGTTTTCGAAATCCTAATAATTTAGCGTTAATTCATGAGATATTTGCAATTTTCTGGTCTCGTCTCAAAGAATTCTCGCAGATACTAAAAACAAGCTAAAAATGATACATCTGTTGGCAATTTGAAATCCTACCCACAGCAACCTCTTCTTCGTGAAATGAACATCCTACCCAAAACAACCTCTTCCTCGTGAAATTAAAAGGCTACCCACAGCAACCTCTTCGTCGTTAAATGAAAATCCTACCCTCAGCAACCTCTTCCTCGTGAAATGAAAAGCCTACCCACAGCAACCTCTTTCTCGTGAATATAATCCTACCCTCAGCAACCTCTTCCTCGTGAAATGAAAAGCCTACCCACATCAACCTCCTCCTCGTGAAATGAAAAGCCTACCCACAGCAATCTCTTCCTCGTTAAATGAAAATCCTACCCACAGCAACCTCTGCCTCGTTATACCCTCGCTTTAAAAAAGTGGGGGTATACTGTTTTATCTCTGTCTGTCCGTCAGTCCGTCCGTCAGTCCATCCGTCCGTCAGTCCGTCCGTCCGTCCCATTAATATTTTCGTCGCATCTTTCTCAGGTACTACATTACAAGGATTTCTGAAATTTGGTTTCAGGGTTTATATAAGTCAGCTATACCGTGTGATGCGTTTTCAGATTCATCACTCAACAACTTCCTGTTTACCGAACACTTGTATCGTTTTACACATGATAGCCATGTTGAACATTTTCGTCACATTTTTCTCAGGAACTACAATACAAGGATTTCTGAAATTTGGTTTCAGGGTTTATATAAGTCAGCTATACCGTGTGATGCGTTTTCAGATTCATCACTCAACAACTTCCTGTTTACCGAAATATTTGGGCGGGGGTATCATCAGTGAGCAGTAGCTCGCAGTTTCACTTGTTAAATGAAAATCCTATCCACAGCAACCTCTTCCTCGTGAAATGAAAATCCTACCCACAGCAACCTCCTCCTCGTGAAATGAAAAGCCTACCCACAGCAATCTCTTCCTCGTGAAATGAAAAGCCTACTGTTCAATTTTGAATGATAAAAAAGAAAATCTTTGTAATTTAAAGTATTTATTAAATTCAGAATAAAAATATTATGCTCTTTTCAAATTAATTTACATTTTTGCTTTCAACGTTTAAATTTGATTAACAGGATGAAGATTGCCATCACCATTATTCTATGTTCGTGTGTGGTAGCACTGACCAGTGCCGCCGGATATGGCTATGGAGGTGGCAACTATGGTGGTTATAGCGGGTACGGAGGGTATGGCGGATACAGCGGTTATGGCAAATGGTATGGCGGGTACAGCGGTTATGGCAAGGGGTATGGACAAAGCTATGGGGGTTCAAATTCAGCTGTTTATCAGGCATATCCTTATCCACTCCCAGAGTTTCCAGTTCCACTATCTGGTTCGACTGGAGGTGGCTACGGTGGCCTTGGTGGCCTAGGTGGTGGAGGTGGAATCGGTCGCTTTGGTGGAGGAGGTGGAGGAGGTGGCTATGGTAACAACTTTATTTGGTGGAGTAAGTGGATCTTATTTTATTCTGAAAAAAAATATTGTGAGACAATCTTTTAAAAAGTTTGTATTGACCGGTTGTTGTCTTACAAACGTTCACACACAAACTAGTATTTTAACTTACGTTGAAACTATATGCACAAAATAGCCTTTATTGCTCACCTGGCATTATAATGATATCGGAGGGTTTGCTACTTAGGTAATTTGAAGGGGTCTTCATTTTAACCAGTTAAAGTTAAAGTCAGCCATTTCGAAACTTAAATAGAATATTGAGATTATTTATAATCAGCTCAACAACTTCTAGAAAGACTACTGTATTACAAACGTTCACCTAAACCAGTATATGAACTTACTTAACGTTGAAACTATATGCACAAAATAGCCATAATTGCTCACCTGACATGAATGATATCGGAGAGCTTTCTTCTTTGGTAATTTGAAGGGATCTTCATTTTAACGAGGAAATTTGGACCCGTGAACCCTTAAATGAATCCTAGCCTTATCGATCTCATCAAAGGAAATTTCATCTACTAAAACTGCATGAAATCAAAATATGTATGTTATTTGCATCTATTTTTGCCGTGAAATTGCCATATTATTTAAAAATATGCATGAATAGGTCTGTTAGGGCCCAATATTACTTTTAAAACGCAACAGTTCCACATGAATTTAATGTTGATTTCCGTCAATTTGAGTTTCCAAAATGCAAGAAAAAAAAAACATAAACCCTATTCAGAAACACATGAACACGGGCTTCCACTGACAAGTTATGGTCAGGCATTTTGAAACCTAAATAGAATTGATATTATTCTACAAATAATCGGCTCCACATCTTCTAGAAAGATTAAAATCAAAGCAACAAATTCTTGAAACGTCAGGTATTAGTTCAATGGTCGTAATTAAGTCAAAAGGAGGTCAACATGTTTTGAACATAATTGGTATAAAATTATGCACCAAATTAAAAAAATATTAAGAGACTTTTACATGTTTTTTTTTTCTAAAATCTGCTTCACATAAGTACACGAACAAGTTGACTTGAACATCGACTGTTTATAGAATACTGATGTATTACCCCCTAAAAAAAATAACAGCAATAATCCCCCCTCCTACCCCACAAAACAACAAAACAGAACAAACACAAACATACAAACAAGACAGTGTGATCTCTGTCTAACATACAAACAAGACAGTGTGATCTCTGTCTAACATACAAACAAGACAGTGTGATCTCTGTCTAACATACAAACAAGACAGTGTGATCTCTGTCTACAATTTTTAATCGGTTTTGCAGAAAAAAAGATGAAAAATTTGGAAAAAAGTAATTAAAAATGACAGGTGATATTTGATTGTAGATTTTGCTTTTAAATATTTAAGATTTTCATTTTTTATATTTTCAGTAATTGCCGCTGCAGCCCTTTGGGCACTACTCAGTAATAATAATAATAATGATAAGAAATAGTTATAACTACCTAGGCTATGGTGCTTGCTAGTTTGTATATAGGTAAGTCAAAAGTACTGACAGATAAGTTATTTGATTTAACTCCAAATAACCTGCTTCCATGAACATATCAAAAAGACAGAAAGTTCCTAAGATGGAGAACGAATGCAATAAAAACAATTGTGAAATCATACAATTATTGGAAATAAAAAGCCGTAGACATTTTTCTTGTCAATAGAAATGTATATAGAAAAAAATTCGACCGTTGATTTTTTTTTTGCAATTTCGATATAACATTCCTGAAGTCGTAAACACTTGATTTTATGAAATGGTGGTCCATGTGCTCATTTTTGTAGCTAGAAATAGAAAAGCAAAGTTCCATGTGCTCATTTATGTAGCTAGAAATAGAAAAGCAAAGTTCCATGTGCTCATTTATGTAGCTAGAAATAGAAAAGCAAAGTTCCATGTGCTCATTTATGTAGCTAGAAATAGAAAAGCAAAGTTCCATGTGCTCATTTATGTAGCTAGAAATAGAAAAGCAAATTTCCATGTGCTCATTTATGTAGCTAGAAATAGAAAAGCAAAGTTCCATGTGCTCATTTATGTAGCTAGAAATAGAAAAGCAAAGTTCCATGTGCTCATTTTTGTAGCTAGAAATGGAAAAGCAAAGTTCTATGTGCTCATTTTTGTAGCTAGAAATGGAAAAGCAAAGTTCCATGTGCTCATTTTTGTAGCTAGAAATAGAAAAGAAAGTTCCATGTGCTCATTTTTGTAGCTAGAAATAGAAAAGCAAAGTTCCATATGCTCATTTTTGTAGCTAGAAATAGAAAACCAAAGTTCCATGTGCTCATTTTTGTAGCTAGAAATAGAAAAGCAAAGTTCCATGTGCTCATTTTTGTAGCTAGAAATAGAAAAGCAAAGTTCCAAGTGCTCATTTTTGTAGCTAGAAATAGAAAAGTAAAGTTCCAAGTGCTCATTTTTGTAGCTAGAAATAGAAAAGCAAAGTTCCATGTGCTCATTTTGTAGCTAGAAATAGTAAAGCAAAGTTCCATGTGCTCATTTTGTAGCTAGAAATAAAAAAGCAAAGTTCCATGTGCTCATTTTTGTAGCTAGAAATAGAAAGGCAAAGTTCTATGTGCTCATTTTTGTAGCTAGACATAGCAAAGCAAAGTTCCAGGTGCTAATTTTTGTAGCTAGAAATAGAAAAGCAAAGTTCTAAGTGCTCATTTTTTAACTAGAAATAGAAAAGTCAAGCTCCATTTTTTTTTAAATTAATAAGTGAAATAAAATGACTGATCCGCAGAAAGATAAGAACAGTAAATAGTCAAATTTCTCTTTGAGGGTACTATCTAACCTACCTGTGTTACTATTATTTTAACGTTTTACGATAAAATTGACATTTAAGTTGCACCGGCTATACAATTTTAACAAGTATAATAGGACTGAATATGTTTCCCGATAAAAAAAAAAAAAATAGTCAATAACGTAGCTTTCAGTAGTAGACTCTCAAAGATTTTTTTTAAAGCTTTTTTAGAAATAAGGTGCTGGACTACAAATGGGTCGATTTGTATAACAGCTTTAAATAAAAAGATTTCACTGCTATATAGATATAAGAAGATGTGGTATGAGTGCCAATGAGACAACTCTCCATCCAAGTCAAAATTTATAAATGTAAACCATTATAGGTCAAAGTAAAGTAGTATGAAAAGAAAACACCAGTGCAAAGAGTCAATTGCTCAAATCTAGAATTCTATATCTGAATTAAAACTTTCCGGAAGCCAGTTGAAATTATTAAAGGGCTTCCATATTTGATATTATCAACTGGCTTCAAGGAATGTAGAACTCTTGATTTGAAATGTTACACTTTCCTATGATCAAAACGTGAGTATTAACAAAAATTCCAATTCCTCTAAAAATTGCGAGCAAGTGATAGTAGAATTGCTGGAAATAGCAAACACGCCTGTGCACGCTATTCCAATGACTCAGTGCTTTTCTTTAACATAGTTATGTTGGAACAATTACATAAAAACTGTGTTATTACATAGGTTTCAACAAATTATTTATTAACAATAGAAAATCTAATTTTACTACCTGGTAGTATGTGTATCTTTTGGTTTTTAGTCGTTTTTTTGTCAATGCAGATAATTTGTTTTCTTTTTATTGCAGATATCTGTCAATACGCTGTGATGTTACTGGTCGTCAATATCAAAGCCCTCGATATTTTTTTTTATATTACAATAAACGGATGCATATGTACATACTATCTCTTGTTTTGTTCGTGTGCAAATAGTACAGATACTAGTTTATACTTTCCAATCCATATTTTGTTTCCAGTGTTCATTGTGTTGGCGATATTTTAAATCCTTTAGACGAACTTCCCTTGCTATATATCCACATAATCATTACCACAGTAGTCAGATTTAAGTGCAGAAATGATTAATGTCGCTGAGAGCTTTCCTTTTTAAGGAGTTGATAGTACCGAGTCAGGCGATCAAATGGTTATTTTCTTTCGTTTGACTTGGTTTTGATTCTAAAGCTTATCATATTTCTTTATATTTTGGGTGTATGTTTTTACAATGTTTATGTAGACTACGCTCTTACATATGAATACAACCTTAAGTGGGATATACGCCAATGAGACAGCAACCCAATGACATAATCAACTGAAAGCCCTGACATCCAGGGTTCAACATACAGACTTCAGAGTTAAACATACAGACTTAAACAACAGACAGGTGTCTTTAGAATATGTCAAGCTTTAAATCACCCCGAGTCTAAAAAACCCAAATAAAACAGAAACTATAAAAGATATGTCACCAACACCAAATTCTCCATACATCAAAACATTAAGATATGAAATATGAAAAATATTGACGACTGTCCTGAATTGGGACAAGATATGACTGCATATCGGGATTAAACAAGTTTTTAATATCGATGCTCGTACTTTTCATCTCGAACAGTGGACTAACAAAAGGTTCATAAATGTACATACGTTTCTCTTATATAGATTATATAGATTATACCGTTGGTTTTCCTGTTTGAATTGTTTTACACTAGTCATTTTGGGGCCCTTTATATCTTGCAGTTCGGTGCGAGCCAAGGCTCCGTGTTGAAGGCCGTACTTTGACCTATAATTGTTAACTTTTTATACATTGTGACTTGGATGGAGAGTTGTCTCATTGGCACTCATACAACATCTTCATATTTCTATATACAATATAAATCAGTACATGACTCTTAAATAAAGGTATACTAAATATAATAGATTTCAAAGAACCACAAATGGAAAAAAAAAACAACTCAAGTACACGCAATAAAAAACAAAGTTTTTATTGCTTTACATATTGATTTTGTCAATTATGAGTAATTTAAACCCAAACTAAATATCATTGTTATATATTTAGTTTGGGTAAATTATATGGCCTTCTAAATACCGTTTCGATTCCTAACATCACAGAAGAGACATTAATTGTCGAAATCCGGATATGGTGTACTAATTTTTGCACCTTTTGTTTGCAGTATACCATCTTTTCCGCAAGTTTATTGTTTTCTGTTTGGTATTAAATTAATAGTTAAGATCCATTTTGTTACATCTGGTGATCCGTTTATTTGGCAATCGCCAATGGCAGTCAGCAGGGTTTAAGAACATCCGTTGTTCGACCTGCTAGTCAAATGCGTTTTGTTAAAATATACTTTTTCACTTTTTTGGTCTTTTGGAAAATGTTGTTTGTGCTGTATTTAGACCCCTCTACCAAGAAATTTGTTTTGCATGCACACGTATAAAAATTGCGGTTTTATCCAACGCAATCATAGGTTTGAACGTTGTTTTCAATTTAGACTTGTATATATATATATATATATATATGCACATTCATGGATCTACAATCTGTCGATACCTGTATTTTGGCTTTGCACAGGGTCATGTTTTTCTCTGACTGGTAATGACGTCTTTATACTAAATCCTTTGGATGTTGGATGTGTACTGATTGATATTTTAGTCTTAGATACACTATTCTTTTCTTAGTTGTTGATGGCTTTGAACTAGCTGTCAGTAACTGATAGTGCTCTATTGTACTTAGTGTCCTTTTTGTTTGGCGGATGTATAAATTCTCTGTCACTTCTGGTCTGTGTTTTTTGTAAGTTGTTGTTCTGCTTTGTATAGATGTGATGAGTTAAGCCCTTTTCAACTGATTTTTATAGTTTGTTCTTATGTTGAACTGTTACACCACTGTTCCAAATTAGGGGGATGGTTTGGCGCCAGCAAACAGGCTTAACCCCGCCACATTCTGTATGTGCCAAGTAAGAAGCCTGTAATTCAGTTGTTGCCGTTTGTTGTTGTGTATCATATTTGTTTTTCGTTCTTTGTTTTGTACATAAACCAGGCCGTTAGTTTTCTCGTTTGAATTCTTTTACATTTTTTATTTTGCATGTTATAGCTGACTATGCTATGCGGTATGGGTTTTGTGCATTCTTGAAGGCCGTACAGTGACCTATTGGCAATCATATCACATCTTCTTATTTTTATAAAACAAAACAATTGCAACCAAAACAATCATAAATAAAATTCTACCTTATGAAGGATGCTCGCAGTTATTGAAAGCACTTTACACTTTGATATGAAGTAATGCCGTCCTACACTCTAATATCGTGGTGCCGTCCTATACTCTGATATCGCGGTGTCCGTTCTTCATCCAGAAATGTCCTCAAGAGTACAGGAATACACTTATTTTTTCTCGGAATTCCGATGTGTGTAACTTAGTAAATTTTGTCATTGAATGCTAGAGAGAAAACATAATAGAAAGAATAGATATGGGATATCCATCGATGGGACAATCAAAAATCATTAGACCATAAAAACAGACATCAGTCTTTTTCAGTGTTTTGTATCTTTTAGTCGTTTGCCGTTTTTTTGCCATGATTTTGTCGATCTCTATTAGACCTATCAGTTTTTTAATTCTCGCTTTGGTATCTTCCGCCTATTTTTTGTAAGCAGTAACCCTCTACTAGCGGAGGAAATCATGACAGCAATTTGGAGATATATTTACTCCATATGCAGGGGCTGCTGGGTTATTGCTACACAGACGTGGTTAGTTCTCAATGGGAACATTGTAATCATCTCTTTAGTCATAAAGTTCTCAACCAATCCTCATTTCAATTTCTAGATTTAAGTCAAGATCCTAGTATGAAGCAGACTTGGCTGTATCTGTTGTATCCTTTAAAGTTCATTGGGAGAGATGCATTCAACATAGTCATTTAACTTTAAATTATTCAGTGAAATGACATTATCTATCTAGAGGAACGTATCAGTTAAAATATTCGTCCCACAGTTTAGACACACAGTAGGTATACCCATTCACAAGACGTATTCACATATCTTCGATAATTTACAAAAAAGTGCAATTATTTGGGTTTTTTTTATATTTAGATAAGGAGATGTGGTCTGATTGCCAAGTAGACAACAGAGTCAAAATAACGTGGATTTAAGCAATTATAGGTCACCCTTTGACCGTATAGTCGGCTATAACAGGTCCAACTTGGTAAATGTGAAACAATTCAAATGAAAAACGAACAGTCTGATTTTTGACAAAACAATAAACAAAAACAGATATAACAGACAACAACCAACGACAACCACTAAATCACTTGATCCTGACTTGGGGCAGGCACATAAAGAATGTGGCGGTGTGATATGTCTTTGTGAGAGCTATGACTGCCTTATGTTGATGTTGATGATTACATTATATGCAGTGGTCACATCATTATATGCAGTCGTGACAGCATTATATGCAGTGGCCACAACATTGTATGCAGTGGTTACAACATTATATGCAGTGGTCATAACACTATATGCAATCGTGACAACATTATATGCAGTGGTTACAACATTATATGCAGTGTTCACAACATTATATGCAGTCGTGATAGCATTATATGCAGTTGTCGGAACATTATATGCAATGGTCACAACATTATATGCAGTGGTCACAACATTATATGCAGTTGTCGGAACATTATATGCAGTGGTCACAACATTATACGTGTTTTGTTGATGAAGATAGTGATGATGATGATTGATGATAGTGATGGTGGTGGTTCAGATTCGGTAAACTTCGTAAATTTTTTATCGGAAATTGCCGAATCCAGTCATAATTGATAATGCCCTGCAAACAAAATGAAACAGTTATTGTAGTCATGTAATTTAGGCGATTCGATTGAAAACTTTATCAGAGAAAAAATAACGCCTGCTATTGTCTGCAAATTCGACAGACATAATTTAGAAATGATGAAACTAAGAGTTGAATGCATTAACTAGTTCTGTTAGTCTTAAGAAATACGAGTAAAATAATGATAAATAATAATGAAATATCAAAGGACAGTTTGTGTGATATATGCATCGAGTTCATTTCCTACTGAAGAACTATAGCTAGGTGCCACTTTATAGTCGATATTCAGTTTAAATTGCATAAATACATTTTGAATGAAATAGTCAGCTGTCTATAAGACCTAAGTCCCATATCTCGTTATCTAATATATGTTACGATAGAGGCATTATTTGGCTTCGATTTTCAGAATTATTCATTTTTACATGATTTAGTATCTAACAGATATGAAAAATGCAGTTCAAAGCATTCCATTGTAGGTGTTTAACATAACTTTACATCAATTGTATCCAACTTTTGCTAGCTTTTTAGCACGTAAAGCAGTTTGTCTTCTAAATATGAGCAGCAGCCTTATATCAAGATATAAACTTTTATTAGGAAAATTAACCCTTTTCCAGACCGATCCAGACCCAGTTTAACATTTTTATTTATAGTCATCATCTCTTTATCATCGCTTCGGAAAACGGAGTTTGGGAGTGTATATAGCGTTTACTACGTTTGTTCGTCAGTCTGTCACGGTTAAGTTTTGCATTAAGGTCAAGATCGAAACAAACTGCGAGTCAAAGAGGAATGATTTACTTTTAGTGCGCACATCTTGGATAGTAACGAATGTCCATGAAAAATGGGTCACCTCGACCTAATTTAATCCTGGTTAATTTTTCATTAAATCTAATCAACTACAAGTCATAGAGGAATGATATATTTTAGATCGCACATCTTTGATAACAACAAAGGACCTTGAAAAAAAGTTGGTCACCTCGAACTATATTTTACGCATGAATGATTGCTTAAAATTTGTGTTAAGGTCCAGATGAAACCAACTACAAGTAAAAGAGGAATAATATTTGTTACTGAGCACTTCTTTGATATTAATGAAGGTCCGCACAAAATTTTGTAACCTGAACACAAAAAAACTCGCCACTCGTTATTATGTCTCTTAATGGAGAACTATTGTTTTACTGTGAATTCTTCTCGTTGTTGTTATTGGTGTTCTAATTCTTACAAACAAGCTTGTCTTGTTGCTATAGTCTGGGGATTTCAGTTATTTTTGCTAACAAAATGTTTTCCATATCACATGTTAGGATCCTTGTCAGAAGTTGAAAATTTCATATCTGAATATTTTTCGTTACCTGGAAACTTTACTTTTGATGGTAGATCTTGATTAATTCTGTGGGGCTTCTTTCTCCTGTATATTTTTCACTCACGGGGTAAAAATCGGAAAATTGTCGAAACTTATTGGATTTTAATATATTGTATAGTCCGAATTATATACTTAAAAAAGATTTTTTATTGACTATATTCTAACACTCTAACTGGTGATTTATATGGAAACATGTACACTCTCGACTTAAATCCACATATTTACAACATCTTCTTCTTATAGATGATTCTATATTTTCCGTTATACTTCACTGAATAACAAAAGTCGTCCCGTTTACTGTAAACAGGGAAATTTTCGCGGCAGTTTTATTTTCGCTATTTTCGCGGTAAGAATTGAAACGCGAAAATAAAACGACCGCTAAAATTTCAAGAAAAATCTATTCATAAAATGAAAACCATACATATTTATATGACAGAGCTTTCTTGGTATTCCTAATTATTGGAAGATTTTATATAGACAGAAGTAGTATACCTAAAACGACAAAGTTATTTTTCATTTACCTGTATATATTATGAAAACCGGTTTTTTTCAAAAGTGATTATTTTCTAAGGGTTAAATATTTCGCGGTGGTGTCTTGCCATGGCTTTGTTTGGACTTGTTTGTTTGCTTTTTGGCCTTGAATGTTTGTCCCTAATATTTTATTAACTATGTATTTGCATTCAGGTATCACAGATCAAGTTTATTCGTTCATAGTGTGTTAATTTATGTTTTTGATTGAGTTAAGCCTTCCAATTGATATTTTATCGTGTGTTTTTCTATGTTGTGATGTTATACTATTGTTTCAGAAAATGGAGAAGGTTTGGTACCATTAAAACGTTTAATCCCGCTGCAAATGTTTGCACCTGTCCTAAGTCAGGAATCTGATGTACAGTAGTTGTCGTTTGTTTATGTAATTTATACGTGTTTCTCGTTTCTCGTTTTTTATATAGACTAGACCGTTGGTTTTCCCGTTTGAATGGTTTTACACTAGTAATTTTGGGGCCCTTTATAGCTTGTTGTTCGGTGTGAGCCAAGGCTCCGTGTTGAAGGACGTACATTGACCTATAATGGTTTACTTTTATAAATTGTTATTTGGATGGAGAGTTGTCTCATTGGCACTCACACCACATCTTCCTATATCTATATACGTTTATGAATAGGATATGTAGAGGACCACTGTATAACACGGATTTTACAGATGACAGATCGATACCTCAAATCATAACTGTATTTCTAAATGGAAAGCAATGTTAGAAGTCATGACTTTAACTCAAGTTAATCTTCTTAACATGGAAGACATCTCAAGCAAGTGGAAATTACGATATTAATATTTGTTATGTAAACAACACTCGTTACAAATATGTAAATGACATCTGTCAATCAGTTTTAAAAGTATTACCTCGTTGAATCTGCTACACAGATAAATCAGATCAAAAGATCGATTAATTAGCATTAATCCTGACAGCATTTTATTTTAATTCATTCTTAATTAGGTCTTCTTATCAGTTATTGTGTATTTAGAATATAGCAAAGTGCTC
Organism: Mytilus coruscus; assembly: GCA_017311375.1. NCBI lineage: Eukaryota > Metazoa > Mollusca > Bivalvia > Mytilida > Mytilidae > Mytilus > Mytilus coruscus. The sequence goes on from CM029601.1 coordinate 96,454,948, forward strand.
TCGACCAATGAAATTGTAGGATTTGATGCCTCTTAATTGTGAAGAATGAATGTAAATCATGTTCTTAGTAAGGGATTATCCTATTATTTGGGTCTATTTACAGTTCAAAACAAAGAGTTTCTATAAATGAGTTACAACTGCCCCGAAGCACATTTATCAGATTGATTGAAACTGACTAAAAGTTGAATTGTGAAACAAACAAAAAACTCAAAATAAGTTGAAGTTTACTGGTGCGGTAAAATTGGTTTCGTGAATGTTATTATGAAAATATTAATAACTTCAAATTACTAAAAAATTAAACAATATCAAAGCAATGCAAAAAAAGAAAAAAAAGCTTTAAAATAAAAATAACCTAAATCTTTAGCTTTCCAAAACTAATTACTGGATCATCAGTTGGGAAGAATAGTTATTTCCAATATGCCGATAAAATAAAAAAAAAAAACAGGAATTTAATTTAAGTTTTGAACATATTAAAAACTTTTAAAGGCATTTTATTTGAACATTTCCCTGACATAATGAAATAGTATTTGATGTAAAAGGCCGGACCAAAATATTGGCTGTGAAATAAGATTAAGTTTTAACTCAAATGTAATAATTGATTTATTAATAATAAACTGTAAATAAAAAAAGGATAATTCCTCACTAAAATATTACATGATTTACATTCATACTCACAATCAGGAAACATATACAATTCCTACCATTTCTTTGTACTGTTGTGTCACCTAATATCTATAACGCATTTTTTTTTAAATATTTCCCAAATGATAAGAAAGTCCTTACATCACTAAAACTAATCCATAAATGACATGCCGAAAAAGGAAGTCATGTATCAATTATAAATATTGCACTGACAATGAAACTAATTCTTGAATACAACCAATCAAGACATCATTTGAGCCTTGAGCACTTTACAATATTCTAAGTCTGTAAGAGAATGATAATCCCTTACTTCATGATAAGTACTCGCTAACGCTCGTACTTAATCATGAAGAAAGGGATTATCATTCTCTTACATATACGTGTTTTTACAAGCAAAAACGACACAACTTTTAATCTCCTTTAACATCAATCAACCGAAAACAAAAGATTTCTGATTGATTTTATCATTTGATTTACTATACATTTGAAGCTGTTCACTTTCTATATCCTTTATAAAAATATTTATATAGGCCACAGGGAAATCGCGAATTCAAAACGACGCGAATTTAGATAGTGTTTATAAAACGCGAAATAAAGACGGCGCGAAAATTTCCCGGTTTACAGTATCCTAAATTTTCAGGTACGCAAGTTTGATATAATATCAATTTCTAAAAAGAACATCATTCACTGTTAACAATAATGGGTTAAAAAAAATAGAAATTGTTTAGAGAAAAATGTTTAGCCACAGATAATGTTTGACATAGCTATGTGTTATAGAGGGATGTACAGTACAGATGTATTTTTCTGCATTCACAGAATGTAAATAATGACAAAAGATGTTTGTTTAAACAAGAACTTCAAGGAAGATTATGTTTTTTCAAACAAGGCTTTATTTTTACATGTAATTACGTTGGCCTTTACGTTTGTTTAATATTTGTCATCTCAGATTTCACACACAAATACAAATACGTCGGTAAATCAACAATATCTCCATCGATTTTTTGACATTATATGTTATGGGGAACAAGCAGAAGAAAACCTTGTCCTAAATTAACCTTACGCCATTGAAATGATTGATTCCGATGTCTAGAGGCGTATTCTTGTAGTGGTCAATCGGTCAATCGGTAACAGTTAAGTGTACGGAGATGTCCTGTCAAATTACATATTTATTACTTTATCCTGCAATTTACCTTTCTACTAAGCTGTTTTGCTTTTGAATGGAATACTTTTATTATTATTATAACTATACAGATAACACGAAGCGATATACGTATAGTATAGGAGCGGAAGAAGAAGAATATTTTATTCCAATTAAGGTACCCGAAGGACATAACAACAACATCAATTATATTATATTATATATAAATATACTAAATAAATAAATGATTTGGGAAATACGTTAAAGGTATAAAAAAATCATGAGATGTCCGAATGCAATTAGGTTCTATCCGGGCACTCTGGTTCAAAACCTTGGTTCCATCCGGGTCTTTTGGTTCTGAACCTTGGTTCTATCCGGGTTCTTTGGTTCGAAACCATGGTAACTGGTTCAACATCCGGGTTGTTTGGTTATAGCAACCCAACTTATTGGTTCTATCCTGGTTCTTTTCTAATGTTTCTATTGAACTTTGAGAAGATATCCGCAAGCATCCGAATAAAAAGATAAAGTGGGTCAAAGACGCTTATCTTGTTCTATTTCATTAAACATTTCAGCATCGCCGGAAAATGAAGCTGTAAGGTAATTATCTTCTCATTTTAATTATTTTGATTAGGAAACTGAACAAAAATAAAGCATCGTATATATTTTAAAAATAAACCGAAATATACAGTATATCGAACATCCTTTTTATTTAAATCAGTCGTTCCGTTTTCATTTATTTTCCACTACTCATCCCTTATTTCCGTCAATATTTCTAGAAGTTTTAAAAACACCTAATTAGAACATGTCGTTCAATTGGCCAACGATATGTGCATCTAGCCACTTGACGACTTGCATATATATTTGATTGAACATTTATTTTCAAGTTCGACTGAATTTTATTTGATTGGCTTTGTAATAATGTCAAATTTGATAGAAATATATGTGCTGTATATGTAACAAATCGTTTTGTTCAAACAGAATGTGAAAAGACCATATAAAGAGAAAGTGATGAACAATTTAAGTTTGTAAGTTTTAATCAGTTGACCTATAATAAGCTATAAAATATTACAAAAATGTATATGTAGAATAAATTTGTAAAATTTGACACTCCTTGTGAAGGGCATGCATATAATCATTTGCCCAAAATAAAGAAATCAAAATTAAGATTGAATATTTATATAGTAAAATTGTGTGTGGGTTGATGCCAGTGCTGGTGGAGGTTCAACCATGGGTATTACCAGCACAGTAGTCAAAACTTCTGTGTTGGCGCCGTAGCGGAGGGGGCATAAAGTGTTACCCTTGTCCGTCCGTCCCGAACGTTCCAAAAAATGGGTTCCGTTCTCCTAACTTTAGTTTGCCTCAACCACATATTATAAAACTTATACACAATGCTTATTACTACAAAATACAAAATAAAATTCGAAATTGGGTGGCGTCACTTTTACCGTTCATGAGTTATCATGCCCCTTTATAAACATAGAAAATGCTGAATTTTTCGTTTCCCGGCGTTCTCTAACATAAGTTTGCCTCAATCAAATGTTATAAACCTTAAACGCAATGCTTATTATCCCAAAACACAGATCAAGTTCGATATTGGATGGCGACACTTTTACTGTTCGTGAGTTATTAGATGTAAGAAGATGTGGTACGAGTACCAATGATACAACTCTCCATCCAAGTCACAATTTGTAAAAAGTAAACAATTATCGTTCAAAGTACGGCCTTCAACACGGAGCCTTAAAATAGAAAAAATGCTAAATCTGTTGTTTCCGTTCTCTAACTTTAGTTTACCTCAACCAAATGTTATGAAACTTATACACAATGCTTATAATCACAAAACGGTCAAAACTACGTGAATCCTGCATCTATATGTGGAAGTTGACTCATGTATATTTACAAGCGGGGGCATCTGTAGCCCATAGACACATTCTACATTTATTTAAACAGCTTCTTTACTTCCTTTGAATTCTACTTCTAATAGAAGTAATTTGCATATTTTTTTCAGGATCTCAATGCAGTTTGGTAACAGACAGTGATATTTCAAGTTACATGTGACCAGTATAACAAAGTATTTCATTAGATTGAGCTCTCTGTCTAAGTGTACTTTTAAGGTTCTTTGCACTGAGTTCAGTTTATTGATATACGTATACCTTCTGTATGAATTTTTAAGATTTAAAAACAGACCATCCATATCTACATGTCCATGAAATGAAATGTAAGGTAAAATGATGAAACATTTTGCATTATCTATCACAACTGTCAGCACATGATTCTACTGAAGCAATAAATGTTTTCTTTATTTTTTTTCACTCAGTTTAAAAGAAGTTCGAGTCTAATGTCAGAATAGGTAACAAAAGAAACTTAGCAAAATGACAATGATGCACAAATTAACAAGGGACTACTAACAGTTACTGACATGCCAGCTCCAGACCTCAATTAAACTGATTGAAAGAGTATGTCTTCATCATATGAAAATCCAGGACAATCCCTCTCGTTAGGAGTTAGTATCATGCCATCACAAAATATATGAGAACATAACTGATCTTTATCTGCCAGACAGCCAATAAAAGAAAGCGTAATTAAATACACACAAAATGCTTATTGCAATACATGTATGATGTCAGGTTTTTAAACCTGTACTGCCTACTTAAGAGTACCAAGTACAAATTGTCATTAATTTATAGACAATATTTATGTAAAAGGACGAGACTCACAAGGCCTAACTGACTTCTAGAATTGAATTGCGTTATTTACTTATTTACTAAGTCCAAATTTTTGGTAAGGACAACACTGCTCTATTTTTATACCATGATGTGAAAACTACATGCTTCTGTTTTCATCTACACTTTCCATTAAGATTCATTTATAACTTTATTCACAAAAAAAAATATTTTGACACAATTGATCATGCAACAGATACTATAGTCATGATGTTAAATTTGTATTCTTCATATTTCTTTTCTCTCTCGAAAAATCTATAATCATTGAACAATCAACTGAATTTATTAATTGATTAAAAAAATCAAATCATATTTGAAAAAAAAATCTTTTAAATAATTTCAACCAAAGCATGGGAGTCTAGGGGCATGTGAAAAGTTTCTAGAAACACAATAAAATTTAGTTTATGCTCCTACTATGTATAAGTTCACCTTGCCCTAAAAATAGCCTGATACAAATTTTGAGTTTGTAGCCAATCCAAATTCAAGATGGCCAACACCACTAGACACAGTTTAAAATAAAACTATGAGATATACATAAACAAAGCTTTTCCTCATAAGATGTCTCGCATATTTAAACACAATGTATCTGGGATGATCCTACATGAGTTTTTGCTATTTTGAATACCACGCTAGTACTGAAATAAGATATGACTACAACAGTGGAACATAAAGCCATACTAGAAACATACAGCTTCTCAAAAACTAGATCGCACAATAAAATCCAAATTGTGCGCCTAGGATATTCCTCTGCTTATTTTATGTTCTGATGTGTTCTGATGTGTATCCTTAAAGAAACATTGTCACTAGAGTGCAGTAGTAGTTCACCTTGTATTTGACAAAACCTTTCCGAATTACGGGTCCTCAATGCTCTTCAGCTTGGTAATTTATTTGGCATATTACCATTTTGATTTGAGTAATTTCAAGACGAAAAGCGTGTGAGACACGCAAAATTATAAGCATGGTGCCTAATGAGGTTTTTTGTTTTTGTTTTTTACAATGCAGTCTTTTTGGGAATCCATACTAAAACAAAAACAAAATGTAGCTTTTCCAAATCTTTAACATTACGTTTAACAGCTTCTCAAATTTTCCTTGACAAATAAACATTTAAAGTTGAAAAAGACAGAATCTGTTCTTCATTAACTCTCTTTTAAATAAAAAATCATTAAATTAATAATCCTAGACAATATGGACAAACTTGCATATTTTAAGTATTTTCCTTTCTAAATATAAACATAGTAAAATGATGGCCATTAGAGTAAAAATCTGTATCTGGTTTATTCTTTGATGAACTATTTAGATTGGACCTGGTTATTTGAGGAAACTATCTGATAAACAATAACATAAGTTGGAGATCACCTTAAAATTGTTGACTTTCATAAATCTTGAACAAAAATGAAATCAATTATATAAGATCCATAAAGCAGCAGAAATCAACTTTGTATATTTATATAAACGATAATACTAGTAATTTAGAAATAAAACAAAAATCATTCAATAAAATCTAGTGATATGGAACTTTTTTTAGTTAATATTAAAGCAGCTCAATCTTTTATATTACACGTCTTACTGTTTGGAATCCTAAATGCAGCTGACACCAGGAGATGATACCTTAAAGACTGGCGTATACGTTTTTAGTTTCCTGGTATCCTGCGTCTGTTGCGAGCGAACGATAGCCAGTGATTTTCATTAAACTATACTAGAACTTACCCACCATTTGAATTTTTCGCGGAGTTTTAGAGGACTACATTCATCAATAACGTTAATCTAATGCAGTATGAATGGACGTGGTGACGGACAAAGGAAGGAACGAACGAACGAACACACAGACCAGAGAATATCATGCGCTTTTCTGTCGTAGGCGGAGCATAAAAATAGATATTTAAAGTGAGTTGACCTACACTTGTTCTTAGTACAATGTATATGTTTTCAAATAAAAGAAATTAGAAAGATACTATGAGCGATAGAATTACTATATACTGGCTTTCCATGCACTCGGCATCCCATCCTCAAATATCCTGTATTTTTAAGAAAAGGAACTTTTAATGTCTATTTCCTATACTAAAAATGAAAACGTATGGAAGAACAAGCTGTAGGAGTGTATTTCATGCCGATAATAAGTACTTTCAATTGAAATTATACGTGCACTATTTTGTACAGAAAACAGACTTATGATTAAAAAAAAAAAAAAAACACGTACCCCTACAATTCCCAAAAGGTCTAACTCCAAAAAAAACCTTTCAGTGGGCCCTGCCCTAAGTTATTACCTTTCATTTGAGCCATTTCCGGTAAAGAACTTTGCCGTACGGAGTTGGTGAGGCTTGCCGAAAGAGTGTATGGCGGACACGCAAAAACAAAATTTAACATCAACTTTGAACCCCATACAATTCCAGTAATGTTCTAACTCCCATAAAAATCTTTCAGTGGTCCTTGCCCTAAGTTATTACCTTTCATTTGAGCTATGTCCGGTAAAGAACTTTGCTGTATGGAGTTGGCAAGGCTTGCCGAAAGAGTGTATGATGGACACGTAAAAACAAAATTTAACATCAACTTTGAACCAATACAATTCCCGAAATGTTCTAACTCCCATAAAACCTTTCAGTGGTCCTTGCCCTAAGTTATTACCTTTCATTTGAGCTATGTCCGGTAAAGAACTTTGCCGTACGGAGTTAACGAGGCTTGCCGAAAGAGTGTATTGTGGACACGTAAAAACAAAATTTAACATCAACTTTGAATCCATACAATTCCCGAAATATTCTAACTCCCAAAAAAAAAAACTTTCAGTGGGCCCTGCCCTTAGTTATTACCTTTCATTTGAGCCATGTCCGGTAAAGAACTTTGCCGTAGAGGCTTGCCGAAAGAGTGTATGGTGGACACGTAAAAACAAAATTTAACATCAACTTTGAACCCATACAACTCCCGAAAGGTTCTAACTCCCAAAAAAAAACTTTCAGTGGGCCCTGCCTTAATTTATTATCTTTCATTTGAGCTTTGTCGTGTAAAGAACTTTGACGTACGGAGTTGGCGAGGCTTGCCGAAAGAGTGTCTGGTTGACACGTAAAAAACAAAGTTTAACATCTACTTTGAACCCCTACAATTCCCGAAAGGTTCTTATTCCTAGCATTAAACTACATGCAGAGATGCTTATCATGTATATATGTTTGTATATTGCATAACCAGGTAGTCATACCATGTTTTTAATGCCTCCGCTACTTCAGTCATAAGTTCGAATATATTAAAATCCATATCAAATCAGTGTATGCACGTCATTTCAGGGCCTTTTATAACTGACTATGCGGTGTGGGTTTTGCTCATTGTTGAAGGCCGTACGGTGACCTATAGTTGTTAATTTCTATGTCGCATTTGGTCTCCTGTGGAGAGTTGTCTCATTCGCAATCATACCACATCTTCTTATTTTTACATATACGAACAGACTTCCAATTTGATATTTGAAAAGGGCCTTGTACCACAAAGTTGGATAATTGGCACAATAAACCCGTACTATAAAAATAAAGGCGATGCCAATGATTCGGAAAAAAAAACTATAGACCCATTACTATTGTCACCTGTCTTGGGAAATTGTTTACTGCTGTATTTAATAACAGACTGAATACTTTTTCTTGTTCAGTCCTGGAGTGGAACGGACTGTTTTTGCTCTGCCTGCAGGTAATTTTTGATACATTATTTATGCATTTTTATGCTGCATTGCAATTGCAATTTTTGTTTTTACGTTTTAATAACTATACAAGAGTTATATTTTTACCTTAAATTATTTACTGAAAATTTTTAGCTGGAAATTTTTTAAATTATTCCTGTCTTAGTGCTTCATATATATGTTTTTAGTGTTAGCAAGATACATGTATATGTATCAGTTAATGTGGTTCTGTTTTATTACTATTTATTTGCATGCTGCATGCCTTGTTTTATTTGTTATTGTATATGTTTTTATATTCGGTGAAGGGCTCATTAGAGCGTATGTTTAATATGTTTGTCAAATATGCCGAATTCAAATAAAGTTTTACTTACTTACTTACTTTCCTGCCACTTCTTCACGACAAAAAATGGCGGCTTTTAAAAAAAAATCTGGTCTATTGCGATCTGCAAACAGTCACCTATAGTATCCTGGTATAACCTTGAATATAAATATACTACTCAAAACTAACGCTCTATGACATTTTATTGAATTCGTCTTTTAAATTGTGTGGTTTTTACACGAGCAGTATCATTTTATTTATTTTTTTACTCTCGAAGTGCCATTTTAAAACAAGACTGTTAGTTTTATGATTTAGGCATTTCATCTTATATCTACCAAATTTTAATTGTTGGAATTGTACAATTTATATAACGTTTTAGTGACTTGTGGGCTTTTAGCAATATATATATATATCTTTTGGAAATTGTTGTTTGTGCTGTATTTAGACCCCTCTACCAAGAAATTTGTTTTACATGCACACGTATAAAAATTGCGGTTTTTATCCAACGCAATCATAGGTTTGAACGTTGTTTTCAATTTAGACTTATATATATTTTTTCGTTTGGGCTTGTATTATATTTTCCTTCGGGTTTATATGATCCGTTCATCCTATTTCGACTCTTTAAAATTCAAGAGTCTATCCTAAATTGAGGTAAATTATATGGCCTTCCAAATACCGTTTCGATCCCTAACATCACTGAAGAGACATTAATTGTCGAAATCCGGATATGGTGTACAAATTTTTGCACCTCATGTTTGTGGTATACCATCTTTTCCACAAGTTTATTGTTTTCTGTTTGGTATTAAATTAATATTAAGATCCATTTCGTTAGATCTGGTGATCAATTTATTTGGCAATCGCCAATGGCAGTCAGCAGGGTTTAAGAACATCCGTTGTTCATTTATTTAAACAAGTCTAAATTGAAAACAACGTTCAAACCTATGATTGCGTTGGATAAAAACCGCAATTTTTATACGTGTGCATGCAAAACAAATTTCTTTGTAGAGGGATCTAAATACAGCACAAACAACATTTTCCAAAAGACCAAAAAAGTGAAAAAGTATATTTAAACAAAACGCATTTGACTAACAGGTCGAACAACGGATGTTCTTAAACCCTGCTGACTGCCATTGGCGATTGCCAAATAAACGGATCACAAGATGTAACAAAATGGATCTTTGTTATTAATTTAATACCAAACAGAAAACAATAAACTTGCGGAAAAGATGGTATACCGCAAACATGAGGTGCAAAAATTTGTACACCATATCCGAATTTCGACAATTAATGTCTCTTCTGTGATGTTAGGAATCGAAACGGTATTTGGAAGGCCATATAATTTACCTCAATTTAGGATAACTCTTGAATTTTGAAGAGTCGAAATAGGATGAACGGATCATATAAACCCGAAGGAAAATATAATACAAGCCCAAACGAAAAAATATAAATAAGTCTAAATTGAAAACAACGTTCAAACCTATGATTGCGTTGGATAAAAACCGCAATTTTTATACGTGTGCATGCAAAACAAATTTCTTGGTAGAGGGGTCTAAATACAGCACAAACAACATTTAAAAAAAAAGAAAAAAAAAGTGAAAAAGTATATTTAAACAAAACGCATTTGACTAACAGGTCGAACAACGGATGTTCTTAAAACCTGCTGACTGCCATTGGCGATTGCCAAATAAACGGATCACAAGATGTAACAAAATGGATCTTTGTTATTAATTTAATACCAAACAGAAAACAATAAACTTGCGGAAAAGATGGTATACCGCAAACATGAGGTGCAAAAATTTGTACACCATATCCGGATTTCGACAATTAATGTCTCTTCAGTGATGTTAGGAATCGAAACGGTATTTGGAAGGCCATATAATTTACCTCAATTCAGGATAGACTCTTGAATTTTGAAGAGTCGAAATAGGATAAACGGATCATATAAACCCGAAGGCAAATATAATACAATATATATATACTAGCACGAGTTAACTAGTACATGCGTGATATTTCTGCTTTTTAATAGCACAGCTGTATTTTAGAGTAGTGTGTAGTCAGCAAAATAATTTTACCTTCTTAATTTTCATCGTATATAGATAAGAGATATTATATTGTTTATTCATGACAGAACACAAACTTTTAAAGTATCTAGCAAGCCATTTGTAATACCAGCAGATGTAAAACAGCTGACTCCAGTATTTTTTACTGCCAGTAAAAGGCAATATTTGGAACCGTACTGTACAAATTCAGTGGAAAGTAGTATGTTTGGCACATGCGACCTCACTATTTACGACAATCACAGTAGATATATCAATCTAAAATCTGAAACTGATTATTCCATCCAAACAATTTTTAATAATTATTAAGAAATTTCTGGTCTCCTAAAGAGATATCCTTGATTTAAACTAATTTTTTTTGGAAATTCCACCTTATTAACTATCTCTTTGGAACTCGTATCAAGAACATCCTGATGCTCAACAATTAAAAACTGATGATGACATTTTATTAAAAACATAATGGAATTAAACAATCACATTAGATACATGAATGGCACCTTAGGAACTAGAGCAACAAATGTTTCAGCTGATATCCAACACTGAATCAATACAAGCAACAAAAATAGTCAAAGTAAAACCAGAAATAAACTTCAATCTGTATAAAGACGGTATCCATCCTTCAACAAATCTTGCAAATGTCTGGTTAAAAAAGATAACATAGCAAATCAAAATTGACAGTTGGTAAACTACATATATATAAGAGCATTTCCTACAGCCAGGTCATACGAATAAAACGGATTTGCTCCATCAATGATGCGCAAAAAGGTGACTACAAGAACTTCGCGGTCACCTAAAAAATAGGGGCTATAGAAGAAAATGATTGATAAAGGTTTCTCTCGTGCTAACAACATCAGCCGATATGAACATTTACAATATAAAGACAAAAAGGTCAACAAAGTGTGCCGTTTGTGCTGACTTACCATCCCAAATTTGACAAGTTATCACACCTTATCCGCGAAAGGAAAGGAAATAGAAAACCATCCTAAACTATCCAAGATCTTTCCCGGGCCACCTGCACTGGCTTTCCGTAGGCCCAAAAGCTTTAAAGACTTGCTGGTGAGAGCTGATTTATCATCTAAATTAGGCTCTTCGTCTGTAGGCTCTTGCAAGGGATGCGCAAACAAACGATGCCTGACTTGCAAGCAAATACTGAATACTCCACTGGTACGGAATACGCCATATTTTGCAATGTTAATTGCAAGACTACAAATGCTGTGTATCTTCTACAGTGTAAATGGGGTAAACAGTATGTTGGCGAATCAGAACAGCCATTTCACAAACGTATGAACGGTCACCGTAGCTACTATGAATGCAAGCCAGATCTTCCTCCCAGTCGACATTTGAGATCCCCAGGCCACACTAAGGCAGATTTCAATCGACTGACCATTACAATCATAGACCACAACACTGCTTTGTCTAGGGAGGGTAGACTCACTCGGGAAAGATTTTGAATAAGGATCAATGCTGAACATATTTTTTGGTACTTTTATTTAAACTGGTAATTTTTTATGTTTTCAAGTCAATCCTTGACAGCTTGTCTGTTGTATTTAGTGCAAGAAATGTATATGGACGCCCATGCATTCATTCGACTTTAATCACATCTATTTGTTTTTCTGTTTCGATATTTTGTAGGCAAATTTTGCGATGGTCTTATTGTGGTCATTTAATGTTTACTCTTATGATGGCCATTTGATGTATACTATTATGACGTTCATTTGATGTATACCCTAATGATGGTAATTTGGTGTATACTCTTATGATGGTCATTTGATGAATACTCTTATGAAGGTCGTTTGATGTATACTCTAATGATGGTCATTTAATGTATACTCATATGTTGGTCATTTGATGTATACTCTTATGATGGTCATTTGATGTATACTCTTATGACGGTCAAGTGATATATAGTCTTATGATGGCCGTTTGATGTATACTCTTATGATGATCATTTGATGTATAGTCTTATGACGGTCATTTGATGTATAGTCTTATGATGGTAATTTGATGTATAGTCTTATGAGGGTCATTTGATGTATAGTCTTATGATGGTCATTTGATGTATAGTCTTATGATGGTCATTTGATGTATACTCTTATGATGGTCATTTGATGTATAGTCTTATGATGGTCATTTGATGTATAGTCTTATGATGGTCATTTGATGTATAGTCTTATGATGGTCATTTGATGTATAGTCTTATGATGGTCATTTGATGTATAGTCTTATGATGGTCGTTTGATGTATACTCTTATGATGGTCATTTGATGTATAGTCTTATGATGGTCATTTGATGTATAGTCTTATGACGGTCATTTGATGTATAGTCTTATGATGGTCATTTGATGTATAGTCTTATGACGGTCATTTGATGTATAGTCTTATGAGGGTCATTTGATGTATAGTCTTATGACGGTCATTTGATGTATAGTCTTATGACGGTCGTTTGGTGTATAGTCTTATGATGGTCATTTGATGTATACTCTTATGATAGGTCATTTGATGTATAGTCTGATGTATAGTCTTATGATGGTCATTTGATGTATAGTCTTATGATGGTCATTTGATGTATAGTCTTATGATGGTCATTTGATGTATAGTCTTATGATGGTCGTTTGATGTATAGTCTTATGATGGTCATTTGATGTATAGTCTTATGACGGTCATTTGATGTATAGTCTTATGAGGGTCATTTGATGTATAGTCTTATGATGGTCATTTGATGTATAGTCTTATGATGGTCATTTGATGTATAGTCTTATGACGGTCATTTGATGTATAGTCTTATGAGGGTCATTTGATGTATAGTCTTATGACGGTCATTTGATGTATAGTCTTATGATGGTCATTTGATGTATAGTCTTATGATGGTCATTTGATGTATAGTCTTATGATGGTCATTTGATGTATAGTCTTATGATGGTCATTTGATGTATAGTCTTATGATGGTCATTTGATGTATAGTCTTATGATGGCCATTTGATGTATAGTCTTATGAGGGTCATTTGATGTATAGTCTTATGATGGTCATTTGATGTATAGTCTTATGATGGTCGTTTGATGTATACTCTTATGATGATCGTTTGATGTATAGTCTTATGATGGTCGTTTGATTTATAGTCTTATGACGGTCGTTTGATGTATAGTCTTATGATGGTCATTTGATGTATAGTCTTATGATGGTCATTTGATGTATAGTCTTATGATGGTCATTTGATGTATAGTCTTATGACGGTCATTTGATGTATAGTCTTATGATGGTCATTTGATGTATAGTCTTATGACGGTCATTTGATGTATAGTCTTATGATGGTCATTTGATGTATAGTCTTATGATGGTCATTTGATGTATAGTCTTATGATGGTCATTTGATGTATAGTCTTATGATGGTCATTTGATGTATAGTCTTATGACGGTCATTTGATGTATAGTCTTATGACGGTCGTTTGATGTATAGTCTTATGATGGTCATTTGATGTATAGTCTTATGACGGTCGTTTGATGTATAGTCTTATGATGGTCGTTTGATGTATAGTCTTATGACGGTCATTTGATGTATAGTCTTATGATGGTCATTTGATGTATAGTCTTATGACGGTCATTTGATGTATAGTCTTATGATGGTCATTTGATGTATAGTCTTATGATGGTCGTTTGATGTATAGTCTTATGACGGTCATTTGATGTATAGTCTTATGATGGTCGTTTGATGTATAGTCTTATGACGGTCGTTTGATGTATAGTCTTATGATGGTCGTTTGATGTATAGTCTTATGACGGTCATTTGATGTATAGTCTTATGATGGTCATTTGATGTATAGTCTTATGACGGTCATTTGATGTATAGTCTTATGACGGTCATTTGATGTATAGTCTTATGATGGTCGTTTGATGTATAGTCTTATGACGGTCATTTGATGTATAGTCTTATGATGGTCGTTTGATGTATAGTCTTATGACGGTCATTTGATGTATAGTCTTATGACGGTCATTTGATGTATAGTCTTATGACGGTCATTTGATGTATAGTCTTATGACGGTCATTTGATGTATAGTCTTATGATGGTCGTTTGATGTATAGTCTTATGATGGTCATTTGATGTATAGTCTTATGATGGTCGTTTGATGTATAGTCTTATGAGGGTCATTTGATGTATAGTCTTATGATGGTCGTTTGATGTATAGTCTTATGACGGTCGTTTGATGTATAGTCTTATGATGGTCATTTGATGTATAGTCTTATGATGGTCATTTGATGTATAGTCTTATGACGGTCGTTTGATGTATAGTCTTATGATGGTCATTTGATGTATACTCTTATGACGGTCATTTGATGTATAGTCTTATGACGGTCATTTGATGTATAGTCTTATGATGGTCATTTGATGTATAGTCTTATGACGGTCGTTTGATGTATAGTCTTATGACAGTCATTTGATGTATAGTCTTATGACGGTCATTTGATGTATAGTCTTATGACGGTCATTTGATGTATAGTCTTATGACAGTCATTTGATGTATAGTCTTATTACGGTCATTTGGTGTATACTCTTATGACGGTCATTTGATGTATAGTCTTATGACAGTCATTTGATGTATAGTCTTATGACGGTCATTTGATGTATACTCTTATGACGGTCATTTGATGTATAGTCTTATGATGGTCATTTGATGTATAGTCTTATGATGGTCATTTGATGTATAGTCTTATGACGGTCATTTGATGTATACTCTTATGACGGTCATTTGATGTATAGTCTTATGATGGTCATTTGATGTATACTCTTATGACGGTCATTTGATGTATAGTCTTATGATGGTCATTTGATGTATAGTCTTATGACGGTCGTTTGGTGTATAGTCTTATGATGGTCATTTGATGTATAGTCTTATGACGGTCATTTGATGTATAGTCTTATGATGGTCATTTGATGTATAGTCTTATGAGGGTCATTTGATGTATAGTCTTATGATGGTCATTTGATGTATACTCTTATGACGGTCGTTTGGTGTATAGTCTTATGATGGTCGTTTGATGTATAGTCTTATGAGGGTCATTTGATGTATAGTCTTATGATGGTCATTTGATGTATAGTCTTATGAGGGTCATTTGATGTATAGTCTTATGACGGTCATTTGATGTATAGTCTTATGAGGGTCATTTGATGTATAGTCTTATGATGGTCATTTGATGTATAGTCTTATGACGGTCGTTTGATGTATAGTCTTATGACGGTCATTTGATGTATAGTCTTATGATGGTCGTTTGTTGTATGCTCTTATGACGGTCATTTGTTGTATGCTCTTATTACCGTCGTTTGATGTATACTCTTATGACGGTCATTTGATGTATAGTCTTATGATGGTAGTTTGATGTATAGTCTTATGACGGTCATTTTATGTATAGTCTTATGACGGTCATTTGATGTATAGTCTTATGATGGTCGTTTGTTGTATACTCTTATGATGGTCGTTTGATGTATAGTCTTATGATGGTCGTCTTATGACGGTCGTTTGATGTATAGTCTTATGATGGTCATTTGATGTATAGTCTTATGACGGTCGTTTGATGTATAGTCTTATGATGGTCATTTGATGTATAGTCTTATGACGGTCATTTGATGTATACTCTTATGACGGATGTATAGTCTTATGACGGTCATTTGATGTATAGTCTTATGATGGTCATTTGATGTATAGTCTTATGAGGGTCATTTGATGTATAGTCTTATGATGGTCGTTTGATGTATACTCTTATGATGGTCATTTGATGTATAGTCTTATGATGGTCATTTGATGTATAGTCTTATGACGGTCATTTGATGTATAGTCTTATGATGGTCATTTGATGTATACTCTTATGAGGGTCATTTGATGTATAGTCTTATGAGGGTCATTTGATGTATAGTCTTATGATGATGTATAGTCTTATGACGGTCGTTTGATGTATAGTCTT
Source organism: Mytilus coruscus (assembly GCA_017311375.1). NCBI lineage: Eukaryota > Metazoa > Mollusca > Bivalvia > Mytilida > Mytilidae > Mytilus > Mytilus coruscus. Next base: position 96,471,430 of record CM029601.1, read on the forward strand.
ATGATGGTCATTTGATGTATAGTCTTATGAGGGTCATTTGATGTATAGTCTTATGATGGTCATTTGATGTATAGTCTTATGAGGGTCATTTGATGTATAGTCTTATGATGGTCATTTGATGTATAGTCTTATGATGGTCGTTTGATGTATAGTCTTATGATGGTCGTTTGATGTATAGTCTTATGACGGTCATTTGATGTATAGTCTTATGAGGGTGATTTGATGTATAGTCTTATGATGGTCATTTGATGTATAGTCTTATGATGGTCGTTTGATGTATAGTCTTATGACGGTCATTTGATGTATAATCGTATGACGGTAATTTGATGTATAGTCTTATGATGGTCATTTGATGTATAGTCTTATGACGGTCATTTGATGTATAGTCTTATGATGGTCGTTTGTTGTATGCTCTTATTACCGTCGTTTGATGTATACTCTTATGACGGTCATTTGATGTATAGTCTTATGATGGTAGTTTGATGTATAGTCTTATGACGGTCATTTGATGTATAGTCTTATGAGGGTCATTTGATGTATAGTCTTATGACGGTCATTTGATGTATAGTCTTATGATGGTCATTTGATGTATAGTCTTATGATGGTAGTTTGATGTATAGTCTTATGAGGCTCATTTGATGTATAGTCTTATGATGGTAGTTTGATGTATAGTCTTATGATGGTCATTTGATGTATAGTCTTATGATGGCCATTTGATGTATAGTCTTATGATTGTCATTTGATGTATAGTCTTATGATGGTCGTTTGATGTATGCTGTTATTACCGTCGTTTGATGTATACTCTTATGATGGTCGTTTGATGTATAGTCTTATGATGGTCGTTTGATGTATAGTCTTATGATGGTCGTTTGATGTATAGTCTTATGAGGGTCATTTGATGTATAGTCTTATGATGGTCATTTGATGTATAGTCTTATGACGGTCATTTGATGTATAGTCTTATTACGGTCATTTGATGTATACTCTTATGACGGTCATTTGATGTATAGTCTTATGATGGTCGTTTGATGTATAGTCTTATGATGGTCGTTTGATGTATAGTCTTATGAGGGTCATTTGATGTATAGTCTTATGATGGTCGTTTGATGTATAGTCTTATGACGGTCGTTTGATGTATAGTCTTATGACGGTCATTTGATGTATAGTCTTATGATGGTCATTTGATGTATACTCTTATGATGGTCGTTTGATGTATAGTCTTATGACGGTCGTTTGGTGTATAGTCTTATGATGGTCGTTTGATGTATAGTCTTATGACGGTCATTTGATGTATAGTCTTATGAGGGTCATTTGATGTATAGTCTTATGAGGGTCATTTGATGTATAGTCTTATGAGGGTCATTTGATGTATAGTCTTATGACGGTCATTTGATGTATAGTCTTATGAGGGTCATTTGATGTATAGTCTTATGACGGTCATTTGATGTATAGTCTTATGATGGTCGTTTGGTTTATAGTCTTATGAGGGTCATTTGATGTATAGTCTTATGATGGTCATTTGATGTATAGTCTTATGATGGTCATTTGATGTATAGTCTTATGACAGTCATTTGATGTATACTCCTTTCAGTTGGTGTCATGTCAACCAAAGAAACATATATAGTACATATTTATCTGATGAGATGAAATTCGTTTGATTCCCCATCTGAAGATTTGTTTGATACTTCAAACTTATCTTAGTTATTGCACTCCCTTTTTAAAGAACGAAAATATCTATGTAGTAAAAAAAATAGGAAAATTAAAAAAAATCGATCAAGAGTTGTATCCCACAGGCCTAGGTCTTTAAATTGATTAAGAAACCCTTTTGTCCAGGTCACAGTGGCTTCCAAAAGACTTAATGTGTTGCCAGTGATATCGTTTATATGTTACTTTGTTTAAATGTGTATACATTTTTTTTTTAAATGTACTTTAATCACTCTAATCATTCTAATCATTTACTGTGCTTTATTTTGTAATAATTCATTTGATTTTATAGCTCAAATTTTGGGCACCATGATTGGTTAATAAAAAAACCAACCTTATAATAAACTATGGTGTGATTTTTAAGGAAGAAACTCACATGTACTTAGTTAAAGAGTCATGGTCACACACTTTTAAGGTGTCATTACCTGAAAATTTTAGTTTGCAAAACATTAAATTTTGTACTGAAAACTCTAATGCATGTAAATTTGTAACAAAACCATTATTATATGGTCAATTCAAGTTGCAGCCTCAATCCTTTGATTTAATCGTGTTGAGTTTTATTGATCTTTGAATCGCATCAGTTACAGTTTTATTTTTTAGTGTAAACAATATCTATTTAGATAAATCATCACATAACGATATATTACAATTGAAATTAATATTTAGGATTCAGAAAGAAGCAAATTTGCTTTTACAAATCTATTTCCTAGTACACAAATAATACACTTTTTTATGCACCTTTACTAAGTCTGGAGCCTGTTGTTCAGTGGTTATCGTTTGTTGGTGTGGTTCATAAGTGTTCCTCGTTTCTCGTTTTTATATAGATTAGACCGTTGGTTTTTCTGTTTTAATTGTTTTACACTAGTCATTTTGGGGCCCTTTATAGCTTGCTGTTCGGTGCGAGCCAAGGCTCCGTGTTGAAGGCCGTACTTTGACCTATAATTGTTAACTTTTTATACATTGTGACTTGGATGGAGAGTTGTCTCATTGGCACTCATACCACATCTGCTTTATTATACTTATTGAGCATTACATAAACATAAATACTGGCATGCTCTGCAATATATAAATGAATATGAAAAAAGGTGAAATATACAATAGAAAAAAAAGTAAACATGATTTTGTTGTAATGTTTACAGTGTGAAATGTTTATTTTTTATTTTCATGTTTTTGAAATTTCTAATGACAACTGCCATTTCATTATTACAACAGACAACATACCATCATTCATTTACCACAAAGTCACTGATACACCTACACCCAATGTTATTGAGAAATCTCTGGTACCAGAATTTACATGGCTTCATGCTTCTGTTGTGCTAAGTTGTTTAGTACTTATATTATTATCAGTATTTGTTTGCTACCTGTAGGAGTAATACCAATACCCCAATGTGTTCCCCTATTAGTCTTTTTTTTAAATTGGGACTTTTCAAAACATTGTGCAGAATTTATCTTTTTTTTCAAATAAAGAAATACTTTTCATTAGTAAAGTTTTATCCTGTCCAGTACTACAGTAAAAATTTCATATAACTTTTCGTTGCATATAAGATAATAACAATCACTGGAAGTTAACCAATCAAATTTTCACCCTTTTTTTTTGTTTACAAGCTTTAGCAACCATGTCACCGCAATTTTCTAAAATATTCTATAGAAACACCAAATAAAAAAGAATGGTGCTTTAAAACATCCAAGATATATGTTTATGGCTCTCATTTTTTTTTTCTTCAATGAAATGTAGGGTTAATTTTCTACAACTGTCAAATTCAAGGGAATATTTGTGTTCGACCCTGTTTCATACCAGGGTGTAACGTCCTATGGTTTGGTGATATAACACCTGTATCGCAAAAGAAATTCCAAATGTACCCAGCTTTATTTAGAAATAACTTCCGGTGGTGATTGTGTTACAATTCCAATGATTAGCTTATCATTATGTCCATCTTACTATGATTTTACAACACCTTCAATGGAAGACATTACATTGTCAGCCTTACCTCAGTCTAAATGAACAAAAACATTTTTTTGAAGAAAACTTTTATATATTCTGGTTCTCAAATATGGAACAGTTTACCAAATGAAATAAAGATGAGTAATACACTTGTATCTTTTAAAACAAAATGTTACAAATTTTTCATGAAGAGGGCAGATTAATATATTTTTCATTAATATCTATATAAAATTGTATTTTGTGTATATATCATTATAATATTGATTATAATATTGTATGTACTTTATAAATATGTTATTATTATTTTGAGGACTCTCAGGAAGATTAGTTTTAACTAATGGGATTATCCTCTTGAAATAAAGATTATTTAATTGTTTATTTATTTAAATTATTTTTAGATGTTCCTCATTTGTTGTAACAAATAAATTAACCATAAAACTGTACAAATACCAAATTCTGTCAATATTGAATATTTCACTAGCAGCAAGCCATACAAGATTTTAATGCAATCATTTAATACGTATGTACTAGTAGAATATAGATACACAGTACTTCAAAGTACATCTTGTAAGTTCGTTTGAGTTTTGTTTTCCTTTTATAGATTTCAAAAATTATTCAAATTTAAGAAATTAAAATGAAAATAATTACATAGCGTTGGCTTCATTTGGCATTTGTTTTATAAAACATTGAGCTAAATACATTTTGACTTAAAGTTTTTAAAAAATCCTCATTTGGCGTTTGAATTAGAAAGACATTTAGCTAAATGCACCAAGCCTTATGAAAACTCTTGATCTGTAGATAGCTTGTTGGAAGATAAGAATTTTATAGACTTTAGAAGCTTTTTTAAAGTTCTAGGTTCATCTTAAAATAAGAAGATGTGGTATGATTGCCAATGAGACAAATCTCCGCCAGAGACAAAATGATACAAAAGTTTACAACTATAGGTCACCGTACGGCTTTCAACAATGAGCAAAACCTATACCGCATAGTCAGCTATAAAAGGCCCCGAAATGACAAATGTTAAACAATTCAAACCAGAAAACTAACGACCTGATTTATGTACAAAACAATAAGATGTGGTATGAGGGCCAATTAGAGAACTCTCCATCCAAATCAGAATGTATAAAAAGTAAACAATTATAGATCAAAGTACGGCCTTCAACACGGAGCATTGGCTCTCACCGAACAGCAAGTTATATAAAAGGGTCCCAAAATGACAAGTGTAAAACAATTCAAACAGGAAAACCAACGGTCTAATCTATATATAAAAAAAAAACGAGAAACGAGAAACACCTATATGAACCACATCAACAAACGACAACGACGGAACAACAAGCTCCTGAATTAGGACAGGTGCATAAAAATGCAGCGGGTTTAAACGTTTTAACAGGCGCCAACCTTCACCCTAACCTGAGACAGTAGTGTAACATTACAACATAAAAAGACACACTAAAAAATATCAATTGAAATGGCTTAACTCGATCAAAAAGACATTTAAACAAAAACAAGTAAACATACACTGAACGAATAAGTTTGATCTATGACACAATATAAATACAATATTAAAATGTAGGTGCATATAATCCAGGTATATTATAGCTACTATTCTTCTGGTCCGGGAACATAGTTATCGTCCCTTGATTTTCGTTGTCTACAAAGATAGTCCCTAGTGTGGACAGTGTGTTACTTGCCCTTCATTTATACCCTTTCCAAATTTATTTCTTTAAGTTTTATGCATCAAATAGCAAGTAGGGGGATGAAGTTACACTGTAAAAAAATTTGGGTCATGAATTTTAAAGTAAAGTAGTGATTTGGTCTAGCTAAAAAAGGTCAAAAATTAGTATTTCGGAAGCTGTCAAAAATATTCAAGACCCCCTTAACATAAAATTGTCCATATTTTGAGTTAGAGCTGATGAAGTTTTCTATAATTTTGATATAATTTGTCCCAATACACCACACTGTAAAATATTATTGAGAAAGCGCAGGTGGGATTTTTTTAATTTTCATTTATTGTCTAAAAGAAATAAACTACGAAATAACTGTGTTCTCGGGCCTTCTAGTCTATCTTTTCCATTTATTCGATATGTTGATATGTTGTGTGTTTTTCTTATTTGTGGTACTGATTTTTTATATTTGATGCAATCTTGCATTTTAGTACATTTTCTATGTTCTATTCTTTAAGAATAAAGTTGTGTTAACCGACAACTACTAAATAAAATAAGAAGAAACTAAGAACGAGAACCATTTGCAATCTGTTTAATATTATAATAAATAAAAGTAACGGGGGCTTTGGTAGTTGACGACCAGACGTATCACAGCATATTGACAAGTTCCTGAAAAATAAAAAAATAGTATGTAATATAAAAATCATGTGATATAACAAATGTAATTAAAACGTACAAAAAATTCAACAATTAGTTTAAAACAAAGCTTCCCGAATTTGATATCTCTCATTTCTTACCACGTGGTATTTTTAATACAGGTTGCATAAACTAAGAACAAATCTGTACTTAAGATAGATATTGTAGACTGCACTAGTTAGCACAAGGAAACGATTTCTTTATTCCTAAAATCCTAAAAAAAATTATTTAATTCACTGTTTCCCACTGAAAATTTATTTAGCCAACCATAGTACTAAGCAATGATATGGAGACGGATGTCGTTCTTTAGAAAGATGGCCTTCGGTACTTATGTACATAATTTAGTAGGCATAATGACATTAGTACCCCCAGTTGTTTGAAATCTGATAAAACTGCCTTTTGCCCATAAGAATGTATTTTAAAATATGCATGTAAAAATAGTATGTATACATACCTATATACATTGAAGAAAGAACGGAAATTTTATTATTTCAATCGTTCCTGATTGCGGTAGCAACAGCAAGAATCCCCAAACCAACTGAAATAAAAATGGTAGAACTTTATTGATACATTATCTCGTTTATAGATATAAGAAGATGTGGTATGAGTGCCAATGAGACAACTCTCCATCCAAGTCAAAATTTATAAATGTAAACCATTATCTCGTTTAGTATTTTTAGATTACATACAGTAATTTAAAGAAGCATCTAACTTCCTTTTGTAAAGTGTCCATAAGACAAATTCTTGAAATTACTTGAGTGATTGTTTCCATGCCTGATCGGGAAGGTATACTGGAGCCTGGATGGGTGGGTTTACGGATTTTATAATCGCTGAACTATTATGATTTAAATTGTGATAATAACCTGAACTATATGTCATCCATAAAACACCCTCAACGCGGAAAACGTTAGTTTTGTTATTTAGAAGATATAACAGTAACCGAAATACCATAGGATGAAAGACAAAAATTAAAAGATTCAGATCAGAGACGCCTCGAAGGTACTCAGTAAGTAATTCACCTCTAATGACGATTCTATCAAAAATTATGTTATCGTCAAGGACATATTGAATACTTACGCCATAGCCAGTTGTAATTCATAGTATTCGGTTGTTGGAAATTATACTGGATTGGAACTTCCACTGGGGTAGGAATATAAGTTGCTAGATTGTTATATCCCATTCCTTTTCCATAATTGCTGTAACCACCATAGCTCTGTCCACCATAACCACTATATCCTTGACCACCGTAGCCACCATAGCTCTGGCCACCATAACCACTATATCCTTGACCACCGTAGCCACCATAACTGTGACCGCCATAACCACCATACCCCTTACCACCATAACCACCATAGCCTTTACCGCCATAACCCCCGTAACCATAGTTACCACCACCGTAACCATTATTACCACCACCGTAGCCGTATACACCCCCATAGCCACCACTATATCCTCCATAGCCTTTTCCATATCCTGCTGCTAGTAAGCTTCCCGCCATAGAGGCGAGAACCAGAACGACAAGGGCGACCCGCATTCTGTAAAATAATATTAAGGATTATCAAATGATAAATTTTATATTTGAAAATATGAATGGAAATGGAAAAATACAACAAAAACAAAAAATCAATCAAAAGAACCGTCTTTTACATTGTTAATCATCATGTTAACTGAATTGAGAGCAACAGAAGGATGTATAGATTGATCCCAGGAATACACTTTTTCGAACCCAAGCCAGTTTACCTTCCAGAAGTTGGTCCTCATCATATGCATTTGATTGATATGCTTTTATTTATGCACACGATTTATATATCTACAGTTCGTCACAGGAGTACAGCAATGCAAGGAACAATAAAAACCACTAGCTATCAACTAATCAAACAATCAGTGTATTAAATAGTTTATTACAGGCATGATATCACTAGTTATACCAATTGGAATCGACACGAAGCACAAAAATCAACTAAGAAAAACAAAAAATGAAAGTGGTTACTGAAAGCCAGTTTGTTTCATTAATAATCGACTAAAATATATACTTTTCGAGGTAACAGTTGATGTAGCACGAATAGATATACTAGTAAATGACCATTGTTTATGAAAAAAATGTGATTTTAGTACAATATTTCACTCAGAATTTTCACCCTTTTTTAAATTTAAATATTATCTGTCCTACCTATTCCTGTGTTGGTGGATGCCGCACTGATTTTCTAGTGAATTGTACCTTATATATGTTTCTCGTTATGTTTCATTGGTTCATTATGTAAAAAGGTATAATTGGAGTTTCCGAGTGTCTAAATTGATCTATCGGGTACAATGTATTTCTGCGACTCTATAATATATACAAGACATATAGTGTAGTAGAGGATATGTGGAAGGTCACGTAGAGTTGAACGTTTCTTGCGTAAATTTAAGTAAGATAGGAAACTAGTCCTTTTATCTTTATCAATCTTTGGCTGACGGAAAATTGAGCTCTGAGTATTGTTCATTTTACTTAAAATTGCTGTCGTTTAGATTTAATACACATGCTTCTGGAATAACCTACACTTGAGAAAAAATGTTTTGAAAATTAAAAAAAAAACTTTCAGAAGTTTGTAACGCAACAGCTGTTTTCTATATGACGTATGAAGTTTAGAAAATTAAATTATATTTTCAAAGAGTGTGAAACAATATCGTTTTAGTCCAATATATGAGGGTAAGCGTATCATTACAGTTGTTTTCACCGTAGGCTGTTCCTTCGTTTATATAAACCTGAAGATCATAAAAGGCATTATCTTAAATAAAACAGATCAACAGGATTATTGTTTTTATCATTTTATCAAGTACATATTCAATGACTATGCACAGTCCAACCGAATACCTCCAACCACGAATTATTTCTTATACGTACAAAAAAAAAAACACAGTTGAAAGTTATTTTTACGATGAACGTCGGTTACAGCAGACGAAAGTATTGACTATTATTTTCCTTTAACGTGCGACTGTGAAACACCGAATATAAAAATAAGGAGATGTGGTATGATTGTCAATGAGACAACTATCCACCAGGTGGATTTAAGTAATTATAGGCCACCGTACGGCCTTCAACAATGAGACAACTATCAACCAGGTGGATGTAAGTAATTATAGGCCACCGTACGGCCTTTAACAATGTGAATAACCCAAACCGTATAGTTAGCTATGAAAGGCCCCGATATGAAAAAGAGAGGCGAAAGATACCAAAGGGACATTCAAACTCATAAGTCGAAAATATACTGACAACGTCATGGCTAAAAAAAAGAAAAAGACCAATAGACAAACAAAAGTATACAAAACACAACATAGAAAATTAAAGACTGATCAACACGAACCCCACCAAAAACTGGGGTGATCTCAATTCCTCATGAAGAGTAAGCAGAACCTGTTCTCGGTATTCAAGATTTTGCAGCTGCTACTCAGACTTTTTGAAACTTCCCCATTGTCTGAGCAGAAAGTTGATGAACCAGGGTTATGTCAAAGAACGAAACGTCCTTTTTCTATAAAAGTTCATCGGAAGTTACCACAAACTTGTTGATAAATATTCAGAATCAACTTCACAAATAATACATGATGGTCTTGAAGTATAGGTTCTAGGTATTGACGTTGGTTATCATCTTAATTACGTGTTGTAGTGGTCTTTTTATTTGTGTTTGTATATTTTTTAACCTTTACTGTTCAGTCCATTTTTAGTAACATCCTTTTTGGTGCCTTTTGACGTGGCTCGGTATTTATACATCCCGCCATTGTGTTATTGTGCTATGGTCATTTTTTGTATTCTCGTCTTTCATACTTGCTTATGTGCAGTTTAGTATGACGTCCATTTTCACTGAACTAATACAATTTTTTTAGGGGCCAGCTGAATCCCGCCTCCGGGTGCGAGATTTTCTCGCTGTGTTGAAGACCCATTGGTGGCCTTCGGCTGTTTTCTGCTCTTTGTCGGGTTGTTGTCTCTTTGACACATTCCCCATTTCCATTCTCAATTTTATTTGTATATACAGTGTCTTCCTTGAATGCCAACATTTTATATGTTACCTATTCCTTGAATGCCAACAAAAATATTTCAATGGATGTATATATAATAACAATAGGTGTTTTATAAGTATTAAACTGTTAAAATAATTAGTGAACTTGATAAAATTGCAACATTTTATCACTTTTGATAAAAAAAATAGTAGATATTAGGGTTAAAATTATTATGAATTTTAAAGAAATAAAGAAAATGAAAACATTTGTATTACTTTTAATAAAAAAAAATGATATTTGGAGAATGGAAATATTTATTAACATAAAACATTGATATTAGAGTTTTTAATATGAACTATATGAAAATTTCAATTGAACAAGTAATTAAACTTTAAAATTTGATAACTTCAAGCTGGAAACTTTACAAAGTTTCAAGAAAATCCATAAAATAGGGAAACAAGAATTCCGATGAGTTGCGAACATAATAAACACATAAACATTATTATTTTATGAATCACTTACAATAAAAATATAAAGGATGTAGTAATATTACCAAAAAATATATCCGGAACAAACTGAACAAAATAAAAACATAGTACTCTAACACGTGATATAAAGTTTCAAGAAATTCCATCAAGTTATATGGGAGGATATTACAGCACACGCAACTATAGAAATATTGGAAAAAAACTTCAAAGACCAAAGAGGCTATTGTAGAATTTGAGCAAACTGGAATTCCTGACAATATGCACATGTTGACTTTGTGATGCAAATCTTTTCAAAGTTTCATTTTAAGAGAATCCATATTTGTTCAAGCAGTAACAGCAAAAAATGATTTTCAACAACTTGACAAACATGAATTAGATTTAGGTACCTGTAATTTACCTATCTGTTTAATTAGTTTGATTGTTTTGATAAGCATGCACTTTTGTTTTGATATGTACTTGCACCTATTCCTCGAACGCCAACATTATTTTACAGGTAAATTGTCGGTAGATCAAAGGATGTTGGCATTCAAGGAATAAACCTGTATATACAGTGTCTACATGCCATTTTGTTTTTCTTTGTTGACCTAGTTGTTTGTTTTTATGTTTAATACGAGAAGTACATAACCCGTATCATGCCAAAAACTTTTTTTTAGAATAAATGTGTTTACTTTCCAATGAAAAGACCCTATGAGTGAATCAATATTAATTCCGAAAAATGCCATCTTTAATGACTTGGCAACAGTATCGTAACTTTATCCGTTTGAATAAGTCTGTTTAAAGGTTTGTTTAGCTTTTGAGGTGAATTTATTATTAAATTTTATAGTAAACCATATGAAATAAAAGTATTGATTATTTATGCTCCTCCATTGACAATCTATAGAAACAACTATATACACTTAACCTAATTATGCAGCAAGCTCTGTTCGCTTCTCTTTTAAATAAAAACCAAACATCTTATTGGCAAAATTTGTGCCACCATTTGTGGCGCTATTTTATTTGTACTTTAATTTCATATTTATTTACAACAACTATAATGATAAGCGAAGGTGGGGACCAAACATTTGCCCCTTTACAGAAACATAAACATAAAGTTAATAAAAGTAACAGATATAAGATAAACAATATAACTATAAAAAACTAAAATGTTACATTCTACTCAAGATTTAATAGCTAAACAAAGTAACATAATGTCATGACTTTTCTAAATACAATATTTTCATAAACTTCCTTGTGAGTTATAGTAGTTTAAAAGGTGGTGGTTGGGGACGAGGTGGAAATTAATAAAATGAAAATTAATTGATTAATCCTTTGAGCAAAATTGTCAAGTATTTCGAGATCAGCAAGAAATGCGTGCGCATCAAACTAATCAATATTCATGATCAATTAATTTAGACGATAGCCGAAACAACCTCTGGTTGACATTACACAAATGTTTGTTCTTCGCATAAATGTGTTATTTATTTCATTCATAACCCTATTTTCTGCAGTGTAAAAACTTTGGATGTTTTTGATAAATTACGTGCTTTTAACTGCCTTTTTACTTCCGTTGACTGTTAATACGTTTTAAATCTCTGCACAACACCTGCTCATAATCTAGTGGTCTTTTTATTTAGTCAGTTGATCATTAAACAATCTGATTGCTGCATTCCATATTAAGCCATTTTCGGTATAATGCAAAGTATACTTACTAGAGCTATGGTGAGACGATAAAAGTTGTTATTTATAAAAATAAGAAGATGTAGTATAATTGCCAATGAGACAAGTGAGACAACCCTTTAGTTCACCGTCGATTTCAACAACAGCCACTGACTAATTTTAGGCTAATGGCGGGTTAAAACTGCAACATATGATACAAATTCCAGTGCACACTGCACGTGTCGAGACCTCAATGTAGTTGAGATAAGTTATGTTATCAATAATGAATATCAAACTCAGAAATCAACAATCAACAAGTGAATTTACAAAAATGTTTTAGTTATAAAAACGAACAGACAAAAAACTGATGGCTTATTCAATAATTATTTCACATCAGTATTAAATGGTTTAAAAAATATTGGAATTCGTGAAAAAAAACCAAAGGAACATAACAAAACCCGAATATTGTGTTTCTATCTTATTAAATTGTAGCTTGCCATCATATCAATTGATTTATAATCACGAGTTATCTTAGAGTAATTTATAATTCAAGTTTTTTTTTATCTGTCGGGTACTGTCCAGATCTTAAAACTGAATTTGAAGCGACATATTCTAGCACGATTTGACCAAGAGATAATTCATCAAATTGACCGACCAAAACATGAAATGCCTATAGAAACAAATCAATCATGTCCACTTGGAAGTTAAAATTACATCTTGACACCTTCAAACAGGACTTTTCTTTCTGTAAATAATGATTCATAAAATGAAATATATATCTCGTTCAAAATATTTCATTATGATAGTAATGTTCGTGTTTGTGTAATAAAAATTGTTTCTCTTTCGCTAATAGTCTTTGTCCGTGTGTATGTTTGTCTTTCGCTAATAGTCTTTGTCCGTGTGTATGTTTATTTGGATATGAATTTGTTTTCAATGATAGAACAACAAAAAAAGAGCAGCGTAGAAGACCAAATTAATATTGTTAACTCCATTTTTTATTACATGCGCTTATTTAACAAATTATCTACTAGACGTTAAAACATAGACAAACCGTGTGAAGGTGATAATTTATACAGTAAATTGTTGGCTTAATGATAGCATATATTACACTGTAGTAAACAGCAAAATATATAACAAATACTTTTCAAAGTATTCATGATATAGTACTGAAAATAATATCAACTCGCACTCAACCCACAAACAAATATAATCCTTGAAACAACACATATATAATCCTAGAAACATAATCTGATGCCAATATAGAAAAGCTTTGTGGTATATATATTAAATTGATATGTACCGACATAGGCAATGAATTAGGCAGAGATATGCAATGTATAGGCAGACATAGGCCATGTATGTATAAGCAGACATAGTAAATGTATTTTAGTAGTCATAATCGTTAATTAATTCAATGCATAACATATGAAAAACGTAGTTTGCCCGTGAAGTCGTTCTATCTAAGAACTACAATAATTAAGCATGTTTAAAGTATACACATCAACGAACACTATTTAAATTCGCGGTAGGCTATGTTTAATACTGTTGTAGGCTGTACACATTAAATATCATTTCAGTCGTACATTTGAATTGTTTCTTTGTCTTCCAAAATCGGCTGAAATTAAAATAAATGAATAGTTTTTACCTTGTTAAAATATTATTTAATGTACAATAGCTTTATCCATGTAAACCCACAGTAAAGTCGGCAAATAATTACTATGGAGAGGGCTTACATGGGCTTTATCTGTTGCCCAATCCAATTCAATTTATTTGAATAAAATACTGTTTAAACTAAATAATTACATTGCTTGTGTATTGTTGATGATGTACATTGTTGACATTTCAAACAAGTATCGTGCGTGTATATAAATTATGTGTTGCAGATATAACCATGTCTTACTTTCTCCGGTTTATTAAAGCGGTTGTGTAACACGAAAAGAAATTAAAAGAGAAAAATTTAAAAGAGAAAATGTTTTGCAACCTTTACGATAATGAATATATCTTTTGATGATGTTGTTGGAATTTCGTCAAGTAGAAATGGAAGGTTCTCAATTGGAAATTTGAAATAAAATCTTTTGTCGTAAAGTTCAATTTTTAATCAACCCTCCATGTCAATTTGCAGTTAAAATAAAGATATGAAGCAGACCTAACTGTGTATTAGGGTTACAATTTATTTGCATGTTACGATTTAGGCTAGGAGCATCATTCCGAATGTCTAAGCTCTTTTATGTTTACTTTTATACAATTTTCGTCAATAATCACTAGTTTAGTATATCATACTGTTTGACTTTTTTGATCTATTTTTTGATGTTGAAAGATGTGTGATTTTGGGGGGGAAAATATGTTTTTCCATTTTTCAACAAGAACGTTCTGAATTTCACGATCTTTTAACACAATGTCAGTCTGCCACTGTACGTTATTGATCTAAGTTATTTATCAATTAATGTGTAATAAGTGTTATTATTCTCATCTGCAGCGGCTAATATTCATTCTTCGACGGGTTTTGTTAAAACATACCAAATAATAAAGTAAAGTCACAAATACATTGTGAAATGAATGTTATAATATCTTTACACTGCACATTAGCATAAAGCATTATTCAAAGAGTCTTTTCCCTCCAAGAACTATTTTTCTTTGTTACCATTTCACTGTTTAAGATAAGTTACCTTATTTTCTTGTTCTACAGGTGGTCTCTTAAGGAAAATGCAGATTGGACTAACCAAGATTATTACAGAAGCTAGCGCCCACATGGACCTAAAATCAAAGTAATGAAGTACTGGTCATCGGATGACCGCAAGTTCTGGTGGATGGTCACAGGCACTTGCCTCAGAAAAAAAAATCATATCTCTCTACCTGAAAGTTAGGTTAAGGTACATAGATATATATATTTTTTTCGGAGACAGGTTCCTGTGTGGATGATGAATAAAAGACAGAGAATTCAACCTCACCGTAATAATTATTATATTGTAGTGATATAATCATTTGTTATCAGTATAATCTGGTTTGTTGTTATATCTTATATTAATATTTGTATAAAGGTTATATATATAGCAGATCATCCCTCGAGATATTCTTCCTCATGCGTTAACACAAATTTTCGGTATTCATGATTTGTTACGGATATATATATATTTCTAACGACAAAACATTTTCATATCATTTATCTATGTTCATAAAATATATTTTCATGAATATTTATCGATGAAATAAATATATAACAAGCGATAAGGAATGTTATTTTGCACTCGATAATGTCCCCGTATTTATACGATTTACACGAAGTGATGGGTGCTTAAAAAACGCAAGGGCCGTGTGCAGAATTTCTGCGCCAGCATTACACCGGAATGACCTCTCGGGGTCATCCGCTGTAAAAAGAGTCGGCGTCTAACATCATTAAACTCAAGATGTGTTTATGCTATAAGTAAAACTTCCTCTATAAAATTGAAATATCCATATAAAAACAAAGAGGTTTTGTTTTATAATATACATAAATATAAGCTTAAAATATTTATGAAAGTTGTTCGCTGATTTTATGTAAAAAAATAATACACAAATGTTAAGCTAATCTAAAAGAATTCATTCAGTAATATTAAAAAAATAAGAGATAAATGAATTATTTTTTCGATTTTCAGTTCAAGTTCAACATGCCAAAGTTGTATTCAAAATTGTAAAAATTGTACCAAAATCTGTGACAATTTACTGTACCTTGACCTTGAATTGCTTGTAGTTTTTTTGTTACCTTTGAAATATTTGCCACTGGACGTTAAGCAACCAACAATCAATCAATGTTACCTTTGATGACCATTTAGTACTTACCATGAAAAGCCAAGACCTTTTACAATCTGTCCAGCTATTCCGGGTCCTGAAGGAAAGACATGTAACGATTTATCTGTTGGACTATTTCAAGGTTAAAAGTGCGGACTATTTCAAAAGGTTAAAAGTGCGATTCATTTTTGAAAAAGAGGGGCAAAAGATACCAGATGACATTCAAACTCATAAGTCGAAAATAAACAGACAACGTCATGGCTAAAAAAGAAAAAGACCAATAGACAAACAATAGTACACAAAACACAACATAGAAAACAAAAGACCGAGCAACACGAACCTCACCAAAAACCGGGGGTAATCTCAGGTGCTCCGGAAGGGTAAGAAGATCTTGCTCCAGCATGTGGTACCCGTGTTCTCATCGTCATCTCATATATATTTTTATGTAATTAATCCTTATATTAAGTGAAACCTACAATACAGTGTACCTATGCTTCTAAGGCAAAAGATAATACAGAAAAGTGTTTTATATTTCAATTTTTTGTTCTTGTTTTTATATGCTTAAAAGAAATGTATTTATTCAACCGTGTTCACTTATGAAATATCCAACATTATTATATACAGTAAAACAGTTGAATTAACAATAGAAATACATTTATCAAATGGTGTTTTGTCGGTTTTTAATTAATATTCTGTTACGGGGGTCTGTAATTCAGTTTGACAGCTTCAGACATACTAATTTTTGACCTTTTCAAACTGGACCAAATCACTGCTTTACCTAAAAATTCATGCCTCAAATTTTTTTACATGTAATTTCATCCCCCTACTTACTATTTTAGGCATAAAATATAAAGAAATAAATTTGGAAGGTGTATGAAAAAAAATTGCAAGTCATACACTGTACACACTAAGGACTCTATTAGACAACGAAAATCAAAGGACGATAACTGTGTCCCCGGACCATATTAAATAATTAACAAATCATTTTTTTTTTACAATAATTGGTTTTTCATATATTTTCATCATGAACATGCGTTCTAAGTTTTTCAAATTAAAAAAAAAATGTCTTGTTGATTTGACCACACTTTCATGGTAAACTACCTTAAATCAAAAGTTCAACCTGATCATCACGGGACAAATGGACGCCCGTACAGATAGGAACACATAATGATACCTACTATCGTAGGCGTGTCATACCCTTTACTTTTTACTAATCCCCAAAAGATTTTTAAATGCAATTTCACTGTAATTGTCTTTACCTAATCCATACGCTAGGCACACTGCAAGTTGGTTAATGGCATACACACATCCATACATGGCTACATGACGAGTGTCTACTAGCAAGGCTAACAATGGCACTATCGCTGCATCTATAATACCTAAAAGATATATGATTCTTTCAAACTGTCATCTCCTTTTAACTCTAATGAGATACGTATTCACTACTGTCGAAGACCGTATGCTGAAATATGTCTATTGGTTGTTAGGTTGCTATCTTATTAACGCTCATATTATAAATATAAGAATTTAATGTACGAAAGTAAAAGTTTTTTTCCCTGACAAATGTATGGTAACAGTACACGATAGTGAGAGTGTATCGAAAGTCTAAGGGAGATAACTTAGAACAATTTTCTTGAAAAGATATTTCTTCACGCCATTTGGTAGAATTTATCCTTCAGCTGCATTTATGAGTAGATGCAAGTTAATGAAATGTAAAACAATTTTCTTATATATTATAATTATAGAAAGCATATTTCTGTTGTTAAACTTGGAAACGATTTATCTCTTGTATCTCTTGAAAAAGAATATTACCGTCGAAACTTTCGAAAAAGAGATGGTAGCTATCGAGGGAGCAATAAACAAAAGTTTAAAAAACACAGACAACACCATGACAAGAAAGAAAACTGCGAAAAGGAAGAGGCACGGTATATGGAATCTAGGTTTGACAAATATGAAATGCAATAAAACCCACGCTGACATTGCTTGTTAATTAAAAGTTTCCTAAATATTTTGTGGAAAACTGTAATATTCTTTAATTGAAATCAAAATGATATAGTTACCTAGTCCTAATCCAAATCCAAAATGGGGGACAATTAAATGTGGCAGCGTTGTGGCAAAGGGAATCTGAAATGATAAAACTGAAAGTAAAAGGCTATGTATCTGCTGTACGAGCTTCCATCTGCAGTATTATGAGCTGCATGTGTACTAAAATATTGTAAAGCATTTCATAATTCATTATAATTTGTCTTAGCAATTATAAGAGAAACCTGACGCATTTCATTATGGCTCGCTTTAAATGGTGCATATTTTATCTATAATCTTGATATAGTGGATTTCCTATTGAACTTTTATTTCACAAATAAAAAAATCAGTTGAGTGGCTATGTAGTATTCAAAGCTTACAATGAGTTCATTAGAATTGTTTTAGAAACAGATATTAGTATTATATATCATAAAGACCTACATACTATTAACTAGTACTTACTGATATCAAACAAATCCCGATTAGCAACAAACACATCATACTGACTATCCATCTGAAAATAACAACAAACACACTATACTGACTATCAGTCTGAAAATAACAACAAACACACTATACTGACTATCCATCTGAAAATAACAACAAACACACTATACGGACTATCAATCTGAAAATAACAACAAACACACTTTACTGACTATCAGTCTAAAAATAACAACAAACACACTATACTGACTATCCATCTGAAAATAACAACAAACACACTTTACTATCAGTCTGAAAATAACAACAAACACACTACTGACTATCCATCTGAAAATAACAACAAACACATTATACTGACTATCCATCTGAAAATAATCATATTAACACGTTTAGAATAAAGATAGGTCATTGAAGTCAATTGAGAACCACTATCTGAGAGCTATATGAAAATAACTATTTTTAGTCTACAACCAATTCGGAAACTTTCTTTTTAAGTTTTGCATATAACTTTTGTTTTACGATCCGCAGAACTAATATATCCTTCTCGGCATCTGTCCTATTGACCTTTGGTCGAAACAAATGTAAAAGTTATGTCCGGTGTTTGTATAGGAGTTATTACTTTATTTTTGATTTTTTTTAAATGTTGTTGATAGATTTTATTGGAATTGTTATGTTTACTTAGCATATACCATTACATGATTATATAATTTGCTTACCATTTGCGAGCATTCTTCAAAATGATATTGTTTATTATTGCTTCTGTACGTACTTTTTTTTCTGTAATCTATATTATACGTTGTTCTAAAGTACATTTATTTTACTCTGATAGTACTGATCCAACAGGATAAATCATGTATTAGAACAAGTCAAGATGACAAAGGTCTCTCATGTAAAATAGATCAGGAACAATTGTATCTATTCAGCTGAATTAAGATTGAAGGTAATCAATTTCATGATGTGAAAAAGTCCCGATTAAGAAATGTTGAAGGAATAGAAAAGGAACCGTGTTCGTAATGTTCTATATAAATGATTCTTTGAGTTGATTGAAAATAATGATTTTTAATTATTAATGATTAATTGAATTCATCTTTTCTAAATCAAGTAGAATACCTTCCCATTTTTAAAGCCAGATTCCCGAAGAAGTTTGTTCCAATCACGTAACCGGCACTATCTGGGATAAATAACACAGCTAAAAAAGAATAAAACTATTATTGTAATAAGATATTTTGCACTACGTAACGTTCCTCCGACTCAAACTTTTGATCTTGGTCGTACTACCCGACGAAGCTTATTCCTGAAACACGGGTCGTCCGCATTGAAATCGGTATCATAAGTGTTTATTCCGGCTGAATCGGGGCTGTTAGTGCAAGAGAGGACTATTCGCTAGCAGCATGTGCTTTCGCATTGGTATGTAACATTTTATCTGTAAACTTCTAGTTTATAATTTATGTTAAAACAATAGTAAAATATTAACTCATCTTATCAATGAAATGAAGACGAATACCATTCTTGGACCAATCAAAAATGTTAATTACATCCACCTGGTTTTATACACTTATGGATTTTGGCGCAATTAATGAACATTTCAGGAAATATTTGCCGTATCTCTTTTTTGTAAGTGATTAAAGTGTTTACCAGTTTTTAAGCCTTGCAAGTTTGGGTCAACTTTGATCAACATCCGAGTCTTTGCTTTACGAAAACAAATTTTCCTATATATTTTGAATATGTGCATTCTGACTTGGTAAGGAATCGCAATAGTAGATACATGTAGTCCTTTCGCTAATCAGGCCATTAGGGACAAGATGCACATATTGACTTGTTTTATCTTACCTAGCTCCCATTTTTCAACATCCATTGTATCAAGAACCCAAATAGGTACAGTTGCTTCTACTGTTGAAATTGACATAGTAGCTAACATAATTATACCTGTAAGCATTTAAACAGTAAATAGTGGTCAAAGATACTAAGATAAATACAGAATTGAACATTTTGATAGACTATTCAATGGAAATAATTTCTTTCTAAGTATATAAGTGACGTAAAGCATTTGGTGTTATGCGCTGATAGAGCTCATTTTGCTTTAAAAATGTGCTCCATCACTTGCTTTTGAATCTCATTAAATATGCATCAAATTCGTTGGTCTACTATAATAATGAAAAACACATTTAAATAGTATAATTATGATAATTAATCAATAGTACTTTTAATTTTCGATATAAATTATACACATTATTTACATGTATCCATGGCAACACGTGCTTTAAAAATATTACTGGTTTTCACACGATATGAAAGTTTGTGACACCAAGAGGTATATATGTTTCGAACAATAGAAAACTACAGATTTTTTGAAATGTAAACTTCTCTGACTGTTTATGACGTCTTTACACTAAATCCATTGGATGTTGGATGTGTACGGATTGATAATTTAGTCTTAGATGCATGATTTTTTTTTATTAGTTGTTAGTGGCTTTGAACTAGCTGTCAGATAACTGCGAGTACTCTCAGATCTGTTCCTAATGTCTTTTTGTTGTTGGGATGTACAAGTACCCTGCCACGTCCACTTGTATTTTTGTCCATCTGATGAGTTAAGTCTTTTTCAACTGATTTTTATAGTTCGTTTTTATGTTGTACTGTTATATCACTGTCCCAGGTTAGGGGGAGGGTTGGGATCCCGCTAACATGTTTAACCCCGCCACATTATGTATGTATGTGCCTGTCCCAAGTCAGGAGCTTGTAATTCAGTGGTTGTCGTTTGTTTATGTGTTACATATTTGTTTTTCGTTCATTTTTTTGTACATAAATAAGGCCGTTAGTTTTCTCGTTTGAATTGTTTTACATTCTCATTTCGGGGCCTTTTATAGCTGACTATGCGGTATGGGCTTTGCTCATTGTTGAAGGCCGTACGGTGACCTATAGTTGTTAATTTCTGTGTCATTTTGGTCTCTTGTGGACAGTTGTCTCATTGGCAATCTTACCACATCTTCTTTTTTATATTTACTGTATTTTTTTTTCGAACGTGACATATTAATTTTAGAATTAGCTCTTGAAGATAACACTGCGATGCACACAAAAGTTCAGACATTCTGTTAAAATACAAAATCAATGTTTAATGGTTCTTAAGTGTTCTTAAATTGAATACCTAGATGAAAAATACAGGTACTTAGCGATATGATTAAAATGTGGATATCAAAGAACGTCATAGACATTAAAATATACAGAAACGGTATAAACTTACATGCTCCAACTAATATGTATGGGTCTCTCAGAAGGACTGTAATTGTTGACCCATGATAACTTCTCTAAAAGTAAAAGGAAAATATTATTGTTACTTCAAATTTGTTTTAGGTTGCGGAAAATATTAAATCAATGTCTATTATAAACATGTCAAAGTTTGATTAGTTTTTGAATAATCATAAGCGACTGCGTAGAGTTGAGCGATAATAGCAGCAATATTGAAGATCTTACGGTATCAGTTTTATGATATTGTTTGCTTGATTGGTAGTTGTTTGCTTTACAGTCTAGTAAAAATATGTCATGCATCATTGACTACCAATGACTATATCATTGAGAGAGGATTTTGCAAAGTGTGTTGACCGGGGTGAAGGGCGTAAATTTAGAAAAAAAAACAGGTAATATTGGATAGGGACAGAAATTTTGCTGTAAAAAAGGAATCCTACTGACCCCTTAAACAGCCGTTGCAAAGGTTCCTGAGTGGACGTAAAACATGGTAATTTCCCTTCACGAGGCGTCGGGATTAACGTCCCCATTCCGACCAAACGTGGATGTGTATGTATACATCCCGCATAATACAACGGACGCCCTCTCAGCATTAGCTTTATTTTTGCAACAAGTAAGTTCATGTACTATATTTCTACACACAAGTCAATCCTTCTTCGATTGATATTTATTGCAAATATTTCATCAAGGTAAAAACAACTGCTTAATAAAAGATTGACTGATTGTTGACAATGTAACATCCCCGGGAAAATATTCATGTATTTTTCTCGACTGTTTGATCGAAGAAAGAGTAATATGATATGGCATGTAATATTATAATCTTGCATTAAATCGTACCTTTTCTAATAACACTGGTTTACATACAAGGATGATAAAGGCTGAAACACACCAAAAAATACTTAAAATCATCAATATCAAAAGTTGTAAGGACACTACTAAAACGACACTACAGTCTGGTACCATTAAATGTGTTTCTTATTCATTTTTAAAAGGTGAGATTTTTAGTCAGCCAAATATGCTTGTGCATTACCATTTCATACATGATTCTAAGACTAAGACCGGCCAACCCTGATACGCCAAGAGGTTTAACATACAATTGAAAAAAGGACAAAACATAACAAAACCAATAACAAATCAGAAAAAAAACAACTTAACAAAAATTATTACTTAATTCATGATGACAAATTTTATTGAAAACAAAATAAAACAGACTTAACTAACTTAGTTCAGAATAATATCTTGATTTTACTTAGTTGAGAACAATATCTTGATTTTACTTAGTTGATAACCATATCTTGAATTTAAGTATACACTGTATTTGTAAATGTGTTGACAAACCTTGATCAATTACACTCTTCAATATTCAAATACTAGTACCCGTATTTTGAAAGCTTTAGTTGACCATTGCTATCTAATCCATATGTTTCGATCTGATGAGTCAAGCCCTTTTCAAGTGATGTTTTCTGGAGTCTTTATGATGTGTTGTTACACCATGTAAGTGAGAGGGTTGAGCGATCACAGACATGTATTACCCCGCCACATTCCGTATGGATCTGTCCCAAGTCAGTCTAGTGGTTGTCTTTGGTTGCCGTCTTTCATATTGTGTTTCGTTTAATGGTAATAACTTAAAGTTCGGCCGTTTGTTTTCTATATTGAAATGTTTCAGTATGTTGTCCTGGGACCTTTTAAAGCTTACTATATGGTATGGGTTTTGGCTTATTGTTGAAAAACCGGACAGTGACCGCTAGTCTTTTGATCTCTGGTAGATAGTTGTTTTATTGGCAACCTTACCACATCTTCTTATTTTTAAATTTCCAAGGATAAAATCTAAACAATTCTACCATTCTTACGAAGATATGGAGTCCTATTTATTTGTTTCAAAAAGAATTACCACCCGATTTCCCGAACCCTTTTGATTATAGCTGCATTAAAGTCCTGTTACAAGCCATAAATGAAAATATGTATACTTGCCAATATCAAGAACAACAAATACCATGATGAATAAAAATGGTGCACTCGATCCTACATAGAAGTAAAGCAGACTTCCAAATGGGTATCCAACTGAAAGGGAATAGAGGTAATATACTCCAAGATGTTATGTTAGTGGCATAAGTTTGAAAAAGGTGATACCAATTGTCCATAAAAAGTGGGAGAAACATTATACATTTATAGCCTTTGTATGAGGTCGATACGAGGATATATCGATCTGAAAGAAGTATATTGACTGAGGGCAAAGTCCGAGATACGAGGATATATCGACCTGAAAGAAGTATATTGACTGAGGTCGATATAATTCTTTAGGTCGATATATCCTCGTATCGACCTCATACAAAGGCTACAATTGTTATATTATTATAACTAACAAGCCAGACGTAGAGCACAACCATGCAATATCACTTTTCTAAAATTAACCGTGCAATATCACTTTTCTGTCTGCTGTTTTTAGTCTACCTTTGAAAATATAGTTTAATATGTGACTCTTTCTAAACGAATTAAATTGGTTAGAATATACACAATAATAATATTATTGTATATCATATAACACAGAATATAATTTTAAATAGTAGGGCTAAACGTTCTTCTGTAAATCTACTACAATCATCACATCCCAGTAGAAACCATTGAGGTGACAGGTGACACAGTGTTTGTTTAAAAGCTTTTTTAATTAGACTAGAAAAGAATGTTCATTAAGGGACATAAAACAGTTCATCCGGTCTTTTAAGTGTATAGACTTTAAAATGATAAGGGAAGCGTCTAAAATGAGAAAACAAACCTAAGTATCTTAATCAAAGTTGTTTACTGCATGTTTTATTAAGGACAACATGATTACTGCAGCTATAGCTTATCCTTCTAGTAAGCACTTATTCACTTACAGCCTATATTCCAGAGTTTGTATAAAAAATAAGAAAGTCAAGTGTTCGTGTTTGTTACAACCACTCAAATCATGGGACTGGTTACAATAAGTTGACCAAAAAACCTTTTTTGCTCATATGTTTCTTACTAACAATCATAATAGCTAATCAAGAATGCATGGTTCATCTAACTATTAAACAAACCAAAGTTTTATAAAACTTGTTCCAGAAATATTATAAAGCAATTCATATAAGAATAATCAGCACTTTTGCACATTGACTCGTATATCTCCTAAATTTAATTTTGTCTAATTCAAATGAATTGGAGTTTGACCGCCTTGTTGTAGTTGTCATCACTTACTCAACACTCCAACTGCTATTCCTGCCATTGCTATACCCATTACACGACTTCTCTCGCCGTCCTCGTGATATCGCTCAGCCAATAAACTCATACCTGAAATGAGTCCATTGTGAGAAATCAGTTGTATAAAATATAAAACACAAGTGTATAAGACAAAAAAAAAAAAAAACTGAAATGCCCGTTGATATTATCATTCAGAAAATGCTGATTTCATGTAGATATTTTTCTGTATTTAGATTAAATGCAGACACATTAGCTCAGTGCAGACACAATTTATAAATACCAAAAATCTCAGTCTTAATCCAACTTTGCCACAATTTCTTTTCAACAAAATATTATTTTACGATGTACTAGTATATAAAATGTACGTGCTTGATATTATAATTTCTTTGATAATATAAGCGACTAAACTAACTAAACATTGACTTTCACATAACTTCCTTGAAAGACGTAACTTACTTCTTGACAAACATTTTACTTGCACTACATTGATTAAGTTTCACACTCGCATTTTATTAAGAGGATATAATATACCTGCAACATTAGTAGCTGATGATCCTAGGCCGTGCATTCCTCTAGCAATCAATAAACCAGGCACCGAAGAGGAAATGGAATAAACTGTTTCAATAGAAAATACCAAAATAAATGGTAAAATTATTGTTAATGTTATCAAAAGTCGAAAATGCAATGACATAAAAATAAATGTGGTCAATGAGAATTAGACAAACTAAAATGATAAGAAGGGCGACATTTAGAACAGTTGAAAAAATAATACAAAATGTTTCAAAAACATTTTAAGAGTTGTGTTACCTTACGGTATTTAACAAATACGATTTTTTTGTTTTCTTTGTTACTTAGACCATGTGTCCGCTACTCTACCTGAAGGGTTACTTAGATACGACAACATAACCATGTGTCCGCTACTCTACTTGAAGGGTTACTTAGATACGACAACATAACCATGTGTCCGCTACTCTACCTGAAGGGTTACTTAGATACGACAACATAACCATGTGTCCGCTACTCTACCTGAAGGGTTACTTAGATACGACAACATAACCATGTGTCCGCTACTCTACCTGAAGGGTTACTTAGATACGACAACATAGCCATGTGTTCGCTACTCTACCTGAAGGGTTACTTAGATACGACAACATAACCATGTGTCCGCTACTCTACTTGAAGGGTTACTTAGATACGACAACATAACCATGTGTCCGCTACTCTACTTGAAAGGTTACTTAGATACGACAACATAACCATGTGTCCGCTACTCTACTTGAAAGGTTACTTAGATACGACAACATAACCATGTGTCCGCTACTCTACCTGAAGGGTTACTTAGCTACGACAACATAACCATGTGTCCGCTACTCTACTTGAAGGGTTACTTAGATACGACAACATAACCATGTGTCCGCTACTCTACTTGAAGGGTTACTTAGATACGACAACATAACCATGTGTCCGCTACTCTACTTGAAAGGTTACTTAGATACGACAACATAACCATGTGTCCTCTACTCTACTTGAAAGGTTACTTAGATACGACAACATAACCATGTGTCCGCTACTCTACCTGAAGGGTTACTTAGCTACGACAACATAACCATGTGTCCGCTACTCTACCTGAAGGGTTACTTAGATACGACAAGATAACCATGTGTCCGCTACTCTACCTGAAGGGTTACTTAGATACGACAACATAACCATGTGTCCGCTTCTCTACTTGAAAGGTTACTTAGATACGACAACATAACCATGTGTCCGCTACTCTACCTGAAGGGTTACGTAGATACGACAACATAACCATGTGTCCGCTACTCTACCTGAAGGGTTACGTAGATACGACAACATAACCATGTGTCCGCTACTCTACCTGAAGGGATACTTAGATACGACAACATAACCATGTGTCCGCTTCTCTACATGAAGGGTTACTTAGATACGACAACATAGCCATGTGTCCGCTACTCTACCTGAAGGGTTACTTAGATACGACAACATAACCATGTGTCCGCTACTCTACCTGCAGGGTTACTTAGATACGATAACATAACCATGTGTCCGCTACTCTACCTGAAAGGTTACTTAGATACGACAACATAACCATGTGTCCGCTACTCTACCTGAAGGGTTACTTAGATACGACAACATAACCATGTGTCCGCTACTCTACCTGAAGGGTTACTTAGATACGGCAACATAACCATGTGGCCGCTACTCTACCTGAAGGGTTACTTAGATACGACAACATAACCATGTGTCCGCTACTCTACCTGAAAGGTTACTTTTTCGTATCTATTTGTTACTGTATAAAAGAGGTGTGCGATTTGGGAAGCGAGAGAACGGGGGAAATCAAAGTTTTAAAATGGCAACTAGTAGAAAAACATGTTCACAGAGTTGTCCTTACAACCAAGGTGAAAATCTTGCAAATGGAAGTTGTGCCGTTATAGTTATTAGTCTCCTTACCATAAGGAATGTAACATTGTAAACCCCAGATTTTGTCACAAAATTTAGATATATATGCCACAAGAACTGTTTAACCCGAATGAGACTGGCAAACTCTCTCAATATTTATATCTTGCGTGACAGTTATAGTGGCTCTGTGTGTGTAACTTAATCCTTAAGATGCTTCAAGGTAACTTAAGCTACTATTTAGGTGATTTATGTGAACAATCACATATCCAGCTGACAATGAAAGACCGGATAATCATAAAAACAGACGTACAAACAAATTAACACCCCCGGAAAATTCAAGCCTGGGCAAACTCTATAATAAACAAACATTGGTATCGGATGCTTCGGTAGGTTGAGCATATCCTATTGTCCATAAATTTGTAGCATGTTTGATATGAGACATAATCCAGACGTTCCGCTTACATTTAAACCATAGATTATCTGTATAAATTTTATTACATACCCAAAGAAGAAATGCCGATTATGATAGTTCCTCCGAGCAGTACAATGTTATTTCCAAATCTACAATAAATAAAATAAACATTTCATCGTGATAGTTCCTCCGTGCAGCACAATAATCGTGACTTGGGACAGGCACATAAAGTATGTGGATGGGTTAAATATGTTTGTGATCGCTCAATCATCCCCCTAACATGGGACAATGGTGTAAACAGTACAACATAAGAACAAACTGTTAGAAATTAGATAAACATGACTAAACGCAATAGACCAGTACGAAGCATAAAAAACAACTAGCATAAAAATAGAAAAAAAGCACCGACATAAGAGTACTCGCAGTTTCTGAAAGCTATTTGAAAGCCAATTACAACTAATAAATAAATCATGTTCTCCCAGACTGTAGTCAACTTTAAATCAGTGTACGAATAGCCCACCTCGCTGAGATATAGTCGTTTGCGCTGATGCAGCATAAAATAACCATCAATCAACCAACCAATTAGAATAAACATTAAAAATGTAATAAAACAACGGATATGTGATGTATTGAAGGGTCGACAAGTTTTTGACTTATTAATCAGTATTCCATGGGATCTGTAATATATGATGTATTGAAGGGTCGTCAAGTGACTTATTCATCAGTATTCCATGGGATCTGTAATATATGATGTATTGAAGGGTCGTCAAGTGTCTTATTGATCAGTATTCCATGGGATCTGTAATATATGATGTAGGGAAGTGTACTCAACAATTTGGTTACTTAATAAGATGTACTTAACGATCACAAGTCAACATACTTGCAAGATGAACAGCATTTACGGTAAAAACTAATACTTACGAGTTGGCTAAATATCCAGTCAAAGGGTTAAAAACAATCTGAACTAAAGCCTTTACTGCTAATATCCATCCTAATTTACTGTTCTCTGTCGCAGGATTAAATGACAACGCAAACAGTCTTTTTGCAACGCTAATGCTTGAAAAACTTGTACTTGGTGCATCTGTTGTCAAATTGAGGCTTATGTTTACAGTTTGATCGTCCCCTGAGAGACACCTTTTTACCATCAGTTCATTCATACTAGTATTTGAAATGGATTGATTTTGTACATCTAAACAGTCCTCCATCATCTGTTCATCTTGGATCACAAGCATCTCGGGTATTATGGGTACTTCAAAACAAAATTGACTTTAGAACTATAGAATAAAAGCAGGAAAAGATCCGTATTTGATACTTAGCTACTAATATAAGCAGAGGACCAAATTAAGGTTCTACAGTGATATTTATCGATTGTTAATACTGTATGTAATACGATTTTTTCCTATATTTGGTGCCTATAGAAACGGAACACATTATTTTCCAAGGCCCCTTTGGTCCCTTTATGGGTAGTAATACTGAAATGTTCCTTCAATGCATTCCTCAAACATTTGGCTACATGTTTTTTAAACGAAAATCGAAAAGCTTTGAAAATTAATTACAATCGTATGCATGCATCTAGTTTAAAGAAGTCTTCAATGTTTTAGAACGAATGGTCAACCTCCAAAGATGATCCGTCGCTTTGAATTTTTATTAAATGGAGTAAAATAATCATCATGCAGAGTAACGTTTCTATTCACAATCATTACATATTCTTAGCTTCATCATTGTTATTAAAATTAAGTTAAAATTCTGAGTTTAGAGGATTGGTAAAACACCTATGACCATCTTTCGGCTGTGCTGGATATATAAATACGCAGCCACGTTCTATCGGAATGGGATAGGGAAAGTACCATGATAATAACACATCTAACAATCCAAGAATTCTTTATAGTACACCAATATAACGTAGACAGAGTCGTCAACACATATATGGAAGAATGAACCTTAATCGTAGTTGTCAAAAGAAACTTTGTTTTTTTTTCCGAATTGAGTTTCTCTTCCCACTTTGGTTTCTTTTTTATAAATGTGTGGGTTATTCTAAACTGTCGATTTTTTGCGTGTTTGAAGTATTATTTTTATTTAAAATGAATACACAATTAATACCATACACTCATATATGTAAACCAATTTTATGAACAAAATTGTTGACATACCCCAATATCAGAATACGGATTTTCAAGGTACATAGTTAACCTTTGTTTAGTAACTATATGGGTTAAATGCTTAGGCTCTACCCGAGAAACATATTTTAGATTTTAGTCTAGTTTCTGCAATTCAAAATTCACCAGACGTATAACAAATTCTCTCCAGCCTTTCACTTCTATTGATCTGCCAATGTTTAACAAGCTGACACTGAAATAATCACACTAAATCATTTTAGGCATTTAACAATTTTATAAGGAAATCTCACATTATTTTCTCAGTTGTGAAAAAAATACATTGACAAGTATATTAAGATATTAATCAGGCAATTTCATGGAAGAACAAACGTCTTAATAGTATTTTCAGGAATATTGAGTGTTGGCGATCTCATTTATGACGATTGAAATAAATCAATTCTTTCTAAATATAATTTTCTTTCGGTCTTGTTTGACGAATGATAGGGTCGTTTAGTTAATATGCAAAGAGGGAAGGTTTAAGTAGGTATACCCCCACTAAGACAAACAATTTAATCATATATCATAGCATATACCTCTTATATCCTTGATATTCATATTATCAGAAGTCCATTACTAGACTCCGGGCGCTTTTGAGCTTATGATATGCTGGAGACAATGTAAATAATTGACTCCGGGCGCTTTAGAGGTTATGGTATGGTGAAGACATTGTATATAATTGATGAGACTAAGTACTAGCCAATAAATGACTTTTCTATTTTTATTGTGTTGTGGGGATGTAGTCTCTTTGACTTTGGATCCTTTCATTCATATTGAAATAGAAATTCCATCGCCTTTTTTGTTGTTTTTGCCACCATCCCCTATAATAATCAAATCCATGTCCCCCCTCCGGTGTCCTAGAACTGAGGTTTGAAATTCACCGAGCTCTTAAAATGTACCCTTTGTAATAATGAACGTTTCCTCAGTTATTGGTAAATGAATGACATCTTGCATATTTGTATAAACATTCGGAAATCAGTTTGTTTTTTTAATTTTTATTTTTACATTCCAATTGCCTGTTAGCAAATAAAGTACAATGTGTTTACAGTTTTACTTACCAATACTATTTACAATTGTACTCACCAATGTTGTTTCCAGTTGTACTTATCAATACTGTTTTCAATTGTACTCACCAGTGTTGTGTCCAGTAGTACTTATCAATACTGTTTACAGTTGTACTTACCAATGCTGTTTACAGTTGTACTTATCAATGCTGTTTACAACTGAGTTACAAATACTGTTTACAATTGTACTCACCAATGCTGTTTACAGTTGTACTTATCAATACTGTTTACAATTGTACTCACCAATGCTGTTTCCAGTTATACTTATCGATATTGTTTACAATTGTACTTACCAATGCTGTTTACAGTTGTACTTATCAATGCTGTTTACAATTGCACTTAAAAATACTGTTTACAATTGTACTCACCAATGCTGTTTACAGTTGTACTTATCAATACTGTTTACAGTTGTACTTACCAATGCTGTTTACAATTGTACTTACCAATGCTGTTTACAATTGTACTTACCAATGCTGTTTACAATTGTACTTACCAATACAACTTATCAGTAAATTGTCAATAATATTGGTACAAAAAACAATAGCGACAATAAACTTTCGGTCTTCTTTTATGTTATTTAGGTATTTTACAAGTTTTTCCATTTTAGAACCAGAATAATCTGCAAAAAAGTAAAAATATCAAGATAATACATAGAGATTATACCACACTGCTCCGTCGATATCGGTATGTATCCACTGGAGATATTTTATTTTTAAACTTTAAAATACCCCAAGGATGACTGGAGTATAGAATTATGGTCACCTTGATCTTCTTCCGATCGGCAGTAAAACCCTTGCCAAAATGGGACGTCCCTTTGACTGTTCGGGATTTGCAGTTACATCTGGTCAGAATGAGGACGTTTAATCTGAAGCCTCTGGACCTAAAGAATCATTTAAGGGTCCGCATGTGGCCAGTTACAAAGCAACATTTTAATTTCTTATCGTTCCTATATGCATGAAACATTTGCCACTAGACATGAAGCGAAGAACAATCAATCAATCATCAAACATTTTTGTCAAACTTTAAAATGCGAGGTTTAGCCTCGGGGAGGGGGAACTTACTATGTAATGAGTGGTAGGGTTGATCCGCTGGAATAGGTCACTATTCCAAGCTTCATTATATATAATAGAAGGTCGAGGTGAAATATATGACAAAGTTGATGAATGAATCAGAATTAAGTATCTGAAACTTATCAGATATTGCCTTTTCACAGATGCCATTAAAAGCATCAAATATATATGTAAAATCTATGTATCTCTCCTTGATATTACGTAATCATGAGAGCTATAGGTGTATGGAAGGGTATGTATTTTTGCTTTTCAAATATACCGTATGAAAAGGGTTAGGTATTGGATGTCTCAGCTGCTCATTCCTACCACGAAAGGTTTGAAATAGCCCTCCGAGGGTTTACCGACCATCAATTTTTTTTTAGGCTGATGAAGCTATAAATGTCAGGCAATCTAAAACCGATTTACAAATAAATGATTACCGGTCACAATTGTAATCTATTGAACAGTAATATCAAACAAACAGAGCGGTGTAATCTATTGAACAGTGCTATCAAACAAGCAGAGTGGTGTAATCTATTGAACAGTGCTATCAAACAAGCAGAGGGATGTGATCTATTGAACAGTGCTATCAAACAAGCAGAGGGATGCAATCTATTGAACAGTGCTATCAAACAAGCAGAGTGGTGTAATCTATTGAACAGTGCTATCAAACAAGCAGAGGGATGTAATCTATTGAACAGTTCTATCAAACAAGCAGAGTGGTGTAATCTATTGAACAGTGCTATCAAACAAGCAGAGTGATGTAATCTATTGAACAGTGCTATCAAACAAGCAGAGGAATGTAATCTATTGACAAGTGCTATCAAACAAGCAAAGGGATGTAATCTATTGAACAGTGCTATCAAACAAGCAAAGGGGTGTAATCTATTGAACAGTGCTATCAAACAAGCAGAGGGGTGTAATCTATTGAACAGCGCTATGAAAGAAGCAGAGTGATGTAATCTATTGAACAGTGCTATCAAACAAGCACAGTGGTGTAATCTATTGAACAGTGCTATCAAACAAGCACAGTGGTGTAATCTATTGAACAGTGCTATCAAACAAGCAGAGTGGTGTAATCTATTGAACAGCGCTATCAAACAAGCACAGTGATGTAATCTATTGAACAGCGCTATCAAACAAGCGCAGTGATGTAATCTATTGGACAGTTCTATCAAACAAGCACAGTGAAAATAATTTGTAACATACAACCTGCTCAACCCTTTGAGACATAAACATAGGAATAATAGTTTGACGCAGCAGAGCTTCGGGAAAACAAAATAGTAACAAGAAGCAGATTTTGCATGTACCAATTTATCATTTTTTTTCTATGAAAATATGCGTTCATGAAAATGTGGAAACATGGTCCATTTCCGCACAGGAAAAAAAAAAAATTCACCAAGTTCTATTCTGGACATTGTCTTATATATAATTTATTTTCCTACTTCTCAACCACGAAACAGTTAAAGTTTAAAACATATTTTAGAAGTCTTTCCTAATACCGTATTTATAATATACAAGAAGGAGGAGAAGATGCAAAAAATAAACAATTAAAAAAACCCTATGAAACAATCACCTTTTTTTTGGGGGAGAGGAAGGGGGGGGGAAAGGTGGGGGTTGTAGTTGTTGATATAAAATTTGTTTTGTATACATAGAAAGATTTTGTTTTAAATTTGCTATCATTGGCGAAATCATGGGTTATGCCATGGTAGATTGCGAGATGAAAATGAGGATGTAAGAAATATTTCTTACCATATCTAATATTGAGAAAAGAGACATTTTTCAAACAGTTTTTATAAAAATGGAAATAATGTAATCTTTTAATTTTTTATGTAGATAATAGATAGTAATTGCGTATCAAGTTCAATCATAACGAGCTTTAAATATGTATTTATCAAATGTGTCACCTGCTCCTTGAATTAGTTTGTTTTCTCCTTTATTTGAAAACAAATAAAGAAACGCGTACAGCAATACAATGCAAGGAATGAAACAATACATTGTAACAAGCATGCAAAAATAAATAACTTACCAAAAAGAAGATACGTCCGTGCTAGAAATCTTGGAAAGTAATGAAAACAGAATCATTTAAATATTTTACACCCGATTTAATGTCATAATTGAATCTAAGAGGACAATTGTGGTTATAACATATTTAATCAATCGTCAAAATAACTATAAATGGTTTTATTCAATACCGAATGCAACTGTACAAAACTGACCATAGCATGAATAATTTGACTGAAAGTTCTTTCGTTACATCAACGCCATTTTTACAGTATGTTAAAAATGATTGTGTTATATGATCATGAAGGAACAAAATTTTTTTTAAAAATCCAAAAAATATATTAAAAACTGTGGAGCAGAAACTGAAATATTTATTTTCATAAAACAATAATTTATAACTTCAATATTTTTTCAATTTCACAAAACAAATGTTAATCGTACAAGCTAAAAACATAAATTATCTGAAAATAGTAAAATAATTATAAACAACTTTTTGTTGTTACAAATCAATGGAATAGTCAATAATAAAATAAATGCTATGTGCAACAAATTTTTTTCGCTGGGTTTTCTTTTTTTTTTTTTTTTTAAAAAGGAGATGTGGTATGATTGCCAATGAGACAACTCTCCACAAGAGACCAAATGACACAGAAATTAACGACTATAGGTCACCGTACGGCCTTCAACAATGAGCAAAGCCCATACCGCATAGTCAGCTATAAAAGGCCACGAAGTGACAAATGTAAAACAATTCAAACGAGAAAACTAACGGCCTAATTTATGTATAAAATATTTGTTTGTTTTTCTCTCTCTCTTTTTCTTATACATCGCGGTGATAATAGTTTCACACACAAAACATAAAATGTTAGCTTTATCTCAGGAAAATATAAGTAAAGGCTATTATAATCTTTACTTTTAATTTTTTTTTTTGGTCTTTGACAGAAGAAACATTATTTTGCCATTTGATAATATTTTACAAGACAGGTATTTCATCTAGTGGTTGCTTTTCACACCAAGTATTCATCTTTGATTTTTTTTTATATGTTTAGTATATCATAAAAATAAAGAGATGAGGTATGATTGCCAATGAGACAACTATCCACCAAAGTTCAAATAAAGTGGATGTAAGCAATTATAGGCAACCGTACGGCCTTCAACAATGGGAAAAACCCGTACCGTATAGTCGGCTATAAAAGGCCCCGACACGAAAAATATGAAACAATTCAATTGGGAAAACTAACGGCCTGATTTGTAACAAAACAATTAACGAAAACAAATATGACAGACATGAACCAACGACAATCACTGAACTACAGGCTCCTGTCTTGGGACAGGCACATAAAGAATGTGACGTGGTTAAACATGTTTGTGAGCGCTCAACCCTCCCCTAACCTGGGACAGTGGTGTAACAGCACAACATAAGAACAAACTATAAAAATCAGTTAAAAAAGGCCTAACTCATCAGATCGATACAAAGCAGAAAAACATCAAACATAAACACAGACTGGACGTGGCAGGGTATTTATCCATCCCTCACCCATAACAACAAAAAGGACACAAAGTACAGATCTGAGAGTACTCAATGTTTACATATCGAAACTTATTTTTTGAAAGAAGTTAATTTCCAATTTTTGTCAAGGAAAATTAACGCAAATATAATTGGATTTTTTTCGAGCAGTAATTATATATACCTCATTTTGTTATTTATATATTGCAGTGTTCGTACTTCTGTTTTAATTTGCAAACACTGGTACGACATGACCGTTTGTGTATGCATAAGTATTTCACCTCCTCAACGTATGTTTACAGTCGTAAAACGGCGGTTGTCACTAGTGGAGCAGGAACCGATGACCTTTCCGAAGTTCCCCCGTTTTTTTTGGTGGGGTTTGTGTTGCTCAATATCAAGTTTTCTGTTATTGTCTTGTTGATTGTTGATTGTCATCTTGCCGTTTTCTTTTTGGCCATTGTGATGTCTGCGATTCTCTTGCTTTCATCGCCCCTTTTTTCTTAATTAGAATTCAGGATAGGACTTTGCGATATGTTTATGAAAACTTACGAAGACAGTTAGTTTAAACATATTTTATTCATAAATACATACAAGAATCGTACATTATACAATAAATACACATAAGGATTCAGAAACAAGCAATTAGCTTATATGAAATCTGTCTCCTTGAGACTGACGTTTATAAATATAACAAGTAATAACATGCTCATATTTGAAATACGAAGACAGTTCATATGATGAATTTCTTGTAAAAGCGAAATTTCCCTCAATTATGAGATGTGTGTGTATCATGGCTACATAATGTTTTAACGCATATGTAGCAGGGCTACATAATGTTTTCAAATTTTATATAGATCTACCACCATTTCTATGTACATAACTTAAAGGTTGTATATATATAATTTTACACGTAGATATTCAAATATTGTAGATATACCTAGGGTTCGAACACCAACGTATGATAAAAATTTCTATAAATATATACAGCTGCTGATTTATGGAATGGTCTACCTAATGATTTTAGAAAAATGTTTTTTATCAGCCAGCTAAGGTTAGCAATATCTTAAATTGTGTGTGGACGTCATACTAAACTCCAAATTATACACAAGAAACTAAAAGTAAAATAATACAAGACTAACAAAGCATTTTGGGACAGGCGCAAAATGTAAAGATTCATATGTTTGCTCAGTGTTTACCTGTTTACGTCTTATCCAACCAAATGACGTAGAATTCATCGTATGGCCTTCGACAGTGAGCAATACACATACCGACTAGAAAGCTTTAAAAGCCTCGACATAACAAATGTAAAACTATTCAAACGAGAAAACTAACGGCCTGATTTATGTAAAAAATTTTATAAAATAAAAACAAATTTGTATACAACAAAAAACGACAACCACTGAAATACAGGCTCATGCATGAGTTGGGACAAGTACATACAAAATGTGGCGGAGTTAAGCATCCTAATGCTTATTATACCAGCTTTCAATCATGCATAGTTTTATACTCATAGTTTTAGTTTTCTCGTTTGAATTGTTTCACGTTTTTCATGTCGGGTCCTTTTATAGTCGACTATACGGTATGGGTTTTTCTCATTGTTGAAGGCCGTACGGTTGCCTATAATTGCTAACATCCACTTCATTTGGTGGATATTTGTTTCCTTGACAATCATACCACATCTCCTTATTTTATATCTATACCCCACACTTCACAACAATATAATAATATTGCCGATATAATTGTATCTCATATTTATTACTATACTACATCTATACTATTAAATGAGAAGACCTCATTTTGTGTGTCGCTTCTCTTCCTACCACAATAAATTAATCATCATTTCTCTGTGTCCTATAGGTACCATGCATAGTCGCATTTGTCATCCTCGCTTATGATTATTCAGTTTGGGTTATTTTGGGAGAAAATCGAAAATAAAGGCGTCCGGATATTGTTTCCGTCATCGGACGGACTTTTAAGTCATAGAAAAGACTTCCGTTTAGGACTGTTTTATAATTACACATAATTTTCATAAGTACTTGGAGACAGGACAATTATTTTCGCGTTTTTCTGTATAGTTCCAGGGGCGGGTCCAGGTGAGGGTGTAATGGGCGTACCCCCCACCTTTTTCAAAAAAAAAAAAACTATCGTAATCTGCTAATATTATATTGAATATGGCAATTTTATGTTTTTAAGCAAAAAAAAAAAAAAAAAAAAAGGTCCTAAAATATG
This sequence comes from Mytilus coruscus, assembly GCA_017311375.1. NCBI lineage: Eukaryota > Metazoa > Mollusca > Bivalvia > Mytilida > Mytilidae > Mytilus > Mytilus coruscus. The sequence continues at coordinate 96,509,060 of CM029601.1, forward strand.
TTCGCCTCGCTCCGCGAGGCGAAAGATTTGATTCTACACCCTCTCTTTCAAATATTCTTGAAACTCCCCTGTATACTATGATCATACATATACTATAAATAAAGTGTATTTGCCATTTACTATCAATTCCAAGTTTACCATCCACGGATAGTCTCTTAGTCTATATAATATATCAGTGACCGCCGTGGATAGTAAACTTGGAATTGATAGTAAATAGCAAAAACACTTTATTTGAAGTATATGTATGTTCATAGTATACAGAAAAACTGAAAACAAAAAATAACGGACTTTGGAAAAAAGGGGGAGGGCTAAAAAAAATTGTCCTGTCCCCAAGTACCGATGACTTTTGATACCTTTCCTGAAATTCTCCAGTCATAAATCTTTTACAAAAATTCATCCTACAACAGTTTACATACTTTCAATTACGCTCTCATGCCCGCGATTTCGCGGGTGTGTTCTAGTGTATATAATAAAATAAATGTTGTGGTGAACCATTTGGGTCTGAAAATTCAACGAGTAGGGAGAGAAATACAAATCATGGCAATACACAGAACCCCGATCCAATCCTTCTTTTACTAAAAGAGTTCATCATTCCCTGTTTTATATCTACTCAAAGGATTCTATTTTTCTATAATTTCCATTTTAGTATGCAAAAATATGCAAAATCTACTTCAAAAATAGATTTAAAAATTCTCCTGATTGGTTGAACTACTGTGACGATCTCAAAAATTCGATTCACAAAAAAAGTTTCCTCCGCTCAAATGTAATTCCAAAGTGAAGTATACCGTTGGGGTAATATATCAATCTTGACAAAGAAAACCTTGACAAAGATATAGATATAGGAAGATGTGGTATGAGTGCCAATGAGACAACTCTCCATCCAAGTAACAATTTATAAAAGTAAACCATTATAGGTCAAGGTACGGCCTTCAACACGGAGCATTGGCTCACACCGAACAGCAAGCTATAAAGGGCCCCCAAAAATACTTGTGTAAAACCATTCAAACGGGAAAACCAACGGTCTAATCTATATAAAAACGAGAAACGAGAAATACGTATGAACTACATAAACAGACGACAACTACTGTACATCAGATTCCTATATATATAAAAAAATATGCCATGCTTATGTATGTTTATATTTATTAACACTGAAATTCTATACAATTTTGTTATGTGAAGCGATTGTGAGTAAGGATCTCTTCTTCTTCTTCTTTTGTTTGTATTATCCACCACTATATTGGTGCACCCAAAGTAGGTAAATGGTCATGAGTACAAATGTATATTCACATTATAATCTTATCAATAAGTATTTACACAAGTAATAGCTTTTCTAAAAAGCTTGCCGTATTTTAGCTGCTTATATTGAGATCGGTGGTTTGTGGGTATAGGTTTTTTTATTGGAATCTTGCACTCCAAGCGTGTCTTTTTTCTCCTGGTTTTTGATTTTAGTTGTAGTATTGGTGAATCAGGGTTATCATTGAAGGAGGCTTGCTAGTCACATATGATAATATATATATATGGTTTGTAATAGCTAGAGTAACGATACAAACACTTTTTTCTTTGTTTTGTGGAATATGATTGTTTACTCTTTATGACAATGCAAGTAGTTTTAACATGCATACTGTGTCTTGACAGTTATGTAATAGTTAGCAAGGTTATAATCAAGTTGATAAGAAAAACGTATTATTTACTTTTGAGGATTACTGCTTGACAAAATGGACTACCAGTGGCAGATCTAGAAATTTTCCTAAGAGGGGGCCCGCTCCAGTCATGCTTCAGTGATTCACTAAATGTATATGATCAACCAAATGAATTATTATCGGCAGTTAGAATTTCGTATGATCAGTTTGATAAATTAGATTACAAAATCAAATGCCCACCTACGGATGATTTAAGCATATGCTTTTGTAAGTTGTAATATTTATATTTTCATTTCTGATGGCAACAAGTTCATGTAATACATATAGTCAGGATGATTAGTAAGCGATAGTTGTTTTGTTTGTTTATGTTTATTGTCATGATTGATATGGACTATATAGCTTGCTGTTTGGTGTGAACCAAGGCTTCATGTTGAAGACCGTACTTCAATCTATAATGGTTTACTTTTACAAATTGTGACTTGGATGGAGAGTTGTCTTTGGTACTGATATGACATTCTGTTATATCTATCGACAAGATTGAGAACACATTTATTTGTAATAAAACATATTTAATTCTATGATATCATATTTAACAATTTATCGGTAATTTGTGCATTTTCCTTTGATGTGTACTCTCTGATAATGTCAGTATCAGTTGACTGGTCGTGATATATAAATTATTGGGTCAGTTCGCAATTGACATGCTCGGGTGCACTGTGTCAGGATCTTCTTTCCCCTTTCATTCACAAAATCATGCATGATTTTTTTTGCAGAATCGCAAGAGTGTTTTGGTGAATGAAACACTTCTCATATTGTATGAAAGTTTCAGTAAACTTAGTTATGCCTTTTTGACAAATTGTGTGAAAATTCGAACAGAATATGAATAAAAAACCCAATAAACTTTTAAAAAATGCACTATTATTAATAGCTTCCCTTGCTTATTCACAATGATGTACAAAATGTATAAATATATCATCCATGCTATTCCGATCTGAGTTTTTTTTCATACATAGTCTGGTGCTGTTCCAAGTAGTCTTCTTTTTCTGTTTCTTGAGAAGTATTTGTTTTACCTGTTCAGTCACTTTAAAGTGTTACAATTAATATTTAGACGCAACACAGAATAGTGACCAAAAAGGTACTGCTATTATATGAGAGGAGCTAGAAAAAAAAAATGAAATGTACACATTTTCAACATTTTTGTGGGACCATGAAGATGTGGTTTCATTGTCAATATATAGACAGATATTCATAGACCAAATAACAAATAAGCAACAAATTCAAAAGTAGATGTAGGATGAATTATAGAAAAAAGGGGTACCCGGGGGCCCCAATTTTGACAAGGTTTGGTTTGGAACAAGTAATATGTCTGCATTAACATTAAATGTAGGTTTTAAAAGGGGGACCCAGATCGCCTTTCCCTAAATCCTTTTCTGAAATTAAAGGTAACCGCATATTTCTGGGCGCGGTTGAAAAATAAATGAACCTGACTTTGAAAAAGCAAGAATATTAAGCTAAAAGAAATAGACCAAATTTGGATGACATCTATTAAAATGTTTGAAATAATTATGAAGTTGACAAGAAATATACTTATTGTAAGACCTGATACATTGTAATGTGAACAAATTAGAATTGGATTTATCTATATCAAATGCAGTTCTCAGTGCTGTTGATATATCAATTAACAATGACTGCTGAGCGACACTGTGTACAGTGGCAGATCCAGAACTTTTCATAAAGGGGGGGGCCTATATAATCAACCAAGGGGAGGGGCAAGAAAGAAAGAAATATAACAAAATATGTTTCAATACGCACTATAAAGTGAAGATTAGATGTATTATTGCTTTGTTTTTGAAAGAACATTAATAATCCATAAATACACACCTTTGTACCAAAATTGCAACAAAATTTCAAGATAACATAAATTTCATCATCACAGAATGATATTATTTGCTCAAATTGACAGGGCTTCGTGAACTAAATTTGGCTTAAATTATGATAGCAATTGAACACTTCATTATAGTTTCTACCAATGACCTACTATCATGATTTTTATCCGACCCCACTTACGGACGCGTTGACATATAATGCATACAACTCAATAATAGCCAATCAGACGTTAAGATATCCTTCACTTCCCCAAGAAGCAGCCCGGAAGCAGTTGAGATGCAGCCATTTAATGTTATTTATAACCAATGAGATACCATTAACAGATTTACCACATTCCAGACGTCCAGCCTCTGACTAATCAGACCGTATCACCGTAATAAAAATTAACGATTATATTTGAAATCTGCGCCAAAGAAATTATGTACATCCTTGATGCCTCTGCGTTAATAATCAATGTTTTTCCACAATGGAGGGAGAAGCACATTTTTCTTGGGCAGTCCTCTATTTTAGTGAGAATATTGTCACTGCATGATAATATATTCTGTTTTACCAAAACACTTGGGTCCAAAATCAATTATGTTAATAGACAATTATCACCGGCTAGCCTCTTCCATGAACACGTAATTGGATTACTTATGCTGTTTATTATTGATTTTAGTTCCTCTATATATGTCTTTCTGTATTTAAATAGAGCGTTACATTTGAAAATAAAATGTACAATGTCTTCATCTTCACATTGACAAAGTGGACAGACAGCGCTGACTACAATCAATTACTTCTGTTGGAATGGAGTAAATATGTGTCTGTGATTAGATGAGCTTCTATACCACTACGGCGGACATCTTTAATATTACTTTCAATTGAGGACCACAGTTTGTGAATAGTTCCAATCTTCAAACTTGACAGATCGCAGTTTGACAAGGTTGATTTATTTTGACAGTCAAATAATAATTTTTGTGTCCAAAATTTGTCAATTGCTAGTTTCACATTCTTTTTCCAAAACAACTTACACGGCGGTTTTTTTATATCATTTCTGCAATACTAGGAATCTCATATTGTACTAGAAGCTTATCTATATATATATAGGTAAACCAACTGTCTGAAATTTCTGATTTTGTTGACATCTGTCTATGAAGAATTTGATTTAGAAATAAGTTTTCACTTCTAATAATACTACCTGAATGGTGCAATTGTCTAATATGGAGCTCGGCTGTGGCTGGTCTGACACCAAGAAGCAGATAAGTAATACCTTTAACTGATCTATAAGGTAGACACTGAATTTTTCGAAGAAAATCGAGTAAAACTTTTCCAGAGCATCAAAGTGATATTGCTTTAAGACAAATGTCTCTAGTCCATAGAGAAGTCTTGGAAGTACGTATGTTATAAACAGTTTCATGCATGTGGTCGGTGGTAACCCATTAGTTCCATGAAAACAAGTACCAATAAGACAATAAAGAGTTTTTCTAGCACATGCAATGCGGTCTTCTATGTTGACTGTCGTCTCTTTTTACGGATCTAATTATACCAAGATGGGTGGTAGTTTTTCACACAGAGACTTCTTTGTCACCTAACTTCCAGTCCGAAGTTGAGATACTAGGTATTTTCATAAGAATGGTATTCATTTATGGGTGAATAACATATTTTTCCCGGTTTGCATATTACAGTTACATTCAACATCAATTGAAGATCAGATGCAGAGTTGGCCACTAGAGCAACATCATCAGCAACAGTCGGACATCCAACATAGGTTGTTCCAATATGTGTTCCCAGTTTATTACGTTCTAATGTTCTGAGAAGGTCATTTATGTATGTTTTGTATAATCCTGTAGACAAAATGCCACCTTGACAGACTCCTTGTTTGATAGGAAAGTTTTCACTAAGACAACCACACCACTTAATTTACTTAGTTTGTATACCAGGAGTCTATAACTTTCCATATTTTGTCCGTGATTCCATTAAAAACATTTTAAAGACTGATGATCGACGACATCAAACGCTTTTTGAGAGTCTAGAAAAGCTATAAATAATGGAAGATTGGGTTCTTTTGCTTCTACTATAGATTCGCTGATCAGCAGAGCTGACAGTAATAATGAGGTACTTTTGGTGAAGCCAAATTGTAATGATGACTGATCTGAATGTAACAGATGTTCAATCCTGTTAAGTATGACATGTTCAAGTACTTTTACTATGGTGCATGAAACAGTTATGCCTCTGTAATTTCCAAAAACAGCAGCATCTTTCCCTTTTTTTGTGAACAGGTGTTATGATTCCAGATAGAGATTGTAAAGGTATGTGACAATGTTCAATTACGGCATTAAATAAGACAGACAGTACACTGAAAATAGTCGGACTTGCAAGTTTAAGATGCTCAGCGCAAATTCCAAATTCATCGCTTGATTTATTGTTCTTGAGTTTCAGAATAGCAGATTCAATTTCAGCAGGTATAATAGGTGAAAAGGCATCACCACTTTCTTGAACTATTTGTCGAAAAAGCTCTGTATGAAGCTGAGTGCTTTCCTGATAGTCAGAATCAAATTGTTCCAGTTGTTTTGGAACGGCAATGTCTTCATAGAACCTTACAAATCCTTTACTTTGTTTGTCAAGTTCAATAATAAGTTGGCCTCCATTCATAAAGCCTTGTGGTTTTGAAATAGTATTTGATACTCCTCTTCTGATAAGTTTGTAAAAGTTTGTAGATTTTCCAGATTCCAGTATTTGACTATAAAGTTGTTTACGCTCACATGCCATGTCCTGTCGCTGTTGTGACCGGATGTGTCTTTTGATGGATCTGCGTTCATTGATTATTGGATGATTCTCAGTTGGTCTGCCATATTGAATTCATTTTTTGTGGATCAAATTGCCTTCAGCAAGTAATTGTCTTAGTGCTGGACTAGCCTTCCATTTCGGTCCCTTTATTCGAATTTTCCTAGATGGTATAGCTTTGCAATCTGCAGCCAGAATGCTACCATTCAGTTGATCTATAAATGTCTTTATTTGAGAAGGTCTTTCAATGATGGGTTTCTGAGTATTAGATAAAGTGCTCTGGTATAACTCTATATTACAATCTTTCCACAGATTTCGCCTTCTTTCAGGAGGTTTGTCAGTTTTTGCAAGGGTCAAGCTTAAAGTTGTTTTTATTTTACCTACGACTGGTACATGACTAGAAGTATTTATCGGGTGTTGCTGACATATCTCAAGTTCCAGAAAACTGCATGACTGAAAATGTAGTCAATCTGGGATGATCCTATTCCATGCTGATACGTTGGTGTAGCTCCTACGCTAGTATAAGTGAATAGTTTGTATTTGTCTATAAAAGATCTAAAACGTCTATCTGAATCATTACGTCGAGATAGTAACATTGTTGCATTCATATCGCCGACAAGTATAATTGGTGTGAATCACAATACTTCTGAATAATGATTTCGAGTAAGTCAAGAATTTCTTGATTCTTGACGACAGTATCAGAGTATCCAGATGTAGGAAGGTAACAATTTATCAGACATATCGGTTTCGGAGAGCAGTTAATTTCTACTACAATAATACGTTCATTACCATCATCAAGGGTCTTCAAATAGCCATCAAATTTGGTATTCGAGCCGATGAGAACTCCACCACTACCACATGAACGAACAGAGTGTACTTTTGGGAAGTTAAAGTCACTCGATCTTATGGAATAATTAAACTTTTTAAGAAATTTTGAAGCCTCTTATTGTTTATATTGCCACCACCAGTGCTCTTGTATACAGATAACAGGGGCGCATCCAGGATTTTGGAAAGGGGGGCGTAGTATTTAAGTTTGCCGAGCGGAACGATGCGAAAAATTTTTTGGACCTTTTTTTGGCTACAAAACATGAAATAAGTGTAAAATGCATTTTATAGTTAGAGTGTAGGGGTTGGACATTTTTGGTGCCGTATTCTCTCCAATAATTGTCTATTATAAAATGATTGGATGGATCCAAAGCTATGTACTAATTAATATATTTGATGTGGGATTTGTCAGTAAAAATGGACATGGAAAATTCTCGTTTGTTGTATGGTTAGTTAGCATAACCTCACAGATTTCTCGTTGTAAACAAGATATACGGCTATTCAATGAAATTTACAATACGACCGACACGAAGAAAGACAAACAAGCAATTTTTATCCAAATGTGAGGGGTTCCAAATCAACCAAAGGCTACGAATGAGTCGGAAATGACATTGAAGTTGTGAATGACGGTCGACACATGGAGACATATAGGCCACACCCAGAAGGCAGGTTGCAGTCGGGCCCTGAAAAAAGTATTCAGTATATCAGTTCGGCGAAACAGACATTCCGGTCAGATATAGGATTCACATGCAACGCCCGTTTTTTATTCATCATGTTCATTTAATGCTAAATCATTTTGTTGAAAATATTTTTTCTAATGGCAAAACAGGGGACAAGATTATTGTTTTCAATCCAGATACGGCCAGAATTTTTGTTTTAAGGCAAAAATCAGGGTCAGATTTTTTTTCTCTAAAATATCTCAGACTGCCCCCTCAAATCAAATGGTGCGTACCTTAGACGTTAAATCTACATCTAGAGCTTACTGACTGGGGATCACTATTCAGCAATGTTATTAATGGGCTGGGGCGCGTGGGTTAAACATGTTTTCGTAGGTAAATAATATTGCTGTGGAACATTTTTTTTCATGAGATTGTAATAGAGTATTACTTTCTGTTGGGTGGAATTGTGAAATAGAAGTCAATACGTTCTTGCTCAATGCTTTGTCGCTTTGAAGGCGTCATGCTTGTCATCATCAGCCTAAGCAATGTGTTACTGTAATTTGAATTTCAAAATGACTTAGTGACGTTTTTTTCGACATACTGGTCAACTCCACCGTAGCGAATCACATGACTTTGACATAATCAATAATATATTACAGTAAATACGAGCGAAAAATATCTTTTTAAGTAAAGAACTGTCGTGAAAAGGATGTCAATTATAATTGATTTGTATTGTATTTGTGTTCCGTCGACCTTCCTGACAGTAATTAGTAACAATCCCATTTCTTAGAAATGTAAACAAAGGACAAAGATTTGAACCTTGACGATTTGGGTCATTGACATCAAGGACGTATAACTATATACGTCCTTGCTTACATGAATTATCTGTATTTGCAATATCTTTGTATTGAATGTGTAACCGTACACATATGTTTTGAATGTCATGGTTTTTGTTCAAGTTTATACAAGATAAATGGCTTATGATGAGGAATTTTGTATGCATAAAGATGGCGGACGATGTTCTAGAATAATATAGAATCTGACATCATTGAAAAATCAGGTGACATTATTATTTGTAAACAAACGAGCACCGAACGACAGAACACGTGTCGGAACTTTCCATACCATTCCAAATTTTGGAATTATTTTACAGATTTGCAAAAATTACTGGATTTCCACCTTTTTGTCTAACCAAATTTTTGTTTCAAAACCTAAAAAAAACTCGAATTCCATCATCTTCAATTATATTGATCTATCACAAGTTTTTGAGTATTAGGTTCAACCTACCATTTTATAAAACTGTGATTTCATTACGGCTAGTTTGTGAAAAGGATGTCAATTAGAGAAGCCAATACTATTGGGAAATTGATTTGAGAACACCAAAAAAGACATTTATTAGAGGGGTATATAAAATTGGTCGTAGATTTGGAATCTTCTTTTATTATGATGTCAGATTTGGACGTCGACTTAAGGAATGGAGGTCGATTAGAGACCGGACGTCAATCTGAGTCCTACATGTGTATATCTGACGGTAAATAAACACTGATAAGTCTCATAACATTTTATAATTTTGAAAGTTTGTTCACCTGTTTACTATGATTAGGTGGAAGTATGTTCTTATTTCAAAAAGAGGAGCACTCAGCATATATTGATTTGTGCATGAAGCAACAACTACTTGCTAGGTACTAAATGTTTTTACCACAACTTTGTATAAGTTTTAACCCGGGTACGTACATATAACATAAAAAAATTACATGTCTTTTTCAGGTTTTCTGATCCATGTAGCCTGGCATGTTTGTTAGATGAGGTTTTGAAGGGCCTCTATTACAAGTATATCACTGGATTGAGCTCTTTGTTTAATTGTATTGTTAAAGTGCTTTGCTTTGAGCTCAGTTTATTGTTATGCAAATGCATTCTTTGTGAAAAAAGATTTGACAGACAACTCATATCTGCACAAGAACTGTAAGGTAATTAGATGATTAAAACTGTCAGAACAAGGAATTGTTGAAGTAGCAGCCATTCAATGTAAGTAGTTAAGGGGAGATTAAACCATTTTATTTACATTTGAACCAATCATTTTTTGTCCAGAAGCCAAATAAAAAAAAACAAACTCAAATTTACCAAACAATGCTACTCGTGCTACTAGCAATATGATAGGTGGTTTTGTAACACTTTTTTCAAACATCTGTACTGCCACCTGACGAGTCTTGAGTGTAAATGGTCATTCACTTACACATTTTGTTTATTTGTGTCAAAGAAAAGGACAAAATTCACAAGGCCTAATCGATTTCTAAAATTATCTTTCGTTGTTCAACATTTATCATTCATTCGTTTATTTCTTAATTTGTGTAAATGTTAATAACAGTAAAAAGTCTACAACTTACCTGTTGTGTGTCACAGATTACGCCACTCCACTTCAGTTCTACGGCTACAACCTTCCTGTTGTGCCCTGCAAGAACGCGCCATCCCTTGACGTACAGTAAATTGACGACAACCTGTCTATACATATCCAGACAAGGAACTACAACATAGCATCGTTCGTAGCTGTTACATCGACAGTACGCAAAACAGCTTGTGTGTACCAGGCATCAAACCACCAACGTTGGCAACGGTTTATTTTAATCTTACTATCCGTTAGTTGATACAAAACATGGATCCTGAACACGCAGAACGCCAAGACGATCCCGAGCGACCAGTAAAAGAACTCCAAGCAGGAGCGGAACAACAAATGGATGCTGGACAGCCTGTCGAAAATCCGTCTAATGTTTCACATTTAGAGGAAAATCCCGAGACTAGGCGAATACGTGACCTCACGGAAAAAAGGTCAGGAAACATTCACAGAGAAACGTGACAAGTTCTGTCAGTAGCTAGAGGGCCTCTGGTCAGATTTGGAATTCAGGTTATTGGAAGTGACCACCCCTCCGAACGAACTTCAGTAACTGCTAACAGCACAGGACAAAATTGTACAAGCCTGTACTGATTATCGCAGGCTCATAGACGAGTATCTGAAATTTCTGAAAAATACAAAAACGTTGGATAGTTACATGTAACCTTTCAAAAGATATTCGACTGTCCAAAGTGGACCTGGCAATGGAAACATTACACGAGCATCGCCTCGCCCTGACAAAGGCTAAATCCACCAAAACAAAAACATCTAAGGGTAAGAAAAAGTCGCACAGCGGAAGCTCCAACGTCTCTGACATGTTAAACCTGGCACGGAGGAAAGTGCCAAAGCAGAGGCTGCTAGATCTCAGATAGCCTTCGTTGAAAAACAAGCCGTACTTCTTAAGCAGGAGGCAATATTAGAGAAACAGACCCTGTACAGACAAACAGAGGTCAAGGCTGAAATGGAACAAAAAGCCATCCGCGTGAAACAAGAAGCCACACTGAGCAGAGCCGAAGCGGAAGAAGCCACACGCAAAGAACAGGAGGCCGTTCTCAGGAAAACTCAAATGAAAAAGGAGGCGCATGTGTGGTTCGGGAAAAAAGCCGAGCTTAAGGCTGCTATGAACATTCTTGAAGCACAAAGAGAAGCTGCTGCCGCAGAAGCCGAGGCCAGTGTCCTAGAGTACGACGACAGCCAAGCGTTAGACGATCTTCCTAAAGAGACGGAAGACCCGCTCCAACGTGTGAAAGATTTCGTCAATATACATCCTTCCATACAGGAAGTGATGGGCCCTTAAAAGAAAAAATACAAACTCCTGTTAAGATTGAGCTAAGTCATGAAGCACCAGAGTTCGTGCCATCCGTGGCATTGAACTTGCCATCACAAACACCTGCTGTCTTTCCTACAGATACTAAGTCACCAGAAGTTATTTTATTCCCAGATCTGGGAACAGTAACTGACATCAACGAAAACAAGGCGTTTCAGAAGAGATCCTTATTGCACACCAAAAACAAGGTGTTTCATAGGAGATCCCTGTTGCACATTAGCAACAAATCAACCCTACATCGGAGAAAATCAGATTTCTTCTACGTAAGGACTTGCTGTTCTCCCGGTTAACAAGCTTTAACGACCAGGCAGAATCCTTCCATACATGGAAAGGTAGCTTCAAAAACGTCACAGACGAGTTACAAGTTTCAGACTCGGAACAGATAGATCTACTGATCAAGTGGCTTGGGCCAGAGTCTGCTAGACATGCCATTAGCATAAGAGCGTCGAACGCCAACAACCCTAAAAAAAGGTCTGCAGAGATTATGACAGAGACTTGACGAGCGATATGGTGCTCCAGAAATGTTGGAGGCGCCTCTAACGAGTAAACTTGTTAACTTTCCTACATTGACAAACAAGTCAAATTTAGTCTTAGATGCATGATTTTTTTATTAGTTGTTAGTGGCTTTGAACTAGCTGTCAGATAACTGCGAGTACTCTCAGATCTGTTCCTAATGTCTTTTTGTTGTTGGGATGTACAAGTACCCTGCCACGTCCACTTGTATTTTTGTCCATCTGATGAGTTAAGCCTTTTTCAACTGATTTTTATAGTTTGTTCCTATGTTGTACTGTTATATCACTGTCCCAGGTTAGGGGGAGGGTTGGGATCCCGCTAACATGTTTAACCCCGCCACATTATGTATGTATGTGCCTGTCCCAAGTCAGGAGCCTGTAATTCAGTGGTTGTCGTTTGTTTATGTGTTACATATTTGTTTTCGTTCATTTTTTGTACATAAATAAGGCCGTTAGTTTTCTCGTTTGAATTGTTTTACATTGTCATTTCGGGGCCTTTTATAGCTGACTATGCGGTATGGGCTTTGCTCATTGTTGAAGGCCGTACGGTGACCTATAGTTGTTAATTTCTGTGTCATTTTGGTCTCTTGTGGACAGTTGTCTCATTGGCAATCATACCACATCTTCTTTTTTATAAGGACAACGCACGTCTTTACGGATTGTCTGATATTCTATCAGAAATAGAATATCACAAGGAAAATCCTAAGCTGGGATGTCTGCTGGATTATTTTGACTCACCGTCTGGAATTAACCCTATCATTGAAAAACTTACCTATGGACTTCAGGAAAAGTGGATAACAAGGGCATCTAGATACAAGTTGAACCACGACGTTGCCTTTCCGCCTTTTACAGAGTTGTCTGCATTCATCAGGGAAATGAGCAAAATTAAGAACGATCCTGGGTTCATCTTTGGGTCAAAAGTCACACCAAATACAAAAGGTGCTGCGCAAAGGTTTACATCTCACCCTAAGGCTAAAGTTGGTGCCCATAAAATAGCGGTTGAGCAGCAATCTGGAGACTCCAGCAAACAAGGTCTTAGTATTCTGCACAATGCCAAGCATTCCTTAAATGAATGTCGAGCGTTCCGAGCCAAGTCAATAGAGGAACGCAAAGGTCTATTGAAACAAAACAATGTCTGTTACAAGTGTTGCGATTCCACCGCACATAGAAGTCGAGAATACAATGTACGCATAAGTTATAAAGAATGTGGAAGTAAACAACACACCACCGCACTTCACGTCACTAGACCACAACCACCTGCAAGCTCTCAGTCTAGCTCGCCCAGACCAGCCTACGGCGGGGAGCCAACAGAATTGGCTGAAACTAAGTCAACCTCAGTTAATTCTACCTACACCGAGATCTGTAAGGATACATATAGTGGGAAATCTTGTGCTAAAATACTACCTGTGGATGTTTATCACAAGGACAACCAGGACAAAGCTATCCGGATGTATGCCATCATTGACGACCAAAGCCACCGGTCTCTTGCCTCGCCCATTTTCTTCAGTCTTTTTGACGTACAAGATAAACCGGAAAACTACTATACCCTATCAACATGCTCCGGCAGAGTAGTTACTTCCGGGAAAAGGGGGAGAGGTTTCGTCATGGAATCAATAAATGGTTATGAAAAATTTGATCTGTCTGTACTGATAGAATGTGACCATATTCCTAATAATAGGGACGAAATTCCTACTCCTGAAGTCACAATGCACCATCCTCATTTAAAAAAGAACTCAGAGTAAGCATTCCACCAATAGAGGAACACTGTCAAATTCTACTCTTAATTGGAAGAGACTTTATAGAGGCGCACCACGTCCTTGACCAGCGCATAGGACCACCCAGAACTCCATATGCACAACAATTGAAACTGGGTTGGGTAGTGATAGGAGAGACTTGCATTAATAAGTAGCACGTTCCTTTTGAATTAAACGTCAAAATTACTAACATTTTACCTACAGGACAACCGTCAACGTTTCAACCATAAACAAGCAAGTTTGACATCCGGGAAAATTACACAGACCCTGTTAAAGATTTACAATCGCCACTCTTTGAAAAAACAAGGGACGATGATAAGATGGAATGTCATATGAAGACAAAATGTTCATGAAACAGATGGACAACGAATTTGTGAGGAACTCGAAGGGAAGTTGGGTCGCACCGTTACCGTTCCGAGTGCCACGACAACCATTGCCAAGCAACAGACCACAAGCTCTTCATCGTGCTAATCTGCTAGACGGCAGTCTGAGTGGGAATCCAATAAAACGGGAACACTTTCTCACATTCATGAGTAAGATTCTAGACAATAATCATGCAGAGCTGGCTCCACCTTTGGACGACCATTGTTATGAACGTTTAATTATACTTTCATAGTTTTGTTTAGCCGAAAATATTGTTCCCGGCAAAATTGACAGTTTCCTATTTTGCGTTACGAAATTCCGCCAACATGTGGCATTCGAATAACATCTTTTTTTTCCAGTTTGTTATTAATACTACATTTCCTTAGTGACTGCATTTTACCTGTTTTATATTCCCAAATCGGTGCAAGTCAGACGAAATTGTCCATTCCTTCAATATAATCCAATGTTTACGTACTCGTTAACTTTAATACACACATTTTACCTTGACCGGTAGCGATCTATTTTCTTACACGCAAGGATAAGGCGTGCTAAGTATTGTAAAAAGGGGATTTTCCGACTAGCAAAACGAATTTGAACTCATCTTTACGGAAACTTAATAGGTAAATATTACACGCACGAAAATCACAGAAAACCGTTAAACATTGTACTTTCATTCTTTGTAGTAATTTATAGTTATAATAATAATTTCTATTTCTTGAAATAGTAGTTTAGTTGTTGTTTTATTTAGAAAACCTGGTAATAGAGGTATTTCAACTATTGAATAGAATAAATATCTAGAGACTAAAGGTATTGTAAGAAAGATTGAGAACAATCTTTACACTGGTGGCAGCGGATGTAGTTTTCTTTTTAAAGAAACTTTTAAGAATCTACGTAAATATTTTATTAGGCATGCAATTGATAAGTAAAAATATTTTTTAAAATTGTTACTGTCCATATTTATTTACACTTAAAAAAAACTGAACATAATAAAAAAGGACACTTCAACAAAAGGTGAAAGAAAAGAAAAGTACAGTTGGTGAGATTAATTAAGCTTACAGTATACATTTCAGTAATTTTAAATTCAACAAGGCTAAATTCTAATCAAGTTGAAGGAAAATATTTATTGAGTTTAAATATATATCAACAAGGATAAATATGAATCCAAGTTGAAATAAAATAAAATAGTTAAGGGTATACATCAACAAAGATAAATTCTAATCTAAGTTGAATGTTAAAAGATAAAAATGTTAGGTCAAATTTCAACAAGGATAAAATAAAATCCAAGTTGAGATAGATTAATATTGAATACTATATTCAACAAGGATAAACTTTAATCCAAGTTGAGTTTTGAATTTAGGAGTATTTTTCACAAAGATAAATCTGAATCCAAGTTGAATATTAAAACCATAATTTTTAAATAGGGTCCAGTTGCGAAATTTATAGTCTTTTTCAAAGTTGTAAATTAAATAGTACATTTGACAAGATAAGTTTTTACAACAAGGATAAATATAAATCTAAGTTGTAGTTATATTTCAATAAGGTCAAAGTTGAACATCTACAGTCTAGCTATTTCAAATTTGTAATTTATATAGTCTATTTCACAAAGTAAGGATAGATTCATAATTCAAATTGTGATTTAAAAGTAAGGCATAGGAAATTCTTCATAAATTTCAACAAGGATAAAAAGTCATCTAAGTTGAATAATTCTGAAAAAGTACAAGATCAACAAGGATAAAATTTAATCCAAGTTGATTAGTAAATTTAAACTCTTGATTTCAATTAGCAGTCAAAAGTAAGATGTATAATTTGAGAAATAGACAACCTAGTATGTCTACGGGATTAATGTCTGTAGGCAGGGGAAGGGGATCTGGAATAAACCCACCAAGTAGTTTAGCCATTCCCAACCATGACATATCATCTGGGAATATTGAGGCCAATTTTTCAGGGGACCCTAGAAACTCTCATGATTATTTTAATGCAAGGTTTGTCCCTGACTTCAATCATGGGGAGACAATAAATAAGTATCCAAATATATTGCCTACTTCAACTATTGAAGGAGAAAGGGAGATAACTCATTTGACTGATGAAAATCCTCGTACCATGGATCATTCTATCAACTTACCTGCTATAAGTCAAGAAATTGAGAATAACTCTAATCCGTTCCTTGTTCCAACTCAAAGTCGAACTGATATCGCTTTAATTTCAAGATCAACCAATTCTAATATTGATGAGCTCACACAATTAAGAAGACAATTAGATGCCTTAGAGAATGAAAATTTAGAATTAAAGAGAACAGCCCAACAAAACATCCTCTCTATACCAAGTTTAAGTCAAACTAACCCTAATCAAAATCTGGTCAACACAATTACCCAGTCAACAGAGCAGTTAGGACCAAATGTATATGCGGGTACCCATAGTTATGTAAACCAAGATATTGCAAGTAGCAAAATTTCACAGAATCCAGTTATTAACATGACCCGGTATACTCAGAGTAAATTTTTGAGCAACACATATCCTAACAATACAGTCCAAAGGGGTAACTAATCACAAAATCCAATTCCAAATAGCAACTTTATGCAGAGTCAAGACCCAAACAGTAATTTTCTACAATATCCAGTTCACAACAGATATTCCCAACAGTATCAACCAATCACAGAGCCAAACTTATTACCAATGCAGCATCCCAGTGGACCACAGTATATCAACACATCAGAAGTTACAAGAGTAAATGAAAATGGACGCAGAACAAGAGTGCCATTCTATAACGGGAAGGATCCATGGAATGCATATGTGATGCAATTTGAATTGATTGCAGAAATGAATAATTGGAGTCCATCAACCAAAGCCATAGAACTGGTTACAGCTCTCAGAGATGAAGCAATGGTCTATGCCTCATTTCTTACACCAGAGACAAAAAGAACATATTCAGTACTTTGTGCAGCTATGTCCAACAGATTCGGAGACCATGGGTACCCTGAAACTTACAGACAGGAGCTCCATACTTTGAAAAAGAACAATAGAGAGACAATACAAGAATATGCATCAAGGGTCGAGATGTTAGTCAGGAAGTCTTTTCCTACAATTGACACAGCAACCCACAGTACACTGAGCGTGGAGTATCTGTTAAGAGGCCTGCCAGATCAGAGTATAGCAATTGAACTGCTCACAAAAAGGATTATCAGCATTACAGAGGTAATTCACCAAGTTACTTTATATGAGACCTATAAGAGAGGTTAAAGAGATAGAAACATCCGCCAGCTTGGTACAACAGATTGCAGTGACACTGATGATTGTGAATCTGAGGACATAGAGGTCAGGAAAGTAGGAGGGAAGAGATTTGTCACGGAGGAAAGATTGACACAGTTTGAAAGAGGCATGTCAGAGTCTGTGAAAAAAATATTCAAAGAGAAACGGCAAAGTACAACAAAACACAAGAGTCTGACAGTAGTTCAAGGCCAAATAAGCAGATGTATAGTGACAATAAGACCAGATTTAAGAATTCAAGATGTTTTGGTTGTAATGAGGAAGGCCATTACATAAAAGATTGCCCAAAAGGAAAGAGAAACCAGTGTCATAAAGATAACAATAACAGAAATGGTTTGAAAATCAACTGTGAACTGAATCAAAATCAAAACTTAGAGTCTTTAAATTAGTAAGGGCTGAATCTGTCGGCTAAGTGCCAGCCCCTATAGTTATAGAAAAATTTGAAGATAAAGATATATTAAACGAGAAGAAACCCTGTCAAAGAGAAACAGTGGGTACAACAGCTATACATAGATCATTTGAAGGAGATACATGTAGCCTAGTTACAAGGAACATAGACTTAAACCTAGATTTGTTGTTTGAGGAGTCAATGGAGATACAGAAGAACACATAGAAGAACACACCAAAGGAGGTAATTGGTAGTGCAAAACCAATCAAAGGGATAGAAGAAAACATTATCATTGATCGGGTGACAGCAGCTACCATTGTAGTTCCAGTGGTCATTAACAAGATTGTGACTAATGCAGTTATTGACACTGGCGCAGAGGTGACGGTTCTTAGTGAAAAGCTGTATGAACAGATTCCTGAGGGTCAACGGCCAAAATTAAGGAGAGCAACTAGGAATTTGGTGGTTGCTGAGGCTGGAAAGAACCTAACAACAAGAGGAATTACAGAGGTAGACTTTGATCTAGGAAGTGAAACCTTCAAATGGACAGTGTATGTAGCACCCATTGGTGACAATATGTAATTAGGTTGTGACCTGATAGATGATATGGACATCACAATTTATTCCAAGAAAGGCCTACATATTAATGGTCAGTGGATTGAGTGTGAGACAAAAAGACAAACTGACGGAGTAGCCAGAGTCAGAGTAAAAGACACAATAACTATACCGGCTAACTCTGAGATAAAAATTGCTGGAAAAGGTGAAAACAGGAAGTTTCTGTCAACAAGATATTCCATGGTAGAACCGGTAGTGGAGGATGGTAGAAAATTTATGGTAGCACGTAGCTTAGTAAATGACCACAATAAATTCCCCCTATTAGTTCTTTATAACGTTTTGTCGCATTAAAAAAAAATGTACCTGTTTTTTTTTGTCAAATCTTTTGTGTGTGTAATGTGCAGTACAAGTCCAAAAATATATCCAAGTTTCAGAAAAATTGAACGTTTACATCTTACAAATTTAGTCAATACACATCCATACCCCTATGGACAAGTCAAGAGATGTTCCGAAAACTGTAAGTATTACCTTTTTGCACCTGGCCTAATCACTCTTTCCATATCAAAATCAGTTAAAATAAAACATCCAAAAATTTATTTCAGCTCACTTCTTTCATTTCCATCTTGTAAAAACTAGGAAATGTATGAGAAAAGGAAAGAAAAAAAAATAAAGAAAAAATACACTTTAATTAAAGGGAACTATATTCGAAAAGCGGGATCATTAATTGTGGTCTGGGGCCTATTAGGGGTCAAGAACTTAACTTATTCCAATAAAACTTCGCATGATTTAAGCTTAGTGTATTATGAGACAGTTTACCCAGTTTCAAAGCCATATGTTATCAATTATAGAAAATGTGGCCTTTTTTATATCTGAACTTTGGTTGCTGAATTGTGAGTTGAAATAGAACAATTTCAACTATCAAAGTTTGGCTTCAAAAACAAACAAAAACAAAAATGTGCACTTTTAATGTCTATATGTATAAGATATTATCTATTTAAAGTAATAGATAGCATACTGAATGTATCAGACTTATAAAAATTGGCAAACAGTTAATTTATATGAGCCTGTGCCAAAAAATAGAGGTTTTCAAATGAAGCGAGGCCTTATCTGAAATGTAATATTTTCCACTTACAACAATTTTCTGAAGTTGTTAAGCTAAAAAACCTTCTACATATCATAAATGTACTTTTCATGGAAAAATAAATTTCAAATAGTATAACACATGAGGATGACATGGTCTTAAGCAATGTCAAGCTTAAAAACAAGTTGTCAATTTAGGCTGTTCCCCATATTTCCATGTTAAAATGCATATAAATGATATGGGAGATGGAAATATGCTTCTTTTTGCTCAAATCCTTGCTTAGATATGATGAAACATGAAGCCTGGATGTAACAAGACTGTTGCTTTCAACTATATATGTAGACAGTATGGTCTGATGCAAAGTTTATTCACTTTACTGTTTAAAACCTGCATGAAATTTCAGCCTCAAAAGGCCAATATTTTAACCACTAGCTAACCAACAGAAGAAATTAAAGGTAGTCAGTGAAAAGACAAGGTAAAACAACCAGTAATAAGTGCTTTTGATACAGATTCAGTGAAATCTGTTTAAAGGAATTCAACTTTTATGTGCATAGAACCTCACATTTCACTTGCTTCGTACGGAGTTAGACTTTGGCCATTAAAACAGCACATTTTGCACACTTTTATGATTTTATCTACTTTCCTTTCTGTTCAAAGTTCCTAATTGAGTACAACATCTAAATTAAATACCACAAAGACAAATAGAAAATTATAAAATCTGTTAGAGAGAAAGTAAGCATGCTACTTTTGTAAAATATTGAAACAAGTGAAAAGCTACATTTTGGGCATATTAGCTGAAAAGTGACTTTTTACAAAATTTCTATTAAATAAAGGTGGAAATCATTTATTCTCATGTAGTTTGACAAATTAATTTCAATAGATCATTCAGAGAAGTTGTCAAAGTACAAATTCAAAATTTGCTGAAATGCACCTCTTAGGCCACAGACCACAATTAATTCCCCTATTAGTTCTTTATAACCTATTTTTTGTCAAATCTTTGTGTGTGTAATGTACAGTACAAGTCCAAAATATATCCAAGTTTCAGAAAAATTGAACGTTTACATCTTACAAATTTAGCCAATACACATCCATACCCCTATGGACAAGTCAAGAGATGTTCCGAAAACTGTAAATATTACCTTTTGCACCTGGCCTAATCACTCTTTCCATATCAAAATCAGTTTAAATAAAACATCCAAAAATTTATTTCAGCTCTCTTCTTTCATTTCTACCTTAAAAAACTAAGAAATGTATGAGAAAAGGAAAAACAAAGAAAAATACACTTTAATTAAAGGGAACTATATTCGAAAAGCGGGATCATTAATTGTGGTCTGGGGCCTATTAGGGTCAAGAACTTAACTTATTCCAATAAAACTTCGCATGATTTAAGCTTAGTGTATTATGAGACAGTTTACCCAGTTTCAAAGCCATATGTTATCAATTATAGAAAATGTGGCCTTTTTTATATCTGAACTTTGGTTGCTGAATTGTGAGTTGAAATAGAACAATTTCAACTATCAAAGTTTGGCTTCAAAAACAAACAAAAAACAAAAATGTGCACTTTTTAATGTCTATATGTATAAGATATTATCTATTTAAAGTAATAGATAGCATACTGAATGTATCAGACTTATAAAAATTGGCAAACAGTTAATTTATATGAGCCTGTGCCAAAAAATAGAGGTTTTCAAATGAAGCGAGGCCTTATCTGAAATGTAATATTTTCCACTTACAACAATTTTCTGAAGTTGTTAAGCTAAAAAAACCTTCTACATATCATAAATGTACTTTTTCATGGAAAAAATAAATTTCAAATAGTATAACACATGAGGATGACATGGTCTTAAGCAATGTCAAGCTTAAAAAAACAAGTTGTCAATTTAGGCTGTTCCCCATATTTCCATGTTAAAATGCATATAAATGATATGGGAGATGGAAATATGCTTCTTTTTGCTCAAATCCTTGCTTAGATATGATGAAACATGAAGCCTGGATGTAACAAGACTGTTGCTTTCAACTATATATGTAGACAGTATGGTCTGATGCAAAGTTTATTCACTTTACTGTTTAAAACCTGCATGAAATTTCAGCCTCAAAAGGCCAATATTTTAACCACTAGCTAACCAACAGAAGAAATTAAAGGTAGTCAGTGAAAAAGACAAGGTAAAACAACCAGTAATAAGTGCTTTTGATACAGATTCAGTGAAATCTGTTTAAAGGAATTCAACTTTTATGTGCATAGAACCTCACATTTCACTTGCTTCGTACGGAGTTAGACTTTGGCCATTAAAACAGCACATTTTGCACACTTTTATGATTTTATCTACTTTCCTTTCTGTTCAAAGTTCCTAATTGAGTACAACATCTAAATTAAATACCACAAAGACAAATAGAAAATTATAAAATCTGTTAGAGAGAAAGTAAGCATGCTACTTTTGTAAAAATATTGAAACAAGTGAAAAGCTACATTTTGGGCATATTAGCTGAAAAGTGACTTTTTACAAAATTTCTATTAAATAAAGGTGGAAATCATTTATTCTCATGTAGTTTGACAAATTAATTTCAATAGATCATTCAGAGAAGTTGTCAAAGTACAAATTCAAAATTTGCTGAAATGCACCTCTTAGGCCACAGACCACAATTAATTCCCCTATTAGTTCTTTATAACCTATTTTTTGTCAAATCTTTTGTGTGTGTAATGTACAGTACAAGTCCAAAATATATCCAAGTTTCAGAAAAATTGAACGTTTACATCTTACAAATTTAGCCAATACACATCCATACCCCTATGGACAAGTCAAGAGATGTTCCGAAAACTGTAAATATTACCTTTTGCACCTGGCCTAATCACTCTTTCCATATCAAAATCAGTTTAAATAAAACATCCAAAATTTATTTCAGCTCTCTTCTTTCATTTCTACCTTAAAAAACTAAGAAATGTATGAGAAAAGGAAAACAAAGAAAAATACACTTTAATTAAAGGGAACTATATTCGAAAAGCGGGATCATTAATTGTGGTCTGGGGCCTATTAGGGGTCAAGAACTTAACTTATTCCAATAAAACTTCGCATGATTTAAGCTTAGTGTATTATGAGACAGTTTACCCAGTTTCAAAGCCATATGTTATCAATTATAGAAAATGTGGCCTTTTTTATATCTGAACTTTGGTTGCTGAATTGTGAGTTGAAATAGAACAATTTCAACTATCAAAGTTTGGCTTCAAAACAAACAAAAACAAAATGTGCACTTTTAATGTCTATATGTATAAGATATTATCTATTTAAAGTAATAGATAGCATACTGAATGTATCAGACTTATAAAATTGGCAAACAGTTAATTTATATGAGCCTGTGCCAAAAATAGAGGTTTTCAAATGAAGCGAGGCCTTATCTGAAATGTAATATTTTCCACTTACAACAATTTTCTGAAGTTGTTAAGCTAAAAAAACCTTCTACATATCATAAATGTACTTTTTCATGGAAAAAATAAATTTCAAATAGTATAACACATGAGGATGACATGGTCTTAAGCAATGTCAAGCTTAAAAAAACAAGTTGTCAATTTAGGCTGTTCCCCATATTTCCATGTTAAAATGCATATAAATGATATGGGAGATGGAAATATGCTTCTTTTTGCTCAAATCCTTGCTTAGATATGATGAAACATGAAGCCTGGATGTAACAAGACTGTTGCTTTCAACTATATATGTAGACAGTATGGTCTGATGCAAAGTTTATTCACTTTACTGTTTAAAACCTGCATGAAATTTCAGCCTCAAAAGGCCAATATTTTAACCACTAGCTAACCAACAGAAGAAATTAAAGGTAGTCAGTGAAAAGACAAGGTAAAACAACCAGTAATAAGTGCTTTTGATACAGATTCAGTGAAATCTGTTTAAAGGAATTCAACTTTTATGTGCATAGAACCTCACATTTCACTTGCTTCGTACGGAGTTAGACTTTGGCCATTAAAACAGCACATTTTGCACACTTTTATGATTTTATCTACTTTCCTTTCTGTTCAAAGTTCCTAATTGAGTACAACATCTAAATTAAATACCACAAAGACAAATAGAAAATTATAAAATCTGTTAGAGAGAAAGTAAGCATGCTACTTTTGTAAAATATTGAAACAAGTGAAAAAGCTACATTTTGGGCATATTAGCTGAAAAGTGACTTTTTTACAAAATTTCTATTAAATAAAGGTGGAAATCATTTATTCTCATGTAGTTTGACAAATTAATTTCAATAGATCATTCAGAGAAGTTGTCAAAGTACAAATTCAAAATTTGCTGAAATGCACCTCTTAGGCCACAGACCACAATTAATTCCCCTATTAGTTCTTTATAACCTATTTTTTGTCAAATCTTTGTGTGTGTAATGTACAGTACAAGTCCAAAAATATATCCAAGTTTCAGAAAAATTGAACGTTTACATCTTACAAATTTAGCCAATACACATCCATACCCCTATGGACAAGTCAAGAGATGTTCCGAAAACTGTAAATATTACCTTTTGCACCTGGCCTAATCACTCTTTCCATATCAAAATCAGTTTAAATAAAACATCCAAAATTTATTTCAGCTCTCTTCTTTCATTTCTACCTTAAAAACTAAGAAATGTATGAGAAAAGGAAAAACAAAGAAAAATACACTTTAATTAAAGGAACTATATTCGAAAAGCGGATCATTAATTGTGGTCTGGGGCCTATTAGGGGTCAAGAACTTAACTTATTCCAATAAAACTTCGCATGATTTAAGCTTAGTGTATTATGAGACAGTTTACCCAGTTTCAAAGCCATATGTTATCAATTATAGAAAATGTGGCCTTTTATATCTGAACTTTGGTTGCTGAATTGTGAGTTGAAATAGAACAATTTCAACTATCAAAGTTTGGCTTCAAAACAAACAAAAACAAAAATGTGCACTTTTAATGTCTATATGTATAAGATATTATCTATTTAAAGTAATAGATAGCATACTGAATGTATCAGACTTATAAAATTGGCAAACAGTTAATTTATATGAGCCTGTGCCAAAAATAGAGGTTTTCAAATGAAGCGAGGCCTTATCTGAAATGTAATATTTTCCACTTACAACAATTTTCTGAAGTTGTTAAGCTAAAAAACCTTCTACATATCATAAATGTACTTTTCATGGAAAAATAAATTTCAAATAGTATAACACATGAGGATGACATGGTCTTAAGCAATGTCAAGCTTAAAAAAACAAGTTGTCAATTTAGGCTGTTCCCCATATTTCCATGTTAAAATGCATATAAATGATATGGGAGATGGAAATATGCTTCTTTTTGCTCAAATCCTTGCTTAGATATGATGAAACATGAAGCCTGGATGTAACAAGACTGTTGCTTTCAACTATATATGTAGACAGTATGGTCTGATGCAAAGTTTATTCACTTTACTGTTTAAAACCTGCATGAAATTTCAGCCTCAAAAGGCCAATATTTTAACCACTAGCTAACCAACAGAAGAAATTAAAGGTAGTCAGTGAAAAAGACAAGGTAAAACAACCAGTAATAAGTGCTTTTGATACAGATTCAGTGAAATCTGTTTAAAGGAATTCAACTTTTATGTGCATAGAACCTCACATTTCACTTGCTTCGTACGGACTGTTAGACTTTGGCCATTAAAACAGCACATTTTGCACACTTTTTATGATTTTATCTACTTTCCTTTCTGTTCAAAGTTCCTAATTGAGTACAACATCTAAATTAAATACCACAAAGACAAATAGAAAATTATAAAAATCTGTTAGAGAGAAAGTAAGCATGCTACTTTTGTAAAAATATTGAAACAAGTGAAAAAGCTACATTTTGGGCATATTAGCTGAAAAGTGACTTTTTTACAAAATTTCTATTAAATAAAGGTGGAAATCATTTATTCTCATGTAGTTTGACAAATTAATTTCAATAGATCATTCAGAGAAGTTGTCAAAGTACAAATTCAAAATTTGCTGAAATGCACCTCTTAGGCCACAGACCACAATTAATTCCCCCTATTAGTTCTTTATAACCTATTTTTTTGTCAAATCTTTTGTGTGTGTAATGTACAGTACAAGTCCAAAAATATATCCAAGTTTCAGAAAAATTGAACGTTTACATCTTACAAATTTAGCCAATACACATCCATACCCCTATGGACAAGTCAAGAGATGTTCCGAAAACTGTAAATATTACCTTTTTGCACCTGGCCTAATCACTCTTTCCATATCAAAATCAGTTTAAATAAAACATCCAAAAATTTATTTCAGCTCTCTTCTTTCATTTCTACCTTAAAAAAACTAAGAAATGTATGAGAAAAGGAAAAAACAAAGAAAAATACACTTTAATTAAAGGAACTATATTCGAAAAGCGGGATCATTAATTGTGGTCTGGGGCCTATTAGGGTCAAGAACTTAACTTATTCCAATAAAACTTCGCATGATTTAAGCTTAGTGTATTATGAGACAGTTTACCCAGTTTCAAAGCCATATGTTATCAATTATAGAAAATGTGGCCTTTTTATATCTGAACTTTGGTTGTTGAATTGTGAGTTGAAATAGAACAATTTCAACTATCAAAGTTTGGCTTCAAAACAAACAAAAACAAAATGTGCACTTTTTAATGTCTATATGTATAAGATATTATCTATTTAAAGTAATAGATAGCATACTGAATGTATCAGACTTATAAAATTGGCAAACAGTTAATTTATATGAGCCTGTGCCAAAAATAGAGGTTTTCAAATGAAGCGAGGCCTTATCTGAAATGTAATATTTTCCACTTACAACAATTTTCTGAAGTTGTTAAGCTAAAAAACCTTCTACATATCATAAATGTACTTTTCATGGAAAAATAAATTTCAAATAGTATAACACATGAGGATGACATGGTCTTAAGCAATGTCAAGCTTAAAAACAAGTTGTCAATTTAGGCTGTTCCCCATATTTCCATGTTAAAATGCATATAAATGATATGGGAGATGGAAATATGCTTCTTTTTGCTCAAATCCTTGCTTAGATATGATGAAACATGAAGCCTGGATGTAACAAGACTGTTGCTTTCAACTATATATGTAGACAGTATGGTCTGATGCAAAGTTTATTCACTTTACTGTTTAAAACCTGCATGAAATTTCAGCCTCAAAAGGCCAATATTTTAACCACTAGCTAACCAACAGAAGAAATTAAAGGTAGTCAGTGAAAAAGACAAGGTAAAACAACCAGTAATAAGTGCTTTTGATACAGATTCAGTGAAATCTGTTTAAAGGAATTCAACTTTTATGTGCATAGAACCTCACATTTCACTTGCTTCGTACGGACTGTTAGACTTTGGCCATTAAAACAGCACATTTTGCACACTTTTTATGATTTTATCTACTTTCCTTTCTGTTCAAAGTTCCTAATTGAGTACAACATCTAAATTAAATACCACAAAGACAAATAGAAAATTATAAAAATCTGTTAGAGAGAAAGTAAGCATGCTACTTTTGTAAAAATATTGAAACAAGTGAAAAAGCTACATTTTGGGCATATTAGCTGAAAAGTGACTTTTTTACAAAATTTCTATTAAATAAAGGTGGAAATCATTTATTCGCATGTAGTTTGACAAATTAATTTCAATAGATCATTCAGAGAAGTTGTCAAAGTACAAATTCAAAATTTGCTGAAATGCACCTCTTAGGCCACAGACCACAATTAATTCCCCCTATTAGTTCTTTATAACCTATTTTTTTGTCAAATCTTTTGTGTGTGTAATGTACAGTACAAGTCCAAAAATATATCCAAGTTTCAGAAAATTGAACGTTTACATCTTACAAATTTAGCCAATACACATCCATACCCCTATGGACAAGTCAAGAGATGTTCCGAAAACTGTAAATATTACCTTTTGCACCTGGCCTAATCACTCTTTCCATATCAAAATCAGTTTAAATAAAACATCCAAAATTTATTTCAGCTCTCTTCTTTCATTTCTACCTTAAAAAACTAAGAAATGTATGAGAAAAGGAAAAACAAAGAAAAATACACTTTAATTAAAGGAACTATATTCGAAAAGCGGGATCAAATCCTTTTGGAAATAGAATGCATGTCAGAGTAATTAACCTTGACGAACACCCTGTCAGATTGAAAAGAAACTATTTGCTAGAAGAACTTCACCCAGTAGTGGACATAACTGAGGTCAGTAACAAGGAGGAACAACAGATACGTAGAGATGGCAAAATTCATGATAAGTGTAATACATGTGACTACAATGGTCCAAATCCTAAAGATTTCATCTCATACCAAGAAAATGGAGATAAGGTGATTGTACCAGAGTCATGGGTTCAGATCATGTAAGAAAGATTACTGGTGAAAATTGTCAGGATACACAGATGAACAAGGCCAATGTTCAGATGTTGCCTGAATTTTTGCAAGATTTGTATGAAAGAAGTATAAAAGATCTTGCAGAAGAACATAAAGAGAAATTGCGACAGCTTCTAATTATAAATAAAGATGCTTTTGCAGCAAATAAGACACATTTAGGAACCTGTTCTTATATTAAACATAGCATTGACACTGCAGGTGCAGCTCCTGTACGCCAGCCATTAAGACGTTCACCTACCAGAATTCAAACAGAGGAAGAGAAGAATCTAAAAGACCAGTTGGAACAGGGCGTCATTCGACCATCAACTTCACCATGGGCTTCAATTGTTGTTTTGGTACGAAAGAAGGACCAAACAGTGCGCTGGTGTTGTGACTTTAGAAGGATTAACGAATTAACTGTTAAATGCGCCTACCCTGTTCCGAGAATCGATATGTGCATCGATTGCCTTAGTTCTGCATCAATATTTTCCTGTATCGATTTACAAAGTGGATATTGGCAGCTCAAAGTTGAGGAAAAAGACATCCCTAAAACAGCTTTTATTACTAAGTATTGGTTGTTTGAATACACTAAGATGCCATTTGGATTCTGAAATGCCCCAGCCACATTCCAACGTTGTATGGAACTTATATTGCGTGGTTTACAATGGCAAACAGTATTAATATATCTTGACGACGTCATCATTTACAGTTCTAATATAGATGAACATTTCAAGCATCTTAATGAAGTGATAACTCGATTAAAGAATGCAGGATTAAAGTTAAAACCATCCAAATGCGATCTGATTAAAGAAGAAATTTTGTATTTAGGGCATATTGTTGGTAAGCATGGAGTTAAACCTAATCCTAAGATTATAGAAAGAGTACAATCCTGGAAAACACCTAACAACACCAAAGAAACCCAACATTATAGGCAATTCATCAAAGGATTCAGTAATATTGCAGCCCGATTGAGTCATCTGACTAGAAAAGATACCATCTTTGAATGGACAGATGCAGTACAAAACAGTTTTGACCTTCTAAAGACAGCACTATGCACAACACCTGTACTTGCATATCCTAAGCCAGATGGGAAATTCATATTAGATACCGATGCTTCAAATTTTGGTTTAGGTGTCCTGCACCAGATACAAGATGGAAAAGAAAAGTCATAGAATATGCCTCTGAAAAGTTAGATAAAACCCAACAGAGATACAGTGTGACAAGAAGAGAGCTTTTGGCAATGATGACTTTCATACACCATTTCAAACATTACTTGTTAGGCAACAAGTTTACCATCAGAACTGATCATGCTGCATTTAAATGGTTGTATTCCTTTAAAGACCCTCAAGGTCAATTAGCAAGGTGGATTGAGTCATCGGCACAGTATGATTTTGATATTGCTGTCCGCCCTGGCTCCAAACATAACAACGCTAATGCAATGTCAAGATTAGATTATAATGATCAGCTATGTGAACACCAACAGAAGGAAGAATTTAATCAAGACTGTAAATGTTGCATAAGTCTAATGAATGACTGGCAGAAATTTAAATCAGAAATTGACAATATAAAAGAGTTAAGTAGCAAGATGGGTCATAGTAAAGATACAGAGAGCAAAATAAGGGTTACAACAAGACAACAACATAATCAAAGTACAAACAGAACCTGGTTAGCCAAATATACCAACCAAGAGATGGCTGTATTCCAAAAAGAAGATGAAAACATAAAAGTTCTTTACCAATGGATGAATAGTGGATCTATACCAGATAGAGATAAAGCGGCAAGTCTGAACCCTGCTGTATGCCGTTATTGGTTAAATTGGCAGAATATAGTACGTTTGGAGGGAGTCATTTATCAAAAATGGATTTTAGACCAAGATGGTAGACACAATCTACAGCTTATAGTACCAGCTGTTCTACAAAAGGAAATCATGATAAATGGTCATGACACACCCTTTTCCGGACATTTAGGTGTTGCCAAGACAAAAGAAAAAATGAGACAAAATTTCACTTGGTATGAAATGGGCAAAGATGTGACATCCCACATAAAAATGTGCCAGATATGCAATAGATGGAAAAACTCCTCAAGAAAATCAACTGCACCTCTGGTGGACTATAGATTAGGAAATCCAATGGACCGCATTGCTATTGATATAATGGGACCTTTGCCTCTTACAAAGAAAAATAACAGATATCTCTTAGACATAGGAGATTATTTTACTAGATGGATGGAGGTGTATCCAATTGCTCATCAAAATGCAGACATCATAGCAGAGAAATTGGTTCATGAATTTATAGCTAGATTTGGAGCACCACTGGAGATTCATACTGACCAGGGAAGGAATTTTGAGAGCCAGTTATTTGCAGAAGTTTGTAAACTGCTAGAAATCTCCAAGACTAGGACCACAGCTTATCATGCAGCATCAAATGGAATGATGGAAAGATTTAATAGAACATAAGCTGGAATGATAAGAAGTTTCATTAATTCAAATGCAAATAATTGGGATTTATATATTAATCTTCTTTTAGCAGCTTATAGTAGTCCACATCCTGCAACTGGACATACACCTAATTTTATGATGTTGGGAAGGGAAATCAACATTTCTAATTCAATTTTGTTTCGTTTTCCCAAGGAAAATGAATATTACAACGAGGATCACTATATAACAAGATTACGAGCTAAGATGATGGAAGTTTACAGTATTGCACGCGATCACTAGAAGTCATATGCAGAACGACAGAAGCGTGATCATGATACGAGGATTTTCCACAGTCAATATGAAGTTGGGTCCCTTGTCTCTAAATTTGACAAAAACATTAATAAAAATTTAAGTCACCTTGGGTTGGTCCATATAAGGTTACAAAAATGTTAAGTCCTGTTGTGTATGAATTATCTCATAAGAACAAAACTGAAATAATTCATTTTGACAGACTTAAGCCTTGTACTTCTAATTGACAAGAGTTTCAGAAAATAATAATCAACTTGTACATGTAGTATAACTTGATATAACAATTTAAGTAAAACTTTAGATTGATAAGGCTTAAGTCCTGTTGTGTATGAATTATCTCATAAGAACAAAACTGAAATAATTCATTTTGACAGACTTAAGCCTTGTACTTCTGATTGACAAGAGTTTCAGAAAATACTTATCAACTTGTACATGTAGTATAAGTTGATATAACAATTTAAGTAAAACTTTAGATTTATAAAAAAAAAAATTGTTAATTTTATGTATTTTCAGTAAAAATGGTTTTCCTTCAATGTTCCCTCTGTAGATATCAAGGAAAAAAGAAACATGCTGTTGTTCATTATTTAAAGAGACATTTGCCTGAGAAAGAAGTTCCATATTTTTGTGTGTTATGCAAATTCAGAGCAGTGAATAAATCTAAATGGGAGAAACATTTACATTCTTTTTCAAAGCATATTAATGCTATTAATTCTTGTCTGACTAAATTATCAGATAGTGCATACTGCAAAGAATCTAACAAGAAATTTGAGCTTGACATAAGTCCAAATGGTCAGCTTATACCCATTGAAAATATAAATGTATGTGTTCAAACCGTCCAACAGAGCACTAATATATCGTTATTAAATAATATTTGTTGTGAAAACAATGACGAACCTGTTCCTGAATATTCTGAAGAAATAATGAATGTTCCTATGACGGAGGAAGATCAAAATATCTTAGTCCAGAAGAAGAAATACTTCAATTGAATGACACTTTATAACAAGAAAGAACACAATATGAAGATTATTTAAAGAAGCTGGAGAAAACTAAAAGTACTCTAAAAACTGAACTAGATCAAACTAAAAATGAACTGGAAAAACAGAAAAATAAAGAAAACCAGAAGAGTGGAGAAAAGGGAAGAAAAGACAGAAAAAGGACTTTCCAGGAACCAAGAATCCAAAGTGTAGTTGTTGTGTCAAAGAGAAGACGGTGAATTGTTAATAAAAACATTTTATTAGTGACAATATTAATAGAGACAAAACTATAACTTGTTGACATTATTTATTTGTATATATATTGTGTTTATTTTCATTGATATAATTTTTAGCATGCTACGTGTCGTGATATCAGATTAATCGTGACATAGCCAGAAATATATATATACATATAAATTTTATTCAAGATAATTGACAGAAATATTTTAATTTACTTTTATATTTATAAGCTCCTCGGCAGGTGCTTGTTAAAATTGTTTTATTGAATGTTCCAATTTGTTAAATATATCACATTTAATTTTTGTAATTTCGAGACGAAATTTTATTTGACGGAGGGCAGTGTTATGAACGTTTAATTATACTTTCATAGTTTTGTTTAGCCGAAAATATTCTTCCCGGCAAAATTGACAGTTTCCTATTTTGCGTTACGAAATTCCGCCAACATGTGGTATTCGAATAACATCTTTTGTTTTCCAGTTTGTTATTAATACTACATTTCATTAGTAACTGCATTTTACCTGCTTTATATTCCCAAATCTGTGTAAAGTCGGATGAAATTGTCCATTCCTACAATATATAAATGTGTGTTTACTTACTCGCTAACTTTAATACACACATTTAACCTTGACAGGTAGCGACCTATTTTTTTTACACGCAAGGATAAGGCGTGCTAAGTATTATAAAAAGGGGATTTTCCGACTAGCAAAACGAATTTGAACTCATACTCATCTTGACAGAAACTCAATAGGTAAATACTACACGCACGAAAATCACAGAAAACCGTTAAACATATTGTACTTTCAGTTTTATAGTTATAATAATGATTTTATAAAATCACAGAAAACCGTTAAACATATTGTACTTTCATTCTTTGTAGTAATTTATAGTTATAATAATAATTTCTATTTCTTGAAATAGTAGTTTAGTTGTTGTTTTATTTAGAAAACCTGGCAAAGGTATTTCAACTATTGAATAGAATAAATATCTAGAGACTAAACGTATTGTAAAAAGATTGAGAACAATCTTTACAATGTCTGCATTTCAAGCCAGTGATTTGGCTTCAAATCTTAAGTTCGTATTGCTTAGTCTTTAGTTTTCTATGTTGTGTCTTCTGTACTATTATTTGTCTGTTTGTCTTTTTATTTTTAGCCATGGTGTTGTCAGTTTATTTTCAATCTATGAGTTTGACTGTCCCTCTGATATCTTTCGTCCCTCTTTTGAGGATCTAGACTTAGAAGCCGACAGCAAACCCCTGCAACGTAGTCTTGGACTCAGCTGGGACGTAAATACTGACAACTTCTTATTTCAATTGTCATCAGAAAACAAACCGATCACTCGGAGAGGAATTTTATCAACGATAAACAGCATCTACGATCTTCTTGGTTTCTTGGCGCCGGTGATTATACAAGGAAAACTCCTACTGAGGAAAATAGTATCAAAAACCGTCGATTGGGACCAACCTCTCTCTGATGAGACAGCAACTGAATCGAAATCTTGGAGAGATACTCTAATAGCAATTAAAACGTTGCGCATTCCACGTACCTACGTGCCGTATCTCAGCAAAACTGCCACAAAGGAGTTACATGTCTTCTCTGATGCGTCAGAAAAAGCCATAGCAGCTGTGGCATATCTACGCACGAGCAACAGTAGTGGTGAACCAAACCTTGGGTTCATTCTTGGTAAAGCAAAAGTTGCACCAACAAGTGGTCACACTATTCCACTTGAATTATCTGCTGCCGTATAAGCAGTTGAAATCACACAAAGCATCGTGGATAATTTAGATTTACACATAGACACCGTGGAATTTTATACAGACAGTAAAGTAGTATTAGGTTACATCAGTAACGAGACAAGAAGATTTTTTTTATCTACGTTGCAAATAGAGTAGAAAAAATAAGGAAGTTTAGCTCTCCAATTCAATGAAACTACATACCAACTGACCATAATCCCGCAGATTTAGGGACAAGATCCATACCAGCCCACGAAAGTGAGTGGTTATTTGGACCGAAACAACTTCTTTCCTCAGAACAGAAAAAAAATTCCAAGGACGAATATCAACTACTGTGAAAGTACTTTAATTCGTGGGTATCAATTTTCGTGGTTATAGCAAAAGTTACATGTTCGTGGGTTTTTAATTTCGTGGATTTTAGTTTTCTAAAAAAAAAAAAACAAACAGTGTGTAGAATTGAAGCCATTAGAAACGAATATTACAAATTGTCTCGATTGAAGGAAATTGCAAAGTAAACATTTAAATTGTTGCACCGTGTAGTGATGACACTAATTAACCTGAGATCGAGTGATCAACAGATTAAAGACCATCAAAGGTGTTAATTAGGCCATAAACATGTCACTTAAAGAATTTGGACAACAGTTGTTATATTTCGTTGGACACTTAAATTCGTGGATAAAGTCATCCACGAAAACCACGAAAATTGGTTCCCCACGAATAAAAGTACTTTCACAGTAATTGATCTAGAGGACGATGGAGAAATCCGTGCAACTGTCAATGTTGCAAAGACATATGCAAAACCAGAGCGTAAAGGTATCGGAACTGATAGATTCCATCGATTCTCCAACTGGACACCACTTGTGCGAGCGATAGCCTTTTAGAACGTTTCTCCCGTTTACACGGGACAAGAAAGACAGAATCAGTGACTATTGTAGAAAGTGTTTCGAACGCCGAAAGTTTCATTTTAATGTCCGCACAATACGAAGTTTACAGAGAAGAAATAGATAGCATTCGACGAAAGGAACAAATTCCTAAACGAAGCCCGATAGCAAACCTCAATCCGTTTTTGGACGAACAAGGACTATTACGAGGAGGAGACCGTATCGTCAAATCTGACTTAAACCTCCGTGAAAAGGAACCATTGATCGTTCCCGGACGCCATCATATAGCAACACTATTAGTCCGACACTACCATGACGAGATCAAACATCAAGGTCGCCACTTCAGAGATGGAGCGATTAGATCCGCAGGATTCTGGATCGTTGGGGCAAAACGCCTGATCTCGTCTATTATTCACAGATGTGTGACATGCCGGAAGCTAAGAGGAAAAACCGAGTGTCAAATCATGTCTGATTTGCCAGAGGACCGTCTTGAACCGTCACCTTCGTTTACTAACGTTGGAATAGACACCTTTGGACCATGGACAATTGTTTCACGTAAAACACGTGGTGGATACGCCAACTCAAAACGTTGGGCAATTCTATTCACAGGCTTAGTGACAAGAGCTGTTCACATCGAACTCATTGAGGAAATGAGCTCTTCTGCCTTTATAAACGCTGTCAGAAGATTCACAGCTATTAGAGGCCAAGTTCAAATCTTCCGATCCGACCGTGGAACAAACTTTATTGGCGCAATTGATGACTTGAAAATGGACTCAATCAACGTTGAGGACGGACCCTTCAAGAACTTTCTGTACAATTCTGGTACAACACGGATCTTTAATTCTCCGCAATCGTACCACATGGGTGGAGCTTGGGAGAGAATGGTTGGTATCGCCAGGAGAATACTTGATTCTATGCTTTTAAATGCGGCCGGAATGAGCCTAATGCATGACGTGCTCAACACGTTAATGGTAGAAGTTTCAGCAATAGTGAACTCTAGACCTCTGGTACCGGTATCGACAGATCCAGAGAATCCGTTAATATTAACTCCAGCTATGTTATTGACACAGAAGACCGATTACATCTTCACTTCAGATCAGCTTGGAGAAATCGACAATCGGGATCTATGCCTAGCCGAATGGAGACTTATACAGGCTCTGGCCAGTGTTTTCTGTTCCCGTTGGAAGAAAGAGTACCTGCCGTTACCACAACAGCGACGAAAATAGACCGAAGATCGCCGTGATCTGACCGAAGGAGACGTCATTCTTTTAAAGGACAGAAGCCTTTGCCGTACTCTATGGACCATAGGAATTATAGTGAACTCATTTGAAAGTTCTGATGAACATGTTCGGAAAGCAGAAGTACGAATAATCGTAAATGGAAAAGCCACAACCTACACACGACCAATTGTGGACATGATTCTTCCCGTAGAGAACGACTGTGTATAATTCTGTGTTCATATTTTGGATCTATATAGTGACAATCACATGTGTTATATTTCATGGAATAGTGATATCAGATAGATATCAGACGGGGAGTACTCTTTACATCGTTCTTCAATTTATATAGTTTGTTGGATTATATTCTTAATCTGTTTATGTGTTCCTGACCTAGGAGGGTTATTCATCTTTAAACCGTATAAGAACTTCAAATATCGTTACCATCTTTACCTGTTCCCTTTCTAACACGTATCTCGAACTGAACTGCAAGGTCATCACAGAACTGGAGAACATTTAAGGACAAACGTCATCTTGGACACAATTTGAGACTAACCACAGAGTGAGTTACATTAATAACTTTGTATTCGATGCCTTCAAACCGTTCATCACATATTTGAACTCTTTATCCGTGATATACTGGAAATTTCACCTTTATAATTGCAGCTTTATTTCGCGTTCAATGAACTGTGCTATTATTTATATTTGACATTTCATACATTGTAACATTAATTCAACACATTGTAAAATTGTATTTCATTTTGTATTTTCAGCTTTTTACCATTTGTTGGATTGGTTTAGGAATAAAGTATCAGCACCTGATAGTCTTTCTTGCTTGAACTCAGTCGTCGGTTATACTTAATGGTCAGGCCATTACAATATCTATTGTTTCCTTTTTTTTTAGTTAGTGTTGTTTTGTACACTTTTTAGGCGTCTATACGTATAGAAGTCTATAAAAGAATCAACCAGCAAATTTGATATGTACCGGATCGTCTAGAATAGGCGATACTGCGCAGATAAGGAAAAATTATAAAAGTCTAAAGATTTGCACAACGGTACTGACATAAGATGGTAATATACGAAGATGATGTTATCAAATCGTGCTGACAAATATTTCGGCTGAAAAAATAGCCTTCGACAGTAAGGCTATTTATTGTTAAAACTATTGACACTGACGAAGGCTATTTATTGTTAAAACTATTGACACTGACGAAGGCTATTTATTGTTAAAATTATTGACACCGACGGAGGCTAATTATTGTTAAATTATTGACACTGACGAAGGCTATTTATTGTTAAAATTCAATAAAATCAATAGACTAATTCGATCATGACTAAGACCGTAAAACATTTGTTTTTAGCCCTGTTTAATTTGTCTGTGATTGTACATGTAGTTAACAACAGCTCTAGAAATAAATAGATGCATCTAGGTTGTTATAAAGTTTTGGTGTCTTTTTGTTTGTGATAAAGTCTGAAGCAGCCCCAGAAGGGTCCTTAATTCCTAGCTCATTGGAAATTAAGGCAGTCTTTAATTTTATTTGGTTTGTGAAAATTTGTGTCAGACTGAATTTTTTTTTTTTCATCTGGGCCTTTCATAGCTTACTATACGGAATGGGTTTTGTTCATTGTTGGAGGTCGTACGATGACCTATTATAGTTGCTTGCATCCAATTCAAGTTCTTCCATCTCTGGTGGATAGTTGTCGCATGGGCAATTATACTGCATCTCCTTATTTCTATAGTTGGAAAATATCTGTAGACTATCATAAGGCGAAAATAAAGTGAACTATAGTCGGAAAAATATCTGAATATTATCATTATGATGGTCTGATACAACTACAAAGAGACACCGAGACATCGAATTTAACGTTCCAAATCTGAACAGAAGTCGGAGAAGCCAATGTATACAATTTTATAACACCCAAATTAACCTTTGCGGTCTAGGGAGGACCAACAGTAAATATAAATATATTGGCATATCGGCTCTATGATATGTGCACATCTTTCTAAAATGTCTTTATTGATACAAAAAACACACATGATACCGTTTTGCGTGCCTTTAACAAATGGTTTTGGGGTAATCTTGGTCGGGTTTGTAAGAGCAGTAAAATTTGTCAAAAATAAAATATGTGAAAAGTTTAAGAGAATAAAAACACGCTTACTATTAATCTACATGTATCTAAATTAGTAGACAGGGCTAACGTAGCTCGAGTTCAAGAGCTGAATAAATATTAAAAAAAAATAACTTTTTATAATTCATTAAAAGCATTCCTTATAGTTCATATTGAGAAATAAATTACTTCTGTTAAATGAATTTTTTTATTTACTTTTTCTTTGTATTTACGTTATAATTTTCCGTATCATTTAATAAATCATTGCAGATGAGATGACATAATTAATTTACAAAAACTATCCTCTATGGACATTATCCACATTATACACTAATAGACGCTTGGTATTATCTATCTGTAACCCTCAATTGTCTCATTCAAATGTGTTTAGAACAGACAGAAGAAATATAACCAATCAGGACAACCAGCAATAGATAGTAGCTCTCATTTTTAATCTGTAATGATTTCAAAATACTATTTAAAGTACAGTTTTCGAAATTTAAACAGATATTAAGTTGGAAATAATCATTTTACTTTTTTGTTTCTGTATCTTAATGTATTTATTTGACGACAATGGGCCATTTTTACTCCTCATTAAATGTTAAGTTTATTGTCATGTTTGGATTATCTGTCTGTTAAAACTATTTTGATCAGTTTTAGATTTGTGTAAATGTTGAGATATGTTATAAAGTCCAAATAACTGTCCATTCCTGGGAAATGAAATAAAATGAAAAAGGAAAACAGTATTTCATGCACAACCCAACATTTCGTCTTTCTTTCCCTTTGCTAATTACAACGAACAAAAATTTTATGCATTTTTTTAAATAGCAATACAAGCAAACTGAAAGTATTTTTCATTCTTCCCTATTATCAGAAAGGAAGCAAAAAACTTTTAGAAACAAAAATCC
The DNA here is from genome assembly GCA_017311375.1 of Mytilus coruscus. Classification (NCBI taxonomy): domain Eukaryota; kingdom Metazoa; phylum Mollusca; class Bivalvia; order Mytilida; family Mytilidae; genus Mytilus; species Mytilus coruscus. The sequence continues at coordinate 96,547,592 of CM029601.1, forward strand.
GCATGATTAAAAGCATTTCTGGATTCCGTTTTGTATGTATTTAATTTAAGTGGACAACTACCTTTTAATTTCATTTAAACATTTATTTCAAGATTAACGCCGTTTATTTGCACTGCCGATATAACTGTTATATTTGCCACTTGACATATAACAACAGTGAATGAATTCGATTATGCAGTGGCGGATCCAGGGGGGGTCCAGGGGTTGGAACCCCCCTTTTTTTGGCCGATCAATGCATTTGAATGGGGACATATGGTTGGAATCCCCCCTTTCTCCTGGATTATGACCCCCCCTTTTTAAAATGGCTAGATCCGCCCCTGTTATGTTACGCGTTTCTGTTGAAAATTGAACAAAAACCCCGCCCAATATTTAACACAAGCCTTATTCAAATGTTATACATACCCCCTCAAATTGTATTCATTAGTACTATATTTAAATTATAACAACGAACAATCAAATAAAATACCGAATAACGATTTTGACCATTTCAGTTTCTTGGACTATTAATTCTATTTAGAATATAGCAAAGTGCTCTCGACCAATGAAATTGTAGAATTTGATGTCTCTTAATTGTGAAGAATGAATGTAAATCATGTTCTTAGTAAGGGATTATCCTATTATTTGGGTATTTACAGTTCAAAACAAAGAGTTTCTATAAATGAGTTACAACTGGCCCGAAGCACATTTATCAGATTGAAAGGATTAAACACACAATGATTGAAACTGGCTAAAAGTTGAATTGTGAAACAAAATATCAAAATTCTACTGGTGCAGTAAAACTGGTATCTTTAATGTTATCATAAAATATTAATAACTTCAAATTACTAAAAATTAAACAATATCAAAGCAATGCAAAAAGAAAGAAAAAAGTTTTAAAATCAAAACAACCTTAATCTTTAGCTTTCCAAAACTCTGATAACTGGACTAGCGGTTGGGAAGAATAGTTATTTCCAATATTCCGTTAAAATAAAATAAAAAATAGAAATTTAATTTAAGTTTTGAATATATTCAAAACTTTTAAAGGCATTTTATTTGACCATTCCCCTGACATAATGAAATAGTATTTGATTTAAAAAGCTGGACCAAAATATTGGCTGTGAAATAAAATTAGTTGTAACTCAAATATAGTTATTTATTTAAACTGTAAATAAAAAAAAAAAGATAATTCCTCACTAAAATATTACATGATATACATTCATACTACCAATCAGGAAACATATACAATTCCTACCTTTTCTTTGTACTGTTGTGTCACCTAATGTCTATAACGCATTTTTTTTTTTAATATTTCCCAAATTATAAGAATGTCCTTACATCACTAAAACTAATCCATAAATGAAATGCCGAAAAAGGAAGTCATGCATCAATTATAAACATTGCACTGACAATGACACTAATTCTTGAATACAACCAATCAAGAGATCATTTGAGCCTTGAGCACTTTACAATATTCTAAGTTTGTAAGAGAATGATAATCCCTTACTTCATGATAAGTACTCGCTAACGCTCGTACTTAATCATGAAGAAAGGGATTATCATTCTCTTACATATACTAAACCACAATGTTATTGTGTTCATTATTACAATAGAATTCACTAACTCACACACAGTTAACACATTTAATATTTTGTAGATGCACAGAAGAGGAATGGGACTCAATGGAAAATATTCGTTTTTACCCACTTTGATACTATCCGTGACAAAAATTCAGCCAAGATTTGCATCGGAAAACAAATTGTGGATTATATTGTTGAATTTTAGTGAATACGATACTATAGTTTACACGATGGAATTACGACTCGCAAATAAAAGCTGTTTGTTAATAATGAGATATTCATTGGTTATTGTATTACTACGATCCCAATTTAAAAAAAAAATCCAGTATCAGTCGTTTTAGTAAGATTTTATCTTCATTCAATATCGCGTTACGTCCTTATGGGTGAACACTTTTTAAGAAAGTGCCCATGGAAATATCCTAAGGGCAAAACGTCCGGATGAATGAAGATGAACAATAGTAAATAACTCCATTCCTGAAAAATAATAGAGAGTTTGAACAAAAGATTTACGTCACAGGCGTATTTTAATGAGGTTTCATGTTCTGTTCTGTTCTGTTCCTTACAGGTATGTACCTCCAGAGAAAATGAAAGGATATGGAGTAAATGTACATGGGACAAAATCGCACACAATACATAGAAAACATAGAAAATTATCAATGAACAGGGCTTTTATTCCTGTTCTTCATCTTGACAGTTGATGTAGGGTCTTCAATAATGAACGAATCATTCATACCCTACAACAAGGTCAAGACGGCCCCTAGCGTCGACTTAAGCGGTACTATTGATAAAAATAAACCACAGTTCACCTTCTTGCTCCCCACCCGCCTGGGAGTGCCAACTTGTGCGATGCTTGTGTACGACGGTTCTCCAGTCAAAAGCACCAGGGATACAAGAAAAGTGCAGTAATTTTGAAAGACATCGATCGCCGTTAAAATATGCCTTGAAGTTACAAATGTCGGGAGCGGTCAATGAAATACATAATTTATAATTACGTGCGAGGTTTTTCAACATATATTTGTCATACATTGCCCAACAAAAGACCAATAAGGGAGCTACCATTTGATTTTTAGGGGGTGGGGGCTAGGATGAAATTTGAAAAAAATAGGCAGGACAGGAGTTTTGGGTTAAAAAAAAAGGGCAGGATGAGACACTTGCAAAAAAAAAAAGTCAGGATGACAATTTAGGTAAAAAGTCAGGATAAACTTAAAAAAAAAAAGGCAGGATCGAATGGAGTGAAAAATAAAAAGGCAGGACAGAGATTATAACTAAAAAAAAAGGCAGGACAAAATTTTTCATCCTAGCCCCCCATAAAAATCAAATGGTAGCTCCCTAACTTCGGAGCACTCCACTTATCGGATGAGCAATTAGTATTTACTTATTGAAAAAGCGAATATCTTTATATGTACAATAAAAAATATAAATCAAAAATAAAATTAGTTTAAGTGAGTTAAGAAAAAGTTTAAAATGTCTTTGGTGCGTTAAAATATAAAATGATATTAATCAAAAGTATTATGTACACAGTACAATTGCGGCAATAAGATTCACCACTACGAATAAAAATGTTATTTACAACTTAGTAATTTATAATCGATAAGTGCCCTGCCAAGGTTAATATTAAAAGTATAAAACATGTATCTTGGTATGCTGTTATTTATGGACTGTACCAGTTAGCTTGGCATCCCATGCAGACTGTACAGACTATGTTTAATATTGCGGTCTTGGTTTATTGATGTTTATATAGAGTATATGTTAGCTTGGCATCCCATGCAATCAGTACAAACTATATATGTATTCTTACTGTTGGTTTTATTTTGTATCTTCCTTATTTCTTGTTATATTTACTTCATAACAAATACTTCAAATGTGAAAGTATCAAATTTAAAAGCAGATTTTCATCACCGGAATCTGAGTTGACAATTATCTCTTTACAGTTTTAATGGTGTCTGGGTTTAATCCCATGGAACCATGGCTATTTGATACTAAATATTTTGTTACAAAATATATTGGTGAATGCATAGGTCTCGAGTAGAACTTATGTCCTAAGAAATGTGGTCTCGAGTAGAACTGATAGAATAACTACAGTGTAGTGTGGTCTCGAGTAGAACTGATAGAATAACTAGTGTGGTCTCGAGTAGTAGAACTGATAGAATACATAGTGTGGTCTCGAGTAGAACTGATAGAATAAATAGTGTGGTCGCGAGTAGAACTAATAAAACAACTAGTGTGATCTCGAGTAGAACTGATTAAATAACTAATGTGATCTCGAGTAGACCTGATAGAATAACTAATGTGATCCTAAGTAGAACTGATTGAATACAAAGTGTGGTCTCGAGTAAAACTGATAGAATAACTAGTGTGGTCTCGAGTAGAACTGATAGAATAACTAGTGTGGTCTCGAGTAGAACTGATTGAATAACTAGTGTGGTCTCGAGTAGAACTGATAGAATAACTAGTGTGGTTTCGAGTAGAACTGATTGAATAAATAGTGTGGTCTCGCGTAGAACAGAAGGAATAAATAGTGTGGTCTCGAGTAGAACTGATAGAATAACTAGTGTGGTCTCGAGTAGAACTGATTGAATAACTAGTGTGATCTCGAGTAAAACTGATTGAATAACGAGTAGAACTGATAGAATAACTAGTGTAGTATCGAGTAGAACTGATAGAATACATAGTGTGATCTCGAGTAGAATTGATAGAATAACAAGTGTGGTCTCGAGTAGAACTAATAGAATAACTAGTCTAGTCTTGAATAGATCGAGTAGAATTGATAGAATAACTAGTGTGGTCTCGAGTAGAACTGATAGAATAACTAGTGTGGTCTCGAGTAGAACTGATAGAATAACTAGTGTGGTCTCGAGTAGAACTGATTGAATAACTAGTGTGATCTCGAGTAGAACTGATAGAATAACTAGTGTGGTCTCGAGTAGAACTTATAGAATAACTCGTGTGGTCTCGAGAAGAACTGATAGAATAACGAGTAGAACTGATAGAATAACTAGTGTGGTCTCGAGTAGAACTGATGGCATAACAAGTGTGGTCTCATTTATTGGTGTTAATTCAATGTTATAGGCATAATACTATCACTAAAATGTTGAATAAAATTCAAACTTATTTCAAATTTGTAAGACAATATCTGAATACATTATGACTTTATTATATCCTTTTTATATAAAAGTTACACTTATTTTATGAAAATGAGGGTTTGGTTGAGAAATAACATAGAAGTGACATGGTATTAGAGAGTGAAGCAACTCAAACTGAAGATAATATGTCGTCATCAGTTCTACATGTACCTGTGTTGTTATTTCAAAAAGTAATTTGTGTTTTTTATTTGTTCACATCTAAAGGTTGGTGGAGGTTGGAATAATGGACTGTTTCGTTCAATTGTAATAAATCAAATCTGTACTGATCAATGGTTAGTTGTAGTGTTGTGTGTTATAAAACATATACATGCTAGTACAATATGACAGTATAGCCAGCCAACTAGGCTTACCACGCACTGTCACATTGTAACGCTTAAATGGGAGCCATAAGAATTCACATTTGATTATATTTTTATTATACTACATATATACAATTTAGAAAACTTGTAAAACAATATCAAAAGAGAGGCGAAGGATGCCAAAGGGACATTCAAACGCATAAGTCGAAAATAAACCGACAACGTCACGGCTAAAAAAAGAAAAAGACAAACAGACAAACAACAGTACACAAAATACAACATAGAAACCCAAAGACTGAGCAACACGAACCCCACCAAAAACTGGGGGTTATCTCAGATGCTCCGGAAGAGTAAGCAGATCCTGCTCCACATGTGACACCCGTCGTGTTACTCCTATAAAATACGCTGATAAGTTATATAAAGTGATTAGACATCACGCAATAGCGGATTGGTAATTGACTGTTATCTAACCCTAAGACATCACCAAATTCTAGACCATCGGTCATGTAAAAATTTCTAACCCTGACAATTGACCGAATGTGAAATTTTGAAATTGAAACAGGTTTTTTCACAACAAAATATAGGCGAGACTGTTACCGGTATAAAAAACACAACCATTTAAAAATTAAAAAGCACAAAGAACAACACTTATAACTAAAGCAAGAGCAACACGAACCCCTTTTTTACAAAATTAGGGGTGATATCAGGTGCTCCGGAAGGGTAGGCAGATCCTGTTCCACACGTGGCACCCGTAATGTTGTTCATGTTAGTACAATCCCGGTGAGAAGTCTAGTTCGGTAGGTCACGTTAGGGAAAAAGGGGCCGGGATTGTAGTTACGACAATTGGAACATATCATATCCGTTGTCATCTGTGAAACGGATATTCCAAAACGGTCAACCAACTCGTGATGGAGTCCGTAAAATTTACGAAGGGACTTCGTGATGCTTTTGGCTTCCAACGCGATGCTAATATCAGTTGAATTGTATCGTGATGCTTTGAGCAAGTATCATATGATACTTTAGACTTGTATCATGATACTTTTGATTAGTATCATGATGCTTTTGACAGGTATCATGATAGTTGTTAAAAGCATCGGGATACTTGTTAAAACTATCATGATGGAAGTATCGTTATTTTGATGTGAACATGATGAACGGCCACTCATAGGTGTCCTTGTCTATAATTGGACAAAATATCCATCAAGTTTACAATTATTTAAAAATGCAGACTAAATCTATTTGTCTTAGACCAATGTTATTTACAAACGGTTGGTCATTTGGTCTTTTATGATTATGATTATGGAACCTAAAGTTTAATGCCAAAAAATCGAAAGTTCGTGTGGTAGGAAAAAGACTAAACGCAAAAAAATAACTGGTTTTCTAAGGGATGTTTCAATTGATGAAGTAAACGAATATAAATACTTGGGAGTTTATTTCTCAAGAACGTTAAAATTTAATCATCATATCGAGAAATACCTGAAGAAAAACTTTGAAAAGAAACTTAACTATATCATTCGCGTCTTAGGAGAACACGGTGATTTTAATCGGTTAAATTTTGGCTGTGCTTTTGGATTTCGGTTATACGTCCATCCATTGCTCATGCCTGTGGCGTATGGTACCCAACGTCAAAATCCGGAAACGAAATGCTAGACAGCTGGCAGTACAAAGTGTTATGATATTGTAACAATCATATTTATTTGGTTGGCCTGGTTTGTTTTGTGTGGCCTGTTGTATACATTGTGTACAAAATAATATACATTGTGTTACAACTATGCAGTTTAGAATTCACTGGAACAATCATTGATACTCATGGAATGATTAGAACTTTCTATTTCACTTACATAACGTTTCCAGAATGATCATAACAAAAGATGCGTAATTTAAATTTCTAGCGTTGTCTATAAGTTTTCATTTGAGTATATATATAAAAGTATGCAGACCCCAAAGACTTAGACATGGATAGACTTAGACATCGATAGACATCAACATTCTCAGCAGTTGGATTGACACTTTTATTTACAAACTACATCATACTAGTGTATAATAAAATCTTGTTAAATTTTATTATTGATTTGTGTCTTTTGTTGGCTACAATAAAAAGTCAATTTTTCTGTTCATAACAGAACTTGGAGGCTCGTGTTCGGGATAACGTAAATATCTCATTGAAAATTTTTCAGTATATTTTATTAGAATTAGCCAACAAAATTCTACAATATGGCATTTGATGCCGGTAAATTTTTGAAAACGCCAGACCTGGAAGGGTTTGATTGTTTAAAGAAAGAGGAATTAGTGTTGCTTGCTAAACATCTGAAATTAGACTTTAGAGTATCTACGAGAAAACAAATTATAAAAAATTTGGTAATCGACAAACTAGTTGACGCAGAAATTTTTGGTGAAGAGGCTCTTGAACTCAAGGTCGAAAATGCTGATGCTTTCAAATTAAAACAGCTTGAATTAGAACATGAACTTAAATTAAAACAATTGGAAAAAGAAAAAGAAGAAAGGCAGGCAGAACTGGAAATGAAGGAAAGGTTAGAGATGGAGAAGATGAAAGAAAAAGAAAAAGAAGATGAATTTAAATTAAAACAGGCAGAACTTGAAATGAGGGAAAGGTTAGAGATTGAGAAAATGAAAATTGAAATGGCAAAAGAAGAAAGCAACACTAAATTCCAATCAAAATCAGAACATTTTAATTTTGATGCAGCAAAAAATATACGTTTGGTTCCCAAATTTTGTGAAAAAAAAAACAGTTAACAAATTTTTTCCACAGTTTGAAAAAATTGCTCAAAATTTGAAATGGCCGACGCCTTTTTGGACTACAGTGCTGCAAAGTGTTTTTGAGGGCAAGGCCGCTGAAATTTACTCAGCACTTTCATTAGAAAAAAGTTCTGATTATGACAAGGTTAAAAAAGAGGTTTTGAAAGCTTATGAGCTAGTGCCAGAAGCATATAGACAGAAATTTAGGTCTTATAAAAAGTTTGGTTCACAAACCTATGTTGAATTTGCTAGAGAAAAAGAAGATCTATTTGATAAATGGCTTACGTCAAAGAAAATAGATAAAAATTTTGATAATTAATGACAATTGAATTTATTAGAAGAGTTCAAGCAGTGTGTTCATTTAGACTTAAAACACATTTAGATGACAAAACTGTTGAGACATTACAAGATGCAGCTGTTATTTCCGATAATTATACCCTTTCACATAAAAGAAGTTTCAAAGGTCAAAATTTTAATACTTCGAGTGGAAATTACAAGAATCAAAGCACTGAGCGTACTGATAGTAAGCCTGTTGCACAGAATAAGAGTCAGTCTAGTTATAATATTTCTAGTCCAAAATTTGATACTTTTGAGAAGAAGTCACTGACTTGTGCTTATTGTAAGAAGAATGGTCACCTGATGGCTGACTGTTTTAGACTCCAGAAGAAGAATGAAAGAGATTATAAGCCCAAGACCAGTGCTTGTACGACACCCCGTGTTACCAATACGTTGGAATGTCCTGCGAGTCAGGCTTTTAAATCCAGTTTTTGTGATTACATGGAGGATTATAAACCCTTTATGTCTGATGGGTTTGTTTCTATTGTTGATAATACTACTCCTCAGCCTATTAAGATTTTACGGGACATTGGAGCTTCTCAGTCTTTATTGTTAGAAGGTGTGTTGCCTTTGTCCGAGGAGACTTCTGTTGGTGCCTCCGTTTTGTTACAAGGTGTGGAGTTAGGTTGTATAGATGTTCCCCTCCATCGTATTTATCTGAAGTCAGATTTGATAACTGGACCAGTTGTTGTGGGTGTTCGTCCTAATCTCCCTGTTGAGGGTGTTTCATTATTGCTAGGAAATGATCTAGCTAGGAACAAAGTGGTTGCTGAACCAATTGTTACCAGTGAACCGGTGGTGGATGTTAAATCACCTGAAGATGATGCTAAACTGTATCCAGCTTGTGTCTTACTAGGGCGATGGCTAGAAAACAACAAAATGAGGATTTGCAAGAAGACCAGTTTGATTACATGGACCTTTCTGACACCTTTCTAGCCGACATTGAAGGTCCCGGTAGCTCAGAGAAGGCCATAATAAGACCACCTAGTATTAACAAGAATGTAATTATGCCATGGCCAGACGTGAACAGCCATTCATTAGACCGAAGGAAATTTGTCGAAGAACAAAATAAAGACCCTGAGGTTCTTCAGCTCTGCAAGAGGGCTCAACCACAGGAAGAAGCAGACAAAGTGGCCGAATGCTATTACCATCAAGACGGCATTTAACTGAGAAAGTGGAGGCCCCCTGATGCTACTCCAGGGGAGGAATGGAGAGTGGTATACCAAGTGGTGGTGCCTAAAGTTTATAGGCAAGACATTATTGGTCTTGCTCATGACACCCCCTTGGCTGGACACTTAGGTATAAGGAAGACTTGCCTTGAGATCGTGCAGCATTTCTACTGGCCAAGACTTAGAAATGATGTCGCAGAATACTGCAAATCATGCCATATATGCCAGGTTGTTGGTAAGCCTAACCAGAAAATACCACCAGCACCACTTCTGCCTATTCCCGCCTTTGAAGAACCTTTCAGCCGAGTACTCATTGATTGCGTTGGACCTTTACCGAAGACCAAGACCGGAAATGCGTATTTATTGACAATCATGTGTACCTCCACTCGCTTTCCTGAGGCTATTCCGTTAAGGAATATCAAGACACCTACTACTGTCAAATCTCTGTTCAAATTTTTCACGCTAGTAGGACTTCCAAAGTCTATACAGTCCGACCAGGGTTCAAATTTCATGTCAGGTTTATTTCAGCAAGTCGTGTACCAGTTAGGGATTGCTCAGTATAGGTCAAGTGCTTATCATCCAGAATCTTAAGGAGCCTTAGAACGTTTTCATCAAACATTGAAGAACATGATCAGAACTTTTTGTATTCAATTTCCAGGGAATGGGATGATGGTGTTCACTTTTTACTTTTTGCGGTCCGACAGGCTGTTCAAGAATCCCTTGGTTTTAGTCCCTTTTGAGTTGGTATTTGGTCATACTGTAAGGGGACCTTTAAAATTGATAAAGGAAAAGTGGCTTACTGAACACACTGACTTGAATCTTCTAGACTATATATCTAGATTTAACGAAAAATTGTATACTGCTTGTCAAATTGCGCAGAACAATTTAAAAACTGTTCAGAATAAGATGAAAATATGGTATGATAAAGATGCCAGGGACAGATTTTTTGAGCCTGGTGATAAGGTACTTGTATTTTTGCCAGTCCCTGGACATCCATTACAAGCTAAATATTGTGGTCCTTATACCATAGCGAGTAAAATCAATGATTTGAATTATATTGTAAAAGCACCAGGTCGGCGTAAACAAAATAGAGTGTGTCACATTAATATGTTAAAACCATATTTTGAGCGTACTTATGAAGGTGAGAGTAAACCAGTTGCCACTTTAGCCATGGTTAAATTGGAGAACAATCATGACAAACCAGATGTAATTGAACCACCTTTTAGTTCTAAAACTATGGAAGAGACAGTTAGATTGAAAAATTCAGAAATTTTGTCAAATTTAGATTCAAAACTTGCACATCTGTTTTTGATCGTAGAGAAAATTAAAAGCTTTGGTATTTTCTTTTAAAATCTTTTTCCAGATGTGCCAAACAAAACCACTGCTGTTTGTCATGATGTCGATGTTGGTGATGCTTATCCAATTAAGCAACATCCTTACCGGCTCAATCCACTCAAACTTGAATTTATGAGACAAGAAATTAAATATATGCTTGACAATGATATTATTGAGCCGAGTAACAGTGAATGGAGCTCTCCTTGTCTGCTTGTGCCCAAACCAGATAAAACCTTTCGTTTCGTAACTGATTTCAGAAAAGTAAATTATGTTTCAAAATCTGATTCCTATCCGATTCCAAGGATAGACGACTGCATTGATAACATTGGACAAGCAAAATTTGTGAGCAAATTTGATTTATTGAAAGGTTACTGGCAAGTCCCATTGACACAGAGAGCTCGAAAAATATCAGCTTTTGTCACGCCAGATGGCTTATTTCAATATACTGTAATGCCGTTTGGCATGATAAGTGCTCCAGCTACATTTCAAAGAATGATCAATAATGTTATAAAAGATTTAGACTGTTGTTATGCTTATTGATGATCTTATTGTATGTAGTGATAGCTGGGAAGAGCATTTAATACATTTATATGATACTTTTGATAGATTGTCACAATCAAATTTGACTGTTAATCTTGGTAAAAGTGAATTTTGCCAGGCCACTGTTGATTATTTAGGACATACAGTTGACCAAGGTCAAGTGAAACCCATTATGGCTAAAGTGGATGCAATTACCAAATTTCCTCCTCCTACAAATAAAAACAACTTATGAGATATTTAGGCATGATTGGATTTTACAGGAAATTCTGTTCAAATTTTGCTACTGTTGTTCAACCATTGACTCATCTTTTACGGAAAGATTCTAAATTCATCTGGAGTGAAAATTGTCAGAACGCTTTCGAAAATAGCAAATCACTTTTAATTAATAGTCCAGTTCTGATCACTCCAGACTTTGAAAAACAATTTAAACTTGCCGTTGATGCAAGCGATGTAGGAATTGCAGCTGTTTTATATCAAGAGACAGATGATAATGTTGAAAAACCTATATCATATTTTTCTAAGAAATTAGATATACATCAGAAAAATTATTCAACTATTGAAAAAGAGTGTTTTGCACTGTTGTCTGCATTTCAACATTTTGATGTATATTTAAATCCCACTGTCCATCCTATTCTTGTTTATACTGATCATAATCCTCTCACCTTCATACATAAAATGAGAAACAAGAACCAAAAATTGACTAGGTGGAGTTTGTTGTTACAGGAATATGATGTTATTGTAAAACATATTAAAGGTAAAGATAATGTAATAGCAGATGCTTTATCTAGAACTTATTAAAACACTGTGCATATGCTATGTATTTTTGTACATATTATTCATGAAAAGTATTTATTACACTCACTTAAGGGGGAAGGTGTTATGATATTGTAACAATCATATTTATTTGGTTGGCCTGGTTTGTTTTGTGTGGCCTGTTGTATACATTGTGTACAAAATAATATACATTGTGTTACAACTATGCATAGTTTAGTGCCAATTCACTGGAACAATCATTGATACTCATGGAATGATTAAACGGTAAAACCAACGGTCTAGTCTATATAAAAACGAATTTTCATATTTCACTTACATAACGTTCCAGAATGATCATAACAAAAAAACACACGATGCGTAATTTAAATTTGGAACAATAGATACTCATGGAATTGTCTATAAGTTTCCATTTGAGTATATATATAAAAGTATGCAGACCCCAAAGACTTAGACATGGATAGACTTAGACATCGATAGACATCAACATTCTCAGCAGTTGGATTGACACTTTTATTTACAAACTACATCATACTAGATTGTGACCAATTGGATATAATATTCTGTGGATTCCCGTGAAGATTTCCGGATAAAGAAAAGATAAAAGATTGGACATATATTTTGACAGTTAAGTTGACATTTCTTTTTATGTAATACTTCTTGTAAACTTGTGTATAATATTAAAATCTTGTTAAATTTTATTATTGATTTGTGTCTTTTGTTGGCTACAATAAAAAGTCAATTTTTCTGTTCATAACAAAAGCCGCAAAAGTTATAATTAACTCTAAAATAAACTTTCTAAAATGCTCTGTTTTATCGGAGTTAGGATGGAAATCTTTGACAAATTATATGGACCGTCAAGTTTTTTGGTATATAAGCTTGTAATAAGCTTAAGTCCGAAATCCTTGAAAAGCGAAGCCTCGATGATTACCATTCATTTTACGTTACACAAGCACGACAATCCTATTTAAAAAAAGAAGATGATTTTTGGGCCTCTCGTCTTAAGTTTCTGGCTACAACAAACTGTCTTCCATCGAATTCGGTGTTATTCCGCATGAAATTGAAAGATAGTGATACATGTCAAACATATTGTATTGAAGAATCTGTTTTGCATGTGTTGTTGGAATGCCAGGCAGTCTCTAATGCATAGTTTTTTTAATATTATTAATTGTTTTTGGCTTTTAACTAGCTTTCAGTAACTGCGAGTACTCTCAAATCGTACTTTCGTGTTAATTTGACCTGTTGACACAATTTGTAATGCATTTTTGTTATTCAATGTTTACTTATTTTGTGTTATATCTCGTCTCACTATTTTTAATATGTACCACCTTTGATAAGTATTTAGTATGACGACAAATTTTCACTGCTGTTCTCGTACTATGAACAAACAAATTTATTTATTTTGTAAAAAAATATCTCCGTACTCCTAACAACAAAATTATTATATTTAAATTTACCTGTGTACATTATTTTATCTAACGCCATTTTGTCCAAGGTTATAGTTGTCTTTTTTACATTGTTTCACATATTGTATTTATACTGTGCCATAGATCAAATTTATTCGTTCAGTGTATAGATATAAGAAGATGTTTACTTGTTTTTGTTAATATGTCTTTTTGATTGAGTTAAGCCATTTCATTTGATATTTTATAGTGTGTCTTTCTATGTTGTAATGTTACACTACTATTTCAGGTTAGGGTGAAGGATGGCGCCTGTTAAAACGTTTAAACCAGCTGCATTTGTTTGCACCTGTCCTAAGTCAGGAACCTGTTTCAGTGGTTGTCGTTTCACGGTTGATGTGGTTCATAAGTGTTTTCTCGTTTCTCGTTTTTTATATAGATTAGACCGTTGGTTTTCCTGTTTGAATTGTTTTACACTAGTCATTTGGGGCCCTTTATAGCTTGCTGTTCGGTGTGAGCCAAGGCTCCGTGTTGAAGGCCGTACTTTGACCTATAATTGTTTACTTTTTACACATTGTGACTTGGATAGAGAGTTGCCTCATTGTCACTCATACCACATCTTCTTATTTCTACATAATGATATTCGATAACGTTTCTTTTCTGATTTGCACGATTTCCTTCTCGATGCAGGAACCGGCGTGTTTTTCTCAGAGTTGCCTCGCTTTAATAAACTTCAATTAATCATCGGCGACATAGCCTTTTTGTTCAGTGATGATATCGGAAAAAAGGTTAATGAAATGGGCAAAAATATCTGACCTCAGTCATTATAGCTTGCAATGAGTTATTGCATTTTAATGTCTAAATTAATGTATATATATATATATATGATCATTAATTAAAATCAGTTTTAGTGCATAAATTGACGGAACAGCCAGAGACATATACGGTTCTATATGCGTCTCTGGAACAGCTTTAAGACTGGTCAAGAATTAAGTTTTAAATTATAAATGTTTTGTTTCAGATTTGTAAAGCCAGCACAGTATTTTATATTACGAATACATATACAGGGAAAAAAGGAGTATTAAATTTTCCCGGTTTTAGGTTGGCCTTTTGTGTACCCAAGGCAGGTGAAGGAAGTCAACTTAAAAGCGCTGTGATTGGATGTAATGGTACAATATATTTTTTTATTTATCTATGAATAACTGCAGTGTGTATATTTACGATATAAATTTTGAAACCCATTGAAATATTTTCTTGAGAATTATTCGAAAAGACTTCCAAAATTTCATAAATTTGATGTAAAATGACGGTGGGAATAGATAACATAAACAAGCTCCGTTGGAAGATGGTCATGATACTATTTCAATTTCTAAAACAGAATAATAAAGTACTAATACCACATAACTGTTTTGTCAAGGTTTTTATTATAAAAAGTGGTAAATTTAGAAAAAAGTTTAGTATTGTCGCCTATGGCAGAATAAATACTACCTTTTCCCTATCAGGTAAAACAACCATAATATAGAACCTGGGACTAATAGATAAATGTATTGCGTAACTAATAACATTACACACTGCAATAAAACATACAAAACATAAAACAGACTACAATTAAAACACATACATTTAAATAAATGAGTTTTATGTCTCTGTTTTGTTTTTAAACTTGTGAGGTTTATAGTCTTTCACGGTGTAATCAATCCATCACCTACATTGTTTTTTGGATTACCACCGTTCTACCACTACCAAACTATTTTCTAGATAAAAAATAATTGGCATTTTTTAAAAATAATTTACATTACATGCATTAAATTTCGTCGGGACAATTCAATATCTGATAAACTACTCGGATCGTGTGAAATTGTAGTGATCATGTCAACATTACCTTTTCTTATGATTATCTGCAGTGCATGTGTCAACGTATATTTGTTCCGCCTAACAGAAGTTCTACTGGAAACTTTGTTATAAACAATGTCATAATATCTGTTCCTGTTGGAACAAATATTCTATACCATTTATTCCGTTAGGAACATTTACTGTAATATTTATTCCAGTGGAAATAATATTCCAGAATATTGTTTCCATTTGGAACATATATTATGAAGGAACTTCTATTCCGTGATACATGTAGTATATTCTAATTGCAAACAAATATGACACTGCTAGCATCTGTTAGAATAACTATCATTTTCTGATTTCAATGCAACTTTTCAAAACATATCCAATGTATTTTTTTAAAGGTATTCATGTACAATGTATGAGTCAGTCGAAAATTACATAATCATTTACAAATTATTTCTTTAGATAATGTACATTATAAAATCGTTGTAATTAATTAGTATAATTATACCAATCAAAATATTTCCTATAACATTAGACTGTGGTATTGTCGCTAATATCATCGTTGATCTTTGATAAAACATCAATTGTTTAAAGATGAGGGCTGTTAATTTACAGTCGTCGCCGGTTTCCACGAGGGTCTAACAGGAGATCAAAATTGACATGTTTTCTTACTATTAGGTTTCCACCCTTTTTGTCATGAATCGTTCTCTTCTGTTTAACATACGAAGCAACAATCCAATAAACATATTTGGAAATCTCTTTCTTTATAATTCCCTTGTCAATCCAAAATCTAGCATAATGGGAATTGCTCTACCCCTGTCAACCCATCATTAATCGTAAGTATCAATTTGATGTTCGTTTCATGAAATTGACACGCACTTATGCAGTCAGGATTCTACTTCGTCAAAATTATCGCCCCATTACGCCACCTAATTTTTATAATCGTAAAAATGGAAGCCACTGTATTGATGACGCGCTGTCAATTTAGCTCTTGAAAACCGATAAATTTATCCACATCATCATGACGATCATTATATGCCAGTTGTATTTTAAAAGGCAAATGTATCTACTATAGCTATTTAGCATCATTTAATGTACTTTATGCATTTGGTCAACTTAAAACAATGGTCTGATCGGTTCGCAGGGGACATTTTCGAACTTTATTGGGGTTTAAACAGTCTTTAACAAGTGAAAGGAAGAAATGAAGGTTACTTTGTTGTTTACGATTTGTCCTTCTTTTTGTTAGTTCATGAGTTCAAACATATTTAAAAAAAATCTAATTAAATATTTCGTGGAAGGGCAGACTACAAATTTTCTGAGGTTAAAGACTTATTACCCTAGATAACACACACAAAAAATGGAGTTTTTCTGAAGTTATGCATTTTTAAGATCCACTTGAAAAGTCTGTCGTCAAGTACTTTTAGTGAAAATTTGTTATTCAGTAAACACACCTACTCTGTGTTCATTTTTAAGGACTGTAAATTTTTAATGTTATTATATCAACCTAGAGCCTAAATAAATAAAAATAATAGAATCTGAAGCGAGATGATGTATCAAATATTTTTCTTTTATACGTTTTCAAGACAGAATAGTCAACTCAAACACGCCTAAACATAAAAAGGTGTACTCGATTTTCTCTTTTCGATGAAATTATTTGCCATTTTTTTTATTTTTCCCAAAAAACTGTCGCCGGGGGCAGAGATGCAAATTATGCTTTTAAAAAGATCAATTTATTATCTTCCTTAAAAAAAAAATCGGCGGAATTTATGCTTATGCACAAAAAAGATCCAGATGTATTTGCAGTTACCACAATCGACTTTTTTGTGAAAATTTTTCTATAATTCAAACGTTTACAAATATCTTGAAGCACCATACCATAATTTAAGTAAATTATGCACATTCATTAAACGTTTAAAGCCCATAGAAACAGATGTAAACAATTCAAATTTACCAACTTATATTAATTGGCCTTTTTTACCTTCTCTAACAAAGAATACCATTTCTTTTGTTTAATTTCAACTGGGTTTCCGCCTGTGTGGTGATGAAATTAAACGCTCGCTTAATCCCAATGTTTTCACTAAATTATTTTTTCTAAATTTACTATACTATTTGTGTATTTACTTTTTATCTTTACATCTAGGTGTGCTATCTGATATGAAATATTTTCATCACCTTGATCCCGTCACAGGTATATGATATTACTTTAATTTCTACATTTTTATTTGCATTTTGCAAGTTTATAAGATGAATGGTAATTTGTGTAGTTGTTTCATGAGGTAGAGACCAAATTCAAACAGCAGTAGATATATGCACTTTTACCTGCAGATATTTAGTTGATATATTCAAAACGTTCAGCTTTAGAATGCATAGAAACACCCAAGTGTTGTTAATTATAGCTGGTCTTTAAATAATTTGTATTTATGTGAACAAAAGAAGAACTCGGAAAAGAATGTGTACATATACATGAAAAAGCGAATTATCTTCACGCGACAGACAAAAAACTTTAATGTTTGATCTTAACCAATATCCAGAACACTATTGAATCTCTCAAAAGTTTATTTATTACTTATTTTTCGTGTTAAATAATTTTGTAGTTAAATACAATAAATGGTTGCAGATGAAGATGACCGGATCACACAACCCTTTGTTAACATGTTTAATAATTGGTTTAATCATTTTTAAAGTACCTTTTACCATCGAACTAGTTTCCTTACACGACAGGTGAAATAAACATTTATAATTTAGTAGGCAACAAAAAGTGACAATAATTTCAAGGCATGCGATAGGTACAACATCAAAATAAAAAATAACCTCCATAAGTAGTGACAGGCATATCTAAATTAACTGATGAACGATACGAACTACCAAGACTCAGGTTATTATAGAACAACCATGTTGAAAATATATTAATTGTGTTATAAAGGATTTATAACAATTTAATTAGATCGTTAGTTTTCTCAATTGAATTGTTTCATATTTTTCATGTCGGGGCCATTTATAGCCGACTATACGGTATGGGGTTTTCTCATTGTTGAAGGCCGCACGGTTGCCTATAATTGCTTACATCCACTTTATTGGAACTTTGGTGGATAGTTGTCTCATTGGCAATCATACCACATCTCCTTATCTTTATATTAAAAAGCATCTGAATGTACTGTGAAAACTAAAATATCATTTTAGCCGACAAAATTTGGAAAAATTATATCTTTTATTTATTAGACCATTTTTTTAATATGCAACTGGGACAATTGCGGAAAAAGATACTCAATTAAATTAGAACAGTGACAAGAACTGTAATAGGTTTACCGGTTTTCACAAATTCTGAGACTGTCCAAAAGAGGTTGATTGGGAAACTTTAGAGGAACGAAGAAAAAGAAAAAAACTACAATTGTTTTATAAAATTCACAATGAATGTTTATGTAGTATTGTGCCCCCTGAAATTCAAATTACAACACAATATCCCTTGCGAAATGGACAAGATATTATTTCACCATTTTGTAGGCAAACGCTGACTTCCCAATCATGTATCCCTCAATAATAAAACAATTAAACTATTTCGTTATACTAATCGTGAATAACGAAATGTTCTAGTTCTAAATGGAACTAAACTGTGGAATAATCTGAAAATGTCAGTTCGAAATGTAGACTCTAAAAACTATATTTAAAATAGAATTATAAAACCACGACATTCGAAATGAGAATCAATCTCAACATTATTTACCGGTATATGGACCTAGAAATTTGAATTTAATCTTAACCCAATTTAGATGTACGGTATCTTTCATGAATTGTGACTTGTTTAGCGCTAACATTATATCTGATCCAACATGTAAATGTGGATTGGATATTGAGATCATCCTCCATATTTTCTTTGATTATCCTTTCTATTTAAATGGAAGGGCTTTTCTGTTTAATAGTCTCAGCTCTCTACTAGTGATGCAATAACTGTAGAAACAAGTTGGAATTTTATAAATTATGATTACATTTCCCCTATTATATTACATGATCAACTAGAAGGCCTTGGGAAGATTACACTGTTGCATGGTTTCAACTATCCATTAAACGCAGTCTAGTTCTTGTTAGTGCACTTGGAAGAGCTATGCATAGGACAACTTGGGTAAATGAGCTCTCAATAAAAAACACAATTATGAATTGGTTTTAAATTATTATTATAAAGAAATATATGCACTATTATTACATAGCATTAAATTGTATATAAATATATGTAACTAAAACAGTCTATGTCTATTATTCAACAATTAAATCAGTCGAACAAACGGACGGACCTCTTTGGTTTACTCTTCTGACCAACAGACCATGACTTAGACTTTACCCGGAAGTGACGTAGATCGGAGGCATGACTCTTATCAAGCATTGGCAGGTAGCCTTCCGGAGTACATAGTTCCTGAAAAAGGGAATAAAATATAATGTTGTTGTAAAATGTATCCAATAATTGTCTAGATTTTAGTATGTACGACTTTCCAGACGGAGCTTATAAAATACTTAATCAGTGCTCAAGACCATGCAAAACTTTAGCTTGGCTGACAATTGTTCCAAATGCAAAGACGTTTTTTTTTTTAATCAGTCTTCTTCGTAATTTAAATATTCAGACATATCTTCTGGAGGATCATGAAGAAAATTGCATAGATTTTGTTCGTAGAAGTTTGTATATTCACATCACATTGCCTAATTAAGGCTAATGTTTTCAGTCATATTTATATGTGAAATATCCATCCATGTATATGATGGGTTTTTGTTTTATTTTATATTATTTTTGTTTTAATTTTTATAATTTTTGGTGTTTGCATTGCTCGTTTATTGCCTTCTGGATTATCTTTACTCGGGAACCAGTTTGGTATCATATAGATCATAATTCCTATACTTCTCATTTTATCCGTATTGGAATGGCCAGTCCAAAACACGTCTATTATCAAGACTGATTGTCGGACCGTAGAGGACTCATTAAACTGTTTTTTTTTTAAATCATATTTAACTAAGATTATTTACAGTATACATTTTTCAAAAATTATATCTAATACTGTATGTAAACTTAAATTACCGGGTATGTCTGATAGAAGGATTTGTAACCGCCTTGTAGAAGATAGATCTCAGGGTAAAACAGATGTGGGTAGTTATCAGCATTGGTCTCTCGGTCTTTCTGTCGCAGATTGCGGCACCTATAAAGAGAGAAAAAAGACAATCTATAAAAGAAAATTACAATTTAAAAACCAATGTTATATTTAATGTACTAGTAACTAATCTAAACATACCATATGTTTTGCAAAAAATGCTTCTGAATGTAATAACCAACGAAGATGTTACCAAAAAGTGAAAGCTATTAATTAGATAACAGATCTATAATAAATTGCTATTTTATTTAAATTGTTTGGCTTTACTGTAACGATTGCTTCTAAGCATGCAAAGCTCCTTTGTGTACTTGAATGTTAAATTCGTGATCATGTTTTCAACTTGATACATATATCCAGTAAAATACGTCAATATCAGGAATATCTTTAATGAAGAAATTTCGATGTGCCCCGTGCTGTCTATCATTTGTTATTTAGTTTTATATGTATTGTCTATCATTTGTTGTTTCGAAATTATTGGTCTTTTGTTGGGCAATGTATGACAAATATATGTTCAAAAACCTCGCCCGTAATTATAAATTATGTAATTCATTGACCGCTCCCGACATGTGTAACTTCAATGCATATTTTAGCGGCGATCAATGTCTTTCAAATTACTTTATTTTTATCAATAGTACCGCTTAAGTTGACGCTAGGGCCGTCTTGACCTTGTTGTGGGGTATGAATGATTTGTTCATTGTTGAAGACCCTACATCAACTGTCAAGATGAAGAACAGGAATAAAAGCCCTGTTCATTGATAATTTTCTATGTATTGTGTGCGATTTTGTCCCATGTACATTAATTCAGAAATCAGAGATTCGTTTATTGTCGTGATTCTTTTTTTCTATTTTTGTGAAAAGGAAGCGGAGATCCGCTGTTTTAGTATATTGTGCTGGTTCTTAAAGAAACTAATGAAATAATGCAGGGTTATTCAATGGATCAGTGAAGCAAGGCTTTGAATCAGCATAAGACATCATGTTGGTTTTTTTCAACTTTGATTGATTAAGAAAATTTTATTTAGCAATGGAAAAGAAATCTTGACGTATTAGAGCATTGATATTCTGTGTTTATCGGTGGGAAATCCAGAAAAGCATACGCCGAATCGGTTTTTTTTTTTTTTTTTTTAGTTTTTTAGACTCACTCCGAATAAACGAATGTCCTTCCCATAACAATACATCGACAAAAACTTTAGAAAAAAAATTGCTTCTTTTGGGGAAATACTTTATTTTCCGAATGGAAAAAGGAATAAGAAAGCAAAAGATGTAGGTTTGCAGGGAGGTAATTAGCTGCTGGTCAATGCAAACGTCACAATTAAGTAGCAAATACATTCATAAATCCTAAATTGAAAAAATGACAAGTCTACGTCTAATTGTATAATATGTAAATTATACTTACATAGCTGGACCTCTTTCAATGGAGAACTCACAATGAAAGATCAACACTGTAGGTGATGTGTCGGTAAACAGACGGCTCATATCTTCTGGCTTAAACATGTTGTCTGCATTCTAAAATTTTAATTTGTCATTTTACGATAGGACAGAACATCAGGAGCAACTCACACATACAAAACAAATCATATGAAAACCCAAAGCATGCTTTTTTTATCATTTGAAGAATTGGTGTTAATGAAATATCTTTGATAGTCACTGTTATACTTATTTCATTTTTTTTAAGTGTCGGAGCGATTTAGAATTTGACATATTTAATAGACATTTGTTTATTAATTGTAGGAGACGGTATGTTGACCTTTAGATGTCCTTTGTGTATTGTGTATTTTCACTAAAAACTTGCATGTTTTATAATAATTATTGTATTATGATGTTTATGTATCTTACCTGACAAGGGCCCATGAGTGGTAAAATAATGTCTAAACATGTCTAATGTCTTATGTCCTATGGTTTTTTCGCCTCGTTTTGAGTTGCTGTCTCATTGAGGCATACCCCACATCTTTGTTCAACCATAACCAACGAATTAAATTAAACTTATAAAAACTATAATGGTGAAAACTAATAAACCACGGCGCTCTGATGGATTTGTATTCACTTCTGATGTATGCCAAGCATATATCCTGTTATATTTGCCTCCAGACTACAAATGATTTTAGCTATATAATATATAGGAGCAATTTACACTGGTCATTTTTGGGGCCCTTTATAGCTTGCTGTTCGGTGTGAGCCAAGGCTCCGTGTTGAAGGCCGTACTTTGACCTATAATGGTTTACTTTTACAAATTGTGACTTGGATGGAGAGTTGTCTCCTTGGCACTCATACCACATCTTCTTATATCTAATCAATGTATTTGTTTCACAGTACATTTACAACTTATATCTTTGTATGTAAATGTATGTACATTTTTAAGAACTTCCAACGTTATGTCTACCTGAACAGGAACATATATGGATACATAGTACAAATAAAACTTACAATTATATGTCCTCCTTGAAACTCGTACGGATATCTGCAGTCAATGATGGAGTAGTTACCGATGTTGTGTGAACCTCTAATGACGTCAGCTAGCTGTTACAAAAAACGTAGTAAATTATAATTAGGGTAAAATGTGCCTACTCATAAAAACTCTGACCACACACCAACATCATCGTATGATAAGCAACAGTTCCTTTTATTATAATAGAAAATTAAATGTTTGATCGATAGATTCAATGATTGCCAGTTGATTAGTTCAGTAGAAAATATGTAATGCAGGATTTACGAATATTTAAGACTATTATCATTAAATGTACTTTAATTATGGAAAACGAAAAATAGAACCAACATTTTGTGGACTTCTCATAGCATATACTTTTAATACATATTATCAGTCTTATTTCAGGTACTTAGGTGTAGGAATTAAATCGTCAAGTTGTCACCTCATTTTTTTGTCTTTTTGCTTTATTGTTATTGTTGTTGTTGTTGTTTTTTGGGGGTAAAAAGGTGTGTGTGTGTGTGTGTGTGTGTTTGGTTTTTTAGAATTTTTTTGTTGGCCTTATCCCGATACCATAAGAAAGAAACTGACATGGACTAACGGGAATGTATTGGTCCCAAAACTGATCCCCAAATAATGGTTCTAGTAATTAAACTATTTTAAATTATTTATTTATATTTACCGTATCTGCTGAGATACATTTGATGTCATGGCGGGAATCAAACACCGTGGGCAGACGACAGTTTCTGGAACTGTCACCAATCAGATCACCATCAGTTATAGGATCAGTAGCTTGGGCCTAAAATAAAAAAAGAATTGATTTTAATTGAGTTTATTTTGTTTAAAAATTGTTGTTATTTGAAACTGCATATACTATCATGAATACAATAGTTCTTTAAAAAAAAAAAGAATCAGCTTTAAGATTGAAGCAGAACTGAAACTTTGGAAAAAATAAATTAATATGAAAACAGACGAGTATTTTAACTCATGTAGTCTTGTTCATAGCTGAATACGTTTTTTTCTTCTTCGATTTTATCTATTTTCTAGATATATTTTTTCATGTTCTACAGTGAGACATAATGTTCATAAAAATTTGTTCTTTTTGACATATTTTAGTCGTTAAATATTACATTTATTCCCCATTTCTACATGGATTCAACGTAAAATTTCCAAATTCTGTCATTTAGACGCTGTGGTTAATGCAACACAAAACAATATTTTGATGAGACGAAGCCTAAAGTCAAATTATTTAATAACGATACTTACCTCCGATTTAGCAGCTATAAGATCATGGCTCTGTTTGCTGTAGGTACCAGCTTCTGGAGAGAACCTCCTCTGACGCTTCTGTGATATAGCTGTTGGCTTGGCTGGTGAAATGGCGCCATCCTAATGAGAAAGTAAAAAGACATACTCATATAAACTATTACTGCGTGAACTTCAAGCATAAGAAAATAGGTAAATGTCATATTTTTTAAATTTAAACTCATTTAGTTGGCTTAATTGTTGTTGTTTTCAATGGAATGATCGCTTTCTTTAATTCTTTAGTTTGTTTTTCAATCAGAGCGCTTTCTCTGTCCTTCAAATCTTCCTAGGTCTGTCTTTTATTTTCATTTTTTTTAAAGATATTATTTAAGTTAGTTGTGTCATTGACCATTTCTATTATTTTTTTTGGTAATATTTGCACTTTATTTTATTCACTATTTCACAAACAATTTTTCAAACGGACTTAACGTATTGATAATTGGTTGTTAGGTAACGGTGTTTCAAAGTTTCAAAGTAAAGTTATAGGTGGGAACAAGGACTTTTATAGTAAAAATCTTAAGTAATAACAAGTTTTATTTTGTATTTTTAATGGTTTTGTGAACTTGATTCTATATTACAAATTGCCTTTGTTTTGTTTCCTGTCTATTTCCAATATTTGTAAGGCTAAAAAATTTCAGACAACGTTTAAATCGGTGTTTTACCAATATCTTGAGAACATTATATACTAGTATCTTAATACTTACATTTCTGAAATCAAAGTCCATTCCAAGACCAGAATCATCATCATCAAATAAGGCTGCCATCATGTCGTCACACTTTTGAAAGAAACTATCACATGGAAGATCCATAACGGCTGGTCTTAACTTGAAAAACCTATGGAAAAACACAAAACATATAGAATGACAAATAGAAATAAACAAAATTAAAGTATAATCTTCTGGTTAGTTTGATTTGATTTGATTTTTTTTTTTTTTTTTTAACGCCACTTTTAAGCACCGCTTTTGGGCTATTTCGTGGCAGCCAGTTTTTATTGGTGGAGGAAGCCGCAGTGCCCGGAGAAACCACCGACCTTCGATAGGAAAACTGACAACCCTAGTAAATTAAGATTGAGTCGAGTGCACCTGCACGAGCGGGTTCGAACTCACAACCTCAGTGTTGACTGGCTAGTGATAACAGTAGTAACTACTTAGACCACTCAGCCACCGAGGTCCCTCTTCTTGTTAGTTAGTTGAATTCCGGACAAATCTATGTTTAAGGATTTTTTTATTTCTTCCCAATCAGTCAATAGATAAGACGGACGGACAGAATATTTTATTATAGCGTCATCATGGAAGTATTATATAATGTCACATTATCATACGTCATAACATAAGTATAAAAGTACGAAAACAGATTTTAATCTTAGTTAAAATTGAATCCGGGTCCGTTCGCCCTGATTCGCGTTCGCCCTAGTACCTGTTCGCCCTAATACCTGTTCGCCCTGGGTCCGTTCGCCCTAATTCCTGTTCGCACTGAATCCGTTCGCCCTGATTTCTATTTTATTTTTTGTCTTGTATAATATAAATTATTTGAATTAATTATGTTAAAGTTTGTTGAAAATTCCGCCGAAATATTTATGTTGTATTGCTGCTAGAAGATAATTATTTTTCTTTTGATTTGCATTGAATATTCTTGCCAGAATATTCATCATGTTGAATGTGGACATTATTTTGAAGAAAAGAAAAAGTAGAAGTGTTCAGGAACTGGAGATTAAGTTATCTGTATGAATTTATCTTTTGAAACCTTGAAACAATTTCAAAACAATCCAAACAGGTATAACAAGATCCAACTCACTCAACACCTTGAGACCAAAGAAGCCAAGCGGCGAAAACAATTTCCTTTAATGTCTTACAATTCTTACATCATTGTTTTAACTCATTCCAAGCTGACTTCTTTATTTAAAAACATACAATTTCATTATTAATCCATCAAAAACAATAACTACAACAATCAGTGAGATCAAAGACATCGTTATCATATCTAATCAGCATTCTAAATGACAAAACTTTGAATTTTCGGAATACTAAGACTTTTCCACCTCAGAAATATATTACCTTTGCTGTATTTAGCAAAACTGTTAATTCTCAGACTTTATATGGCCTTATATTAACTTTTTGATTCGAGCGTCACTGATGAGTCTTTTGTAGACGAAACGTGTGTCTGGCGTACAAAATTTCAATCTTTGTATCTATGATGAGTTTATTTACAATCAGCAGTCATTAAACGTAATTCTGAATATAAAAACAAATGTAACAATGAAGCCAATTAGCCTGATTAATGCTCCAAAACAAAAACCCTTTTTAAATTTCAATGTTTATTCATGAATTTGGAGACATACTTTTTAATATTTACCATTTAAATACCTGAATAAGATTACAAAACTTTAAAACAAACCATTAATATTATTTTTTTATAAAAATTAGGGCGAACGGACCCAGGGCGAACGGACTCTATGGGCGAACGGACTCAGGGCGAACGGACCCAGGGCGAACATGTAAGTAGGGCGAACGGACCCGATACCGTTAAAATTTCGGTATCCAGCCACAACTGACTTATGAGACACTTTAATTTAAAGACTTATTCTAGACATTCATTAAAAGTGAATAAATCAAAGTAAAGCTTTTACAGTAAAAGAACATACTATACACCATATTTCCTGGCAAACATAAAATATCAAGATTTCGCTAAAAATGATTGTATAGAGTATGTGACATCAGAAAAAAAGAATTTGTCATCATGATTGTAATCGTTAAAATTTGGTTTATTGCACTTGCTTTAAAAATAAATCATATCGCAGATCTGAATAAAATTCACAATGCATAAGAGACTGATGTTTAAAAAATTCTTCGTTGGAATCTTTTATCATTATTTGCGTTCGTTTTTGTTTTTTTAATCATCGTCCATTGTTCCTGTTGCATCTTACATAAATTCCCATAAAGGTTAGCGACAGTTCGATAGAAAAACAGGTTAATGTATCGCTTTTTTCAGGTTCTTCAAACTTGATTCCGTCTGGGCCAAGACATATGTGACTCTGCTAGGACCAATAAAATTAAAGAATAGAATTTATTAGAAATTATTTGACAATTATTTCATGTTGTTTTTGAATAACCAATTTAACTTTATTTAAAAGCTTAACATATAAAAAATTATAATAATAACCCTCACCTAACCTAATTACGGCAATTTATAGGGAACAAATGAAAAAAACAAAACTGTGTGGTCCTCACAGTTGGACAATTAATTTTTTACTATCCAGTTTTGAGTTATATTTATAGTGACCACAGAGATACTCTACATTGACCATAAGGTACAAATGTTTTTGGTAAAATTACTGTAACATTTTAAAGTTTCTATATTATGATGATGTTAATTTTATCCAGCGACTCTCTTTTGCCTTTTTTTAACCCCTTTTAAAGTATGCAGTAGAAAATGAGAGTGCAAAACAAATCAAAATTTTAAAACGTCAATTGCTTGCCTTTATTTGAATTAAAACAAACTCTTTATATACTAGTAACTTACTTAAATAATGCTTTTGGTTATTATCTTCAAATATTTTGTTTAACTTTCGATCTGTGTAATAGCAATCTAATAGATACACTATTTAAAAAAAATGTATTATAGATTGATAAACAAATAAATTATATATTTAAAAAATTAATAAAAATAAGATCTATCAATCAGTTATGTGAATTTAAAAAACAGATGCTTTATCCTTATAGCGAAGACAAGCCAAAATCTTCGAAGAAGAGATAACAGAAATTGATAAATATGGAAGAACTCACCTGAAAGAATATTTACTATGATGTTGATTGTCTAATACCTGAACCACGTATGTAAATAAAACAAAGGTGTAATCGTTTTAAATAAGGGACAGGAAATTACAACATCCGACCAATAAAAACTGTTTACATGACAATCAACAAAACCTAGAAAAACCTAGGACCTCCGTCTCAATACCCCAAGCTAACATACACCTGGCAGACCCAAGCTAATACCCCAAGCGCGGCATCTTATCATCTTGTCATAAAATACAATTTAGAAATATAAAATGAAATAAAAACCATATGTTAAATTTAATATTTTCAAAAGACCAATAATAATAAAATATAATAATGATGAGAAAAATAATCATTATAACCAAATTATTGAAATAAAAATAAATATTGATTCTGCATAAAACATGTAATATGTGAATTTGTGAGTTTATCGTATGAATGATGTAAGTCTGTAGCAGGGAATCAAATATTTAGATAAACAATTCCATGGTCTAAAGTAAATGAACGTTGAATAAAGTTCGTAACAGTTTTATAACAAATTACACTACAATTGCTAGAAATAATAACAGATAAATAAAAAGAAAAGCAACTTTATTAAATCTGGGACTAACTTATTATTATGTATTAGTCTAGTTTAAATATCTTTATTTTAGTGCACATTGACAGTAAATATAAATTTAAATACTGTAAGAAGTATAAATATTAACTTTCAACTTTTTTTTTCTACAGATATACATGTATTTTCTTCAACCTTAGTTTATGCATATACTGTAAATGTGAACGAGATTATTACTTCATTATCAAAACACTACATGAACCCATACATGAATCCATAACACATTTATGAATATGCTTAATTGTAATGAGTAACTAGCTATCAAGACGTGTCGCCATTTTATTATAAAGAAAACAGAAAGTGTGTCTAAGTGTTGACACAGGAATTAGTTCTAAATTATAGTAGAAGTGTGCCTTTTAAAAATATTTAATGGTTAGAACAACAATCTCTTAATGGTTCCGGAAACGCTGTAATATTCGCTAACAAGTTTTGGCACCATTGCTTATACTGTAGAGGCATTTTATCAATACAAATATATTGCTAAAACTAAAAAAGGTTACATTTTCTAAATTATATGTAAAACGATTGAAGTGAAATTTAAAACTGGGAAGAAATCCTATTTTATTTTTTTTAACTAATAAATGTTTAAATTTTTGATTTGACCAGAGACATATAATAAATGTCTCTAATTTTGCCTTGTTTTCCTATGTCATGTCATAGTTAACAACTAAAGTTTGCACACCTTCTGTATAATCAGTAGTCATAATGGTTTGATATTTAATTGATTTATGGTCCTACCTTAAGACTTTTGTTTAATGGAAATATATGACATGAATACATGACGCTCATGTGAATTGAAAATTATAGGTTCTTATTAGTGAGCTTAATTCTAAATTATCTGGATTTTTATTTCGGATAAAAAAATACAAGATCGTTAATGTTATCAATATATTAGACATTTATGATGAATTTCATTTCCCTTTTCAGAATAAAATATTTTGGTAGAAATGGAAAGACATTCTAAGCATTTTTGCAGCATCAGATTTTCGAAATCTGTCATAACGACATTTACTTGACGCTTATAACTTTTAAGTATTTTATTTTTTTTTACATATATTTATTATTTCCCCTCTCATGCAATCCATTTATATTATTTATTGGGAGTTTTAAGAAACCATTTTTAATGCTAGAATCTATTATTGTTTTTGTTGTTGTGCAGTATATTGAAATAAGATAAGTCTTAATTGAAGATATACATTTATTGGGAGTTTTAAGAAACCATTTTAATGCTAGAATCTATTATTGTTTTTGTTGTTGTGCAGTATATTGAAATAAGATAAGTCTTAATTGAAGATAATACATTTTTATATGTTTTGTGAAATGCCAGATATGTAAAACTATGTTTTAAAAGTGTTTCATAAGTCAACTTTATGGCTTGGTATTGAATGGTTTTAATGTATTTACATTATATGGTATCATTTATGTTAAGTTTAGGTGAAATTGTTTTTTTTTTAAAGTAAGTACCAATTCCGGCTATCTGGACCATGTACTGTGGTCAAAGCTAAATAGGCTGAACAAAATTATTTTCATTTACCTGTG
This sequence comes from Mytilus coruscus, assembly GCA_017311375.1. Taxonomy (NCBI): domain Eukaryota; kingdom Metazoa; phylum Mollusca; class Bivalvia; order Mytilida; family Mytilidae; genus Mytilus; species Mytilus coruscus. The sequence continues at coordinate 96,577,518 of CM029601.1, forward strand.
TTTAAAGTTATTGCAAATGGCTGATATTTTTGTTCGAGCATATTGTTTTTCTTAAATTGTTTAACATTTCATACCGATATAACATGTTACTTTTATTATTCTTCCCTTAGTTTATTTATTTTGTATTTACATTGTATCATAGGTCAAATTTATTTGTTCAGTGTATGTTCAATGGTGTTAATATGTCCTTTGATTGAGTTAAGCTATTTCAGTTGATATTTTATAGTATGTCTTTCTATGTTGTGATGTTACACTATTGTTTCAGAAAAAGGGTGAAGGTTTGGTACCATTAAAACGTTTAAACCCGCTGCATTTGTTTGCACCTGTCCTAAGTCAGGAATCTGATGTTCAGTAGTTGTCGTTTGTTGATGTGGTTCATAAGTGTTTCACGTTTTTTATATAGATTAGACCGTTGGTTTTCCCGTTTGAATGGTTTTACACTAGTAATTTTTGGGGCCCTTTATAGCTTACTGTTCGGTGTGAGCCAAGGCTCCGTGTTGCAGACCGTACTTTGACCTATAATGGTTTACTTTTATAATTTTTACTTGGATGGAGAGTTGTCTCATTGGCACTCATACCACATCTACTTATATCTATGGATGTTGCAGAAAATTTATGATTTGCCATATTTTATTTATAGAAACGTACTATGTTCAATACGATTAAACGGTCATTTTTCAGAATGTTTTAATGTCAATATTGGTCTTTAACAAGGATGTTCACTACCGTCTTTGCTATATAATTTCTATATAACTGACCTTAATTCGTTCTTGAATTTTGATATAAATAATGAAAACGTTTGCATTTTACTTTAATTTATAAATAGTATGAAAATTAATGCCAACAATAGTAATATTGTGCATTTTAGAACACCTTCTTTTGTTAAGTCCCATTTTGTATTCAAATGTTGAAATGATGCTATTAAATACTATACCACCTTTTAAGTGAATATTAATCTTTAAAATATGTTTGTTAAGTTATATAAAGTGATAAGGCATCAGGCTATAGCGGCTTGGTAAATGACGAGAAATTTTGAAAATGAAACAAGTTTTGCAGGACAAAGGATCGACAAGACTGTAATCGATAGAAACAACACAGACACCGAAAAAATAAAAAGCACAAAATTAAAGTACAACACTAAAAACTAAAGCAAGAGCAGCACGAACCCCTTTTAAACTATAAGGGGTTGATCTCAGGTGTGCCTGAAGGGTAAGCACATCCTGCTCAACATGTGGCCCCTGTCGAGTTGCTCATGCACAAGACACTGTTGCAGTATACAAAACGCACAAAAAAAAATTCAAGGACGAGCACACAGATTTATTTACGATGACCACAAAAGCTCTTACACCTTCTTCCTTGAACAGTCAAAACTTCCAGCACTTAAAAATCAGAAGCATTAGAGACCTATAAAAAAGTCAATAAATTCACTTTTTTTTATATACAATTTAATAACCATTAAATAAAATACAAAAAAGTTTAGATACAAAGGCATAGCTGATATATACCACGATCAAAACTGACAAGGTTTGATAAGAAGAGCGTTAGTTACGAGGCAGCAAAAGGAACTTCTGCCAAAGGAGACGAGAAGACTTTCCATTTTTGGCAAGTTCAGAATTATTTTATCTATTTTTGATATTTTTCTAAAACTTGTACCTGTAGCTAATTCCCTTGTATTTCTTTCATTCACAGCTAGAGCCAAATCGGAAAGGTGATACATTTATTTGTAAGTCATTAAAACATTACAAAGCATTAAATTTGTCCAAATACAATTCCTTGTGATATCGGACAAAAATGCGATAAACGGATAACTTTAATTGAAGCGCACGTTTTCAAATGATATGAACATTTTTTTTTATATAATGAAAGTTATGCATTCATCGAATAACGGCAAACAAAACTTGGAGAAAAGATCCAACCAAATTTTTAATTACTTATTACAAGAGACGCAAGCTGCAAAAGTACAATTAAAATCATAAGTTGAAGATAAACTGACAACGCCATGAAAAAAAAAAAACAAAACCAAAAACGACCAAAAGACAAACAACAGTCTACAAAACACAACATAGAAAACTAAAGACTGAGCAACACGAACCCCACCAAAAATCGGAGTGATCTCAGGTGATCCGGAAGGGTAGGCAGAAACTGCTCTACATGAGGATATTACAGTGAGGAGATGGGCCTGCTTTAACTACGCAAATTTCAGTCGAGTAAATATTTGAATGTTTAGGGAGCTAAGCACACAAGGCAGGGGAAATTAAAAACGATACATTTTTTATGCTTTAAAGACAAAACACATCTATAACTTTGTTAAAACAAGAGAAAGTTAGAACATGACAATTGAATTCTTTAATTTCTTTTGAGGTGATAGAAAATATTAAATGATTAAATAAAATAGCAAAAAAAAAAAAAAATGAATGCTAATTACTTAATAACATTTACGCAGTAGACAACAAAATATGCAGAATACATAAAATCATATCACAGTCAAATTCTTAATTTTGTTAAGCAAATAAATGTACCAATATATATCAAAGTTTGATAATATCATTGGAAATCTACCGATCATTTGAAATCAACAGTGTTATCACCAATCGCCAATAAACTTTCAATTGTGAGAGTCACTTTTAAAAATTTCAAAACAAAATTTAGGCTGAGTAACAACGCTTTGAGTATAGAAACTGAGAGACATGAACAAAAAATAAATACAATCTCAAGAAAACTAGTGCTTCTGGGCAGATGTGTCAGGCTCTGTCAACATTGTTCACACATCTTAATAGAAAGTGAACTGCATGTTCATTTTTGTTAAGTGCCCTCTTTATAATTTACCAAGATTATAATTCTTAGAAAATAATATACTGAGAAACATCCCAATAATTTTAAAATAATTTTTTATCTGGATCATGACAATTGAAGATATAGATTTGAATACTGTATCTAAATAAAATTTTCCGGATGAAACAGGAAAAAAGAGATCAAGCATGATTTAAGTTATTAAACAGAGTAAGCCCATTTTGTATTGGTTTTATCCTCCTATATAAATAAGTTCCTAATCACGTTTCTCTCTGTGTTCTTAATGTTTTTTAATTATCAATGACTATGATGTATGTTAGACTGCATGTGTTGTTTGTTTCAGAGACATATAATACTATAATACTATTATATGTCTCTGTTTGTTTGATATAGTAAGGATTTGTATAGGACAAACCGTTGGATATTGTATGAACTTTGTGATTAGTGTTGATGATATGCTCTAAATGGGCCCATTAATTAGGAAGTTAAACAGAATTTTGTGACTTGATTGATAACCCCCAAGAATATTAATATTAAAATCCTTGACAAAATCAATGCCTAACTGTAAAACTTTTAATTTATATGATATATATTTCTTTTATATTAAACATTTAAGGTACTGCTGGTCAAAATTATTATTAAACAGCACGAAATTATCAGGATTATTATACCAATTTTTGTATAACATGTATAATTCTGGAAATATTGTTTCTAAGTGGATTAATTGTATAAAATCTACATTAGAAAACACAGGTTTGAGCTATGTATGGAACAATCGATGTATCTTAAGAAATGTTGACATCAAAATATATGTAAAGCAAATTTTACAAGACCAGTTTATTCAAAAGTGGTTTAGTGATGCTGAAAACTCCTCTAGAGGTGGATATTATTTATTGTGTAAACACGCTTTTGCTTAGAAAATTACTTAGTAAGATTGAAAAAGAAAATAGAATATATATTACCAAACTTAGATGTTCAAATATCAAAATTCCATTAGAAACTGGTCGATGGCATAACATTCCAAAGAGGAAAGATTTTGTACTTTGTGCAAAAATAATTGTATTGGTAATCAGTTTCATTACTTATTTGTATGTCGCAATGACGAGGTTAAAAAATTAAGACGTGCATATATCCCAAATTACTATATTGTTAACCCTTCAGAATATAAAATGAAAGGTTTGATGTCTTTATGTAATGTAAAAGTCTTGAATAACTTGTCTATTTTTATCAAAAAACTTATGAAATATCTATGATTATTAATATATTATCACCACTTGCATGTATTCGGCTGGCGATATTAAATCCCATTATTATAGCTCTGAATGATTATCACGTGTTATGTATGTGTATACTTATGTACAGAGAATTAGGTATAATGAACCATGTATGTATATTTCTTTCTATCTTGT